>JAPDNY010000016.1:4303992-4910216 GCA_029375565.1 Gekko gecko
GGGGGCTTTTCGTGGGGGTGGGGCACCTTTTAGCGCTCCTGCAGCTGACGCGCTCTAGGTGAGTGGGTGAGCCGGCCCTGCAGCTACGTATCTCAATAAACAAACATGTAACCAAAGAGTGTTGCTGGGACTGAGTTCATGCAAGAGTCTGACAACTGCCAGGCATCCCGTCCTCACTGAGCTCCTCCCCCCTCCAACTCTGCTCTCCCCAGAAGGGTTACCAGTCTTCAGGTGAGGGCTGGAGTTCTCCCATAATTACAACTGATGTCTGCATGACAGAGATCAGGTCCCCTGGAGGAAATGGCAGCTTTTGTGGGTGGATTGCGTGGCTTCACATCCCCAGTGAGCTCCTCCCCTCCTTGAAGTGTGCCATCCCAAGACGTTGCTCCCAAATCTCCAGGTATGTAACAACCTGGAGCTGGCAACCCTATGAGTCCCCAGGCACCACCCTCAAATCACCAGGAACTTTCCAAGCCAGAGTCAGCAGCCGTCCCCACGATGTGCGCTTGCCTTGGCTGCGGCAAAGCTGCCCTTGTCTCTCTGGGCCTGGGAAATGCTCTCTGTGACCAGGCAGGGAGCAAGTGGTGTTTCTTCTCCTAAGCAAAGAGTTGGGGGCCAACAATGTTTTCTAGCTTACCTTTAGCCTAAGCAACCTACTCCTCCTTGATTTTTAAGGCAGATACAGACTAGACAGATAAAGGCTTTCTACGATGTGTAATTTTGGGTCGGGCAGTGATCTGGTACTGGAATTGGGAGGTTACATGCTTGTCCTGATTTTTATCTGTGAAATGTTGGAGGATACAATAATATAATATACATAAGTTGTTTGGGGGGGGCAGCCTGTAAGGAATCACAGGAGGCAGGGAAGAAGCTATTGGCAAACCCCCACCCTCAAATCTTCCCCTTTTGGAATACTCTGAAGGGCTTGAGCAGGCTATGTTTCCGCCTATCCCTTCAAGGGATCAGTTCTTCTCAGCATTTCATGGCTCCTAAAGCAGGTTCAGTTTATTGTTGCAATCCTTAGATGAGTCATACAGAAAAGAAGTACACTTTTACAAAATTCCAAAATGTTAAAGCACATCAAAAAACATTAAAAAGCAAAAAACATTAATCTAATATCTAACTACTATAACTACCTAATATCTAACTACCATAGATATCTAACTACCATCACCATACAGAAACTGGCTACTTGGTAAGTAATCTTGGAATTTCTATCAGATAGAAGTAACTTGAGTTTAGCTTTTTCTGAAAGGCCCAGAATTTTTTCAGCCAACGGGGTAATGATCTCATTATGTGCCACCTTGTGATAAGGGCATATGACGAACATGTCCTCTGTAGTCTCAACCTCCCTTAATGGGCAGGTACAAAGCCTTTCTGTGAAGGGAGTATTTTTTATTTCACTTCAAGTACCACAGGAGGGCAGAGCGCCTAGCCAGGATGAAGGCTCATCTAAACCTTTTCACTTCCAGAGATGTTAAAGAGTTTACTGGTTCTGCAGTGTTTCGCTCCTAAAGCATGTTCAGTCCATGTCAGGTTCTCTCTTACGTTTATAAAGATTGGGAGATCATCCCAAGTATGCAGAAATGTTTCCTTTGTCTGAAGGTGGCTCTGTTTTGCTACCATACCACTAAGTGTGCTATTATGAAGTGATTTGAAAATTCTCCCATCTTCTACCAGAGGGAGAATACACTGCCGGCCCACCCGCTAGGCTAACTAGGCTTTCGCCTAGAGCGCAGGCCCTGGATAGGGGCGGCAAACTGCCACCCTCACCCCCCCCCGCCAAAAGACCCCCATGGCACCGTCTTTGGCTCCGGCCACTGCGCCGAGGGAAGGAGGGAGGGGATGGGAGGGAGGGAGGAGGAAGAAGCGCTGCAGCCCTGCCAGCCAGCCAACCGGCCACATCTCTTCCCCAGCACTGCGCCTTGTGTCACCCTGGCCTGCTCAAAGTTGCGGCTGGCAGGCAGGCATGGGCAGGAAGTGGGTGCACTCAGCCATATCCTGGAGGCAGCTGGCCTCCCATGCCTCTGTGTGTGTGTGCTCAGACGGCAAGGCAGGCTCGCCCGCTGGGAGCCCCCCCCACCAAAAGCCCCGCGATGCTTCGGAGCAGTGGAAATTCTCCTGGCGGCCGTGGAGCAAGGGACCCCGGCCGGGGGGGGGTAGAAGGGCAGCTGTGGCGCAAAGCCTCCCCAGTGCCTCCCCAGTGCCCCAAAGCAACTTTGCCACGAGACCAGTGGTGCAAAGTGGCTGGATGGTTTCCAGCCCGGGAGGAGAAGGGGAAGCGATGAGTCTCCCCCCCCTTCCTTCTGCCCGCAGCCCAACCGGGGTGGGATAAAGGTCTGGGTTGCAGCCCGCGTCATGAGGAAGCCCCAAATCTGCCACCTTGAGGCTTCCTCCAAGCACAGCTCTGCCCCTGGCGGGGCTCCCTTGGCCTGCAGGGAACTCACTGGAGAGATCTAGGCCCCCTGGGGGGGCAGATTCGCCAGGTGGCATGGAAAGTCGGAGGACCTGCTCGGAGGGAGGTGACCAACTGAGGGGAGGATCAGGACCATCCTTGCCACGGAGATGGGGGGAAGGGGAAGCACACCACCCAAGCTCTTCCGGCCCAGCACAGCCGTCCAGGAGGGAATGGGATGTGTCCCGACTGGGACCCTAGAGCGAGTTTGCTTTCCTAAGAAAGCTGCTGGTGCTGCTGCTGGGGCCCTCTCAATACTCTCCCCCCAGTACTATTCCTTCCACGGGCTTTTTTTTTGGGGGGGGGTCTTAAATACAACGCGGTTAAGCCCGAGGTCCCTTCCGGGTCCTGTGCTCCCCCCCGTCATTATTATTATTATTTCCTAAAATGCATTTATGTTTGAAAATTGGTGGGTGCACGGGGGTGGGTGGGGTGCGCCAGAAGGTAGCCTCACCTAGTCTGCAAAAAAACCAGGAGCCGGCCCTGGGAGGATACAATGTGTACAGAAGGCATAAAGATGCTCTACAGACACCAGCCTCAGGATCCCAAAAAGAAATTGTGCTAGTTGTCATGGGTGTGGGTGAGGATGAGCTGACAGAGCCTGCAGAAACCACAGCTGGCCTCTCTGAAGCAGCAGAGGAGGAGAGCTGGCAAGTGCCTGTAACAGCAGTCTTCACACCTGGCTCAGATAAGAAGGAAGAACTGCAAGCTGAAAGTCCTCCTGACTCACCCCCACGTATGACTCATTTAAGGGAGCAACTGTGACAAAACTTAGCAACTAGGCAAGAGAGGCCAGGCTACAGGGGAGACACTCAGCTAGCCCAGAGTTCTAACAGGAGCCTGGGCAATCGTGCAGCTGGTGAATTGGTAGCAGCATTTAACTCCACACTCTGGGCAGTACTCTTTGTGGAAGCAACGAGTCAGCTTTGTGCTGCTTGCATGCACTTTGGCTCGGCTCTTGCAGCTAGATCTTCCAGACTCCCTGTGTTCCTGGCTCCTGACCCTGGCTTGGCTTTGGACTATGCTTCTGGTTAGTGATTTTGGACTTGGCTCTGTGTTTCTGGCTCCTGGTCCCAGCTCGGCTTTGGACTTTGCACTGCCTTCTTGCCTCCTGACCTTTGCCTGTTCTGGACTCCCTTTGACTGGCATCCCAGCCCATGACACTAGTTGCCATTTGCACTTACGGAGGCACTTGCATGTAATATGACCAATGTTCCCTCTAAGCTGTGGAGTCTTGTGAGCAAAAATTCCACTTTGTGAGCTCCTGGCATTAAAGTTGTGAGCAAGCGATTTGGCTGCTGAATAAATTAGTTTGTTCCGGAGCCATCCTTCCCAAGCTAAGACAAAAATCTGTGAGCTGGAGGCTAAAAAACAGTGAGCTAGCTCACACTAGCTCAGCTCAGAGGGAACACTGAATATGACACTGGGAAGAAAACCTGTCTACTGTCCCTGGCAGGTGGCTCAATTGCCACTGATTGTACCGCAACCCACCCAGGGCAATGCGCTTGAATTCTATTCACTGTCAAAACTGGCACAGTCTTTAACAATGTGCATTCCCCCCTCTTTAAATTGGTAACAACAGAACCAGGAACCTGGTTTCAAATAGTGAAACTGAACAGCATTTGAAGGGTTAAAAGCCTTCTCCCTTCTTTGCCAGGCCATGAGGCAAACTGAGGCAACATGAGCCTGCACTTTATAGACAGAGATGCTGGATAATCTTCCAGTCATCAGTTTGAGCCGTTGATCCCTAATACAGCAATATTAGGGCCTTTAAAAACTCAGTTCTTGGGGAAGAAGCTGATGCATTTGCACACATCTGATGCTTCCACTTTCCATTTTTTCTCTCTCTCTGCCAAATCACATTTCTGGGTTTCAGAGCCCACACGGTCCTACACCTCCCTCTGATGCAGCCCAAACCAGCATCCAGCAAAAAAGCAGGACTTTGCGGTACAGCCTGAACTTCCCAGCAGCAGCACACGGTCACATCTCCAGACTTCTGCATTTGTACAAGGTAAAGGTAAAGGTTCCCTTGCTCGAAAGCCAGTCGAATCCGACTCTAGGGTTGCGGTGCTCATCTCCGTTTCAAAGCCGAAGAGCCAGCGCTGTCCGAAGACGTTTCCGTGGTCATGTGGCCGGCATGACTAAACACCAAGGTGCACGGAACGCTGTTACCTTCCCACCGAAGTGGTACCTATTTATCTACTTGCAATTTCTTGCTTTCGAACTGCTAGGTTGGCAGGAGCTGGAACTAGAGACAGGAGCTCACCCCATCATGCGGCACCCTGGGTCTCGAACTGCTGAACTACTGACCTTCCACAGCCTGCAGTTCAGTGTCTTAACCACTTGAGCCACCGCAGCTCCTTGCATTTGTACAAATTGCTGCCCAAATGTGCCGTTTGAGGTCTGGACTGATCACAAAAACCTTGAAGCATTGCGCACCCCCTGCCATCTTAACGCCAAACAGTTGTGGTGGGCAGAGATCTTCTCCAGATTTCGCTTCACTCTGCATCACTTTCCAGGGACGGCCAACTCGCTCGCTGATGCCCTTTCGCACCTCCCCCAACATGCCAGTCAATGGGAGGAGGTGGTGGACTCCATGCACATGCCTTCCCAACTGGGAGAGGCAGTTGTGACATGGGCACAGTTGAAATCCCTGGCAAAACCTGAACTGGATTCTTGGGTTAAACCTTTCAGGGCCACCTTCTCCGACGCAGCTTTCTCATGCTGCATGACAATGGGTGTTGGTAGAAAGGTGACGGACTGTTCATGCTCCTTAGCTTGCAGGGAGACATTTTGCACATGCGGCACGAATCTAAACTTGCGAGACATTATGGGTACCTGAAAAGGCTGCACCTCCTCCAGAGACAATTCTGGTGGCCGCACATGTGGCGGGATGTATGTCTGTACGTGGAGACATGCCAAACATGCCTTATGTGCAAAAAGTGCCCAGGCAAGCTGCTGGGGAAACTCCGGCTCCTTGAAATGCCAAATTGGCCATGGGAGGCTGTAAAGTACTGAGTTTCGGGTCTCATGACTCGGACGACGACATAAGAGAAGACGCGTTTATTCGTACTTCACACAAGACAAAGAACAAACAGTAACGGCCGGAGGCCAACTATATACAGTTAGGGGGACGGCCCTATATTCCTATTGGCGGGTTTGAATCGCCCGCCAATGCTGCCATTGGTTATCTCCATTAACTTCATCACCGATCTACCACCCAGCAAGGGGGAAACGGTGATTTGGGTGGTGGTAGACTTGTTTACAAAGCAGGCTCATTTTGTACCATGTAAACAAGTCCCATCTGCTAAAGCCCTGGTTAAGCTTTTCATGACCCACATGGTACGATTGCACTCCACCCCCTCTAAGGTAATTTCTGACTGGGGGCCACAGTTTGTTGCCAAGTTATGGAAGTAATTCCTGTCAGTTTTGGGGGTCAAATAGATGGCCACAGTTATGTGAACAAAATTCAAAACAATCCAATCAACAGAAAACTGTGAAAGTAACGCTAGAATTGACAGATAAGAATTCATATTTGCACTTCACCTCCTCTCATGCTAAACACATCAGGCACAATGTGCCTTATGGGCAAATTTTGAGGATTAGGAGGAATTCCACTTTAAAGAAAGATTATTTAGAGGAGGCTGAGAGACTTGCAGGTGAATTCCTGGATAGGGGCTATCCCAAAAGAATTGTGGAAGCGGCACGACAGAGAGCTAACAAGAGGGATAGAAAAGATTTATTTAAAGAATCGGCTAGGCAGCAAGCAGGGGGTATTTGTTGGGCTATTGACTACGCTCCCTTGGCACTTGATATAAAAAAGATCATTTTTCGATACTGGCATATAGTAAATTATATTCCAGGATGTGTCGAGAGACCACGGGTTGGGTTTCGTAAAACTACAAGTATTGGGGACCTGTTGGTGCAGGCAGAGGTATGAATGGGC
This sequence comes from Gekko gecko, assembly GCA_029375565.1. Classification (NCBI taxonomy): domain Eukaryota; kingdom Metazoa; phylum Chordata; class Lepidosauria; order Squamata; family Gekkonidae; genus Gekko; species Gekko gecko. Next base: position 4,310,394 of record JAPDNY010000016.1, read on the forward strand.
CCCTATATAATGTTTTAATCTGTGTTTAATAAATTCATGTATGTTTTTGTATGTTTTTTAAGTGGATTTTAAATTTGGCCCTCTTTTGTTTTGGACTAGCCTTTGCAGGCAGATTTACTGTCAGCTGTAGCACCAGCCAGGGCACCTATGAGACACTATCAATGTCAGAGGTGTGCTGCGTGTGCACTAAGTTGGGAGACACGCACCTCGGACTTCCCGGAGATCAAACAGGAAATAGTGTTGACATCTTATTCGGCATGTTTTACTAAACAAATTGTCTATTTAATAATCTGCCCTTGTGGCTTGAAGTATATTGGGGAGTCCGTGCATTCTGTAAAAACTCGTATCTTGGAACATAAGTCCAAAGTTAAACACCAACACGTGGAAGCCCCACTTTTCAGTCATTTTATGTCCATGGGTCACAAACATGACAATTCCAAGTTTGTGGTACTAGAGGTTGTCGAGCCCAGTAAGTATAATAAAAGAGACATTCACAGGGTCCTACTCCGCAGGGAGGCTAATTGGATTTTTAAACTCAATACTTCCCAACCATCAGGTTTAAATGCGTCTCTGGACATATCATGTTTTCTATAGTTTTGATTACCAGTATTAGTGCAAGGAGGGAGGGTTTTCAAGGTCATATAATCACAATAATTGGGAAATCCAACGTCGACTGGGATATAATGAGGTAGGTTGAAGGTGGAAACAGGCGGAGTGTATCTACATATATATTTTTATATTTTTCTACAGGAATGAATTTTTTGTATTTATGCAATAAAATGTAATGAAAAACGTCTTTTTAATTCTTGTCAGCCTGAAGGCACCTACATAAGTTGTTGCAGTACTCCTTGCTAGTCGATGTGATTTTTGTATATAATGATTGTAATGAGACATACCCGATAAGGCAATTAGCAGCATTCTGCCTGTTTGAATTTTTCTCCTAACTTTGTTACCATGAAGTTGGGGTAAGCTTTGGCTCAGATAAATTTTATATGTTTTGTATTGATATATGTAAAAGTATGGATAGTAATTCACTGTTGTGTTACATAGATGATTGCAAATTCAAACACAAACCCTGATGCAATACGAATCAAGAAATTGACTTGAGACAAGTTGTTTGTAAGGTAATATTTATTTGGTTTCTTGTAATGAATTATTGAATTATTAATTCATGGTAGGGTTCGCTACTGTATAAGTTTGTTTCACAATGTATCTTTTTTATAAGGCTCTTCAGTGGCTAGAACGCTATTTGTTCTTCACTTTCATTTTGTCTTCGTTCATAAGAAGAGAGAAATCGAAACGGTAGATCAATTCGGAGACCACCGTTAACCTCTTTTTTTTTTAAGTGCCTCTAGGGGCAATTTTTATTTTCATAACATGACACAACCAAAAACAACATACACATGACATACAAACATAAACCACAACACCAATCAAACAATTAACATTTACCGGGGGGTATGTATCCATTTCATTATACAATTCAGCTTATCTGCCATATCGCTACCAAACTTTTATCTAAGTATCCTTAAATTCTAGCTTGATTACTGTTACTTCAGACTACCTATTAATTTTTCTCTTTGTTTCCATCCAAAACAGTTCCATCCTGTTTTTCTGAGTTGTACCACTCGTAAAAACGGTGCCAAGTATTCTGAAAGGCTGAATCGTCATATCCTTTCAGAGTCAAAGACAGTTTATCCATCTCTGCTGCCTCCAATATCTTCATTATATATTCTTGTTGTGACGGTACCTGATTTGTTCTCCAGTATTTTGCATACACAATCCTAGCTGCTGTTACCAAATATATTATTAAATAACGATCATTTCTGGCTATATCATGTGGCAGTATATCCAACAGCATAGTTTCAGGTTTGAAAAATATGGCTTGGCCTACAATTTTTTGGATCTTTCTATGAATCACAATCCAGAATTTTTTAACAATGTCACAGGTCCACCACATATGGTAAAATGTGCCTGTCTTATTTCCACATTTCCAACATTTGTTAGAATGTAACAAATGAGACCACCGTTAACCTCAACAATATCTACGTTATCCAGACAAACAAACAACCCGTCAAATAGTTAATATTAAATTGTATGTTATTTTCTTGTATTCAAACCACATTATTGTGATAAACACCATTCTAGCATTACTTTCACAGTTTTCTGTTGATTGGATAGTCTTGGGGGTCCAACAAGGCCTCAGCAGTGCATACCACCCCGAAAACGATGGGCAAACGGAACAAGTTAATCAAGTTGTGGAACAGTTCCTGCGGTGCTTCACGAATTACCAAAAAGATGACTGGGTCGAACTACTTCCATATGCGGAATACAGCTACAATAACTCGATCCACAGTTCCACCAAACTGTCCCCATTCAAAGTGCTGTATGGTTATGAGGCCGCCCCCCTCCCCATGACGTGCCCTTCAGAAGGGACATTGGGGAATGTGAATGACTGGTGGAGGTAGCTGGAGGGACAGTGGACTCTGATTCATAAGACATTGAATTCGGCTAAGGAAAAGTACAAACTGTACATCCCTGAATGGGATGTCCAAGTGGGTGATTCTGTGTATCTCTCTATAAAAAATTTAAAAGGTTTCCAACCACAGAGAAAATTGGTGTGGATGTATGTGGGCCATTCAAAGTGGTGCACAAAATCAATGATGTGACTGTTGAACTTGACTTGCCTAAGAACTTAAAGGGGCTTCATCCCATCTTTCATTTCAGTCTTCTCAAACGGGACCTGGGTCCGAATGTCTGGAACCCTTGACCTGCTCCTCCTCTGACTGTGAATGGTGAAACCCACCACCAAGTGGCCCAGATCTTGGACTCTAAGAACCACCAGAGGGGTTTTGTTCTATTTGATTCAATGGCAGTATTTTGGTCCTTCCCAGAATGAGTGGGTTCAAGCCGAGCATGTAAATGTCCCACACCTTGCTTGTGCCTTCCACAGGCAATTCCCAAAAAAGCCTGGGGAAGGGGCCTTGGGGGGGCAGGATGTCAGCTCGCTGCCATGAAGGATGGTGTGGAGGGGGAGGGCTTCCTTGGAATGTACTTTCTCTTTTCAGTTGTCTGGGTGATGCTCCTTATCTGTATCACTTATGTGTTTGACCTTGGTTCCTAGCTGTAACATCATGCAACATCACTCTCTGGGAACGAGGGGCCATTTTCCTTTTGGAGGGTCTCACTTGTTACCTTGATTGGCTCCCTGCTGCCCAGTGACCCTTTTCTAGCCCTGTATATCTATGCACCCCGCACTTTTACTGGTAATCTTAACACAGATCCTGATGTAGACACCTTCTGCCAATACTTATCAATAAACTTCTCTTCTAAAGAAGCAAGTCATTGGTACTGATTGTTGCAGGAGTCTGACACAGTTGTAATTTTGAGTGATCTAATTCAGTATCATATTTTGCTCTCTGTAAGGAGTTGGGCTTACACCTGGTAGAATCCCAGGCTTGGATCATTACAATCAAATGCTGGTTTCGGCTTCGCTTTCGATCTTCCCCTACTAGTCTAACGGCCCAACTTTTAACTGATCCTTTCATATCGGAGTGGTCTCAGGCTATAGTGAAAAAGATCGGTACCTTAGGTATCGACTTGGAACTTTTATACAATTGTAGTGAGGAGGCAATCTTACAGGTGGTCAGGAGGAGAATTTGGGATATAGAAGCACAGATAATTAATGCTGGTAGCTCCAGTGTCTGTTCTCCCCACTCATTAGCCCCTTTTCCCTCTCATACTTCCATGGTACCGTATATTGCTGATTTAACAATCCCAGTGTACAGGAGGGCTTTTATGTTAGCGAGGTTTAATCTTTTTCCCTCAGCAGTGGTTTCAGGTAGATACAGAGGCATTCCATATAAGGACAGACTATGCAACTGTATTCTTGGGGAGCCTGATTCTATTATGCATATCCATTTTCAAATTTTTTCTTAGCAGACAAGAGTCCAGCAATAACTCTTTCTGTTGCTGAATTTTTGGCCTATGTGTGGAAGTCAAGGGTAACACTTTGCAAAAAATTTTAAGGCTGTTTCATGTTCAGAGGTAATTTTATTGTTTGTGACTATGTCCGATGCTGTTCTATGAACCTACCCTTTAATATTCCCCAGCATTTGTACTATCTATGCTATGCTATGCCAATAAAGGTTGCGTATTTGCGAGTGATCTCCAGCCCTCACCTGGATATTGGCAACAATGGTTTCCCAGGAGTGAAAGTAGTTTTTCTCTGCAATGGGGACCAAAGCAGCTTACATCATTCTCCTCTCCCACTTTTGACTTGCACAACAACCCTGTGAGGTAGGTTAGGCGGAAAGTCTGTGACTGGTCCAAAATCACCTACTCAACTTCTACAGCAAGAACTTCGATCTAGCAGACTCTGCTCTGAAGCACTGACTGCAACGCCTAGGGTAGCCAACCTCCAGGTGGAGCCTGAAGATCACCAGGTATCATAGTTGAACTCCAGACAACAGATCTCTCCCCCTGGAGAAAATAACTGATTTGGAAGGTGGGCTTTATGGCATTCTGTTCAGCTGAGGCCTCTCCCCTCCCCAAATCCTGGCTTCCAACTTTACCAGAAAATCTCCAGGAATCTCCCTACCTGGAGCTGGCCACCCTAGTCAGGACTGTCCCAAATGAGTTCCTCAAAAAGCCTGCAAAGGGTTTCCTTCCTTTGTCTGAACCAAGCTTGGTTGCCTACTGTGGCAAAATGGGCTTCAGTTTAAAACTCAGCTGTTTGCCTCCCACCCTCATCCTGTGGGCGTATCTCACTCCTTAACGTCACTGCCACCACTCACTGAATTGTCACTGCCTTTTTAGAGGGATAGTGATTCCCCTCTGCCTGAATCTCCCTATTTGGAGATGGCATCCCCAATCTTTGGGGGATCCCTGGAAAGTTGGCAACCCAAAGGTCTGACCTTTCCTTGCTTCCCTGGGCTACCCCCTCCCTTTGGTATTGTGCAGAGTGGGGGAGACTATATGGTCAGAGCACAACTATTAGCTCAAATAAAATAATTTATTTAACTATTTACACAATTATGGAGCACAAACACACTAAATAAAGCAAAACTGTAGGAGTAAGCACACACTATGAACCAAACGGCATAAATCAACGGGTTAAATGCAATCCTATTTCCCTACATACAATACTCTCTAACTCTGGAGGTTGCAGGTTCAGGATAGGATCTCTCCTTGGACCAGCCTCTGGCTCTGCTTCAGCCTCTCTCTCTTGCCCAAGAGAGCAGGGAAACTTACATTCATTCCCCAAACCAGCCAGTAATTCTGACAGAGCACAGTGGCTGAAGGAGTGGGTGGGGAAGAGGAACAGACCCAATACCTGGCCAATGGCATGCAAGTACTCTTGAGTGGCATCTGGGCGGGACTCAGGCAATGCAGGCAGTGAATAGGGACACCTCTTGAGTGACAGATCAGGGAGCCAACTGATTTGGGAGCATGTGGAATGTTCTGGAGAGTGCCACCACCAAAACACTATCATCATCATCATCATCATCATCATCATCATTATATACAGAAGAAGAGGAGGAGGAGGATGAAATTGGATTTATACCCCGCCCTTCACTCAGAATCTCAGAGCAGTTTACAAACTCCTTTCCTTTCCCCTTCCCACAATGAACATCCTGTGAGCAGTGTTCCCTCTAAGCTGAGTTAATGTGAGCTAGTTTACAGTTTTTTAGCCTCCAGCTCAGGAAGGATGGCTTCAGAGCAAACTAATTGTCAGGCTCCTTAGCCAGATCACACAACACAGGGCTTCATAAGAAGATTCTGTTTATTGGTAAATCATAACTAAAGATGCATACACAGCTCATGTCAAGAATGGCCGTGGATAATGGAGGCCCCTGACTTATAGTAAATTCAAACAACCCCCTGATCTAAATGAAGCCAATGATTATAATTTGTGTGCGCAGGCAAAGCAAGCCAGCATAAGAGACAAAACAATTTAAAAGCCATCGTTTCCCAGCATAGTGCCTAGCAGGCTGAGACACCACAAGTTCAGACATATGATAACAAGCGTTCCCTTAAATTCCAACTACATGACAGGGCTACCTGACACTAATTTATGCAGTGGCCATAATCGCTTGCTCACAACTTTAATGCCAGGAGCTCACAAACTAGAATTTTTGCTCACAAGATTCCACAGCTTAGAGGGAGCATTGCCTGGGAGGTAAGTGTGGCTGAGAGAGCTCTTTTGAGGACTGCTCTTTCAAGAACAGCTCTGACAGAACTATGGCTTGCCCAAGGTCATCCGGCAGCTGCAAGTGGAGGAGTGGGGGATCAAACCCAGTTCTCCTAGATTAGAGTCCATGCACTTATTACACCAAATTGGCTCTCAACACAGTTGGAGGAGGAACATGGTAGAGGGGGCAGTGAAGCTTGTAAAGAATAAGGGGTATTCTAAGCACACCCCAATTTTCATCCATGAAACTCTGGAGGTATGGGAGGACATGCCATAGATGAAAACAAGAGCATTTTTATAGTACTCTCTTATTTTTTTGCAAGCCCCACCATGATTATCCCTTGTGGGAAACCTTTCTACACCTGCTTGTCTTAGCTTTATTCTGCATTTATTTAGCCTTCGTTTAAAGGCAAACAAAGTGATTGGGCTAACGATGTTCTATAGCAACATGTCCAGAATATGCTGCTGCAGTGACAATGTTGAAATGGCAAGCTGGGCAGTGTGTGTGGACTGAGAGGCAAGATGCATCCATGCATGCACTCGAAGATTTACTTCATGGAGACATATTTACCTATGAAGTTGCCTTCTACTGCACCAGACCACTGGCCCATCAGGGTCACTGTTGTCCACTCAAACTCACAGCAGCTCTCCAGGGTCTCAGGCAGAGGTCTTTCACATCACCTACTGCCTGGTCCTTTTAACTGCAGATAGTGGGGATTGAACCTGGGACCTTCTATATGCCAAGCAGCTGCTCTACCACTCAGCCATGGCCCCACCCAAAGAGACACTGGGGAGAGAGCTAAGCTCTGAATCACGACATGTCTAGCAATTCACACAAATATTATAATAAGGCATCCTCCAAAAGCAAAAATAGGGAGAAACTAAAGAAGGCCTGGAATACCTGATCAAGAAAATCAAAGAAGAAAGTGAGAACTTTGGCCTGTTCCTAAAAGACCATATCCATGACCACTGAGAAGAACAGAAACGTCAAATAACAGTTGATGATGAAGAGATCAAATGTGTGGAAGAATTCACTTAGGATCACAGATCAAACAAAACTGCAAATGCAGTCCAGAAATAAAATGTCAAATCATGCTGGGTCGCACAGCAACAATGAGCATGAATCAAATATGGAAGAACAAGGACACCAGATGCAGATCAGTCCGTGCTCTTGTGTTCCCTATAGCAACTTATGGCTGCGAAAGTGGGACCATGAAGAAGCAAGACAGGAGGGAAATCAACTCATTTGAGCTGTGGTGCTGGAGAAGACTCCTGTGCACTCCTTGGACAGCAAAGGTGACAAACAAGCAAGTATTGGAGCGCATAAAACCAGACATGTCATTGGAAGGTAAAATAATAAAACGGCGACTGAGTTATTTCAGCCATGTCATGCGGAAGAACTCACCAGAAAAAGCAATTATGCTTGGATTGGTTAGCCGCAAAAGGAAACCTGGCCACCAAAAAAACATGGTGGCTACACACCATAGAAGTCAAAACCAGCCTGAGTGTGGAACAACTCAAAGAAACAGTAGAGAGCTGGCCCATAGAATCACCAAGAGTCGAACATGGCTGAATGGCTAAAAACAACAACAACAGGAACCCAAGAAAGCCCACCAATATTTGAGACTGCTTCAGAAGATATTTGTTATGTATTGTATATACATAAATGGCCTGAGCTTGAATCTCACCCCTATCTAAGCCTGGTACTGAAAACAGCAAACTATGATTGAGTACTTTGTGTAGTAGACCAATCAGGATTCTAGAAAGAATCTGGAGGGAGATGATCTTATTGGTTGTTATGTTACTGCAATCATTCCTAGGCATATTGAACTTTTATCATGCCTTTTTGCCTTATAAGGCATCAATAGCAGAGCGTCTACATAAATTATTGGTGAAGGGGGCGAAATGGGAATGGGGGTCACGGCACGACCGAGTGTTTGGGGCTATTAAAAACTTGTTGGTGTCAAATAATGTTCTAATGCATTTTGAGAAGAACAAACCTTCCTGCAGACGCCTCCCCCTTTGGCACAGGAGCTGTTCTTAGCCATGTAATGGCGGGTGGGTGGGAAGCGCCAGTGGTGTATTATTCCAGGATTTTGACTGCTGCTGAGAAGAACTACACCCAAATTGATAAAGATAGTTTCAGGCATGAAGAAATTTCATGACTTTTTATACGGATGCAGATTCCTCATGGTCACGGACCATAAACCACTTCTGGGACTTTTTGTGCCAAATCGCCAAACCCCACAGGTCTTATCACCTCATATGCTGTGCTGGACTGTATTTCTGGCAGCATACGACTTCGACCTGATCCACCGGCCAGGAAAGGCTATAGGGCACGCAGATGCGTTAAGCCGGTGTCCTATTCCGGGGCCGGCTCTCGACCCGGCTCCTGCATGTGAAGTAATGGCCATTGAAGAACTTCCTCAGCCACCTGTGCGTGCCTCCGACATCATGCCTGGATCGGCCAAAGACCCCACAATCGCCAGTATACTTAATTGGGTGTGGCGGGGGTGGCTGGCGGGTCGGTTCTCTGTGGAATTCCAGCCATATAGTTCACGGCAACAAGATCTGTCAGTGCACAAGGGCTGTCTGTTATGGGGGAATCGGGTGGTGGTGCCTCCCAACCTAAGGAAACAGGTTCTAGAGGCTCTGCATAAAGGTCACCCGGGCATAGTCAAAATGAAGGCTGTAGCCTGGAGTTATGTTTGGTGGCCCTGTATAGACCAGGAAATTGAGGTGTGGGTAAAAATGTGTCATCCATGCCAGGAATCTCAGCCAGAACCCCCTCAGACTCCCATACATCACTAGGAAACACTGCACAGACCATGGTTGAGATTGCATATGGACTTTGCGGGGCCTTTTCAGGGGCAAGTGTTCTTAATAATAGTTGATGCATACTCTAAATGTTTAGAGGTGGTACAAATGTTGAAAATGACTTCTGCCGCAGTCATAAAAGCACTTCGCTGTATCTTTGCTACCCACGGCTTACCTGACACAGTAGTCTCAGATAATGGGGCACAGTTTACCTCAGCTGAATTCCTGGAGTTTTTGGGAAACAACTTAAACACATCACATCCACACCATTCCACCCAGCCACAAATGGGCAGGCTGAACGGATGGTGCGGACCACAAAGGAAGCCCTGTGGAGAATGATCCACGGGGACTGGGCTCAGAAACTGGCATCCTTTATGCTGTACCAACATATTATGCCGCACACTGCAACTGGGAGGAGCCCAGCAGAGTTGCTGATGGGACGCCGCCTGACATTGCTACTGGATTGACTCCACCCCAACTTCACCACCGACAAACCACTGCAGAGTGAAGTCTTGGAAACTCCTCATTCCTTCAAAGTTGGGGACTCCGTTTTTGCCTGGAACTATGGGGAGGGACACCTTTGGCTTCCAGCAGTTGTCACTGAGGTAAATGGCACCTTATTGTATGCGGTACAAACTGCAGATGGCAGGCAGTTAAGGTGCCACATAGGCCAGCTTAGGCAAAGGTGGGCTGGCTCAAGTATTGAGGACGGACAGTGTTGAGTCTAACAAGGTTCCAGCTCCCGCAGCTGAGCAAGCGGAACCTTTGAGTGCAGAGGTTGGTGTTGCAGATTGGGACATTGAGCCGGTTGCCAGGGCAGGATCAGAACAGAACCCAATCCCTGACACTATCCTCTCGAGCAGTAGTCCCCCTGGAGAACAGAGTGGTCCAAGAAACAGGGACGCAGAGACAGTACCTCCAACTAACCCAGTAAGACGGTCTCAACAAATGCAACGACCTCCCTCTTATTTAAAAGATTTTGTTTGTTCCAGGATTGATTCCTCTTAGGGGGGAGGGATGTTATGTATTCAGTGCCTGAGCTTGAATTCTATCTCCTGTTTAAGTCTGATATCGTAACTCCTGCAAGCTGATTGGATACTCTGTGCAGCAGTCCAATCAGGATACAAGAAGGGTGCAGGAGGGAAATGATTTGATTGGTTGTTATGTAAATATTTTGATTGGTTCTTATCTCAACTAAGGGCGTGGCCTACCAAGCCTGGACAGAGGGCTTAAAAGAGGGCCTGTTGCTCTCCTGTTCTGTGTTCCTCCTACCGTGTAAATAAAGCTGAATCACTTGTTATGGGCTGCTGCCTTAAGCCACATACTAAACAGCAACCATTTTATGTTGCCTAGGCAACCTTAAAGCAACTTTGCTGAGACCTCAAACATGATGGGAGGAAGTGGGAGCCAGTGGGGATGAAGGAGGGATTTTCCCTCTCTCCTTGCGAGTTTGTGTGCTGATGTTTTCATAGCTGCTATAATCTGCCTTGGGAATCACTCAGTTGGGACGAGGGGATATACATCTTTACACCAAAAAAACAAAAACAAGTGAGTGTGTCCTGTAACTAAAGATAACTTTGTCTCACACTCCAGACAGGAGCAATCTGAAGCTGCTGTTTTGTTTCCTTCACTGGTGGAATGTGATGAAACTGTGTCAAGAAGGAGAGGAGGCTTTACTGCCAAAAGACGGATGATAGAACACAGGCCGTCTACCCCTTCTCAGTTAGAGCCAGGATCCATTAGCAGTCGAGGAGGAGGAGGAGAGATTGGATTTATACCCCGCCTTTCACTACCCAAAGGAGTCTTAAACAGTGTTCCCTCTAAGCTGAGTTAGTGTGAGTTAGCTCACAGTTTTTTAGCCTCTGGCTCAAACATTTTTGTCTTAGCTCAGGAAGGATGGCTCCAGAGCAAACTAATTTGTGCAGTAGCCAAATTGCTCGCTCACAACTTTAATGCCAGTAGCTCACAAAGTAGAATTTTTGCTCACAAGACTCCCCAGCTTAGAGGGAACATTGGTCTTAAAGCAGTTTACAATTTCCTTTCCCTTCCCCTCCCCACAACAGACACCCTGTGAGGTAGGCAGGGCTGAGACAGCTCTGAGAAAACAGCTCTGAGAGAACGTGTAACTGTCCTAAGGTCACACCAGCAGCTGCATGTGGAGGAGTGGGAATCAAACCTGGTTTTCCCAGATTAGAGCCTGTGCTCCTAACCACTACACTGCACTAACCACTTCTCCGTCCTAACCACGACACCAAACTGGAGTAAAGGGGATGGAGGCCTGGCTTGCTTCTTTGATATTTCAGTTTTGATTCCTTGTGTTGTGTTTGATTTCTGTTGTGAGATCTCAGTTTGCATGACAGGAAGGACCTTTGCTTTGGAGCTGTGTAGATCCACTGTGATGCAGTGCTTGAACCATTGGGCTGGGGAAATGTGGGTTCAAATCTTTGTCAAGCTATAAAGCTCACAATGTGACCTTAATCCAGGTGCTCTCTCTCTTAACCAACCAACCAACCAACTAACCAACCTTACTTCACTGGACTGCTGAGAAGATAAAATGGAGGAGACAACAAAAATGTTCCTTGGAAATGCACATGTCATAGAATAGATAGTATGAGTACATCCATTTCTTTCAGGTTCCCAAGCTGGTCAGAACAGGTGGGAACAGAAACAGGCTACTGTCAGATCCCCAGTTAAGACACTCTCCACAACACTTTTGGCAGTGATGCTTTATTAGAGATATGCTTACTACAGGGACTGGATCTTTGTCAGGACTGAAAAAAGTGTGTGAAATTTGGAAGCTATAGGTAAAACCCAATGCACCCCACACCCCATTCATTTGGCCCCTAGCGTTACTATGACAACCCTGACAGATATATGGCGTCTTATCTATTCTAGCCTGGCAAAAGAGTCTCCAAGGCCAAATCCCTTGAGAACAGGCCGAGGGGTGCAACTTGAAAAATGGTTATGGCTACTAAAGGCAAGCACTCAACCCACACACAGTCCCCTCAGGAATTCCCTCCCCCCTAATACATGGCAAGGTAAGCAGTGAAGCAAAATGAAGAGAAGCGAAACGGAAACCTTGACAGCTACACAGCAAGAGGTGAAACTCACCAAAAGACTGCTTCAGTTTTAAAAAAACCCTGACTTTTAAATTTGTGACAACTTCCATTTCAAGTATGAGAACTTGTTCTTTGACTAGGAACATTTCTGATTTAAAATAAAAACATGGTGGCTGCTGATACCACTATCTCAAAAACAAAGTAGCAGCCCAAATGTCCTTCTTTTTCTCCCACCCACTTCTCCCCTTCTAGGACTCTTCCTGGTTCTAAGAGGATTGTGAGACCCCTTCTCCACTCACAGAGTGCCTACCATCCTCTACAACCTCCCTTATTTTGGTTATGGAGTATAAGGAGGTCAGGAAGTCACACTCACTACTCTTCTTGTCTCCTTTGAAATCTACAGAGAGGCATGACCATCTCATACCTCAGGTCCTCTCTCTCACTCCCAGAGACAGCCACAGACAAGGTAGTCTGGCCCCCTTTAATTATCAATCCTCACTCACGCTGAACTATTGGGGTTGGGGCTCAAACATTGTTCAATCACTCACTATCACCATTGATATCCTAGATATACCGGTATAGACTGAGATATTAAATTGTGTGGATGGGTGTGCATGCACGCTTCTTTCCCTTAGATACGCAGCCCACAGGGTTAATCAAAACAAGGAACTTTTATTTATTGTGTGACAGAACAAGTCTACGCTGGCCTGCAGGCCGTGTTCCACCTTGCCCACCAAGGTTTTTCCAACACCTGGAGAGGCCTTTTATTCTCTCTCGCTTCCACCACCTGACCTTTGTAAGGGATTACCCAATGGGAGAGTCAGGACTCCCAGCTTCCTTTCCAAGTTCTGAGGCCTTGCTTCTGGGTCTTCTGCTGCCCCAGCGCCTGGTCACCATGGAGACCATTAACTGCCTTATGTGCCCCTGGAGGAATAGCCACTTGCCAACTGCCTGTCTTCCCCCTGGCATGGATTTTAAAATAGTGTGTCTAAGGTTTATGTGGTACAGAGAACCACTACCAGCATCAAAAGTTATAAAATATTTATTAAGAATAAAATGTTCACAAGCAAACTTTTAGCACAGCACCAGATTTAGCAAAGGATTAAAAAGAAATGGTTAAAATGCAGTTCCTCAGTTCCTCTCACTATACATGCCCTATCAGATGTTAAAAGATAGGGCAGGCTCCTTAGCTTAGAAAGTTACAGATCTATATAGAGTTACCAGTACCCTGAAGTTTTCTTCTGCTCCTCAGGACAGTAGGAGAGCTGGTTTGGTGTAGTGGTTAAGAGCGGTGGACTCTAATCTGGAGAACCAGATTTGATTTGGTTTTGCTCATTTCAAACTTTCAAAGAAACAATGCATTTCTTCACATATGGTAAGAACAAAACACTGAGGAAAGTAAAGTATATGTAAGAACTTTTCACTTCCATTGTACTTTTGAACTGAGGTCCTATTCCTGCAACTGAGATCCTTTGGTTACAATTTGACTATTTTCAGCCTGCTTCAAGCAGCTCTTCTACAAGGTTCCACTCAGTCACAAAAATCATTTTCACCTCAGTTCCTAAGCTGTCAACCTCTCTGCTACTAACTCCTCACTGTCGTTTTTCATCTGCTGCTTTTTAAAACCCCATCCTCAACACACTGTCAGCTCTCACTGGCTGCTGTTAAGGAGAGGCCGAACCTAGCCTGTCCATCACAAGGATCTTTCAGGATTTATATCATTCTTAATCTGTTCCCCCCTCACTAGCAATTTAGTCAGGAATAGAAATCATCCGTAAAGGGGGAGGGCATGCATGTGACATCTTTGTCAACCTGCAGCCCTCCAGCATTTCCTGTTTTGATTTTTTGTCTTTTTTGGTTCTGATCTTGGACACTCTTTCTTTCTTCCTTCTGCTGTTTTCCCTTCTCAGATTGATTACTTCCTGTTAACTCACCTGGTATCCCTGAAGGGAACCTTAATCAACTGCTGTTTCTTGGGGGGTGGGGGGAGGCTTGCACTAGACCTGACTTTTCTTTTTGCTGGAAAAATGATTGTTCATTTTATGTTAGATTTATTATCATAACAGCAGCTAGCATTTCTGCATTACTTTCAGTGTTCAGAGTTCTTTACACCCATTATGTTACTATGAGCTAACAACTGTGAAATTACAATCATGAAAATGAAATAGTTAATGAAAAATCCCTTCGGTTGCAATGGGGAGAGCAATAATGAAAACTTCACCCAGAAGAAAAACCCATGAAGGATCTATTCAGGAATGGTACGACCGCTTTGCAATATCAGGAAGTAATTAATTAAGCACAGAGAAGCAGAAGTGCCCACAACTGTGTTATGAAGCAAAAAAGAGGAGTGCAAAATAGATAATTGCTTACTTCCAAGGAACTGTATTTTTAATTGCTCAGTTGCTTTATTTTCACTGCCTTGTGGGTTCTGATCAGGTGGAAAGATGGCATGAAAATGTTCTAAATAATAATAGAAAGATGTTGCCTATGTGGATGGGCATTGTACCATATTATGGGCTGCTCAAACCAGAACTTTATTTCTCCTTTTGACAGGTTGCAGAAAAAGAATCCTTCTGCAATGCAAAAGGGTGTTTATGTGACAGGAACCATGTTCAAACCTAGGGCTGCCAACTTCCAGGTGGAGTCTGGAGATCCCTGGAATTACAGTTGATCGCCAGGTGCCAGAGATTGGTTTCCCTGGAGACATTGGATGCTGTAAAGGGCAGGTCGTACGGCATTATGCCCTGACTTAGTCCCTCAACTCCCCAAACACCAACTTCCCCAGGGTGCCCCCCAAAATCTCCAGGCATTTTCTGACCCAGAATTGGCAATCCTGTAATCAGACAAGACACTAAGAGGTCTGTGAAAGTTTTTATCTGCAATCAAAGAGGTTACAGATTTTCTTAAAAATGAAAACTGGAAATTCAGGTAAACTAAGAGATCATAGCAATACATGTTTATAAAGTTATTTTGCTTTAGCACAATAGCAATTACCATTTATTTATTTGTTTGTTTGCAAAAACCCAAAGAAGAACTCCTGTTGTGTGGCGGACAGGGAATTGCAGCCATGGGGGCAGTGGAGGCAAAGAAAATTTTGCCAACGTGGGCAGGACCTCCCATCTTGATGGCTTGGTAGTGCATTTGGGACTGCATTTTTCCTGGAGAGATTGCACCAAGAACAGACCAAGAATGAAGCCCTATATGGTCAGGGGCCTACATACCTGAGGGACCACCTTTCCCCGCATGTTCCCCAGAGAGTACTGTGTTCAGGGTCCCAAAACCGTTTGGCCCTCCCTGACCCCAAAGATGCCAGGCTGGCCTCAACCAGGGCCAGGGCCTTTTCAGTGGTGGCTCCGTGCTGGTGGAATGAGCTCCTAGAAGACATCAGGGCCCTGCAGGACCTTCTACAGTTCTGCAGGGCCTGCGAGACGGAGCTCTTCCACCAGGCCTTCAATTAGGAGCCACATCTAACAACTATACTGTGACAAGGCCAGTCCCCCCGCCCAGACTCTCCATCAGCAGCCCTGTACCTGCCAGTATAAATGGATTGATAAGTTGAACTCCAACACTGACCTTATTCCTCAGCGACAGTTCCATCATGGGCTGTTTGACTGCTATGCAACACTATAACACTGAGAGCCAGTTTGGTGTAGTGGTTAAGTGCACAGACTCTAATCTGGGAGAACTGGGTTTGATTCTCCACTCCTCCACTTGCACCTGCTGATGTGACCTTGGGTCAGTCACAAGCTCTGGCACAGCTGTTCTCTCAAGGACAGTTTCTGTCAGAAGTTCTCTCAGCCCCACCTGCCTCACAGGGTGTCTGTGGTGGGGAGGGGAAGGGAAAGGAGTTTGTAAGCCGCTCTGAGACGCCTTTGGGCAGTGAAGGGTGGGGTATAAATCCAATCTTTTCTTCTTCTACTACTTCACAGGGTGTCTGTGGTGGGGAGGGGAAGGGAAAGGAGTTTGTCAGCTGCTCTGAGATGCCTTTGGGCAGTGAAGGGTGGGGCATAAATCCAATCTCTTCTTCTCTTCTTCTACCTCACAGGGGTGTCTGTGGTGGGGAGGGGAAGGGAAAGGAGTTTATAAGCTGCTCTGAGACTCTGAGTGAAGGGCGGGGGGTATAAATCCAATCTCTTCTTCTTCTTCTACCTCACAGGGTGTCTATTGTGGGGAGGGGAAGGGAAAGGAGTTTGTAAGCCGCTCTGAGACACCTTTGGGCAGTGAAGGGCGGAGTATAAATCCAATCTCTTCTTCTCTTCTTCTTCTTCTATGGGGGCAGTAGGCCCAGAAAAGCCCTTCTCTGCCCCCCCACCATCCCCTGGGCCTTCTGTGGGGGCAGTAGGCCCAGAAATGCCCTCTTCCGCCCCCCCATCCCCTGGGCCTTCTGTGGGGGCAGTATGCCCAGAAAAGCCCTTTTCCGCCCCCCATCCCCTGGGCCTTTTGTGGGGGCAGTAGGCCCAGAAAAGCCCTTTTCCGCCCCCACACCATCCCCTGGGCCTTCTATGGGGGCAGTAGGCCCAGAAAAGCCCTTTTCTGCCCCCCACACCATCCCCTGGGCCTTCTATGGGGGCAGTAGGCCCAGAGAAGCCCTTTCCCGCCCCCTCACACCATCCCTTGGGCCTTTTGTGGGGGCAGTAGGCCCAGAAAAGCCCTTTTCCGCCCCCCACACCATCCCCTGGGCCTTCTATGGGGGCAGTAGGCCCAGAGAAGCCCTTTCCCGCCCCTCACACCATCCCTTGGGCCTTCTATGGGGGCAGTAGGCCCAGAAAAGCCCTTTTCTGCCCCCCACCATCCCCTGGGCCTTCTGTGGGGGCAGTAGGCCCAGAAATGCCCTCTTCCGCCCCCCCCATCCCCTGGGCCTTCTGTGGGGGCAGTATGCCCAGAAAAGCCCTTTTCCGCCCCCCATCCCCTGGGCCTTCTGTGGGGGCAGTATGCCCAGAAAAGCCCTTTCCGCCCCCCATCCCCTGGGCCTTTTGTGGGGGCAGTAGGCCCAGAAAAGCCCGTTTCCGCCCCCTCACACCATCCCCTGGGCCTTCTATGGGGACAGTAGGCCCAGAAAAGCCCTTTTCCGCCCCCTCACACCATCCCCTGGGCCTTCTATGGGGACAGTAGGCCCAGAAAAGCCCTTTTCCGCCCCCTCACACCATCCCCTGGGCCTTCTATGGGGGCAGTAGGCCCAGAGAAGCCCTTTTCCGCCCCCTCACACCATCCCCTGGGCCTTCTATGGGGACAGTAGGCCCAGAAAAGCCCTTTTCCGCCCCCTCACACCATCCCCTGGGCCTTCTATGGGGGCAGTAGGCCCAGAGAAGCCCTTTTCCGCCCCCTCACACCATCCCCTGGGCCTTCTATGGGGACAGTAGGCCCAGAAAAGCCCTTTTCCGCCCCCTCACACCATCCCCTGGGCCTTCTATGGGGACAGTAGGCCCAGAAAAGCCCTTTTCCGCCCCCTCACACCATCCCCTGGGCCTTCTATGGGGGCATTAGGCCCAGAGAAGCCCTTTTCCGCCCCCTCACACCATCCCCTGGGCCTTCTATGGGGACAGTAGGCCCAGAAAAGCCCTTTTCCGCCCCCTCACACCATCCCCTGGGCCTTCTATGGGGGCAGTAGGCCCAGAGAAGCCCTTTCCGCCCCTCACACCATCCCCTGGGCCTTCTATGGGGACAGTAGGCCCAGAAAAGCCCTTTTCCGCCCCTCACACCATCCCCTGGGCCTTCTATGGGGGCAGTAGGCCCAGAGAAGCCCTTTCCCGCCCCCTCACACCATCCCTTGGGCCTTCTATGGGGGCAGTAGGCCCAGAAAAGCCCGTTTCCGCCCCTCACACCATCCCCTGGGCCTTCTATGGGGGCATTAGGCCCAGAGAAGCCCTTTTCCGCCCCCTCACACCATCCCCTGGGCCTTCTATGGGGGCAGTAGGCCCAGAGAAGCCCTTTTCCACCCCTCTTCCCTTCCTTTCCCCCCTTTCCTTTCTTCCTCTCCTTTCTTTCACTCTTCCCCCTTCCTTCCCCCCTTCCTTCCCCCCTTCCTTCCTTCCTCCAACCCTCTCTCCCTTCCACCCGCCCTCCCTTCCTAGGGCCCGTTGTCTTCCACCACAACGGGCTTTGCTCCCTAGTAGATACATAAAACACTCCTGCAGTAACAGTAGAAAATAAGAAAACAGAGAGTTCAAACCTCTGTCAAATAGAGTTTAGTTACGCTAAATTCAAATCTTTTGTAATCCAGAATAAACGTTTATTTCTTGTCTTCACTTTTGGTGTCTTTGGTGCTGCTTCTCCTTTCTTGGACTCTGTAGTCGAACTGCTAGAGTCCCTTGAAGTGTTGCCCGATTCTTCTTTGCTGGGTTCCTCTCCTTCCTCCAAATTTGGATCGCCATCTTCTGCGCTCAATTGTTGTAAAACTTCCTGACTGTAAGAGTGGTTGAGCAGTGGAACAGACTGCCTCGGAAGGTGGTGGATGCCCCTTCCCTGGACGTTTTCAAGCGAAGGCTGGACGACTGTCTTTTGTGTATGTTGTAGGGCTCTCTTTCGGCTTCGCTCCTTGCAGAATGCAGGGGGTTGGACTAGATGACCTGCAAGATCCCTTCCAACTCTAACATTCTATGATTCTATTATTGTTCTGGATTAATTGTGATGTTTTAAAATTGTGCTGTTTTATATGCTTTCAACTTTTTTATGTAAGCCACCCTGAGCCTTCAGACAGTTTTGTCGCCTTAGGCAGTCCTTTGCTGACCCTGCTTTGTTGCAGGCAGTTGGATGTTTGCTTGTGTTGCATCCCAGTTCTTCAATCCCACTGCATTGTCTTCTTCATCAGAAAGCTTTGCTGTTTGACTGCATGTTTTTTTTCATATTTTGTAACCTCCCTTGAGTAATAGTGATAAAGGCAGAGTAATCAACACTAACAGTAGTAGTAATACCAACAAGAATAATGCCAACAATAATAATACTATGTTAACTCTTAGACGAGGAGAGAGAAAACCACCCCGTAAAAATGGCCTGAGGCCCAGGATCTGCTCCGCTCAGTCTTGTTTACTTTGACCGGCTCTCTCCAGCCTCAGGCTGGAGAACAGGGGTCCTTCCTGAAAAGTACTGGGACTGTCTAGTGATTTCAGCTCTCAGACTTTTTATTAGATCAGGAACAAGACAAGGAAGCCAGCTCGCAGGCCGGCTTTTATTCCCAAGGAAAACCACACCCCTACACACCCCACACCCCGTGATTGGACTATTTACACTGATTGAGTTACCCCCTCGGATCCCGGATCCCCGATTGGGAGGGAGCTCAGGCCCTACTGTCCCTTGTCCTCTGGAGCGAAGCTCAGGCTCTTCGCCTGGCTGCATGGCGGGCCGGCTGGAACCTCTCTGAGCACATGGCTGGCCGGAGCACATGTTCTGCGCTGGAGACATCACACTTCCCATCACCCGCTTCCCGAGAGCCTTTCTGTGGCAATGCTGGGATCCAACCCGGGGCCAACTTAGTGCAACCGCACTGCTCAGAGCGAGAACCCGGTCCTCCCTCTCCTTCCCCTTTCACGATTGTTTCCCAGTTGCTCAGAGCCTGAGTGTCCTGCAAAGTGCTGGGTGGAATGGGGGTTTTGGGAGGAAATTCACTGAATCACCCTCACCAATGACTTTCTGGAAATGGGCGTTTCAAAAATCCATCTTCCGAGCAACCCAATCAAAACACCTAAAAACAAAACTGAAAGCTTGTCTTACAGGCTACATTTCAGCCACTGGCGCACCTCTTGGAAACTTGTGGGCCTTGGCCTGCGTTCCAGTGATTTGGGCATCATGCCCTGTGTCTCATCTGAAATGCTTTCCACAGTAGGGCTTGCACAGATTCCCATCAGCCTATTTGCCAGGGAGAGGCTTCTTTTTTTTGGTAGCTAGTGTTGGTAAATCCCTGTCCCTGCTGTCTTGTCATCCTTTTGTTCCCTGGAAGGCCAGATCCTGAAGCTGGAGCTCAAATACTTTGGCCACCAAGTGAGAAGGGAGCACTTGCTGGAGAAGAAGACCCGGAGGCTGGGAACGACTGAAGGCAAAAGCAGAAGGGGACAGCAAAGGATGAGAGGGTTAGACAGGGTCATCAATGCAACGAACATGAAATTAAGGAAACGCCAGAGGATGGCGGAGGACAGGAGGGCCTGGCGTGATGTGTGGTCCACAGGGTCGCGGAGAGTCGGACTCGACTTGCAGCTGAACAACAACAACAAGAGGATTCCGCTCTTTCCTTCAGGTGCTCCAGAAGTCACCTTCCTGGGGGGACAGAGGGTGCCTTTGCCTCCAGCAGAGCGATCTCCTCTGTAGCGTTTCCTCGCACACTTGCCTCTTGAGTCCTGGAGATAAACTCCAAAGGGTGTTAGAGAATGGAGTGGAAGCAAACAAGGAGCTTTGGGTCATTCCCCACCAACCGAGTGGCTAGCAAAACACGGAGCTCATCCTGGCTGGGCACATCTTACGGGCACACCTTTGGCATGGCTGCAGGTACCAGCTGGCTGATCTCTTCCTGGGGCGGCACAAACCCTCCCCCCTTTCTTTGGAATCGGAGACCAGACAATGTTTCTTCCCCAAAGCAAAGACCCCATCTGGTGCTTCCTGTTTGCTGCTGGGATTCAGAAGCCCTCAGAAGGGAGCCCTGCTCAT
Organism: Gekko gecko; assembly: GCA_029375565.1. Classification (NCBI taxonomy): domain Eukaryota; kingdom Metazoa; phylum Chordata; class Lepidosauria; order Squamata; family Gekkonidae; genus Gekko; species Gekko gecko. Next base: position 4,331,097 of record JAPDNY010000016.1, read on the forward strand.
AAGAGGCTCAGCCTTTGACCAAATTTTGATCCTGCTTTTCTGACCTTACAAGGGCCACTGAGTTGGCTAACAAATTAGAACATACGTGATAAAATTATGAAACCATTAAAATCAGCCCCCTCCCAAACATACACAACTGAATCAATTTTAAGAAGAGTTAAAAACAGAGTTAAAATGCATACAAAACTATTAAAATACAAACAAAACATTAAAAACATTAGTTGTTGTAGATTTTCCGGGCTGTATGGCCATGGTCTTGGCATTTTAGTACCGGATGTTTCAACAGCAGCTGTGACTGGCTTCCTCAGAGGTATAACTCAACCCAGCCATACAGCCTGGAAAATCTACAACAACTAATGAACTCCAGCCATGAAAGCCTCCAACAACATATTAAAAACATTGGTTAGGATGGAGGGGTCATTGAAGGAATGCCAAATGGAACAAAAAAAGGCCTTTACCTGCTGGTGGAAGATGGCAACAGGTGAATGACTGATCTCCCCGGGGAGCGTTCTGGAGCTTTGGGGCCATGACCGAGCAGGCCCCTTCTCCCAGGTTGCAGGTTTATGATTGGCCAGATCTGGAGGCTGCCATTTTGTGATTGGTCTTGCCCCCATGGCTGCCATCTTTATGGTGACATCCTTTGCACTTCCTCAAAATCCCAAATGTGCTCACTGGCTCAACAACGTCCCAGACCTCCACTTGGGCACATTCTGTAAATGTGAGCACTAGAACACCCTTACTGCCACTTTGTTGATGGTATAATGGACTGCGCCATATCAGCCTGGAAACAGAAGCACATGGAAGGCCACATTTTGGAATACTCCCGTATGTACCCCCCCCCCCTTTTAAAAAGCTCCACACAAATAGAAAGTGAGTGCAAGACGCAAAGAGGAGACAGGCCCATTTATCTCTGGGGTGTTAGTTCCTGTGTGCACAGCAGGTTTCTTAAATGCAAAAGCTGAAATCCAGTCCTTGCAGCCTGTAACAGTGCAGTCCCCATATCCCTTCCTCTTGCTCTCGTGTGTGTTCACAGGGCCAAGGACCCCAGCCAACCCATGCAAGCCTCTTCGTTGACCCCTTGCAAAGCAGGAGACGATTCTACAAGCACCAAGAGACCCGTGAACAGCAGGCTCACTGCAGACGGGCCTCCACCAGCAGATGCATCCCGCCTTCCGTGGCCACTCTTTGTGCGTTCTCAGGAGTGCAGCAATGTATCATCAGTTAACTGTTTAGTGGAACGGATTGAAATATTTTTATCCCAATTAACAAGGCAGCGCTGTTCTTAGGGATGGCAAGCATCTTTTTGTAGAAGAGGCATTCCCTCTAGTGTGACAGAGAAGGGGGAATGCCTCTTCTGAGCTGGTGCCTGTTGTGACGCAGGCACACATCACTAAAATACAAAGAAAGGATGCTTCCCTCTCTTTTCAGTACTATTCAACCCTGTGCAGATGGCATTGATTAATATGCATAATCAGCCCCGTCTTAGCAGATCTTGGAGATCCAGGGTAGCTCTGCAGAGACAGGCAGTAGCAAACCACCTCTCAGCATCCCTTGCCTTGGAAACCCTACAGGGTCATTGCCAGAAGTCCACTCTCTCTCACATACACTTCCTTTGCTTACAGCCTGCCTTTCTCCCCAGTGGGGACCCAAAGCAGCTCACGTCCCCCTCCTCGCCTCTGTTTTAGCCTCACAACAGCCCTGTGAGGTAGGTCAGGCCATGACTGGCCCACGGTTGCCCAGCAAGCTTCCAGGGCAGGGCAGAGGTTCGAGCGGCCCTCGTCTGGCCCTCTAGCCACTCCCCCGCGCTGGCCAGGATGCCCCACAGAGGCACAGCCTCCCCCTCAGCAGCACCGCTGGGCTCCCCGGCCTGCAGCCCGGCAGCAGCAGCCCCGGAGGTCAGGGGCCAGAGGGGCCAGGGGAGCCAGGGGAGCCGGGCGGGTGGGCGGCCAGCAGACGGGTCATCTGTCTTGAACACTTCTATTCTGCCTTTCTGGATGGAGCCCGAGGGTCACGATAAAAGCGTGAGACCCAAACAAGGAAAGAGCGACCACCAGGCATTAGTTCTCCCACAAAAGAAAGTAGATCAAACTTTTTAAAAGTTTTCAAAGCCCCTCTAGAAAGCAATAACGAGAAGCCCTGTTGGTCCTTCCTTGAGTGGCGCGCTAGCGAGATTCATGGAGGAGTGGTCCATCAAGGGTAAGTGGCCCTGGTGCTAAATGGAGCCTCCAGGTTCAGACGCAGTATACCTCTGGATACTAGGGAGCTAACAGTGGAGAAGGACCTCACAGCCTACTTATGAGTTTCTGGATGAGGCTTGACATCTACTCACCCGCAGCAAGTAAACCCTTGTCCTCGGCCCCAACCCCCACCCTTGAGAAACTGAGGTGTGGGAGGGGGAAATGGTGCGCTGTCCAGAGATGCCCCGGGCCTCAGGCGCTGGGGCAGAGGTGGCCTTGCGCCTGGGGAGCTCGCCGGCCGTCAGAGCACGGCAACAGCTTCCTCCAGCTCGGGGGAGCCCGGCAGGGCCAAGCGATCCAACCGGGGGTTTCTCCAGCTGCAGAGGATAACGGGAGGAAAGGCTCGGAATAAGGGCCCAGGGAGGTGGGGAAGGATAGGTTTTGGCTCGGGGGACTGGATAGGGGTCGGAGGGGGTGGATAAAGGGGAGCCTGTGGAACTGCCTGGGGGAGAGGAGGGAGGCATTCGGCTGACGGGAGGCCACCCCCAGGGAGGGAGAGGGGGCAGCCCAGGAGGCTGACCCTGGAGGGGGCCCAAGCAGGAGGGAGCCAGGGAGGGGGGCTCACAGAGTCCCAGGGGGTCAGCCTCCCCTCTCCATAGTCCTCCTCTAGGGGTTTCCCCATGTCTTCACCACGGGGGGAGATTCCTAGAGTGCCCCCCAGAAGTGACACCTGATTCCCCCTGAGCGCCACCCTCCCCAGTCCTCCACATCTCCCGGCATTTGCCAAGGGCGTGCTGGCAGCCCTCTTCTGAGCGGAGATGGGATCCCATCCACCAGGGCTCTTGTTTTCTTATCCAGAATGCCTGGGCACTACGAGAGCCTCTCTCCGGAGACCGCTGACATTGCTCGGGGCTGGTGGCATCTTGGGTGCCCCCCCCCCCGTGCCACTGCTGCTGTTGAGACAAGCCCTCATGGCCCCGGTTCCCAGGGGTGGCCTGTCTTGGAGAGGAAGGTTCTCCAAACTTGGTTGCCAATAAATTGCATGCCAGATGTGCTTGGGTGCCAAAGCCTTCAGCACGGGCAGATGGTCAGCGTGGACTCGTGTGACAGGATGCAGCTACTGGCACAATTGTGTCCTTGTGTTTTACTGGGACATGAATGGCTTTCTTGCATGCAAGGCAGAATTCTAACTGACACCCCTGTGGCACGGTGTGTTTTCCAAGTAAGCCAAGGGGCAAGCTAAGTCTCCAGGGTCTTTTGCTTCCTTTCCAGGATTTAGGCTGTCCAGACAGCTCCAGCTGACACTCCCTTCTAGCAAAGGGCCTGCTTCTGCTGCCCTCACCGGAACCTGGTTTTGCAGCTGGGGCCTGGTTTCTTAAAGGCATAAGCTGGAGAGGTGGTTCAAAAGCGAGAACTCTGCAAAGAGCTCGGAAGACGAACCAGCCTGGCTTCCTGGTGCTGGCAGAAAGGCAGGGGAGTATGGCCCACTTGTGCCCTTACTGCTGTTAAGTGCATTCTTGTGCCTATGGCATCAGTCCCCCTGTGACACAGATGTGGTCTGAACCCTGACTGTGCCATTCTCCCCTGGGGTTTAGGCAACAGGTGGATGTCCTTTTTTTTTTTTGAAACAAATTTTTATTGGGATGCATTCAACATCGTTAAACATCGTTACCAATACAATTTCCAAAGATTCTCATCCCACCCCCCACCCCCCAATAGGCTTCCAACACTGCTAATAACAAAAAAGAAAAAGTTAAGAGGTAATCAAGTTTAGACTTATAACAATCGATAAACCAGGTAACAAAATTCAGATACATAAAAACCTGACTTTTTCCAACATAATTTCCAATAAAGGTACAGTACAATCAAATAATCGTTTCATTTCACATTTCGTATCAATACAAATCAAGATTGTACATTTTCCCTTTCATTCTATATTCAGTTTCCATGTAGAATTTCAGGCCTTCCCAGTCTTTTAGATATTGTTCTGCCATTTGTCCATTTAGTTTTTTCGTCATTTTGTCTATTTCAGCTAAAAATAGCAGTTTTCTTAACCAGTCATGTATATCTGGCACCTTCTCCACTTTCCATTGTTGAGCAAAAGCCATTCTCGCCGATGTAATCATATACCATAATAGTGTCCTTTTTTCTTGTGGAATTTTTTCCATTGTCAAACCTAAGAGAAGAAGTTCCGGACTTTTCCTGATAGGAATTTTTAATAACTTCTGCATCTCACAATGTACATTTGACCAGTATATTTTTGCTTTATCACATGACCACCACATATGGTAAAAAGAACCCTCTGTTTTTTTACATTTCCAACACTTATTACTCAAGTTCTTATCCATACTAATATTGGCAATCTTTTTTGGTGTCATGTACCACCTGTACATCATCTTATAACAATTTTCTTTTACATTAACACAGGTTGATATTTTAAGAGCTTTTTCCCATAAAAATTCCCATGCTTCCATGGAAATTTCCTTGTTCATATTTATGGCCCATTTTATCATTTGCTCTTTAACAGTTTCATCCAAAGTAAATACAGTCAACAAGGTTTTATACATCTTTGATATCATTTTTCGCTCTTTTTTCAACCATATATCTTCAAACTCATTGTTCTTAGCTCTAAAACCAACCTCTTTACAATATTTTTTGTAAATATCCCGTATTTGACAATATTGTAACCATCCATACTCAAATTCTAATTCACTATTTGATTTTAAAACATATTTTTTTCCTTCCGTTTGAAGCAACTCTTGGTACTTCAACCAATCATTACCTTTATATTCTGAAAAAGGATGAATAACTGCAGCAGGAACAATCCACAAAGGCCTCTCATCAGAAACTGTGTTCTTGTATCTGGTCCATGCATCAAACAGTGTTCTTCTTACATAATGATGCTTAAACATTGAGTCTACTTTATTTTTCCCATACCAAAGATAGGCATGCCAGCCAAATCTGCAATCGTGACCCTCAAGGGCCAAAAGTTTTCTGTTTTCCAAATTAACCCAGTCAGTTAACCAAGACATACATACAGCTTCATGATACAAACGCAAATTTGGGACTTGGAAGCCACCTCTGTCTTTAATATCATACATTATTTTCATTTTAATTCTTGGCTTCTTTCCTGCCCAGATAAACTTGAAAATTTCTCTTTGCCATTTCACCAACACTTTCACATCCTTCACAACTGGTATTGTCTGGAACAAAAACATTAACCTGGGCAGTACATTCATTTTGACAACGGCAATTCTTCCAAGAAGAGATAATCTAAGTTTTTCCCATTTTTCTAAATCACTCTTTATCGAAACCCATAGTTTTTCATAATTATTCTTAAACAAGTCAATATTTTTCATTGTAATTTCAACTCCCAAATATTTAACCTTTTTAACCACTTCACATTCTGTCACGTTTTGTAACATTTGTTGCTTTGTAGCTATCATGTTTTTACACAATATTTTGGATTTATTCTTATTTACATAGAACCCTGCGAGATCGCCAAACTCTTTTACTTTTTCAAATACCATAGGCATATTATTAACAGGATCTTCAACAATAAACATAATATCATCAGCAAATGCTCTTAATTTATATGAAAAACCTCTAATATTCAAACCTTTTATGTTATCGTCATCTCTAACCATTTGCAGCAATATCTCCAAAATCCAGATAAATAACAATGGTGACAGGGGACAACCCTGTCTGGTTCCTTTTCTGACCTGGAACACTTCTGTTGATTCTGCATTCACAATCACCGTAGCTTTTTGTTCTTTATATATTGATTGAATCATTCTTATAAATTCTGCGCCCATCTGGGATTTCTCGAACACTTTAAACGTAAATTCCCAATTCAAATTATCAAATGCCTTTTCTGCGTCTAAAAATAAAAAGCCAACTTCTTTTTCTGGGTGTTTATCATAGTACTCAATTGCGTCTAAAACAACCCTCATATTGTCTTTTATTTGTCTATTTGGCAAAAACCCAGCTTGATCTTCAGCAATAGTGTCTTTCAAAAACCCTTTAAGGCGCTCTGCTAAAATTTTTGCAAAAATTTTATAATCATTGTTTAAAAGTGAGATTGGTCGATAATTTTCCACATTTGTTAAGTCTTGGGTTTCTTTCGGTATTAAGGTGATTGCAGCTTCATTCCAAGAATCTGGGATCTTCCCATTTTTTCTGATTTCATTTAGAAGAATCTCTAGAACCGGAACCAGGTCTTCTTGAAATTTTTTATAAAATTTAGCTGAGAAACCATCCGGTCCTGGAACTTTGGAGATCTTTGCCTCTCCTATTGCTTTACTGATTTCTTCTTTAGTTATCACAGCATTTAATATTGCTTTCATTTCTGGGCTTGGTTGCATCAAATTAACTTTAGATAAATAGTCTTGGATTTTCTGCTGGTCCACTTGTTTTACTTGAAAAAGAGTCGCATAATATTTATAGAATTCCCTCCGGATCCCTCCTGGGTCTATGATTTCTCTGTTCCCATCTTTCAGTTTAGTTATTATTTTATTCTCTCTTCTTTTCTTCAATTGCCATGCCAAATATTTCCCTGGTTTATTTGCTCCTTCAAAGGACTTCTGTTGCAATTTTTTCAAATTCCAATATACTTCTTTATTTAACCTCGCCTCGTATTGTTCCCTTAGGATCCTCAGCTCTCTCAAAATTTTCTTTTTGCCAGGTCTTTTCTTGAGCTCTACTTCTTTTTTTGAATATTTTCCATAATCTCTTTATCTATTTTCAATTGTTGTTTTCTTTCATTATTGTTAATTGCAATTAGATGTCCTCTCATCACAGCTTTGTATGTCTCCCATACCATTTGCGTCTGTACATTTTTGTTTAAGTTCAGTTGAAAATACGTTTTGGTTTCCGTCCTTATTTTGTCCACAATATTTTGTTTGTCCAGTAAATCCTCATTGAGTCTCCATCGAAATTTCTTTCTTTTAACATATGTTGACCACTTTACTGGGCTGTGGTCAGAAAGAATTCTAGGTAAAATTTCAATTTTACGTGTTTGCAGGATCAGGTTCTCGGTCATCCACATCATGTCTATTCTTGAAAAAGATTCATGTCTTGATGAGTAAAAAGAATAATCTTTGTCCTTAGGGTTTTTAGTTCTCCATGCATCTTCCAGATGTTCATGTTTTACCATTTGAAAAAAAACTTTCGGAAGTTTACCTATACCTTCGTTTCCTTTTTTTATTTTCTGTCAATAACATTATTAACAGTACCATTAAAGTCGCCCATCAGTATCATTTGCTCATAGGTTAACTGTTGTAACTGTTCCCACAAATCCTGAAAAAAATTTTCCTTCGCACCATTCGGAGCATAGAGATTCACAATTAAAGGTTTTTTTACTCTGAAGTATAACTTCCACTGCCAAAAATTTCCCTTCATTATCTTTAAAAATTTCTTTTGGCTCCAATTCCTTTTTAATATATGTGACAACTCCTTTTTTCTTTTGTGAGGAGAGGGAATAGAATTCCTCTCCTAATCTTTTTTGAATCAAAAATTTAGCATCAGTCTTTCTAATATGTGTTTCTTGCAAACAAACAATATCACATTTTTGTCTTTCCAACCAAAGTCTAATATTTTTTCTTTTGTGAGGTGAATTAAGTCCATTAACATTCCACGATATGATTTGACTCTCCATGTTTACTTTGTATTTATTTATCAGAGTTTTTAAAATGGTCATTGATGAATCTGTTCATTTGCTCTACTGACTTGATGGTGACTCTCTTCTGTTTAAATGTAAAACTGACACCTTTTGGAATTTCCCATCTGTATCTTATGCCCTCTGTTTTCAGTTTGTCAATCAAGTCTTTAAAAAGTCGTCTGTCCTGAAGAATTGTTCTGGGTAGTTCCTTTAATATCATAATTTTCTTGTTATCGATTGTAGAATCTTCCTGAAATTGTTGCTTGAACAAGTCTTCCTTCAATTTTTTGGATATAAACTGGACAATCACATCTCTGGGTAGTTTTTTCCTTTGTGCAATTGCAGAGTTGACTCTGTACACCAAATCAATCTGTGCCGCCACCTTCTCCTCTTCCAATTTTAAAAAATCTGCAACAGCATCCACCATAACAGAATAGATATTCTCATTTTTATCTTCAGGGATTCCCCTAAATCTCATATGATTAAGCATTGCATTGTATTCCACCATTACGTTAGCTTTTGCTGCTTCTTTAGCAACCTCAGAAACATTAGTCACCACTCCTTTCACTCTTTCCTCCACCTCATCTGCTCTTTTGTTCAACGCCTGTATTTCTTTTGTAATCCCAGACAGGTCTTTTTTCAAATCTGTTACTTCTGTTACTAGAGTTTTTTCCATTTTTTGTATAGCGTCCATCACTTGTTTCTCCATGGCTTCCATCATGCCCTGTAATTTCTTTTCCTCTTTAGCAGCCATTTTTGGGGAGGACCAAGAGTTCGCCCTCTGTCGCTGCCGAAGATCGTAAGCCGTCGTTTAAAATTCACATAAAACTCACATCAAGTTAAAGTCCTTCTTGTGCCCAGTTAAACCGCTCTATTTTCGCTTTTTTCTGTTAAGTCTTTTGGCTAAAGTCCGAATAAATCTTTTTTGACCTTCTCAAAATGGCGGGTGCAATTTCTCTATGGTAAATGGCTCTTCCTGTTGTTCACTTCCTGTCCGGCAATCTTAATCGTCCCCCTTGACTTCTGGTTTCCTCCCTTCTTCCGGCCTCCTTGGTCGTCTCTAGGAAATGCTACTTGTCTGGTCTGAGGTCACTTCCTGTTCTGGTGTTTTCTGTCGCAGCTAGAGTACTTTTCCACACTAGTTCTCGCGGGGCTTGATGTTAGTTTCTATTTTAAAGTCAATATTGCAACCGCAGGAATGATCAACAAACCGGCTTTTTGGCCTTTTTTACTGTTTAGCTGTGTTTTTTCGGAGTCGGTGTTAGTACACAAAATACAGCACGATCATGTGCTTCATCGGATGTTGTTTACTCTCGGGATCAACGCGTCTCCGGTGAGCAATTTTAAAAAGTTACCTTCGAAGTCTGTATCTTGTTATAGCAGTGTTTCCTTGTTATCAATTTCCGTAGAATGTCTTGGAGGTCTGGGTCATGCGTTCTTATGTTGAGAATCCAACTCGGTGGGGTCTTGTAGAGAAATTCCGAAGTGCCCTCTTGGGGGGAGGGGATCAAGGCTGGTCGCGACGCTCTTTAAAGCCCTGCTATCAGCCGATCTCAACTCCCTCTCGGGCTGATGCTCGTTGCTAGTCACTCCCCTGCCTGGGGAGATCTGCAGTGGGTTGTTTGTAGCCCACCCTATCGTAAAGACCCTCCGTATGCTCTGGGAGCTCTGAGAGCAAGCCAGAACACGTCAGGATGCCATGGATCCCAGACCGGAAGCCGCAACAGGTGGATGTCCTTGAAGTGACCCGACTGATGCCATCTTTGCCCTCTTCTGGCTGTCCCTCAGAATCGCATCCAGGGGAAGCTACCTTTTCCAGACTATGCTAGACTCTATTCTGAATGTGTGTGGAGGTGGAGGGGAGTTTGGGTCAACACTGGCACACCTTTCCCCTGACTGCTGTGCATCAATTATTCCTTTGCACACAGAACTTGTGCCTATGCCAGTTGCATGCGTCTACAGTGTTTGTTTTGTAAAAAGAAAAGGTGCCGGTACTCGTATATAAGGTTGCACTGATTTCCACGAATCCCTCCTCAGGACTTGGGAGGGCCTCCCAGAAGGTGCCAGTACTCTGTACCAGTGAGCACTGCCATACAAAAAATGTTCTGGGAGTTGGCATATGTCAGCAGTGACTTGGTGGCACTTTACACACGTGCAGATGTCCAGGGAAGGCTTCAAGTTCTTAGGGGGTCCTTGGGCACAGGGTACCCGCCCCCTTGCACTGCAGCCACCACTCATTTCCCCCTCTTGTATTCCTGTGAGCCTCATCTGGGCCAGCAGGGTTCACTTCCAGGTCCCTTGGGGCTGTTCAGGAGGGGCCCAGGGGAGGCAGCTGGAGAAGACCCTCCCTGCTTCCTGCCACTCGGCTCCCTTTGGGTGGTTTTCATGTTGGAATCGAGCCAGGATCTTCAGTGGCTGGGCAAGAAGCTTTGCCAGGTTTGGGCTTCCAAGGGTGCCCCACCATGCCAACCCACGTTGTCAACCCTGCCTGTTTTCATCTCTGAAATTCCAGAGGGCCTGACTCTGTCTAAAAGGGCTGTGACACCAGTCATGTGGTATATTGGTATGGTGGTCAGTAAAAACAAGGCCTGGAGCTGACTGTGGCTCAGATCATGAGTTACTCATTGCAAAATTCAGGCTTAAACTGAAGTGTAATGTATCCAGTCCAGCCTGGGGCTACCACGTGCTCTAGCCGGCGCTGACCGGTGGAACACAGGGCTAGCTAAGGCTGAGCTTCCTTCCAGGGGAACAATAGAACAGGGGCTCCGCAAGCCCCACCAATCGGGCCTCGAATATCTTAAGAGTTAAGTGGATCAAGTTTGAATGATCCTATCACGGGTGGAGTAGGAGTTGGGGTGTGGGTTTGCTGGGGGATATAAGCTGGCCTGTGAGCCAGCTAGGTTGTCTTGTTCTGTAACTAATAAAGTATGTGAGAGCTGAAATCACTCATCAGTCTCAGTACTTTTCACTGGCGACGAGGATGGGATTCCAACTCCCTCCATGAACAACGACCACAAACCGAGCATCGCTACCCACTCCAGCGCTGAAAGCACCGAATGCTGCCGCCGTGCTTCATGTCCGCTTCTCCGGCTCCTGGACACAGTACCGCTCCCAAGCACTGTTGACATCGAGAGCAGCCCCGCTTCCAACGCCGCCGCCTCTACGCCTGAACCGCGACCCTACGGGCAAATGCAATGGCCTCCAGCAACGAGAGCTTCCCTGCCTTCGACATCTCCCGTCCCGCACACTGGGAGACCTGGATCGAGACACTGGATCACCACTTCGAGATCCACGGCATCACAGACGCAGGCACGAAAAAGGCGTATCTGCTGCACTACTGTGGCATCGAGGCACACCTTCTCCTTTCTAAAGGACCTGGTGGCCCCGCTACAGCCGAAAGATGCGGCCGCCACCTACCAAGTGTTGGTCAAGGCGTTTACTGACCACTTGGCCCCGAAGCCCACGAAGTTCGCAGAACGAATGGAATTCTTCGCAAGAACCCAAGGCCCGGATGAGATAGCAACAGAATTCCTGGCCGGCCTGCACCGCGCAGCGACAAGGTCTGCCTTCCCCGACCTCACGGATGCCCTTTTAAATCAGTTCCTGGTGGGTCTGAAGGAGCCAAAGCTGTGCTGCAAACTCATCAGCCATGATGACCTCAATCTGGAGGCCACCATCAGGGAGGCGGCCGCCTATGAGAAGTCCCACTCGGACTGTCGGCCGAGGTCGGTCCACCGCCTCCAGGACTCCGGCCTATCCGACGATTCGAACGATGAGGAGGTCCTGCAGGTAAACCGCCAATCACCACAGTGCACCCCATGCAGCAAGGGATCCTCCGCGGCACCAACACAGCACCACGCTCCTACCTGTGCCAGCTGTGGCGACGCTCACGAGCGCCGGACCTGCCGTTTCCGGGACTCCATCTGCAGGACCTGCAACAAGGCCGGACACATCGCCCGGGTCTGCCGCTCCAAGGGAAAGCATCAGACATCCACGGCCCAGCTGGACGCCTCAGGCCTACACACCGTGACGACCCAACGCCAGCAGATGGTATGTAACTTGCCCCCAGATGGCCCGGACAAGGTGCATGTGACTGTCCAAATTGAGGGGTCCCCCTGCCAAATGGAAATAGACTCTGGGTCCTCCTTCTCGATAATTTTGACGGAAACCCTCAAAATGATATGCCCAAAGGGGGGACCTCGTCTGCACAAGCCACAGGCATTGACGCTGAGAGACTTTAACCAAAACCCGGTGGCGGTCCATGGCTGGGGCAAGTTTAGGGTCCAATTTAAGGGGTTCTTGGGCCTGCTGGACCTGCTGGTAGTGGAAGGGCAACTCTCGAGTCTTTTGGGGTTGTCGTGGTTTAAGCCCCTGGGACTCCAAATAGCAGGAGTAAACCACCTGGGGACCAAGGATTGGGAGGCGGTCTGTCGCGAATTCCCCAAGGTTTTTGATGGGACTCTGGGGAGGTACAACATGGCCCCAATATCACTAGACCTGGATCCCAACGTCCAGCCGATCCGCATCAAGGCGTGCCCCCCTCCAATAGCAATGCGGAGCAAAATAGAGGCCGAGCTCGACCGGCTGGTTGAACAAGGAGTGCTGGAACCAGTCGCATCAGCGCACTGGGAGACCCTCATTGTGACGCCCCTAAAACCTAACGGGACCATACACATTTGTGTGGACTACAAATGCACCATAAATAAGGCCTTGCAGGACCATGCCTATCCGGTCCCGGTAGTGAGCCATGTCCTGGCCGCACTCACGGGAACCAAGGTCTTCAGTAAACTAGACTTGACACAGGCTTACCAGCAGCTGCCAGTAGATACGGCCGCTGCAGAAGCACAGACCATCACCACCCACAAGGGGGCTTTCCGGGTCACCAGGTTGCAGTTCGGGGTTTCTGTGGCACCAGGGATTTTCCAGTCTTTCATGGATTCCCTTCTTAAAGGTATTCCAGGGGTCCAGCCCTTTTTAGATGATGTAATCATCGCGGCGCCGGACTCCACCACCTTCGCTGACCAGCTGCGCCAGGTTCTTAAGAGGTTTGACGATGCCGGCCTCAAGGTGAAGAAAGAAAAGTGCCTCCTGGGGGTCCCCCATATTGAGTTTCTGGGGTTTGCAGTCGATGCACAAGGCATCCACCCCACAGATGAAAAAGTAAAGGCCATCGCCACGTTCAAAACAGAACTGCAGGCTTTCTTAGGCCTCTTAAATTTTTATCATGCCTTTCTGCCGCTGAAGGCCGCGGTGGCGGAACCCCTCCACTGCCTACTCGACAAAGAGGCACCCTGGGTCTGGAAGCCCGAGCACACGGTGACGTTCCAGGGGGTGAAGGACTTGCTGGTCTCCAACTCTGTACTGCATCACTTCTGCGAGACTTGGTTAAAAGGTGCCAACCCTGCCAGGCCTCCTGACCCGCACCGCTGAAGACTTCGGAAAGGGTCTGGGAATCCTCTCACCGCCCCTGGTCGCGCCTGCACCTCGACTTCGCAGGCCCGTTCCAGGGGCAGCTGTTTTTTATACTTGTAGATGCCTACAGTAAGTGGCTGGAAGTTGTGCCGGTAACGTCCACCTCCTCCCAAGCAGCCATCAGAGTGATGTGGCGGATTTTCAGCTCGCACGGACTCCCCGACACCCTGGTCACCGACAATGGAACGGCCTTCACGTCAGGGGAGTTCCAAGAGTTCACCCATCAGCATGGGATTCGCCACGTCAGATCAGCCCCTTTCCATCCTGCCACCAATGGACAAGCCAAACGCATGGTGAGAATGGCAAAGGAGGTGCTCCGCCAGGCCAAAGGAACAGACTGGGACTTTAAGCTGTCTTCCTTCTTGTTCAGCCAACGGACTACGCCCCATGCAACCACCGGCCAAAGCCCGGCGGAACTACTGATGGGCCGACGTCTCGCCACCAGGCTAGACCGGTTACACCCTGCTCAAGCGCCCGAGCAGGAACCCTCCACTGAAACTCCAGAGGCGGCACGGGGGTTCTTCCCAGAGGACCCGATGTACGCGCGGAACTTCGCAAAAGGTCCCACGTGTATTCCCGCCAGACTGGTACAGGTCCAAGGCCCTCGATCCTATGAGGTCTCTGGAGAGGACGGCCAGATTCTGCATCGACACATGGATCAGCTACGCCACCGGGTGCTGCCCCTAGAGCCGAACAAGGAGGGGGAGTGGAGTGAGCCAGATCGGCCAGACACGGCGGCGGACGCACCAGAGGAAATTCCCAGGAGACCCAACCCCGAACAACCATCGACCTCAAATGAGGCACTGGGCGAGACGGTGTGCCCAGCCCCTCAGACACCAGAATGGCCACGGGATGCTGGGCCACCTCGGGAGGCAACCAGTTCCCCCACGCCAGAACTCCACCATTCTACGCGGGAACAGCGGCCTCCCAGCTACTTGAAGGACTTTGTTTGCAGGTGTTTATCGGACCAAGGGGGGAGGAGTGTAATGTATCCAGTCCAGCCTGGGGCTACCACGTGCTCTAGCCGGCGCTGACTGGTGGAGCACAGGGCTAGCTAAGGCTGAGCTTCGTTCCAGGGGAACAATAGAACAGAGGCTCCGCAAGCCCCACCAATCGGGCCTCGAATATCTTAAAAGTCAAGTGGATCAAGTTTGAATGATCCAATCACGGATGGAGTAGGAGTTGGGGTGTGGGTTTGCTGGGGGATATAAGCTGGCCTGCGAGCCGGCTAGGTTGTCTTGTTCTGTAACTAATAAAGTATGTGAGAGCTGAAATCACTCATCAGTCTCAGTACTTTGTTGGGGAAACCACTAGGCCATTCAGGTTTGACCTAGATCACATCCCTGATTAATATACAGTGGAGGTGAAAAATAGTTTTGATAGACAAAGCGCCTGAAGAACTATGGACAGAGGTTCGTGACATTGTACAGGAGGCAGCAATCAGCACCATCCCAAAGAAAAAGAAATGCAAGAAAGCCAAGTGGCTGTCTGATGAGGCTTTACAATATAGCAGAGGAAAGAAGGAGAGCAAAAAGAAAAGGCGAAGAGAAAAGATTTACCCAACTGAATGCAGATTTCCAGAGAACAGCAAGGAGAGATAAGGAGGCTTTCCTGAATGAACAATGCAAAGTAATAAAGGAAAACAATAGAATGGGAAGGACTAGAGATCTCTTCAAGAGAGCCAGTTTGGTGTAGCGGTTAAGTGCGCGGACTCTAATCTGGGAGAACTGAGTTTGATTCCCCACTCTACTTGCACCTGGCTGGATGACCTTAGGCAAGCCACAGCTCTGGCACAGCTCATCTTGAAAAAGAGCAGTTTCTCTCAGAGCTCCCTCAGCCCCACCTACCTCATAGGGTGTCTGTTGTGGGAAGGGGAAGGGAAAGGAGTTTTGTAAGCTGCTCTGAGACACCTTTGGGTAGTGAAGGGCAGGGTATAAATCCAATCTCTTCTTCTTCTTCTTCAAGAAAAATGAAGAAATCAAGGGAATATTCCGTGCAAAGCTGGCCATGATAAAGGACAAAAACGGTAGAGTCCCAACAGAAGCAGAAGAGATTAGGAAGGGATGGCAAGAATACACAGAAGAACCATACAAGAAGGACTCCAATGTCCTTGACAACCATGATGGTGTGATCACTGACCTCAAGCCAGACATCCTGGAGTGCAAAGTCAAATGGGGCTTAGAAAGCATTACTAACAACAAAGCTAGTAGAGGTGATGGTATCCCAGCTGAACTATTCAGAGTCCTAAAAGATGATGCTGTTAAAGTGCTGCACTCCATATGCCAGCAAATTTGGAAAATGTAACAGTGGCTGTAGGACTGGAAAAGGTCAGTTTACATTCCAATCCCAAAGAAAGGCAATGCCAAGGAATGTTCAAGCTATCTCACAATTGCACTCATTTCACATACTAGCGAGGTCATGCTCAAGATTCTACAAGCTGGTTTCAGCAGTAGAACATGGATAGAGAACTGCCAGAAATACAAGCTGGGTTTCGAAGAGGTAGAGGAACTAGAGATCAAATTGCCCACATTTGCAGGATTTTGGAGAAAGCAAGAGAGTACCAGAAGAACATCTACTACTGCTTCATTGACTATGCTAAAGCCTTTGATTGTGTGGATCACAACACCTATGGTAAGTCCTTAAAGAGATGGGAGCACCAGACCACCTCACATGTCTCCTGAGAAACCTGTATAAGGGACAAGAAGCAACAGTTAGAACTGGATATGGAACAACTGATTGGTTTAGCATAGGAAAAGGAGTACGACAAGGATGTATATTGTCACCTTGCTTATTTAACAGCAACAACAAAAACCCCTGGGCCTGGTACTGCTCTTGGAGACCCAGGGTCAGATCCTCCTCCTGCCATGGAAGCTTGCTAGGTGACCTGGGGACAGCCCCCCCCCCACCTTCCTCTAGGGCTGCCTTGGGGCTGGAGCCTGGAGAGGGTGGGCACCTCAGCAGGGTTTTGTGCCATAAAGTGGCCATTTTCTCCAGGGCAGCTGATCTTCGTAGTCTGGAGTTCGGCTGTTATTCTGGGAGATCGCCAGGCCACCTTTGGAGGATGGAAAGCCTGCCTCTCACAGCACCGTATTGAAGAGAAGATGGAGGAGAAGGAAGAGGAGGAGCAGAAGTCCATCAGTGGCTATTAGCCACAGGGTATAGATGGGAACTCTCAGTCTGGGGCAGGTGATGCACTCTATTCTTGGTGCTGGAGGGGGCAGCAGTGGGAGGGCTTCTGGTGTCCTGGCCCCACTGGTGGACCTCCTGATGGCACCTGGTATATTTTGGCCGCTGTGTGACACAGAGTGTTGGACTGGATGGGCCATTGGCCTGATTCAACATTGGCTTCTCTTATGTTCTTATGTTCTTATAAGATTGGATTTATACCCTGCCCTTCATTACCTGAGAGAGTCTCAGAACAGCTTACAATCTCCTTTCTCTTCCCCACAACAGACATCCTGGGAGGCAGGTAGGGCTGAGAGAGCTCTCTCTTGAGAACTGCCCTGGAGAGAACAGCTCTGAAAGAACTTATGACTGACCCAAGGTCACACCAGCAGCTGCATGTGGAGGAGTGAGGAATCAAACCCAGTTCTCCCAGATTAGAGTCCACACTCTTATTAGCCACTACACCAAACTGGAGGAGGAAACAGTGCATCCCCCCCCCCCTGAGCTCCTTGGAAGAAAGCCGCATTTTTTCAAAGCCTGCTGAATAAACACATCTCTCTGCTGCACACTTTATCCCACCTTTCCTCCCTTCCCCATTTTGTCCTTACAACACCCCTGTGCGGTAGGCGCAGGTGAAAGAGAATGACTGACCCAAGGTGACCCAGCGAGGTCTGTGGAGGAGGAGGGAATCGAACTTTGGTCTTACAGATCCTCTAACCGCTTCAGGCCCCTGGTTCCTCATCAGAGGCCGAGAGGAGAAGTGTCTTAAGCAGTGAGTCATCTCAAAGTTGCTCCCTCAGAGGGCGCCAGGGGGTTACTCCAGGCTCCTTCGCGGTTCTGGCCTCCTTTGCTTTGTCTCTCATGTGATATTTATTCACAACTCTGCAAAATTAATAAATAAATAAGGCTGCGCCATTGGCAGCCATGGAGGCCTGTCTGCTGCAATCACATCTTCCAGAAGCAAAACAGCCACCCACAGCCAAACAACGTGGCCACGAAGGGGACACTGATGGATGCTGAGAGGGAGGGAGGGAGACCAGTGGGTGGGTTTAGGCAAGAAGGATCCCAGATGCAACCTGACCTCTATGCAGAAGGCATCCCTCCTGATCTCCAGGCCTGGCTCCAGCAGGCAGGCAGGTTAGGAGCAAGCCGTGGAGTCTTGTGAGCAAAACTCCTGCTTTGATGAGCTACTGGCATTAAAATTGTGAGACAGCAATTTGGCTACTGCAGAAATTAGTCTGCTCTGGAGCCCTCCTTCCTGAGCGAAGACAAAAATGTGTGAGCTGGAGGCTAAAAAACTGTGAGCTTGCTCACACTAACTCAGGTTAGAGGGAACAGTGGTCAGGAGCTCCAGGGCATTCACTGGCTCACACGCCCCCTAGCTGAGCAGTTCCCAACCTTTACGCTATGGTGACCCACAAGTCCAAATGTATTTGGTGTGGTGAACCATCCAGGGTTGGCCAGATGGTTTTTTGGGGGGTGCAGGCAAACTCTGGCCTTGGCACCCCTCTAGTGCAGTGTTCCATTTTCTCCTGTGGCTAACCAGATGTTTCTGAGAAACCAACAAACATAGCACAAAGGGCACAGTTGCCCCCCCCCCCAGGCCCAAGCAAGTGGCAAGTGGTATTCCTATATACCCAGCCTCTGTGAATGGCTGTTTCACTGTATCTGGGGAAGTGTGCTTGCACTTGAATAAAGCGTCCATTGGTCTTAAAGGTGCCACTGGATTCAAACTTTGTTTTGTGAATGGAGGTTATATTCTGGCCATTGACTACCCTCTCCTTCTCCATTATTCCCTATAATTTCCCCAAGACTCTAAGAAACTCGCTCTCGTAACCATCAGGACATATTTTACTTGATCCACATGTATGTGCAGTGGTGAACACTATACCAACTAATGCATGACACAGGAGCCAGTGCTTCCGGGGCCAGCAGTGCCCACTCTGACTGGCAGGGGCTCTCTAGAGGTCTCAGGCAGAGGTCTTTCACTTCACCTCATCCCTTTTAACTGGAGATGCTGAGGACTGACCCTGGGGCCTTCTGCATGCCAAGCAGCCACTCTGCCACTGAGCCATGGCCTCTCCCCATCCATCTAAATACTGAAAAAAGAGACACAGAGATGGGGGGGGGGGGCGGAGAGAAAGGAAAGAACAATGCCCAGTGGGATATAAGTACCAGAACTCTTTTCAGCCCAGTTGTAGGAACTTGGACTAGAAGCAGCACCTCCTCTGTCCACATGTGCAAACACCCCCACCCCCCAAGTGGCTTCTCATCAAACAGGTTTTCTAGGCTGCAAAATAATAGAAAAGCCTGCCAGATCTGTTCGACCAGGGGCAAAAAAAATGGGGCAAATGCCCATACTATGATCAGCTCTTTCTTCCTAACAGCCATAATCTCTCTTTGGGGGGAACAAGTTTCTAACATGGGAAGGGTTGTGCCTTATTAATGAAACACATGAGTTCCCCCCCCCAGTATCCAGCTGTGATACCCTGTCTGAAACAAGTGCACGGCTTTTGCTCTCTCCTGAGGTTTCTCCAGTTCGTGAAAGTTCCTCTGCCCGCTGCCTTGTGAACAGCCCTTCCTCGTCTCCTCGAGAGGTGACTCACGACGCTCTGCAAGCTCAGCGTGGACAAGGGGGAATCGTCCTCTCCCTGAGAATGCTGAGCTCAGCTTCTTCCTTGCTTGCCCCAAATCTGACCTTCCAGACTCTTGCAACCACTGCTCACTTTAGTAACGGGGATATTTTTGCCCTTAAAAAAAATAGCCGACCAGGACATCCGCCAACCTTCTTGCAGAATCCTCCATCAAACTGCTTGGAGCGTGACCAACTGGTCAGGGCTTCTGTGCAAAACAGATGTATGCAACGAGTTCCTGGCAGTTTTCGATGGTACACTTGGCCGCTACACTGGTCCAGCTGTTTCCCTAACTCTCGACCTGTCTGTCTGCCCCATCCGCATGAAGGCCAGGCGTGTTCTGTTTGCACTTAAGCCAAAAAATAGACGTGGGACCAGATCACCTGGTGGCTCAGGGGGTCCTGGAACCCATGCCGCATGCCCTCTGGGAAACCCCTGTAGTCACTCCCGTGAAGCCTAATGGGGACATCCGTATTTGTGAAGACTACAAATGCACAATTAACAAGGCCTTGCAGAACCACGCTTATCCTGTTCCAGTGGTCGGCCATGTCCTGGCGGTGCAAAGGTTTTTGGAAAACCGGACTTGGCCCAGGCTTCTGGTAGCTTCTGGTAGATGATGCCACCGCGGAGGCTCAGACTATCATGACACACCACGGTGCTTTCTGGGTGTGGCGGCTACAGTTTGGGGTCAGCGTGGGGTCAGTTTGGCCCCGGGGATCTTCCAGAATCTCATGGACTGTCTTCTTAAAGGTATCCCAGGGTGCAGCCATTCTTCGATGATGTTCTGATTGCGGCCCCCTCAGCTGAGACCCTTGCCATCTTGCAATGCTTCCACACCACCGGCCTGAGGGTGAAACAAGAAAAATGTCTCCTGGGGGTCCCATGGGTTGAGTTCTTGGGATTTACAGTCGACGCACAAGGCATCCACCTGATGCCCAACAAGGTCTGAGCCATCGTCAACACCCCAAGCCCCAAAGTCTGTCAGAAGTCCAGGCTTTTTGGGGGCTGCTGAATTTTTACCATTCCTTCTTGCCCCACAAGGCTGCTGTTGCTGAGCCCCTGCACTGCCTGCTGGACAAAAGATCTCCCTGGGTCTGGGCCAGATGCAGGCCTCTTCTTTTAAGGCCATCAACAACCTGCTAACTTCCAACACCATCCTCGCACACTTTGATGAGTCCCTCCCCATCATCCTCGTCTGCGACACTTCTCTGCATGGGGTTGTGGCCATCCTGGGTCACCAGCTGCCTGACAACCGGGAGGTCATAAGAACATAACAGAAACCAATGTTGAAGCCAGTGTTGAATCAGGCCAATGGCCCATCTAGTCCAACACTCTGTCACACAGTGGCCAAAAATACCAGGTGCCATCAGGAGGTCCAGCAGTGGGGCCAGGACACTAGCACCAAGAATAGAGCACATCACCTGCCCCAGACTGAGAGTTCCTATCTATACCTTGTGGCTAATGGCCACTGATGGACTTCTGCTCCATATGTTTATCTAATTCCCTCTTGAAACTGTCCATGCTTGTAGCCGCCACCACCTCCTGTGGCAGTGAATTCCATGTGTTAATCAATCTTTGGGTGAAGAAGTACTTCCTTTTATCTGTTCTAACCTGACTGCTCAGCAATTTCATGGAGTGCCCACGAGTTCTTGTATTGTGAGACAGGGAGAAAAGTACTTCTTTCTCAACCTGCTCTATTCCATGCAGAATCTTATAAACCTCTATCGTGTCACCCCTCAGCCGTCGTTTCTCCAAACTAAAGAGCCCCAAGCATTTTAACCTTTCTTCATAGGAAAAGTGTTCCAACTCTTTATCATTCTAGTTGCCCTTTTCTGCACTTTTTCCAATGCTATAATATTCTTTTGAGGTGTGGCGACCAGAACTGTACACAGTATTCCAAATGAGGTCGCACCAGTGATTTATACAGGGGCATTATTATACTGGCTAATTTGTTTTCAATTCCCTTCCTAATAATCCCAAGCATAGCATTGGCCTTCTGTATTACAGTTACACACTGTCTAGACATTTTCATTGAGTTATCTACTACGACTCCAAGATCTCTTTCTTGGTCAGTCTCTGCCAGTTCGGACCCCATCAACGTGTATTTATAGTTTGGATTTTTGGCTCCAGTGTGCATCACTTTGCACTTGGCCACATTGAACCCAATTTGCCACATTGACGCCCACGAGCCCATCCTCGACAGATCCCTTTGGAGTGCCTCACAATCCTCCCTGGTTGTCACCACCCGGAACAACTTTGTGTCATCTGCAAATTTAGCCACTTCACTCTTTACTCCCAGTTCCCTGTGACCTACTACTCCCGGGCTCTGGTCACACTGCAACTGATATGTGCTTTGTTCCCAGTTTATTTAAATCGGGAACATTTTAATTCGCATTGCACTGTCTACATGCAGCCAGCCCCTCTTTCCCAGCACCTGCTTGCCTACTGCTGCGCCGTCCTTCCAGGCGATCCTGCCAGCCACGGGGAGGCTTGGGCGGCTGCTGCTCCTGCCGACACTTTGGGGGAGGGGTACTGCCGCTGCCGCTGCCGCCATTGACCCACGAAAATAGGCTCCGCCATCTCCGCCATCCTCCTTGCCGGCCCCACCCAGGCTGCCAGAGCCCCCGCCTCTCGTTCCCGCCTCCAGGGCCGTCTTTGTGCATTTTTTAAAAAAAGCTTCTGGTTTAAGCGCTTGTCTAAATATGCGCTTAATAAATCCATTATTAAACGTTAAATGGATTTATTAAGCGCATGTTTGCTCAAGCGCTCAAACCAGAAGCTTTTTTTAAAAAAAAAAACAACAACCCCAAGAACGTTCAGACGGCCCTAATCGCAATCCTTGCGAGAGAGGGGCTGTCCACATAGGCGAAATCGCGCAATCAAAGCGGAAGTGCCAGGAAAACACTAGTTTTTCCAGGGGTCAGGAAAACCCGGAAGCATTGCGCGAGTAAGCCCGCTTCGCGGCAGGAGGCGGATTGGCTCGTGTGAACATGAAACTGACATGCGCAAGTAAACAGCAGCGAATCCCGATCAAAACGGCAGTGTGACTGCACCCCCGGACTCTGTCCTTGGCTGAGCACAGCTACGCGCAGATTGACAAGGAGGCTCTGGCAATTGTGGCGGGGGTGAAAAAGTTTCATGACTACCTCTATGGCTGGCCCTTCACTGTCATCACTGATCACAAACCCCTGCTGGGCCTCTTGGCCTTGAATCGCCAGACACTGCAGATGCTGTCACCCAGGGTGCTCCGCTGGTCCATCTTCTTGGCTGGCTACCAGTATGTGCTCCTTCACTGACCCGGTAAAGCGATGGGTCATGCTGATGCTCTCAGCCACCTCCTGCTGCCCTCCTGTGACCCGGACCCGGCTCCTGCCCACCAGATCATGCTCCTCAAAGACCTGCCCAACTGTCCCATCCAGGTATCTGATATCTCCCACTGCACTACGTGGGACCACATCATGTTTTGGACTGGGTGGGGAGGGGATGGCCTGCCAACTGAGCGGGCCCGGAATTCATCGCGTTCTTCTCCCGCCGGGACGAACTGTTGGCCCACAAGTGTTGTCTGCTGTGGGGAAGCCGGGTGGTCACACCTGCCCCGCTATGCCAGCGAGTCCTAACAACCTTACATGACACACATCCTGGGATTATGAGAATGAAAGCACTGGCCCAGAGCTACGTTTGGTGGCCAGACATGGACAGTGAGATAGAGGACTGTGTTAAACGCTACCAGACATGCCAGGAGTCCCAACCGGAACCACCCCGGGCTCCAGTGTGGCAGTGGGAATCCTCCCACAAACCATGGGCCTGGATTCATACACCAAATGGCTAGAAGTGATTCCGGTTCCCTCCATGTTGTCCCGAGCAGCAATCCGTGCCCTATGGTGGGTCTTTAGCACACATGGCACACACGCAGTGGTCACAGACAATGGGATGGCTTTCACCTTGGCAGAATTCCAGGAGTTCATGGAATACTACGCCATCCGGCATGTCCACTCCACTCCCTTCCACCCGGCAACCAACGGCCAGGCTGAGCGAATGGTGAGAATGACAAAAGAGTCCCTCCGCCAGATCGTCCATGGGGACTGGGACCACCAACTGGCGGCCTTCCTCTTCAGACAGCGGGTAACACCGAGCACCACCACCAGCCACAGCCCTGTGGAACTGCTCATGGACAGGTGACTCACAACTCGCCTCAACCATCTGCACCCTGACCGGGATCCAGAGCACAGTATGGCCCCAGAAACCTGAGCAGCACCCCTTGGATTCTCCCCAGACAACCTCGTTTATGCAAGAAACTTCTCCAGGGGCCCCACATGGGTTCCAGCCAAGGTCGTCAGGGTAACCGGGTCCCTGTCCAATGAGGTTCCCCCGGAAGAAGGTCAGCTGCCTTGTCAGCACATCAAACAGCTCCGCAGCCGCCTTCTCCCTGCTGAACCTGGGTCACCCGCATCCCAGCCAGAGGACAGCGAAGAGGACCTGCCAAGTCTCGGGACACTGGAGCCCGAGGAGAACCCACCAACTGTAAGCAAGCAGCCGGCCGCCAAGGAACAGCCATTAGAGACAGCCAGCAGAACGCCAGAGCCAGCTGTGGCCGAGGGCCCTGACTCCGTGCCTACACCACCTCCAGTCCCCAGTTCCTTGGCGAGACTGACCACTGATGTGACTCCTGAACCCTCGACTCCGCCAGCAGAGTCATGCCGCTCAAGCTCAGAGCGACCACCCTGCTTATTTAAGGGACTTTTTCTGTTGAGAGTGTCTGAACCTTGGGGGGAGGGTGTTATGTATCAATAGGAAACCATACTTGCGAAAGGGCTCACAAGCGAACATGCGAATAGCGTAGCTTGGAGCACATTACAATAGAAGGCTTGGATCCTAGGATGAACCAATAGATAGATCCGGATCCTAGTAGGAGCCAATTGGTAAACATTACTCTGTAAATAATACTCTACAAATAGCAGAGGAAAGAAGAAAAGCAAAAGGCAAAGGTGAAAAGGAAAGATTTACCCAACTGAATGCAGATTTCCAGAGAACAGCAAGGAGAGATAAGGAGGCTTTCCTGAATGAACAATGCAAAGTAATAGAGGAAGACAATAGATTGGGAAGGGCTAGAGATTTCTTCAAGAAAACTGGAGAAATCAAGGGAATGTTCCATGCAAAGCTGGCCATGATAAAGGACAAAAACGGTAGGGACCTAACAGAAGCAGAAGAGATTAGGAACAGATGGCAAGAATACACAGAAGAACTTTACAAGAAGGACCTCAATGTCCTTGACAACCATGATGGTATAATCACTGACCTCGAGCCAGACATCCTGGAATGCAAAGTTAAATGGGCTTTAGAAAGCATTACTAACAACAAAGCTAGTGGAGGTGATGGTATCCCAGCTGAGCTATTCAAAGTCTTAAAAGAAGATGCTGTTAAACTGCTCCACTCAATTTGCCAACAAAATTGGAAAACAGAACCGTGGCCAAAGGATTTGAAAAGGTCAATATACATTCCAATCCCAAAGAAGGGCAATGCCAAGGAATGTTCAAACTATCGCAAAATTGCACTCATTTCACACACTAGCGAGGTCATGCTCAAGATCCTACAAGCTAGGCTCCAACAGTACGTGGATAGAGAACTGCCAGAAGTACAAGCTGGGTTTTGAAGAGATAGAGGAACTAGAGATCAAATTACCAAAATTCGCTGGATTATGGAGAAAGCAAGAGAGTACCAGAAAAACATTTACTTCTGCTTCATTGACTATGCTAAAGCCTTTGATTGTATGGATCACAATAAACTATGGCAGGTTCTTAAAGAGATGGGAGTGCCAGACCACCTCACATGTCTCCTGAGAAACCTGTATAAGGGTCAAGAAGCAACAGAATCGGATATGGAACAACTGATTGGTTTAGCATAGGAAAAGGAGTACGACAAGGATGTATATTGTCACCTTGCTTATTTAATTTATATGCAAAGTAAATCATGTGAAATGCCGGCCTGGATGAATCACAAGCTGGAATTAAGATTGCTGGGGGCAAGATCAATAACCTCAGATATGCAGACAATACCACTCTGATGGCATAAAGTGAAGAGGACCTAAAGAGCCTCTTGCTCAAGATGAAAGAGGAGAACGCAAAAGTGGGCTTGAAGCTCAACATCAAAAAAACTAAGATCATGGCATCCGGCCCCATCACTCCTTGGCAAATAGAAGGGGAAGTCGTAGAAGTAGAGACAGACTTCATGTTCCTGGGATTCCAGATCACTGCAGATGGTGACTGCAGCCATGAAATTAAAAGACGCCTGCTCCTTTGGAGGAAGGTGATGGCAAACCTAAACAGCACGATAAAAAGCAGAGACATCACCCTGCCAATAAAAATCCACATGGTCAAAGCAATGGTATTCCCAGAAGTAATGTATGGCTGCGAGAGTTGGACTATAAGGAAGGCCAAGTGCCGAAGAATAGATTCTTTTGAACTATGGTGCTGGAGAAGACTCTTGAGAGTCCCTTGGACTGCAAGGAGATCAAATCAGTCAATCCTAAAAGAAATCAACCCTGACTGTTCCCTGGAAGGCCAGATCCTGAAGTTGAAGCTCAAATACTTTGGCCACCAAATGAGAAGGGAGCACTCACTGGAGAAGACCCTGAGGCTGGGAAAGATTGAAGGTCAAAGAAGAAGGGGACGGCAAAGGATGAGATGGTTAGACAGTGTTATCGAGGCAACAAACATGAAATTGAGCAAACTTCAGAGGACAGTGGAAGACAGGAGGGCCTGGCGTGATCTGGTCCATGGGGTCGCGAAGAGTCGGACTCGACTGTATGATTGAACAACAACAACTCTGTAAATAGCCTATTGTGGGATGTGGGGTGTGTGTTGGGTGTGGGGTGCTTCACGAATATAGGCAAGGCTCCAACCCTGCAAGTTTGTTTTAGTTTGGAGCCAAAACCATTTAATAAACATTAGCTAATCACTCGACGCGTCTGCACCCAGTATATTTCAGCAGAGCAAACAACTCTGGAGGAAGAGGCTGCAGCCCAGAACCACCCAGACAGGAGTCCAAGAAGGGTGAGAAGGCACCGCTGAAGACCCCCAACAGCTTCAGAAAACCTAGAAGTGACTGGGTTGTTTTATTTCTTTATTTGAAAAGTTTAACAACCAGCATTCTGCCAGTTCACCTCTTGAAAAAGTTTCCAAATTCTCTGCTGAAACACAAAACGGATATACTGTAGAAATAACAATGCCAGCACACAATCACAACTGTACTTCAGTAACAAAACAGCCAGTATAAATATCTTTAAAAGCCACTGTGTGTGTATATGCCTCCACACACACACACACACACACATATACACACCAAATACCACATAAAGTGGCAGATTAAAAAACAATGAAAGCAACAGAAAAAATTAAAATAGGCCAATAGCAGCATTAGATCTAGAAGGCCCACAAGGTCATAGGTAGAGGGCCAATCACACGCAACAGTTTACAGTGTGCAGTGCCAATCACAACCCACCCCACCCACCATAATGTGCCACTTGGGGGGGGGCCTGGTGGGAACAGTGCTGGCCCCACCCAGTAGGCAGATCAGGTGGAGATCGATGGATTTTTCTAAGCAAGCTAAAAGTCGAGGGATGTGTTTTCCTCTCGTATTTCAGCCTCCGTGCCCTGCATTCCCTGGAATGTCAGAGTCATCTTTCTTTGGCAGGAGTCAAGTCAGCAGTCAGGATCCTGGCACCTTCTCCTAAGGATCTACCCACTCCACATTTTACGGCGAGTTGTCGCTCCAAATCCGTCAAGTTTAGCCGTTGTCCTGTGTGTTTGCATACCGTGTGGGAAACTCAGTCAAGTGGAGGGGAAGAAGAAGGTGTGAAAACAGAAAAGAAACCAGAGTGCAAAGCAATATCTTTCCCCAGAACTGAACAATTAACAGACTTGGCATTAAGTGAATTCACCAGGCAAAGTGCCAGAACCAAAAAGTCCCCGTCTTTAATAAGAGAACTCAAGGCAGGGTCCTCACAGAAGAACTCGGTGAATGGAGGAACTGAAGCGGCCTTCTACTGAGTCAGACCCTTGGGCCATCAGGGTCAGTGATGTCTACTCAGACTGGCAGTGGCTCTCCAGTGTCTCAGGCAGAGAAAGGTCTTTCACTTCACCTACTGATTGATCCTTTCAACTGGAGATGCTGAGGATTGAAGCTGGGGGGACCTTCTGCATGCCAAGCGGAGGCTCTGCCGCTGAGCCACGGCCCCTCCCTGTCAGGGCCAGCTGCAGGTTTCTATGGCCTCTGGCTCGATAGGCCCTCCCACTACAGCCCCCCCCCGAATGTGGCCGCCTTCATCTCAGTCAAGGTTCACTAATACCCCACCACAGTTGTGGGTACCCCAGCAAGAGCAGAGGGTGACTATCTCAGGTGCCTTGTAGCTGACCAGCAGACGTATAAGGAATGGGGCTTCATTCATTCATTCATTCATTCATTCATTCGTTTTTTTGTTTAGACTTTTAGACCACTCCTTCCCTGCAGGCAGGGCTCAGGGTGATTTACAACAGGATAAGAACAGTAGATGATTTAGAATAAGTTAAAACCACAATAAAATACCATACAAATCGATAGATAGCAAAAATTTCAGAAAAAAAATTGTGGCTTCCCCGTAGCCCCCTAAGGGGACAGGTTGAGGGGAAGTGGAAGGTTATGAGAGTGCCAAGGTCGTTGCTGTCCCATCACTGTCCTCAACCAAAAGCCTGGTGGAACATCTCTGCCTTACAAGCTCTGTGGAAAGTTAGTAGACCCCACAGGGCTCGGATGTTCTCTGGCAGAGAGTTCCACCATGTGGGAGCCAAGGCTGAAAAGGCCCTGGCCCTGGTTAAACATAAGAGAGAGAAACCAATGTTGGATCAGGCCAGTGGCCCATCTGGTCCAACACTCTGTGTCACACAGTGGCCAGAAGTACCAGGTGCCATCAGGAGGACCACAACTGGGGCCAGGACACTAGAAGCCCTCCCACTGTTGACCCCCCCCAAGGACCAAGAATAAAGAGCATCCCTTGCCCCAGAGTTCCTACCTATACCTTGTGGCTAATAGCCACTGATGGACTTCTGCTCCATAAGCTTATCCAATTCCCTCTTGGTGCCGTCCATGCTTGTAGCCTCCAACACCTCCTGTGTCCGTGAAGTCCACGTGTCAATCACTCTTTGGGTGAAGGACTTCCTTTTATCCGTTCTAACCCGACTGCTCAGCAATTGCATGGAGTGCCCACAAGGAGTTCTTGTACTGTGAGAAAGGGAGAAAAGGACTTCTTTCTCCACCTGCTCCATCCCAGGCATCATCTTGTAGACCATGCCTCCGCCCTCCCACTGCAGCTGGATCTCTCTCGGGCTGTGGACCACCAGGAGTTTTTACTGCTGGAGTGTAACACTCTGCTGGGGGCAACGGAGAGAGAGGTGGTCCCAAAGGTATGGGGGTCCCTGAATACTAAAGTAATATTACATTGAGCACTGCTGCAAGTAGTTAGGAAAGAATTTAAAAAATAAAATCTGGGTATGGCCAGTCCTAGTCTACAGCCCGTGCCCCAGCCAGTCTCCCAAAGACAGGACTGGCTGCATCATTTCTTTGGTGGGAGGTAGCCATTCCAGGACGTGTTCATGGACTCCTTGGTTGCCGTTCTGAGGTTGGAAAAGGGGACATTTGCATTTGGAAAAAATGGCAGATGTTGCTTGTGGCTCCTCTTGGTGGCTCTCTGTTGGTAGGAGACAGCTTCCACACCAGTGGTTGGCGACGGGCACTCTCCAAGCAGGTGAACTGGTCTAGCCCTCCTGTTAGAGCCCCACTGCCTGCGCCTGGGACTGAATCTGCGATAGACAGATTCCACCTCTGGAAGGTCTGTAGGCTTGGTCACTATCAGGGCTATTTTGGGGCAGGAACGCACAGGAATCGAGTTCCGGCTGGCTCCTGAGTTGGCCACGCCCAGCAGGAACTCATTAGCATAACAGGCCACACCCAACAGCAGAAACTCATTAGGATTGCCTACATTAGGTCTGTGTGGCCTACCATGCAAAGGAGTTCCTGCTACAAAAAAAAGCCCTGGGTTTGGACAACAAACAAGGTAAACAGCATAAGAAGCAAAAGGTGGGTGTGGCTAGATGACCACACTTCTGGTAACATGGGGATATGGCCTGATATGCTAATGAGCTGTGCTGTCATGGGTGTGGCCTATTATGCTAATGAGTTCCTGCTGGGCTTTTTCTACAAAAGAAGCCCTGGTCACTATCATAGGCGGAGTTCAGACAGGCAGTTTGCCCCGAGATAGGCACATTTCAGTAACGTTTCACAAACGGATTAAAGGGGCCATTCACACAGGCACATCTGTCCAGTGTTCCCCAGCCGCACTCAACCTGCTTGTAATGCTTCCCTCCCGAGTTTAAAAGATACCTGGTGAAAGTGGTAGCAAACCCTGGAAAGCGTGTGTATCCCGCATCCATCCCGCACCAACAAAGTGTGAACGCTAAAAGCCGCATTTTTGATTGTGCACTTATGCGCATAAGTGCATGAGCACATATCTCCGGATTACAAAAAAGAAAGCTGTGCCTTACAGCCACATCTCTGCTAGGGGCGGGCCAACAGTGTGAACGCTCCCTTGCGCATCCTCCCCAGCTTGCTCCCGCATCAGTCTGTGCAGCGTGACTGGGAAAACCTGGAACATGTTGTTCCAGGTCTTTTTTGCCACAACTCCCTCGCACTTCACACTGCCAGTCTGAACTCAACCATAGTGTCGGCCAGGTGGCTGCGTTCGAGAGGAACAGGACTTCTCTCCCCCTCCCGCAGGGAGCATGATGCCTGTTTCTTCCACACTTCCACATGGATCTTCCTGTTAGGAGGCAGCAGTCTTGGCCTTGAACTTGATCCAGTGCTCCACTGGTAGCCAGTGCAGTTCGCACAGCACCAGTTGGATGTGTGCCATTCGAGGGGTCCCGGTGAGGACCCACGCAGCTGCATTCTGGACCAGTTGGAGCTTACAGGTCAACCTCAAGGGAAGGCCTATGTAGAGTAAGTTACAGCAGTCTATGCCAGAGGTAATCATGGCATGGATTACCGTGGCTAGGTGAGGGTGAGACAGGTAAGGAGCCAGTCACCGAACCTGACACAGCTGGAGAAACGCCAGCCTGGCATTCTTCACAACCCGGGCCTTCATTGACAAGGTGGTGCCCAGAGTCACGCCCAGGCTCCTGATGGTCGGTGCCGGTGGAAAGGGGGTACTCCATCAAGAGTGGCACACCATGGCCCGCCCCCACCCAGCCACAGAACCTCCAACTTACCCGGACTCAGTTTCAACTGACTCTGCCTTCCCCATCCAACCCTGGCCCCCAGACTCTCGGCCAAGTTTGTGGGAACACCTTCCAGCCAACTGCCCATCAGCAGAAATAACTCCATGCCAGCCGGGTGAGGGGGCACATGTAGATGTTAAACAAAATCAGGGAGGGGAGCGCCCCTGAGGAGCCCCGCACACCAGCGGGTGCCTCAGGGACACTTCCCCTCTCAGCACCACCCTCTGGTCCCCGGCCACAGCCACTGCAAGGCCACAGCACCCGGGCAGCATGGGCAGGGTCTCCTCCGGGCTGCCTGCAAGGGATGCCCGTGGAAGGAAGAGTGCAGTCTGGTTTCCCTGCATGCTCTTTCCCCCGCTGCCTCCACGCCCTTTCCCCGCTGAGTCGATGTTTCCTGTTCCCAGGGTCTCCAGTCAGGGGTGGGCTTCTGGCCAGGCTGAGGTCCCCGACCTTTTTAAGCCTGTGGGAGCCTTTTGAATTTTGACACAGGCTGGTAGGAACAGCCACCAAATGGCTGTTGCAGGAGGCAGACCCGGCCACAAAACAGCTCCCACTGTGAAAACCCACATGCTGCAGTGTCAGCACAGCCATTCAGATCCCCCGTGGCCCATCAGAAGCCTTGCCCACCTGGCCCTGCCCATGGTCTCCCCTTCCTCACCGGACAAGGACTCCTCATGGGCATGCCACGAAGTCGCTGAACAGTCAGGTGAGAGCAGATAAAAGGAAGTCCTGATTAACTCATGGAATTCACTGCCACAGGAGGAGGAGGTGGCTACAAGCATTCAAGAGGGAATTGGATCAACATATGGGGCAGAGGCCCATCAGTGGCTATTAGCGGCAACTCTCAGGCTGGGGCAGGTGATGCTCTGTAGGGGGAGAAACAGTGGGAGGGCTTCTAGTGTCCTGGCCCCACTGCTGGACCTCCTGATGGCCCCTGGTGTTTTTGGCCCCTGTGGGACAGAAGAGTGTTGGACTGGATGGGCCACTGGCCTGATCCAGCATTGGCTTCCCTGATGTACTTATGTCTAAAGACCCTTGGCAGGCACCAGGAAAGGGGTCAGTGGGTGCTCTGCTCTAGAGACTGACCCTGGCATTTGCACGGCACTCTCTGCTCCAGAGCTCCTTAATCCAGATTTCAGCCGCCCCTGCCTCATCCGCCGGGGTCGCTCTCAAGGCCAAGCAGAAACACTCCGTCTGCTCACAAGATCCGTCTCCATTGGGACACTGCGTAGTTCTGGTTTATTTAACTTATTTATTGACCTTGCTGATACCCCACTTATATCTTCAGTGGGAACCCCAAGGAGGCTGACGTCATTCTCCTCTCCTCCATTTTACCATCACAACAGCCCTGCGAGGCAGGCTGGCTTGAGCACGTAGGGCCGGCCCACACCGCCTTGAGCCACAAGGTAAAGCAGGACATAGATGCCTTAATGAATAAGTAAAAATAAAAACAAACCAGGCCACACAGCGAGCTTTTGCGGCAAAGTGGGGCTTCAATCCTGGGTCTCCCAGATCACCCTAACCACTACACCACACTGGCTTCATTAGTGCAGGAAAGGGTGAACAAACAGACGGAGAGACGGGTTGCCCTTCCATATGATGGGGAAGGCAGCATATAATTGCCCCCCCCAAAGACAGTAACTAGCCATGCCACATCCAGTATGCCCTCCTCCCCGCCCCCGGGCCGAAAGGTGGCACCACAGAGTTTTCTGTATAATGGACTGGAGCACATTAAGAGTGACCTCCCTGCAGTGGTGACCACTAGCTCACAAGTAGAATTTTTGCTCACAAGACTCCACAGCTTAGAGGGAGTGTTGATCATGATCGTATGAGGGTAGCCCCACAGCTTGTTTTTAAGAGCTTGTCATGAAAGCACTCTGGGAAGGGAACGAGTTCTGTGAAATCTGTGGAACTCCCTGCCTCCGGACCTTTATCTTCCTTGTGGACTGAGAGTGTCTTTGCTGCAGGAGACGCCTCAATGGTGAAACCTGTGAAGGTGGGTGACGTGTTACCCAGTGGGACTACTTGCTGCATGACCATTCCAAGGGACTGTGCATGCTTTGAGTTTTGCTCCCATGTCCGCATTCGTATTGAGCTTGTATGAATGAGCTAGTTATGCTTTTTTCTGTGAAGACCTTTGCTAGTGGAGTTTTTCCTTTTTATACTTTTAAAAACATTTTTTACTTTATTCCCGGCTTTCCTTCCCAATGAGGACCCAGAAGTGGCTCCCCTCCTTCTCCTCTCCTCCGCTTTATCCTCCCAACAGCCCTCGGAGGTGGGTGAGGCTGCAAGGAGGTGACTGTCCCCCCCCCCGGGTCACCCGGCAGGCTTCCTGGGCCTGAGTGGGGCTTTGAACCTGGGCCCCCCAGTCGATCCAACGCCCTGACCACAGCTCTCCAGCACTGCTGCCTTGGTCTTGCGGAGCGGTGTCATGATGCACTGAGTAGCATTAGCTTCGCTCCAGTACTTCTGGTTCCACGTGCACCAGCTGTATCTGCCTCATCTGCCCGTGCTGTTCTGATCAGTAAAGGTAAAGGTTTCCCTTGCTCGGAAGCCAGTGAAATCCGACGCTAGGGGGTGGTGCTCATCTCCGTTTCCAAGCTGAAGAGCCAGCGCTGTCCAAAGATGTTTCCGTGGTCATGTAGCCAGCATGACTAGATGCTGAGGCGCATGGAATGCTGTTTCCTTCCCACCCAAATGGTACCTATTTATCTACTTGCAATTTCTTGCTTTCGAACTGCTAGGTTGGCAGGAGCTGGGGCCAGAGACAGGAGCTCACTGTCATGTGGCACTCGGGTCTTGAACTGCTGAACTACAGACTTTCTGGTCTGCAGTTCAGCGTCTTAACCACTTGAGCCACTGCAGCCTGCTGTTCTGGTAGCCAAGCACAAAGTTTTCACCCACTTGCAAAATAAATCTAAGCCTGCAGTGCGGCCCTGTATGAAAGATTTATTCATGGCACACAATAAAGTGTCTGACTCCTGAACTAGATCTGCCTATTAAAAGCAGGGGAGGGGAGGGGGGCAGGGAGATCAGCTTTCTCTCTCCCCCTTTCCTGTCCCGTATTCCTTTGACCCCCTGCAGAAATATATCTGTTTCCCCCCAATCTAATTAAGAGATTTAGAGCTCTGTAAATTTATTTGCTGCCTCTACAGGGACCTGCTTAAATTAAAGACAATAATAATAAAAAAGCAACATAACAATGATCAGTATTAAAACAAGTCAGGCGCATTAAAAAGTAGACATCAGAGGAGCCTCAGAGTGCATGGCGCTCCAAAGGTGCCAGGTGCCTCCACTGGGGGGGGGGAGGACAGCCCTCTCAGCAGGTTCCTCCAGACAAATGGAATTAGTCCTACACACAGGGGCTGATTGGCCATTATGGTCATACGGACTTCTCTCAGTGGGCTAACAGCCTGCCCCTGTTGTGGACCCGCCTCCCCCTGAGGTGCAGCCTGAATCTGACTGTCTGTCTGAGCCCAGCCTGGGCGAGAACGAGTCTGACTTGCAGCCTGACCAGTCTGATTGGCAACTGGAGCCCAGTGTGAGTGAGGACTCCTCAGAAGTTGAGCCTGGGGCCAGTGTGGCAAAAGATGACTTCAGAGTAGAGGACACTCAGGAATTCCAGTCAGATAGTACTGAGCCGGCTGAAGTCAGGGAGCAAGTACCTCCGGGGGCACCCATGACTCCCCTGGATTCCCCCCCTGCTCATAGAAAGAAGAAGGGCTAAGATCAGAAGGCAATTGCAAGAACACAGACAGAGTAAAAGATTAATGGCCCATCGACAGCTACAAGATGAGTCATTACAGGAGCCCTGCTAACTTGCCAGCTGCAGCTAAGACTAATTAGGGAAAAGCTACATAAATCTGGGTGTGAGCTGTTGCCAACTTGTGGAAGCAACACGTCACCTCATAGTGAATCCTGCGACCACAACCTGTAAGAACATAAGGGAAGCCAATGTTGGATCACGCCAATGGCCCATCTAGTCCAACACTCTGGGTCACAAAGTGAACAAAAATACCAGGGGCCATCAGGAGGTCCAGCAGTGGGGCCAGGACACTAGAAGCCCCTCCCAAGCACCAAGAATACAGAGCATCACTTCCCCAGCCTGAGAGTTCCTATCTATACCTTGTGGCTAATAGCCACTGATGGACTTCTGCTCCATATGTTTATCCAGTTTCCCCTTGAAGCTGTCCATGCTTGTAGCCACCACCACCTCCTGTGGCAGTGAATTCCATGTGTTAATCACTCTTTGGGTGAAGGAGGACTTCCTTTTATCCATTCTAACCCGACTGCTCAGCAATTTCATTGAGTGCCCATGAGTTCTTGTACTGTGAGAAAGGGAGAAAAGTACTTCTTTCTCAACCTGCTCTATCCCACATGTACTCTTATAAACCTCAGTCATGTCACCCCTCAGCCATCGTTTCTCCAACCTAAAGAGCCCCGAGCATTTTAACCTATCTTCATAGGGAAAGTGTTCCAACCCTTTGATCATTCTAGTTGCCCTTTTCTGCACTTTTTCCAATGCTATAATATCTTTCTTGAGGTGTGGTGACCAGAACTGTACACAGTACTCCAAATGTGGTTGCACCATTGATGTATACAGGGGCATTATTATACCGGCTGATTTGTTTTCAATTCCCTTCCTAATAATCCCCAACATAGTGTTGGCGTTTTTTATTGCAGTTGCACACTCTCTCGACATTTTCATTGAGTTATCTTCTACGACTTCAAGATCACTCTCTTGGTCAGTCTGGACCCCATCAATGTGTATTCATATTTAGGATTTTTGGCTCCAATGTGCATCACTTTGCTTTTGGCCACATTGAACCCCATTTGCCACGTTGACGCCCACTCACCCATCCTCGACAGATCCCTTTGGAGTGCCTCACAATCCTCCCTGGTTCTCACCACCCTGAACAACTTCATGTCATTTGCAAATTTAGCCACTTCATTGCTTACTCCCAACTCCAAATCATTAATAAACAAGTTTAAAAGCATTGGATCCAGTACTGATCCCTGTGGTACCCCGTTGCTTACCACCCTCCACTGAGAAAGTTTCCCATTTATACTCACACTCTGTTTCCTATTAATTAACCAGGTTTTGATCCACAAGAGGACTTGTCCTTTTATCCCGTGACTATTGAGCTTACTTAGGAGCCTTTGATGAGGAACTTTATGAAAAGCTTTCTGGAAGTCAAGGTAAACAACATCTCTTGGGTCCCCCTTGTCCACATGTTTGTTCATGAAATCTCGTGGCAGTATTTTTATTTACTTACATATTACACTTATGTTCTGCCCAATCCCATGGTGGGCTCAGGGTGGCTTACAGCATAAATAAAATACAATAGATATATAATTAAAACCAGTTAATTAAAATAAGATGGCAGCAAAAACATACATTATTCTAGTGTGGTCTGATACGCCTCCTGTTAGACATGAGCAGAGTAGTAAGTGTCTGTAGGCGGGGGAGGCCCAGATGGATTGGACGTCCACCACCTCAACCAAAGGCCTGGCAGAACAGCTCCATTTGCAGGCCCTGCAGAACTGTAACAAGTCCCGTGGGGCCCTGATTTCAGCTGGGAGCATGTTCCGCCCTGGCCCCGGTTGAGGCTAAGAGGATGTATTTTGGTCTAGGGACTACTAGTAGATGTTGGTCTGCAGAGCGCGAGGTTCTCAGGGCATATATGGAGAGAGATGGTCCTGAAGGTATGCTGGTCCCGGGCCATGTAGGGCTTTAAAGGTCAGCACCATAACCTTGAAGCGGATCCAGTACTCAACTGATAGCCAGTGCAGTTGGCGCAGCACTGGCCGAATGTGTGCCCACACAGACGACGCTGTCAGCAAATGCACCTCCATATTCTGCATTAGCTGGAGCTTCCGGGTCAGGTTCAAGGGCAGCCCCAAATAAAGTGAGCTACAGTAATCCAGCCTGGAAGTACATGGGTCACTGGAGCTAAGTCCCAGGAGGAGAGAGAGGGAACAAGTTGCCCGACCTGCCTCAGGTGACAGAAGGCAG
The DNA here is from genome assembly GCA_029375565.1 of Gekko gecko. Classification (NCBI taxonomy): domain Eukaryota; kingdom Metazoa; phylum Chordata; class Lepidosauria; order Squamata; family Gekkonidae; genus Gekko; species Gekko gecko. The sequence continues at coordinate 4,367,522 of JAPDNY010000016.1, forward strand.
ACCTGGTGACAGCAGCACCCTGGGCCTCCATTGAAAGGGGGGCATCCAGGGGGGCATTCGATGATGCCCATGAGGAGCATACAGCATCTGCTACCGTTTCTCCCTCTCTGGACCTCTCTCTAGACTCTGGGGCTCTATGGGAACTGTGACCAACAACCTGGTGCAAATTTGTAACCCTCCCCCACACTAGGGATTTGAGGGCCTGGGGAAAAACAGAACATTGGGGCGGGGGTCTATTTTTTTCTGATCCCTTTTCTTCAATTTTTCTAACAGAAAAAAATGTCAAATTTGGGGGAACATTGAAAAGAAATTCCTATGAAAAAGTTCCTCTTTCCAAGTGAGGAAAAACCTTATCCTTAAGTCTTTTTTTTTTTTACTACAGAATTTGTTTACTAGAGAATTTGTATTTCCCTTCCTATTCCTCTTCACAGTCTTGTCCTCTCCAATAATTCTCCCTGGTTACCATGGTCACCACAGTTTCCCCCTATCTGCCCTCTTCATGGCACTCACCCCTCCTTGATTCTCCCGTCCTGCCGCCAGGCTGCGGACTGGAGTGGGTCCCAGGAACCACCTTGCCACTCCAGCCTTGGCCCAGGCCCAATTCAAGGTGCTGGTCTTGACCTTCAAAGCTGTACGGGGTTTGGAACCATCAATAAAGGAGAGAACCTAAGCAGAAAATGTTGAATCTAAGCAGAGAATCTAAGCAGGAAATGTCACATAGATGTGCTTAGTTGTGAATTTTAAGTTCTATGACTTAAATGGTTCTGTGAACGGGTCATGTCATCCCTCTGGAATTGCCATTTGGAGACAGCTTCTGGAGACCACCTCATAGTCTCCTTCACTTTGGTGTAGTGGTTAAGTGTGCGGACTCTACTTTGATTCCCCACTCCTCCACTTGCAGCTGATGGATGACCTTGGGCAAGCCACAGTTCTGTCAGAGCTGTTCTCACAAGGGGAGTTCTGGAAAGAGCTCTCTCAGCCCTGCCTACCTCACAGGGTGTCTGTTGTGGGGAGGGGAAGGGAAAGGAGTTTGTAAGCCGCTCTGAGACTCTGAGTGAAGGGCGGGGGTATAAATCCAGTCTCTTCTTCTTCTCTTCTTCCTTCTTCTACTGGTCATTCAGCAGGTCAATGCTTTCCTATAATTCCTGTCATCATTAAGAAGGGACCGTTCCCTCAATAGCCATTTCCTTTAGCATTGCTTTAGCACATGCTGCTTTCTAGGACACTTTGCACGAACCCAGCTGTACACCACAGTGCTGAGCCTCCAACTGGGCCATATTTACCAAGGATAGTCCCTGTTTTCTATTCCCATCATTTCTATTTGCAAAGGTTCACCAGTTTACCTTCTGGGGAAATGCTGTGAATGTACGTGGGCACACCTGTGTCCCAGACAGTTTCAGATTTCAAGTCATGTCTCTTGAGTTTCTAGATGACAAATACTTAAATGTGGGACCAGTGACTCAGGATTCTTCTGTGCATGCATGGGAGTGAAAGCAACATGATCAGAAGAACGCCAGCAGTGCCTCCCTCCCAGCCTCCCTCCCTCCCTCCCTCCATGAATGTCTGTCCACGTACAAAATCTTGCTTAATGTGAGTTGCAGCTGCATCTATATCTTAATGTGAGTTGCAGCTGCATCTATAACCAAAGACTGAGCAACCAAATACCTTTTTTTAAGAAAGGATATTGCAGTCATTATCAGTTTTGCCAAGGGTCAGATTTCATGTTGTGCCGGGCATCCATAATCAATCTCCTGGGCTGTAGTTTAATCTCTAAAAAGTAGCCATGGGGGTGGAGAGCAGAGCTGGATGGGAGGCACAGGGATGGGAAAGGGCCCTCCACCCCTCCATGCCATCCCCCCCCCCCGCCGGGGCTGTTACTGAGCAGCAGTGAGGGGAAGGCCCGTCTTTTCCCATCCCAGAGCACCGGCTGAGAAGGGCTGCACGGAGGTCCAGCAACGTCATCTCATACACCCAGGTCTTGGAAGCCTGTGTGGGACTTGCTTCTACAGAGCATGAGAACACGTGGACAAAAATCATGGGAGGAGATGGGGGAATGCAAATAAATGATTGTTGGCGTGAGAACAGGTGTAGCAAAAATACAGCCATCCCTATTTTCCCCTCTGTAAAACATTGGGAGATTATACACATGGGGATAAGACTCAGATTCAAAATTAATTAAACCTTGGGTGATCTTGGGCTGGTTGATCTCTTTCTCCCAGCCTAATCAAACCTGCAGGGTTGTTGTGTGGCTAATGTGGAGGGTGGTGAGAACCACTTGCCTGAGGTCCTGGGGAAGGAAAGAAGCATGGTGTGAAAACGGGGCAGACAGCAAAACACAGGAGTTTCTGTTTGTTTAGACCTGTTCTCCAAAATAGGATCACCCTGCAGATTTTCCTGAGTTGCTAAACTGTGGCTTGTTGTTGGAGAGGGGGGAGGAGTTGGAGGATTGGTGTGTCTATGTTTTTCCCCCCAGCGTCACATCAGGAACTGCAGCAGGCAGCCAAGCCTGTTGCTAAAATTATTAAAGAAGGGGTTTTCCCTTTCTGCATCCATGAGTCTTCTCTGCCTGCCACTTTGCACCAGAGTATAAAAATGCAATTTTGCCGGAGGAACCGAGCACAGCCAGGATTCAGAAGTCAGACGCTTCGGTGGCCAAACAGCTTCTCTCCCTGGGGAAAAGTTGCCGTCCAAGCAAGGTAAGGAGCTTTTCCTCTCCGGCTGCCAGCTCAGCTCTTCTTCCAACTGGGCCAAGAGGGCGATTTCAACGGCGGGCCTGTGCTGCCAGGCGGGAGAAAGAGCTGAGCCATCGGTTTCTCTTCTTCAGCTCCAGCCTTGGAAACTTTGCCACACTCTCTGAGGGCTCTCTGGCCAGTCCCAGAAAGTCACAGATGTGCTCTGGGCATTAAAAGTGGCGCATGGACTGCATGGAGTTTCTTTATGCTGGCAGACTGGCTTTGTGAAGCTTCAGACTGTACCTTTCCATACAGGTAACTCTAGTAATCAGGGGTCCAGATAGGTGCCTCTCCTCCGATGCTGATCTGCAGGCATTCGGTAGACGTCGCAAAGAAAGAGCTGGGATCTCTGACCAGAGTTGGGCATTCTTAAACTGGAGGGGCTTGGGCAGGTGCGTCACTCTCTGTGATCAGAAAGCGAGTATCCTCCACAGGCTTACTCCAGAGCAAATGTGCTGAGTAGTGCATTGTACAGTGCTTTGCTTTGACTGGATCTTGCCAGACTGCAATCCTGTGACAAATCCCCCTGGAATCAATGGTGCCCAAGAGCAAAGCTGGGTGTCCTGGATTGCCCAGGGAAGGGAGCCGGGAGGGTCAGTGTCTATAGATCTGTTGGCTCAGTGGTTTAGGATTGAGCATGGAGACTGAGGGTGTTACTTTACTGTTGATCTGGTCAAGACCATTTTGACCATAGTATCTAAAATACGTTAATACTGTGTGTGTGTATGTGTATATATTCTTTTTTGCTTCTGTTAAATCCTTTCACCTGAACATGCTCATTAACCCAATTAAAACAGTGGATTTTTATGTTATTTTATGTTTAGTAAACTATGGAAAGAGCTTACAGTACAACACAGCATTATCTCTGAAGGCCCCCCCCTTTAAACAATACAGGCTGTTTGATCCAACCTTGGTTAAGTGCGCATCACACACACACACACACACACACACACATTGGGGGAAAAAGAATTCTAAGCATGCACTTCTTCCACTATCATGTAATTATAATGAGTGAAAGGATAGGAATTTGATGAATGATTGCAAAGGAAAGAAATCCTTCTTTTGATGTTTGTAGAATGTTTGGATACGTGATTTCCCGTAGAAATCAGGGCTGAGAGTATCCAGCTTCTTATGCATAAGAACAGAAGGCCATATCTTGCCCAGCACCCTGGTTCCAACAGTGAGCAGACCAAATGCTTCTGGGAAGCCCCACAAGCAGACCAGGAAGACAATGGCCTCTCACTGTGGCTGACTCCACGTCACACAGTATTCAGGGGCAGGCAGTCTCTGGTCATGGAGGTTCCATGTGGCCCTGCTGGGTGACAGCCGCTCATAAGCCCTGTCCTCCGTGGACATACAGCTTCTGAATGGATCTCTTAGTCTTGGTTTAACTCGGGATTGTTTAAAATGCAAAAATAATTTTTGTTTAATTTTCACTGTTTCACCCTATGAAGTCATTCTGAGACAGAATAATTGAATTTTATCATTTTAATGCAGTTGTTACTGTTTCCCCCCCACACATACACACTACAGAAGAAGCTCAATTTTAAGCCCCTTTAAAAAATACAATGAATTCAGCTACGAGGGTGGGGTGGGGTTTTTTTTGCTAATTTGATTGGAGAATCAGGTGTAAAGGGGGCATTTAACCCTCCATTTCCAAGTCAAAACTATTTCACCCCCAAGAGACAAGCAACAGCCTGGGAGGAGGATAATTTTTTGTTCAGGAAAAAATGGTATGGAGGAAAAGATTTAAGAGCTCTCCCAGCCCCTCTGATGCCCTGATGGAATTGGCAGCCCCACACAACTGTGATGCACAAAAATGGGCTGCGTAGGCTGAGCTGGTGGTGTGTCTGCCACGTAAGGTGTTATCTGGCCCTGAACTTCCCTGTTAGCTCAGCCGTGTCCTTGTGTGGTATTGCCTCGTTGCCTCTCCCTAGTCCCCCCTGCCCCCATGTATCCCAAATCCCAATTTCTCATGATCTAAAGGATTTGAACACCCTTTGCCTCTGCCCTGGGGACAGGTGGTATTTCACCCCATTTCATTTTGCGTGAGCAAACAAGTCATCCCTTTGAGACCAACAGAGTTTTATTCTAGGCATAAGCTTTCGTGTGCATGCATACTTCTTCAGATTCATTGAAATGGAAGTTACCAGTCCATACATATTGGTAGAGGGTGAGCAGCAAATCAGCATACAACATAATGAAGATGTTTAACAGATTCAAGGATTGTGTGCTAATTTGCGGCTCACCCTCTACCTGTATGTACGGACGAATAACTTCCATTTCAATGTATCTAAGGAAGTGCGCCTTGCACACGAACGCTCACACCTTGAGTAAGCCTTGGTTGGTCCCTCCAAGGTGTCCCCTGACTGGACTCGAACTTTGTCCCGCTGCTTCAGACCAGCACGGCTCTACCCGCAGCAAAGGAAGCCAGAAAACAACAACCACAACAACAAAAGATAATTTCAGTGAGAAGAAGAAGAAAGGAATTTATTTGTATTTAGCCACGGGCCATCACAAGCCAAGGATAACAGCAGAGAGGGTTGCTAGAAATATGAATATTGGTATGAAACGGATTAAAATTTAAAATATAGTAAAACCATAAAACCAGAATAAGATAAACTGTAAAATATAGGCAATTAATTAAATCAAAAGACATCAGCTAAGATCAATATTAATTAGTTCCCATAAGAACATTGTTGGCCCATATTTTCTTTGCAGCCAGGGCGTATAATTACATTCTGTAGGATATGCTGGCATCGGAATCAGCTAACAAGAACACAGTCTTCTCAGAGTCTGAATAGAAACGTAAGTCCAATAAAATCCCAGAGAGGCATTTTAACCTCGGTTGGGCATCCATCGAACATTCAAGAATATCACGGGGAAGATCCTCAATAACAGAAGAGCCGCGAATACAAAAGCACTGTCCCTTTGGGTGTTCTGCTATAGCAGCCAGCTAGCTAATACGGTCGTTGGCACTGATTCAAAACGCAAGGAAGGTTATTTCAGTATTTAATGAAAAGCTGGAATTTTCCCACAAATGCCGTTTCTCAGAGTAAACACATGTGATCTGCCTGTTATAATTTTGCCTCTCTTCCCATTTGTTTAAAATTAAGAATCAAACCAGTGACTCCAAATTCAGGGCTGATTGGCGAGGCGAGGCTGGGTCAGCGCTGGCTAGCCATGCACTTCCCCCAGCCCCAGCAGCACACGCAAAGGGCCTGGGCCACAGGGCCAGGCTGGCCAGCGGAGCGAGGGGCGAGGAGGATGGATGGATGGTGGGGCGAGCAGCAAGCTGGCTGGTCAGCAGGGAAGGAGCCCTCTTTCTTCTTCTTCTTCTTCTTCTGCTGCTGCTGCCGCCGCTCGCCAGGGGCAGGCAGGATGGAGGCTGACTGGCTGACTGGTGCCGGGCTGCTCCCTGCCACCGCTGAAGCATGCCACACCTGGGAAGGGAAGGGTCTGCATCAGACTATACAGAACACCAACATGAGCTTTACATAAAGCTATAATAATTTCACATACAAAGTTGGTGATATCGCATACATTGCTGAGGAATATATCAAACGACCAACAAGACCAGACACGTCTCATGAGATGTAAAGCTCATGTTGATGTTTATTTATTTATTCATAATTTAAATTTATAGGTCACCCTTCTCTGAGTACACAGAATTCAGGGCGGTGAACAACTGTAAAAAACGTACATTCAAAACAATACTGACAATTCACTCAATAACGAAAGCAGTCTCTGATGGCGCTAAAACTCCAGTTCTAAGACGATGTCCCCCTCTTGCAGGGGAGGCAGGGAGGGACCACGATGAAGGGGGAGGGGGAGTGCCAGGTGAGAGGGTGCCCGTCGCTGTCCTCAGCTGAAGGCCTGGGGGAACAGCTCTGCCTTCCAAGCCCTGCGGAGTCGCATTCGGTCCTGCAGGGCGTGGGTGTTATTCAGCAGAGAGTTCCACCAGGTAGGAACCAGGACTGAGAAAGCCCTGGCTCTGGTCAAGGACGGACGGGGTGTTTTTTTTGGGGGGGGGATGACCAGTAAGTTGTTCTCAGCAGAGCATAAAACACGTCAGGGGGCTTTCCCAGAGGAGGCAGCCTTGGAGAGTCCCAGTGGGGTCCCAGTCTGCTCAAGGCCTTGAAGCTAGGGCCGCCAGGTCCACATTGGGGATGTCTGGGCTCCAAGCCTCACCCGCATGGGGGGCAGTCCCACCATCTGCGAGCCACAGCCAGAGGGCTCCGCCCGCCCAACCTCCGAGCAGCAAGGTCCCGTTGGCTGCCTCTGCACTTAGAGGGGCTCCCTTTGGGTGCACACAGCCGGAGGCCCCCGCCCCCCCGATCTCTGAGTGGCTCGCGGCCCGCGGCCCCCTCTCCCTCCTCTCTCTCAAGAGAGACGGGAGAGGGGTGGCTGCAGGTGTTGGGGCTTGGGGGTGGGGCCTCCAAAAAGCAGGTGACCCCTGCCGAACTGGGGGGTCTGGCAAGCCTACTTAAAGTTCAGTATCAACACCTTGAACCTGACTTGGTACTCCACCATTATATGCAGGCTGATGCTCAGACCTTACATTTCTAATCTTTACCATTCTGCACACCATATAATAAATATGTATTTTGATAATATTTTATTTGAGGTACCTTCATCCTTGCAGCTTGTGCCAGAGGTAGGGTTGCCAGGTCTTGGTTGGAAAATACCTGGAGACTTTGGGGGTGGATCCAGGAGAGGGCGGGGCTTGGGGAGGAGAGGGGCCTCATCATGGTCCAAGGCCACAGAGTCCACCCTCCAAAGCAGCCATTTTCTCCAGGGGAGCTGATCTCTCTCGGCTGGAGATGAGTTGTAAAAGCGGGAGATCCCCAGGCCCCACCTGGAGGCTGGCAACCCTAGCTAGAGCGAGATGCTGCCCTTGGTAGAACAAATCCATAACCTCCTCCAGCTCTCGACATGTGAACTGTAGTCGTTGGTTTAGGGTGGTTCTTGGCTCAGCAGAAACCATTCAAGAGGCAAAATTAGAACTCTGTCAAAAGTCCAGCAAGAAGAAAACATCTAGTGACTTCATGAAGCGCATCAGTCAAGGTTTTTGAAAATAGGAAAAGGCAAGGGCTCTCCTGGGGGCATTTCACGCGGGGGAGCCTGAAGCCCTTTCTCCCTCCCTGCTCTCACCCCAGTCCAAAGTGGGCAGTTGCAGACCTGAGAATCACGTTCCAAGCATGGGACTCCCAGAGGACAGCAGGATTTCCTAACCTGTGAATTGGCTTCTCTGAGGCACAGAAGATCTTGTAGATTGAGTCAAACAAATACCCTCTTGCCCAAGCCAGGGTTCCTCCAGGGATGCATTCTTGTGGATTGATGTGATGTCTTAACCCCCCCCCCAAAAAAAAAAAAAAACACCAAGTCTTGGTGGATGAGACCAAAGGCCCCTTGTGGGTGAAGTCTCCCCAGAGGACGAGGGTTTGCTTCCTCCATTTATACTCCAATTTTCTCCCCAAAGGAGGGTGTGCGTGGCTCTCCTCCCTTCCTTGTTGTCCTCACAATGCCCTGTGAGGTGCATTGAAAGAGAGAGTGGCTGGCCCCCAGGGTCATGCAGAGCATTTCCGTGGCAGAGTCCGGATTCAGACGTGGGCCTCCCTGACCGTAGTCCACCACGCTCCACCACGCTGGCCCTCCTCTTTGGGCAGCCAAAGGCAATCACTTCCTGTGTTGGGTGGCCGTGGGCAACTTTATGTCCTGGGGTGTGTTAATGCCAGAGAACTGGGGTGCATTTTCATTCCAATCCTTCACCGGAATTCTTTGTGTTGATTACAGAGTAGCCTTGCTGCAGAGCCTGAAGGTATTTCGGGGTGGAAAAAAGAAACGTCTCCTGCATAAACTTACTCATTTTCCCCCACAGAATTTCCACACTGCGTAAGCCAAGCTGGGAAGCAGCAGCAACCTGCCTAACATTCAGAGAATGACCTGCCCCTGGCCATTCATTTTCAACCCTGGTAAAAACGGGTCCCAAGGAAGGAAAGATATCAACAATAACACAAATATGGAGAAACCAACAGTGAAAGTTCACAGGTAAGTTTTTTGCTTTTCTCCTTTAACCACGTGTGTTGCTTGTCTCTGGCTTGAATCATTCTAAACAGAGAGCAGACGTATTTGTGCAGAAGAGACCTGTCAGCAGTGATTGGCCACGAGAACTCAATGGGACCTCCATGTCTAGAGGCAGTATACCTCTGAGTCCCTATCGGTGGCTTCTTGGAGGCAGCTGTCTGATGGCAACTGGAAACAGGGTGCTGGACAAGATGGACCCTTTGTCCAATTGAGCAAGCCTATTCTGTTCTTGACTTTTCACGCCTTCCTTGGGAGAGAAGTCAAGCGAGACCGAGCAGTCCTTTTCAGGAGCCCTTGAAAGGCCAGCCGCTCCTTAAGCAGGGGCATAGCCAAGATTTTTTTCGGTCAGGGGCATTTTAAAAAGTCAGGGGCACTGCTGCCGCCATTCACAACACTAGAAAAGTCAAGCCAGCTGCTTAGCAGCCGTCCCCACCCCAGCTGCCCTTAGAAGCCTGGACTCCTCCTTGCTCACCCAGCACCAGCTCTCCCCAGGCAGCTTCCAGCCACAGAGCCCGGAGCCTCGAAGCAAGGAGCTGGCAGATGACAATCAGGAGACCAGGGGTGGTGGGGGTGGTGGGTGCTGCTGGATTGACCCCACCCTCCCTGCCGCCGCCACTTTGCTTCTTTCCTGTGTTCAGTAAAGGACTGGGTTTGCCGCATGGAGGACTCAGACTATGACATGCGTTCAGACACATTTATTGTACTTCACGCAAGAACTGACTAAACGGCCCTGCAAGGCCAACTATATACACACCACCCGGCACACCCACATTCCCATTGGAGGGTTTGAATTTCCCACCGTGGTACCATTGGTGGACACTAGGTGGACTAGGATCCGGGGTTCGCTTTGTTTAGGGGAACCAAGCTCCTTACAGTAACCACGGACCCCCAGTGGTGGTCTGAGTACATAACACCCCTCCCTCCATAGTTCTGACCCCACCTATGTGACATAGTCCTGCAAATAGGCGGGGGGTCATTGCTCTCTGAGGGAATGCTGGGGGGCTGGTACTGGGTCGTTGCCGATGGCCTCTGGTTGAGAGTTTGTGACCGGTGGCTGTTGTGGCTGTTGTGGCGGGGAAAGTCCTCTGGCTCTGGTGGTGATGGTAGCGGTTTGATTGATGGGGCCTCTCCTGTGCTCGGGGGGTCGGGCTGAACCCTGGCATCTGAGGTGTATGGTCCTGGCCCTGCAGCTACCACGGGTGATTCTCCTGCCTCTGGAAGTTGACGCCACCTCAGTTGGTTGAGGTGCTTCTTTAGGAGCCCGCCATCCTCCGTTGAGACCTCGTAGGACACAGGACTGGTGACTTTGACAATCCTGCCTACAATCCAGGGGGTCCCATTCCAAAGTTCCAGATGAACACTGGGTCCCCCAGGAACAACCCTCTTGGAGCGGCGCGTTGTTTGACCAGTCTCTTGGAGTCCAGTGCTCGGTCAGGATGTAGCCAGTCCAACAAGGTCATGGGGTGCCGGCCCAACAATAGTTCTGCGGGCCTGTGAACGGTGATGAGGTTTGGTATCGTCCTCTGGGTCAAGAGGAACCGGGCCAGCCAGAACTCCCTGTCTCCATCCGTGATCCGGCTGAGGGCTTCCTTCACTGTGTGCACCATCCTCTCTACCTGGCCGTTGGTCGCGGGGTGGAACGTGGCTGATCTTATGTGCTGGATCAGGTTCCTCTGGAGAAAGTCCTGGAACTCCGCCGATGTGAAGGCTGTTCAGTTGTCTGAGACTATTGTGTCCGGCAGCCCATGGGTGGCGAAGATCCGGTGGAGGGACCGGATGATGGCCTTCATGGAGGTGATGGATACAGGGCTGATCTCCAAACATTTGGAGTAAGAGTCTACTGTCACTAAGAACAACAACCCCTGGAATGGTCCGGCAAAATCAATGTGAAGCCTGGACCATGGTTTGCAGGTTGACTCCCAGGGCTGTGTGGGTGTGCCTGGCAGGTTTGGCCTTACTTCCTGGCAGGTCTGGCACCTCTGTACCCATGACTCGATCTTGGCATCGATTCCCGGCCACCATACATAGCTTCAGGCCAAGGCCTTCATTTGTACTATGTCTGGATGCGCCTCGTGAAGTGCCATGAGGACCTGTAGTCTCAGGGCACTGGGGACCACGACCCTGTCCCCCCACAGGAGACACCCTTTGAGGGCCAATAGTTCAACCTTGTGGGTGACAAAAACTACAAACTCTGGGCCCGAGGAGGCTGCAGGCCAACCCCTCACCACCCAGCCCAAGACCCAGGAGAGGACGGGATTGCGGACCGATCGGACAATGACATCAGCTGCTTGCAGGGGAGGTTCTGGAAGGTTCTTGAGCATCAGGACTCCAGGGGTGGGAGCAGAAGCGGCCTTGGTGGACGGGAATGGTAGCCAGCTCAGGGCATAGATGTGCCCCATTGCCTTGCCTGGGCGGTGTTCTAGGCAGTCATTGTAGCCTGCCAGGAAGAGGGACCAACAGAGGACGCAGGGCAAAAACACTGGAGGTGTCTGCTTGTCTGCAGCGAAGAGGCCGAGAAGCGGCTTGTGGTCCATCACAATGGTGAAGGGGCAGCCGTAAATGAAGTTGTGGAACTTCTCCCCCACCACTATTGCCAAACCCTCCCTGTCTATCTGTGCGTAATTGCACCCAGTGGCCATTAAGGTCCTGGAGTAATAGGCCATGGGAACCTCGAGGCAATTGGGGAGGATGTGGCCCAGGATTGCACCAACGCTGTAAGGGGAGGCGTCGCATGCGAGGACAACCGGCAGGGACTCATCAAAGGGTGCCAGCACCTTGTTATAAATTAAGAGCGCCTTAACCCCCCTGAACACCGCCGCTTCCTTCGGGCCCCAGGACCATGGTGCCGACTTGTCCAGAAGGTGATGGTGGGGCTCTGTAACAGCGGCCTTGTGTGGCAGGAAGGTGTGGTAAAAATTTATGAGTCCTAGGAATGCTTGAAGCTCCGCTTTGCATGTGGGTGCAGGGGCCTCCACGATGGCCTTTACTTTGTCCCTGGCTGGATGGAGGCCAGATGCGTCAACTTGGAAGCCTAAGAAGTCCACTTCCAGGACACTGAGGAGGCATTTCTCCCATTTTACTCTGAGGCCAGCAGAGTTGAAATGGTGAAGGCGTGGAGGCAGGAGGCGGGAGGCGAAGTTGTCAGGGGTTGCCGTGGCGATGAGGACGTCGTCCAAGAATGGCATCACTCCACGGATCCCTTTCAGCAAGGAGTCCATTAATTGTTGAAATATCCCCAGGGCCACGCTCACCCCGAACTGCGGCCGCTTTACCTTGAAAGCCCCCCAGTGCGTTACAATGGTCTGGGCTGTGGCTGTGGCCTCATCTATGGGCAACTGTTGATATGCCTGGCCAGATCAAGCTTTCCAAAAATTTTAGCCCCCGCCAGGGAAACTAGCACATGACTCACGACCAGAACTGGGTAAGAATGGTTGTGGAGGGCCTTGTTCAATGTACATTCGTAGTCCGCACAGATGCGGATATCTCCATTTGTCTTAACAGGGGTTACAATGGGGGGTTCCCAGATGGCGTGTGATACTGGCTCTAGGACCCCTTGTGCTACCAAGTGGTCCAGCTCTGCATTGATTTTGGGCCTTAAAGCGAGCGGAGTGGTGCAGAACCACATGCAGATGGGGGCCATGGCAGGGTCAAGTTGCAGCAAACCGGGGGCCCCTTATAACACCCCAGAGCCCCATTGAAAATGGTGGGGAGCTCCCCGCAAACCTCTGCAAAGTCCCGTGGTACACATTTATTCACCCACCAATACTGATGCCCAGTGGCGTGAACCATGCCCACCCCAAAAGACTAACAAAGTTTCCCTCTACCACGATCAAGTCCAGAAAGCTCTCGAACCCCCAGTACTGCACCTGGAATTTCCCCTCACCCCGGATCGGAATGGGGTTTCTCTGAAAGTCCACTAAGCTCAGGGGCGATGGACACAGGAGGGGTCTCCCACTGGGACAGAGTCTGTTCAGCATGTCCACCAAAATGATGGACGCAGCTGATCCCGAGTCTACTTCCATAGAGCAGGGGACCCCTCAATCCAGACATGGACTTGGATCTTCGGGGTAGCAGACAGGTTGGGGAGGCGGAGTACCTGGAGAGAAGGCTGGTCGGTGAGGAGATAGAGGTCAGAGGTTTCTGTGGCTGCCTCGTAGTGGGTGGAGGTCTGGCAGTGTGGCTGCGGCTGGGGTGGATGGTACCGGTCGCCCTTGGATCTGCAGACCCTGTTTTCCACACGTGTAGCAGGAGGCATTGTGGAACTGGTACAACTTTCACTCGTGCACCTCACTGCAACTGGCACATGGGGTATGGCCGGCAGACTGCCTGGCGTTTCCTGAGACTCCGGTGGTCCCCAGTGGCTTCCGATGGTTGAGTGGCCAGACGAGACGGACGTCGTCCTTGTCTGAGTTCTCGGGTGCCAAGTCGGGGAGGATGAGGTGAGATGCTGCCGGTGAGTGGTAGTGATGAGAGGCCTTATGAGTGATGGCGAGCTGTAGGGCCTCGTCGAGCTTGAGGTCAGTGGTGCTGATCATCTTGTGGCGGAGCGTCACATCACGGACCCTCCATACAAACTGGATCAGGATGTTATCTTCCACCTTGGGGAAGGCGCAGTCCATGGCGTGTTAGTGCAGCGCAGCCATATACACCGCTACCGTCTCCCTGGGCTTCTGGAGGCACCCCTGGAAATCCATTCGCCTCACTAGCGTCGTTGGCTTGGGCATTAGGTCAAAGCCTCGATTATTTCCTCATAAGAACACTCAAGGATGGCCTTAGGGGCCAGGAGGCTCTTGGCTAGCCAGATGGAGGCCATGCTGCAGGAGCTTAGGAAGAGGTTCCTTCTCTTGGCCGTGTCGGTCACTTCATGGTAGGCGAGGTAACAGGTTAGCTGATCTGTCCATGAATCCCAGAACTTGGGATGTGTGGGGTTGAAGGTTTCAAGGTTTCCCTGAGCGGTGGCCATGGTCCTAGCATGGTGCATGGAGCAAAGCCGGGGAGTGCCGGGTGCGATGTGGTGCTGCTTGAGAGTGGTGTGGGGCGCGGTGGCTTCCACGGGGTCAGTGCTCATTGCTGCGCTGGTTGGAGAGTCAGGCCTGCTCATGGGATCCCATCCTCATCGCCACTGTAAAGGACTGAGTTTGCCGCATGGAGGACTCAGACTACAACATGCATTCAGATGCGTTTATTGTACTTCACACAAGAACTGACTAAACAGCCCTGCAAGGCCAACTATATACACACCACCCGGCACACCCACGTTCCCATTGGAGGGTTTGAATTTCCCGCCAAAGTACCATTGGTGAACACTAGGTGAACTAGGATCTGGGGGTCCCTTTGATTATGGAAACCAAGCTCCTTACAATTACCGTGGACCCCTGGTGGCGGTCCGAGTACATAACAGTCCTATCCAGGGCAGGTCCTCAGGTGGGCTCAGAGGCCAAAAGGCCTCTGTGGATCTGTGGATCTGGCAATTCTGGGCTGTCTTTTGGAAGGACCCAACCTCTTCTTAGCATGAACCTCAAAAGAGCCCTGCTGGGTCACAGCAGGGAGGGTCCATCTCATCCAGCATCCTGTCTCAAACAGGGGCCAGCCAATTCCTCTGGAGGTCCAACGACAGGGCATGGAGGCCGAGGCCTTCCCCTGATCTTGCCTCCTGGCTCTGGGATTCCGAGGCTTAGTGCCTCTGAATGTGGAGGTTCACTGTGGCTAGTAGCCATTGACAGACTCATCCTCCAAGAAGTTATCTAATTCCAAGGGGGCCATGTCTCTTGCCTCTTTTTTCTGCACGGTCACTCAACAGTGCAAGCAGTTCCTCAGCAACTCTGGCCTTAGGCTTATTCCTACCTATGGCACATCTCCCAGTGCTTGGGTTGTGCTCCCTGTCCCTGGCAGATGCCTCAGCCCACCTGCTTGGTGCACGGGAGACTAGAGGCGATTGGGGAGCCGTGGGAGCAGGAGACACCATGGCCAGTGTGGCTCAGTGCTCCCGTCGTTGGCCCAGAAGGGGAAGGGTGCCTCGCTTTTAGGGCTGGCAGGGGACTTTGGGGGGGGGGTGTCCCTGGGCGGGGGGGGGGACACATCCCCAGCATGATGACACCACATAGAAGAGACATCGTAATATTCGGGAGGCAGCCTGAACTGCAAGCGGCAAATTCACCACTTGCAGTTCAGGCACGTGCAGCCCCCGCTTGTAAAGGGTCCCTTTAAATGCTTTTCACAAGCAGAGCCTGCCGGTGCCTGAACTCCAAGCGACGGATTTGCTGCTTGGAGTTCAGGCGTGTGGCTGGCGGCCACCCCCTCCCTCCTTTCCTGCAAGTTTTAAAGGGCCGTCCAGCTACTCAGCAGGCCACGTGCTCCCGCTGATCAGCTGGAAGGCCCTTTAAATCTTGCAGGAGGGGAGGGAGAGGGGTGGCCACTGGTGGCCGCTTTGGAGGGGCTTCCTCCCACCCCCACCTGGGGACTGGCATCCCCTATTTGCTTACCTGTTCATGCAGAACTGCCCCTTTGGATCCTGGGGGAGGAGACAGGTGCCTGTGGGGAGGGAAAGCTGGGAGAGGTGAGCCACAAAGTGTGGACTTTGCCCTCCCTGTTGGGATGTTCCCACCAAGTGCAAAGTGTTCCTCTGTGCTTTTCCCACCACCAAGGTGTGTCTGCATTCGCTCTGAGTCTGCGTGGCAGGGAGCTGTCAGACAGCAAGCCATGCCACACAGCCTGACTCATGAGTTGCGGGGTGACCTAGGGGAGCATTTGTAGGGCAATTGGAGGCCATGATTGGGTGCTGGGGAGGGGGTGCACCCGTCGTGGGGGAGAGTCCTGATTGGCTGTACCCTTACTTGGTCTCCTGAGCTGTTTGGAGTCCTGTGGGCAGCGGGGGGACCTTTTTTGGCTCAGAGTGGGAGCTGACGGGCCACACCGGCAACTTTGTACCTGTTTGGGGGGGCATCGTCATTCTGCACTGGAAGCCCTTAGGGAACCGCCTAACTGCTGCCACACCTCTGGCATGCCCCATTTCCCACAGGTGCAGGGATTTCCACTGGAGCTCCACCAGTGTGCTGTGGTGACGCAACTGCAATGGCAGCAGTACAGGGTACGGTGCAACTAGTGCCCTGCGCTGACATAACTGGCCTTTACATCAGCATAAACGGGAATTATGCCAGCACTCTGGCAAATTGGCTCCCTGTGCCGATTCGCCCCCCCTGGATTACTCTGCTAATCACTGTAAGGGGCTTGCAGACCAGTCTGTTTGGCCCTCCCGCTCCTGAACCCTGACAAGGTAGACTCTTCCACCCATTCCTGGATTTTGAGAGAGGATAAGATGGGTGGCGATTCTCCGGTTTGTGAGCAGAACGCTCCTGTTGCTTCACTCATGTAGAAACTGTAATGGCTAATGATACGGATGAAGTCTTGTGTAGAGTGGAAAAATTGTGGTTTCTCCTCTTACCAGTAGAATTGTTTGTTTGTCGCTATGGTAACACACATCTCTCAGTCGAACAACCTGAGTAACTGTGATCTGATTTGACACAAAAATGTGTATTAACAGATTGCTCTTTAGGTTTCACTGGATTGGTCAGTTCTTAGATGCTGGAGAGAGAGATACAAATGCAAACATAATTTTAACAAGTTCTGCTGCACAAGCATCATTTTCAACAAGATTGGGGTGAAGCTCAAGTGGGGGGGGGGAGAATGACCTGTGCTGCCCTGAGCGCCTTAGGGGACATGGTCTGACACCTGTCATCACTCACGCCAAACCATCCTGGAAACGGTAGTTTGATTAGGATGCTGAGAACTGTTAGCCCTCACTCCCAGAACTACAGTTCCCAGGGCTCCTTAAGGTTAGGGGTAACTTTGAAATTTTCTTGCCTGCTATTTCAACTCTCTTTTCAACCCCACCTTTCCCTTCTGTGGATCAAACACAAGCATCCTCACAACAAATTTGTCCTGTAAAATGTATGCATTTATCAATGACTATATGTACATTCATAAATCATTATATGCTATACATATTAGTGTTATAGTGTAAATACAAACACTGCATAAATTGCCCACAAAATATACACAATGTGCATCCATCATACAAATGAATTCAGGAAAACTACGTGTGACAGGGTGAAAAACCCTTTTGACAAAACTCTTTCTTGCTATTAAGTCACAGCTGACTCATGACTCCCCTGTGGGGCTTTCAAGGCAAGAGATGTTCAGGGGTGGTTGGCCGTTAAAAGGAATGACTTTTAAATCTTTTAAAACCTGCATGTGTGCTATGTGTGGTGATGTAATAGTTCTTGGCAAGCCTAACAATGGCACTGCATGTGGTGGCAGTCAGGGAAAGCAAAAAGTAAATGGTCTTTAATGGCTGCCAACATTTCCGCAAAAGAGCTAGTTGTCAGGACGTGATCTCCTCCTGCCTGCTGAAGATAGCCAGGCTTGTCAACTTGCATGGAAGTCACAGCACTTTGAGGCTGGGGCAGAGAGAAAGGAAAGAAGGAAGTGGCTGAAGGCTTCCAGGGTGCAGGGTCTGGCCTTCTAATATGCAGTAGGGGATCTGCTGTCTGCTGGAGCATTTCTTGGCCTAGATCTTGCATATAAGACAGATATTACAAAGGCACCGTGAATCCGTGGTGTTCTGTCATCTGAAGGAAATCTAAGCTTTCAATTCCTTCCAGAAATTTCATCCACTAATAGAAGTGGTGTGAATGTGACACCTTGTTCCGTGTCTGCCAAGGTCGGAGGGGCCTCAGAGCAAAGGCTGCCCTCTCTCCTTTTCCCATGAGCTGGATGACAGGGGCACATCACCTGCCCTAAGATGTTTCTGCCCAGCACGTTATCAATTGATTGCCCGGCAAACAGTAATCCCCTAAACAATGCTAAATCCATAATTTTTTTTACACTGTTTAAAATGCCAATACTACAACAGTAATTCAAAGACAAATTAACAATGCATGGGGGGGGTTGTTTTAAAATTATCAGCAGCCTAAAATCAGCTAAGCTTATTTTTTTCTTACTCCCTTTTCCTTCTAGCTCAGTCAAGCAGGAAAGTGCTGACTTAAATACCCGTAGCAAGAAGCCAGATGAGACAACGCAGACTGTGGCTTCAAAAGAAGTGAGTCTAAATTTAAAGGTAAAGGTTTCCCTTGCTTGAAAGCCAGTTGAATCTGACTCTAGGGGGTGGTGCTCATCTCTGTTTCCAAGCCAAAGAGCCAGCGCTGCCTGAAGACATTTCCATGGTCAAACGGCCGGCACCAGTCATAGAAATATAGCTGCAGGAGCTCATTAGCATAATAGCACATTAGCATATGCCACGCCTCCTGACATCACCGGAAGTTATGTCAGAAGGGGAAGCAGAAAAGGGGGGGAGGCATCTTCAAAAGTCTCCCCTTCCTTCCCCAGCCAGCCTGCCAAGGTGGGCTGGGGGGGGGAAGCAAAGAGTCTCTAGAGTCATCTTTCCATTATATTCTACTAGGACTAAGGCCCGTTGTGGGAAGAAATACAACGAGCTCTAGAAGGAAGCTCCAGGTGAGTGTCCCGGCTGTGGCTGGTGGGGCGGCAGAGAGAAGGGGAAAACAGAGGGAGGCAAGCCATGTTCATTTCCTTCCATTTAGCTATAAGGCAGGGCTGTCTCAAGTCATTTTGCTGTTGATCTGGGGTTATGCAGTGACAGCTAAGGTAGAAAAGCGCCTCCTCCTATGCCATGTCTTCTGGGTTCCAAGGGTCCGGAAAGTGGTTCCATAGCAAGTTACAGGGTTGCCAGGTCTGGGTTGGGAAATACCTGTAGATTTGAGGGGTAGAGCCTGGGGAGGGCAAGGTTTGGGGTGCGGAGGGACCTCAGCAGGGTATCATGCCATAGAGTCCTCTGGCCAAAGCAGCCATCTTGGTCATCTGGACATCAGTTTTAATAGCTGGAGATCTCCAGGCACTGCCTGGAGGTTGGCTTATGTTAATTTGGGACTATGCAGTGGCAGCTAAAGTAGAAAAAACACCTCCTCCTATGCCATGTCTTCTGGGTTCCAAGAGTCTGGAAAACAGTTCCGTAGCCAGTTGCAGGCTTGCCAACTCTAGGTAGGAAATACCTTTAGGTTTGAGGGATAGAGCCTGGGGAGGGCAGGGTTTGGGGTGAGCAGGAATCTTAGCATGGTATAATGCCATAGAGTCCACTGCCCAAAGCAGCCGTTGTCTCCAGGAGAACTGATCTTGGTCATCTGGAGATCAGTTATAATAGCTGGGAAATTTTCTGTAGGGGAAATGATGTGCTGTGGCTGGGGAACATGGTGATTTGTGGGAGATCTCCAGGCCCCACAGAGAGATTGGGATAAGTATTTTACCTCAGGACTCCCAACAGCAACAGCAAACTTTTAGAATGTTAGAGGCAAAGGCTAATCAGGCCACATATGCAAATGACCTCTGTGTTCTGACTGGCTATTGGAGGGAGAGGAAAAGCAAACTGTTTAGAATATTGGAGGCGAGACTCAGGCAATGCAGCCAGTGGATAGGGACAGCTTCTGAATGACACATCACGGAGCCAAAGGCTGTGGACGCCGTATGGAATATTCAGCAATGTGCCACCACCAAAACAGCTTTATAATATAGGAGAGATGGGGCCATAGAATATAATGGAAAGATGACTCTTTGCTTCCCCCCCAGCCCGCCTTGGCATGGGGTGGGAAGGGGAGGCTGGGATGGGATGGGGAGGGGAGGGGAGGCTTTTGAAGGTGCCTCCCTCCCTTTTCTGCTTCCCCAGCCAGCCTGCTTCTGGAGGCCCCCCCTGCCCTCTCCTGGCTCGCATGCCTCGACAGGCAAGCCAGGAAGGGCTGGGGAGACATTTAAATGCCTCCCTGTACCTTCCTCGGCTGCCAAGGAAGGCTTCTAGAGGCCCCCCCCGCCCTCTCCTGGCTCGCCTGCTTTGGTGGGCAAGCCAGGAAGGGCTGAGGAGATGGTGGGGAAGCATTTAAATGCCTCCCCATGCCTTCCCCAGCTCACCCGCCCAAGCGAAGGAGCTGAGGAAGTCATCTAGAGCCCCCCCCCCTGGCTCGCCTGCCATGGCAGGCGAGCCAGGAAGGGCCGGGGAGAGAGCGGGGAGGCATTTAAATGCCTCCCCATGCCTTTCTTGGCTCGCCCACCCAACTGTGGAAGGCTTCTAGAGCCCCCTCGCCCTCTCCTGGCTCGCCAGCCTTGGCGGGCTCGCCAGGAAAGGCCAAGGAGAGAGTGAGGGGACATTTAAATGCCTCCCCATGCCTTTGTTGGAGCATGGGGGCAGGGCTGCAGGGGTGGGACTGCTGGAGTGGTGCTTCAGTGCACTCCAGCCCCAAACGACCCCTGGGCATGACTAAATGCCAAGGTGCACGGAACACTGTTACCTTCCCACCGAAGCAGTACCTATTTATCTACTTGCAATTTTTTGCTTTCGAATTGCTAGGTTGGCAGGAGCTGGGGCCAGAGATGGAAGCTCATTCCGTCATGCAGCACTCAGGTCTCAAACTGCTGAGCTACTGACCTTCTGGTCTGCAGCTAAGCGTCCGCCACTGAGCCACCATGGCCCCTGAGTCTAGGCAGGGCCGGCCCCAGGTGTCTGGGCGCCCTAGGCAGGACAGCCTGGGGCGCCCACCCCATCGGGGATGCCAACCTCCCGGTGGGGCCTGGAGACGGCCCAGCCTTGTCCTGGGCGCCTCACGCAGCTGCGAGGCGCCCGGGGAGAGCCGGGAACGTGACGGCGTGGCTCTCCCGGGCCCCTCGCAGCTGCCAGGTGCCCGGGGAGAGCCGGGGAAGGGGCGGCGCGGCTCTCCTGGGCCCCTCGCAGATGCCAGGCGCCAAGAGAGAGCTGGGGAAGGGGCGGCGCGGCTTTCCCGGGCCCCTCACAAGTGCGAGGCGCCCGGGGAGAGCCGAGAATGGGGCAGCGCGGCTCTCCCGGGCCCCTCGCAAGTGCAAGGCGCCCGGGGAGAGCCGGGAATGGGGCGGCGCGGCTCGCCCGGCCCCCTCGCAAGTGCGAGGCGCCCGGGGAGAGCCGGGAACGGGCGGGCTTGGAACGCCCGCCCCTTCCCTCCCAGCGGCAGCGCGGCTGGGGGGGGAGAGAAGCCGGTCCGCCGCCCTTGCCTCCCCAGCTTTGGGGAGAGGGCGGGCAACCTCCGCTGCCGCCTGCCGCCTCCTGAGCCCCCGCGGGGCGCTCGGGGAAGCAGGGGGGGCTTTTCCTGGGAGGGGCCGGGCGCGGTTTGGCGCCCCTGCAGCCGGAGCGCCATGCCCCCCAGGCAGGAGGGGGAGGGCGACTTGCGCCCTTGGTGGGCGCTTTTCTGAGGTGGCGGCAGCAGGGGGATCCTGCTGGCCGCCGCCGGCCACTTCCTCCTCCTCCTCCTCCCTCCCCAGGGAGAAGGGGGAGGGCGACTTGTGCCCTAGCCGGGCGCTTTTTTGCGGTGGGGCGCCCGGTTAGGGCGGCGGCGGGGGGCTTTTGGGGGGAGCGGGGCGCCATTTGGCGCCCCTGAGGCCGGCGCACCCTAGGCGAGCGCCTAGTTCGCCCAATGGGCGATCCGGCCATGAGTCTAGGTTTAGGGTGCTTTTATTACAAAGAGCCTAGCTGTGCAATCCTAAGCAGTTATACCCTTTTGGGCTCAAAAAGATCCAGCTCAGCATGAGATTGAATTATAGGGGACCCTCGGGGTGTATTGTTATGTGGGAACAAGAGCCAGCCTTGCTTCTGAATAAACAGGCCTAAATGGAGCAGCCCTTAGTATATCTGTTTTCCTAATGATGCACCACTGTAACAGGAGAAGGAACTCTGGGAGATGTCACTCTGTGGGGTGTCTGGAAAAGTGGGCTACTTGAGAATTCTCTCTCTTAACTCTGCCACCCCAAGCCCAGTTCCTAGATTTCTTTGAGTATGGGGGAGGCGTGGAATCGTGATAAACTTGTTAAACCTAGATGACCCTGGAGGTCCCTCCAATTCTACAGTCGAATCTACATTTGCATTTTTAAATCAGTTTCGTGCTGCTGTGACACTTGTCTTTCTCTCTGTTTGATGGCATCACAGCAGCACGAAACTGATTTAAAAATGCAAATGTAGATTCAACCTATGATTCTGTGACTTGAAACGCAATTTAAAGCTGGTCTCAAACCAGTTTAGGTTTGCACTGCCCTTTAATTTACTTGTACACTCTTGTATCTTAGCAGGCTTGACTAAGCCATAACTTGTTTATACAAGAGAGCCAACGGGGAAGGTTCAAATCTGTGGACCACTCTGCAAGGCCATGAGCAAATCACTATTTTGCCTAACTCACAGGGCCACTCTATAGATAAGGTGACAGAAACTCACCACCATCCCTAGCAGAAGGGCAAGAACTGGATGCCAAGGTGAGAAGGGGATAAATAACTCATATTATTGTTTCTTGTTGGCTCAGAAACCTCCTCAAAATGGTATCACCAAGCCAATGAATCAGATTTCTGGGTGTCCAAGATATTTAACCATTAAAAACTGGGAAAATGGAACAAGCCTACAAGACACATTGCATCACCAGGCCAAAGAGGTAAGAGGGTTTTATGATCCCTTGATTGAGGCCACAATAGCGATGATTCAAGAATTTTGTTCCGTCAGAGGCTGTCAATGGGTCTTCCTGGTCTCATTTGGCATCTGGATATGTGAAAAAAGAAGACAGTAGTCTTGAGAACATACAAAAGGCCTTATCCTGAATCAGAACATCGGCCCATCAAAGTCAGCATGGTCTACTCAGACTGGCAGCGGCTCTCCAGGGTCTCAGGGGGAGGGTCATTTACACCACCCACTGCCTGGCCCTTTGTTACCTAGCGATTCCAGGGATTGAACCTGGGACCTAGATGCTCCACCGCTGAGCCACAGCCCCTAGTCTAGACTCGGGTTTTAGGGCTTGGAGTCTTGGGGATGAACCCTGAAATCTTAGTAGCTAAGGGCCAAAACAAACATGCTGGCTTTAAAAGAGTTGGGGAACAAACTCTGTTCCCCAACAGCCACACAGCAGCTGTGAGAAGTGCCTGGAGCACTGCCAGGGGGAGAGGAGGGGCTCCTGCCTCCCCTCCAAGCTGTTTCCCTGGGCTGGAGCCAGGCTAGGAGAGAGGAGCCGTTTCCCCATTTCTAGTGCTCTGGGTGAGATATTCTGTGCACATGGAGCAGCAAAACGGGAGAACTTTCACACCACCCCTTCAGAACAGGGAAATAGCTTGGGGTAGAGGAGGCAGGAACCCTTCCTCCCCTGTCTTGCTGGAGGCATTCCGAGCCCAAAAAAGCTTTCCTTTGTTTTCTAAACAGGCATTACCCCCGGCTGCTGTCTGGCTGCAGGGAAACAGAGACATTTCTGGGGAATCCAGAACCAGCTCTTTAAAAACCAGCCCATTTAGTTTGGCCCTAATTCTCTAGCATCCGGGTGTGCCTGGGATTTACACTGAGATCCAGCACTGGTGGATCTAATGCATTTTTCCTTTAGCACATAGTTAATTCCCTTATTGTCTTAAATATAGGCACAGTAAATATCTGTCTTCAAAGCCATGTGATTCTGACCTTACATGCCCACAGACACAATGTGGTACAATTCATAGTGATTTCTGGAAGTTTTACTATTAGCACTTCTCTCCAGTCTATTGCTGCCACCACCCACATGACATCACCAGAAACCTTCTCATGAATATCAAGGTTTAAGGCCCTGGGGACCCGAAAACCATCTTTATTGCTACAGAATCCCAAGCAAAACAGCAGTGATTTGGGGAGGGGATGTGGCTCAGAGCCAGAGCTGAAGGCCCTGGATTCCATTCCAGCATCTTGAGAAAAGACCTTTCTCTGCCTGAGATTCTGCAGAATTGCTGCCAGTCACAGAGGAGGAATCCCTGAGGGTGTACCGCAGGATGCCTTTAATTCTCTTCCTCTTATAGAAATAACAGAGTTGAAGCAGGGAGGGGCTGTAGCTGAATGGCAGAGCCCCTGCGTTGCATGTTCCATTAAGGAGAGGCCAGGCATTGGGTCCCTGCCTGAGACCCTGAAGAGCGACAGCCAATCAGAGTAAATAATGCTGAACTTGATGAACCAATGGGCTGGTTTGGTTTGATAGTCTGATATGTTCACGTATTATATGTAGACCAGAAGAGAGAGAATAATTTACTATTCAACCTGTCTAATGGATTTCTATCCCGCCTCTCCACTGGCTGGCTTACAGTGACCGACAAAATACCCACAGCACAAAACTGTCAGAGCAATGAAAACAAAATGAAGTCTTTGGCCACCTTATCCATCAAGGCTCCTTTTTATTCAAGTTGCAACAGAGTACCCCCCTCCCCCGAATCTGTAATGATTCCACACGAGATCAAGGAGAAATGTAAGAACCATCCAGTGGAAGAGACTCTTGGAGGGAGTGGGAAGAGCCAGCTGGATTTGAACTCTGTCTCCCTCATTTATACTGTCCCAATTTAAATATGATTACGAAGGAGTGGCACTTTGCATCCAAGAAATGCCTCTCGTCTCCTGTGTTTTATGAACTCTGAAAGCCAATGTCATGTGGTGGTTAGAGTGCTGGACAATGATCCAGGTTTGAACCCCCAGTCTCCCTAGCCTGCCTCACAGGGTTGTTGTGAGGATGAAACGGAGGTGAGGAGGACAATGGAAGCCACTTTCAGTCTCTGCTGGGGAGAAAGGCAGAATATAAATGGAGTACATAAGTAAACTCCACACCTGTAGATCCCACTAAGGAAGCCTGCTGCTCGTGTGGATGGTAGACCACAGCCAGCCCCCGTGCCCTTTGTGGGGAGAGGGCAGCCGAGATGGATGGCTGAAGAGGCTCGGAGCACTGCTCAGATCCAGGCCCCGCCCACTGCCGACACCAGCCGTGCATCAGGGTCTCTTCTCTGGCTATCTCGTTTATTTCCCCCACAGGCTTTTGACTGCAGGGCCACAGTTTGCCAGGGGTCTTTCATGAACCCAAAAGGTTTGGTCAGAGGCCCTCGAGATGGACTCACCCTTCCAGAGGAACTCTTACCTCAAGCAAGAGAATTCATCCATCAGTTCTACCATTCTTGTGAACGGTGAGTCTGATTCATGCTTACTTTGACCTTCTCCTCCATATTAAGCTTTGTTACTGCAAGGTCCAGTAGATGGAAAGCTCTGCTGTCAGTATTACCCAAATTGGTAGTCTCCTGATTAATCGGGGGAAATAGCATCATCAGAGACAAGCGAGAGGGGGTAACAGGGATCTCCACCACTGTTTATGGGGATTGTTCCCTGAGAACACTCAGATAAACCAGGCTGTAGTACAACAGAAAAGGTGTTTTATTATAAAAAGAATAAAGAGCAAAACCATACACACAATCATACAATCATAGAATGTTAGAGTTGGAAGGGACCTTGCAGGTCATCTAGTCCAACCCCCTGCACTCTGCAGGATCATAGGCAAAAGATAGCTCTACGTACCTACATACCTACAACATACTCTGCTTGAAAACGTCCAGTGAAGGAGCATCCACCACCTCCCGAGGCAGACTGTTCCACTGCTCAACCACTCTTACAGTTAGGAAGTTTCTCCTGATATTTAGCCAGTAGTGACTCCCTTGTAATTTCCACCCATTAGATCTAGTCTTGCAATCCAGAGCTCCATCTTCTACATGACTGCCCTTCAGATAACTTGAAGACTGCAATCATGCCCTCTCTAAGTCTTCTCTTTCCCAGGCTAAACATACCCAACTCTTTCAGCCTTTCCTCATAAGACTTGGATTCAAGCCCTCTTACCATCCTGGTTGCCCTCTTCTGGACATGCTCGAGCTTCTCAACATCCTTTCTAAAATGTGGTGCCCAAAACTAGACACAGGACTCCAGGTGAGGCCTGACCATAGCAGACTAGAGCAGAACTACCACCTCCCGTGATCTGGACACAATGCTTCTGTTAATGCATCCTAATATTGCATTAGCTTTCTTCACAGCCACATCACACTGCAGGCTCATGTTGAGCTTGTGATCAACCAGAACACCTAGATCCCTTTCACATGTGCTGCTGTCAAGCCAAATCCCTCCCATTCTATATCTGTGCCTTTGATTTTTTGTACCTAAGTGTAGGACTTTGCACATATCTCTATTGAAATTCATTTTATTTGTCTCAGCCCACTCTTTCAGCCTATCTAGATCATTTTGAATCCTGACTCTGTCTTCTTCAGAATTAGCAATCCCACCCTGCTTTGTGTCATCTGCAAATTTGATAAGCATCCCCTCTATGTCTTCTTCCAGGTCATTTATAAAAACATTAAACAACACCGGGCCCAGGACCGAGCCTTGCGGCATTCCACTCGAGACTTCCCTCCACGTAGACACAGAGCCATTTACGAGCACTCGTTGGGTACAATTTTTCAACCAGCCATGAATCCATCCAACGGTTGCACTATCCAGCCCACACTTAACCAGTTTATCCTCAAGGATACATTGAGAAACTTTGTCAAATGCCTTACTGAAATTTAGATACACCATTTTAGTAACTCTGTCAAAAAAGGAGATAAGGTTGGTCTGGCATGACTTATTCTTGATAAACCCATGCTGGCTACAACCAATTCTCATTCCGTTCAAGGTGCTCACAGACAGAATGTTTAATAATCTGATCTAGAATATTCCCAGGTATTGATGTCAAACTGACAGGTCTGTAATTTCCCGGGTCCGTATTTTTTCCTTTCTTGAAGATCGGGACAACATTCACGCTTCTCCAGTCTTCTGGCACAACACCAGTACTCCAGGACATCTCAAAGATTAGGGCCAGAGGCTCTGAAATAACATCTGCAATTTCTTTTAGCACCCTGGGATGCAAGCCATCCGGCCCTGGAGATTTGAAAGTATTTAAGGCAGCTAGATGCTCCCAAACCATTTCCTTACTTATTCTGGACTGGCATTTCCCCATTCCTTCATATGCCCTGCATTCTTCAGTTTGTATACAGCTCGCCTTATAGTTAAAGACCAACGCAAAGTGGGAGTTGAGTAATTCTGCTTTGTCTTCATCCCTTGTTAAGGCTTGGCAATCTTCCCCTTGCAATGAGCTTACCCCATCCCTGTTCTTCTTTTTGCTCTGAACATAGGCATAGAAATTTTTCTTGTTATTTTTAGCATCCCTTGCAAGCCCCAGCTCCATCTGCGCTTTAGCCTTTCTGACACCATCCCTACAAATTCGAGCCTGCTTCTTGTACGCACCCTCCTTCCATTTTCTGTACATTTCCCTTTTTAGTCTCAGCTCTTCAGAGAGTTCCTTAGTCCAGGATATGAGTCCTACTATGTCCTGGTTTCACATCCTCCTCTATGTCAAATTCCAAGCTGACATGGTCACTATTCCCCAAGGATCCCACAACATTAACTTCATCAATCAGTTCTTCCTTGTTAGTCAGAATTAAATCTAGGATAGCAGATCCTCTGGTTCTCACCTCCACCTTCTGAGAGATGAAGTTGTCCACAAGACGATTCAAGAATCCGCAGGATGCCCCATGTCTAGCAGAGTTATATTTCCAGCAAATATCTGGATAGTTGAAATCTCCCATAACCACAACATCCTGTCTCTGTGAAAGTTTAGCAAGCTGTTGTACAAATGCATTATCCTGTTCCTCCGGTTGATTTGGAGGTCTGTAGTATACCCCCACAACAATATCCCCTTCTCCTCCCCCCCCCCCCGCTCTATCCTTACCCACACACTTTCAACAGGGCAACTCTCAAAATCCTGAATTTCAGTGCAATTCATTCACTCTACATTTGTCCATCCCTGGACAGGTCAGGTACTTATAAGACAGGTTACATGGGGTTATTTTTAAGCTACTGGCTGCATTTTATTAGTTAGGAAATCTTCTGTTCTGTCCCTTCAACAGGAAACTGAAACAAACAGCCTATTTGTGCCACTGGCTACACAATGGAAATAAACACTCCTAACCTCTGCTTTTGCCTACTCCATACCTTTTTGGCCTGAAAAACACTTTCAAACTTAACATTTGTTAGCTTAAATTTATAAAGCACCAGAGGACCCTCAATGTGCTGGCAGGGTGATGCCATGCCTCTCTAGAAATCACTGGGAACTCTATGGTAAAACCTGACTACCCTTTGGAGAGGGGGAACAATGGCTGGAAATGGGAGCTGGGGTGGTGGGTTCCCCATCCCCATCCCTGCTGGCACTTTGGCAGTGCTGTGAGGACACGTGCAGAAAATCAAAATCAAATTTTACAAAAGAACACTAAAAATTTGTCTATTATACATTTATTTATAATATAAATGTTATATATATATTTCTGAGAGAACTAACTTACCCTGCCATTCTCATGAGGCTGGCAAAGGGGATGGAGAGAACGTAGGGAAGCCAAGTCGGCTCTAGGATTTCTAGAGTGGCCACCGGCTATGAGGATGTCTCTTCCCATTTTTCACCAGAAGTGACTTTTCATGTCGACACAAAGGCCGAGTTCAGACGGGCAGTTTGCCCCGAGATAGGCACGTTTCAGTAACGTTTCACAAGCAGATTAAAGGGGCCATTAACACAGGCACATCTGTCTGGCGTTCCCCAGCAGTACTCAACCCATCTTGTAACGCTTCCCTCCCAAGTTTAAAAGATACCTGGTGAAAGTGGTAGCAAACCCTGGAAAGCGTGTGTATCCCGCATCCATCCTGCACCAACAAAGTGTGAACGCTAAAGCTGCGATTTTTGATTGTGTGCTTATGCGCTTATGCGCATGAGCGCTTATGTGCATAAGTGCATATCTCTAGATTACAAAAAAGTAAGCCATGCCTTACAGCTACACCTCCACCAGGTGCGGGCCAACAATGTGAACGCTCCCTTGCGTGCCCTCCCTGGTATGCTCCCTCATCAGTCTGCACAGTGTGACTGGGAAAACCCGGAACACATTGTTCTGGGTCTTTTTGCCACGACTCCATCACGCTTCAAACGGCCAGTGTGAACTCAACCAAAGTTAAGAAAATTGTCCCTGCCCCCGAACTCTCCTGGAAGGTTGCCAGCTATCCTAGGGTGGGGGAGCAATGATTTTATGGTCTTCTAGCCAGTCAGTTTGGTGTAGTGGTTAAATGTGCAGACTCTAATCTGGGAGAACCGGGTTTGATTCCCCACTCCTCCATTTACAGCTGCTGGATGACCTTGGTCAAGTGATGGTTCTGTCAGAGCTGTCCTTGAAAGAGAAGTTCTCTCAGAGCTCTCTCAGCCCCACCTAGGGAAGGGAAAGGAGTTTGTAAGCCGCTCTGAGACTCTGAGTGAAGGGCGGGGTATAAATCCAATCTCCTCCTCCTCCTCCTCCTTCTTCTTCTGTACAAGATGTAGTGTTCCCAACAGGCTTGAAGAATAAAATGTCCTTTCCCGTTAATAGAGGCTTTTTATTTATTTATTATATTCAATAGATATCCCGCCGTCCTTGCAAGCGGGCTCAGGGCGGGTTGCAGGTCACATAGGACATGACAATAAAACAATAAAATATCATAAATTACAAAGTTAGAAAGTTAATGTGTGGAAACAGGCAGTTAAAACTTTTCCTGGCATGGCTGTGAATAACCTCACCTGGTAAATGGTGGCACATCACACCTCTATTAAAGGGGCAGGACTTTTTTCCTCCAGGCGGTAATCCTAAGAACATTTTCCTGGGGCGTGGGAAATCTCAGGAGGAGAACTCAAGGCCTGCCACCTCCCTGCCCCAAACTTTACACGCAGGGGCCGAGCTCTTGAGTGAGCTGTGCGCCTGTACCAGTCCTTAGCCATGGCAGAAACTGGTCCGTGTTGTGTCTGAAGGAAACCATCCCCGTCCTCCACTCTGCAGTTTTTTTCAGAGCCAGGGAAAGCAGAATGGACCTGAGCGTTCTTCAGTGCTTTCCAGGTGGATTTCTAATTATCTCCTCAGTTCCTAACTGATGCAGGTGCTTCTTTTAAAATATATATATATATAAATGCAGCTGATTTTAACTTTCCCCTCCTCCAATAATTAATGTTTATGACAGCAGGTCCCCTAATGTACAGATGGACTGGCCGGCTGCTCTGTTCCACTCAGCAATTTTAAAATTAGAGCTATTAAGGATTTGCTTTCATGATGTCTTTATTGTAACAAAGCGGCAGCTTTTTGCAGAGCATCAAAGGGCATGTTGGATGCCTCAAGTAATTTCCAGTTATGGAGGCCACTCACACCGTCCTTGCAAGGTGGTCAGGATTTATGTATTTACAAAATTGGTACCTTGCCTTTCCACCCCATCAGGGCCACAAAGGTGACCAGCAGTTAAAACAGGCATTATAAAACATGCCATAGAAGTATTTAAAACCAAACCTTTGATAAATATTTAACAGCAAGGACTTAAGCACAAATTTAAAAAGTAGGGAAGGAAGTATAGATCTTTGAGGGAGAACCAGCCAAAACAAAGAAGTTTTGATTGGCTGGCGGAAGACAGTTGGCAGAAGGGGAAAGACGAATGGCCCTGGGGAGAGAGGTCCATAGATGATCCCTGAGCGTTGCCAGAACATTCTCTATGCTCATCCTTTTTCTCCTCTCAACATCCTTGTGAGGTAGGATAGGCGGAGAGACAGACCATTTCCGCACAAGTGCAAACTTCTGCATCGGCGTTCTTAAATAATCAGTGTTAGTATAACTTTCTGCACAACTTTTTCCCTGCCCTCCTCCAGGTGACAGCCCTTCAGATACTGCAAGAGAGCAATCATGTCCCCCCCTCAACCTCCTCTTCTCCAGACTAAACATTCCCAAGAAGTCCCTCCGCCTTTCCTCGTAGGGCTTCTTGGTCTCCAGGCCCCGATCATCCCTGTCACTCTCCTCTGCACCTGCTCCATTCTGTCCACTTCCTTTTTGAAGTGAGGCCTCCAGAACTGCACACCAGACTCCAGTCCCAGTGCGGCCTGACCAATGCAGTGTACAGCGGGACTGTCAACGACGGGACATTGTAGAGGACATTAATTCACAGGGTTGCCATAAGTTGGAAGCAACTTGACTGCACTTAACTCTCTCTCTCTCTCTCTCTCTCTCTCTCTCACACACACACACACACACACACACACACACACACACACACACTGGCCTTTATGGTGTCACAAAACTCTTTGTTGCAGCAGAATAACACAGCATACCCCTCTAGAATTTGAACAAGAAGGCCGTTTTCCTTTGCAGCTTTGCAAGGGAATTCTGTGCGCAGGAACACTTTGTCCTTATAAAGGTTTTTTCTACATGGAGACAGGCTCCTGAGGTTTCCTTGGTGCTGCTGTGGTTACTGATACAGCCCAGGGGCAGTGGGACTTCCACACGGCCAGGATCCCTGCATTTTCCTGCCCCCTCCAGTTTCCCAGTAGCAGCCACTCCCTGCCCCATATCTTCAGGGCTTTTTCAGGGTTTTCTTTAAAACTGAATATATTGTTATAACGTTAGAAGACTCTCTCAATTTCCAGCTTTCTCCCCCCCCAAAAAAAAGTAAGTCTCCCTGCCCTTTTGTTACAGAAATATAAGGGAAAAGGCACAAGATACATTTTAAAAAAAAAAGCTGGAAATTCAGACAACCTGATAGACACATTTCTGTGACGCTATAATGATATCCAGTTGCGAGTTAGAAAAACAAAAATTCTCCTCTGCTGGCCTGAGGAATGGCTGCATTAGGGTTGCCAGCTCTGGGTTGGAAAATACCTGGAGACTTTGGGGGTGGGTCCAGGAGAGGGTGGGGTTTGGGGAGGGGAGGGGCCTCAGCAGGGTACAACACCACAGAGTCCACCCTTCAGAGCAGCCATTTTCTCCGGGAGAGCCGGTCTCTGTCAGCTGGAGGTCAGCTGGAGGCTGGCAGCCCTAGGCGGCAT
Organism: Gekko gecko; assembly: GCA_029375565.1. Taxonomy (NCBI): domain Eukaryota; kingdom Metazoa; phylum Chordata; class Lepidosauria; order Squamata; family Gekkonidae; genus Gekko; species Gekko gecko. The sequence continues at coordinate 4,399,116 of JAPDNY010000016.1, forward strand.
CAGGGATTGGGGCAGGGGAAGCAGCTGCCAGGGGAGCAGCACTGGGGAAATCCGAGCTTCTTGCCCACCGGGCAGCCATCTAGGCTTTGCAGGGGTGGGGAGAAAAACCCTGCCCCAAACAGCGTTGGACCCCGGGCATATCACCTCTGCAGGAACAGCCAGAGACTCTGTCGGAACAAAGTCTGGATGCAGGGAGTGTTTCAGAGAGGCTGGCTGCCTCAGCCTTAATCTCTCCTGCTGCCGAGCTCCTTCTTGGACCTCAGCACATTCAGACTCTCTTGGGCGCCTTCTAATTTACCCAGCTGTGATACAGACAAGCTTTGTTATCTGTGCCACGAGAACCATGTTGTGATGTTTTGTCTTCTGCTGTGTCTACTCAAGGCCTCTTGTTTGGGGCAAGGGGCCCTAGTCCTAACAATGCAGTCCTGCAGAGACTTAGGCTGCTTGGCGGCAGTGATCCTCGGTCCAATCTGAATGCAGCTGCAATGGAGCCTCCGTTTCCACCACTCTTCCCTCCATCACTCAGCGCTGCGGCCACGACAGGGCTTTTGCCAGCTGCATTAAAAAAAAGAATGGAGAGGAGATATTGCTCTGAAACATTCGAGCAGCTACCAGTGTAAAGAAAAAGCTGGCAAAAGCCCTCCAGTAGCACGGGGGTGATGGGGGGGGATATATGGTAGCCACCTAAAGATGATAACTCTAAAATGGTGCCAGTGTCAGGGGGAATTTAGCAATTCTGCACATGGCATGAAACCTGCTAAGAATAAAAAAAAAATATGAAGAATCTAGTTTGAAAATATGTACAGCAGATCTATATGAATCTTATCTATATGAATTCTTAAAAATGTATGAAAAGCCTGTTTTTTAAAAAACATATACATATTTGCTCTCTACCTCATCCTGCTTCTTAACTTATCATTTTTAAGTAGGTTACTAAAATATAGAAAAAGCTAGACCCCATTTGAACGGCTGAAAAATTTATCACAGATGCCTAAAATCTCGCAGCTAAAAGAGTGATAGGTCTGCTATTATCTTCTAATAAACAAGGTAATGTCTCCGTAGGATCTATATTTTGGAGCAAAGGAAGAATTAAAAGATTTCTAGGCCCAGAAAAATGATGGCATTCAAAGGTCACGTGATGCAGGGTGTGTCTCCACTACTTGCACCGCAGGCGCATGCGCCGTCAGAGGCTGGTCTCTTAAGATAGCTCCCTTGCGCAACTCTGGATGGCAGGGCATTCAGGCGTACTGACATAAATGCACGCCTACAGCAAGGAACGGTCAAATATGAGCAGTAGTTGGGGAGTTCTCCAGGCAGAAGAATGCCAGCAAACGGAGTAGAACAAACACATCGTGCTGTACGGATTGTACTGTTATAATCATACTTAAGTAGATGTTTCTTAATCATTCTTACAGCTTCCTGTCTGGTAACTGAATAAAGGAAAGACTGAGGAACTGTAGTTGCTGCTCAACAAGTTTATCCCAGTGGGAAACATAAGAGTCATAGAATCATAGACTTGGAAGATACCTCCAGGGTCATCTAGTCCAACCCCCTGCACAATGCAGGAAATTCACAAATGCCTCCCCCCCACACCTCCGCTGACCCCTGCTCTATGCCCAGAAGATGATTGTCCTGACCCGGGAATGTCTCTTCCCCCACCACCCTGGCCAGAGTCCGGATCAGGCTGCCAGGGGCCCAGGGGCCGAGAGGCGTGGGGTCAGCCCAGATGACTCCACTGTCACAGTGGGGAGAGCCCCCATGACACGCCTGCCTCCACCGAGGAGCGGGCTGCCTCAAGGAGGCCCAGAGCCAGGGGCCTGGTAGTGGGAACAGGCCTTCCGACTGGGGCCCCTGAGGCAACCACCAGAGATGGAGGGAAAGGAGGCGCTGTGAGGACCCACCCTGCGCAAGTCCGCTGGATCCCGGGAGAAGACAGGGCCACCCGGATGCGCCCGACTATGGCTGGGGGCACCACTAGCAGGGGAAGCCAACAGGGAGCAGAAGGAGGCCCTACCTGGTCCAGGAAGGAAGGCAGAGGAGGCCCGGGCTAGATGCTGAGGCCAGCAGGGCCGGGCCCCACCCTGAAACGGAGGAGTTCAGGAAGCCTGGGGACAGAGGTGTGGGGCTCATGGGGGAGGAGAGGCTGCTGCAAGACCACTGGAGGGAGGGGACACTAGACAGGCAGCAGGAGGAGTCTCTGGGAGATGAGAGGGTGGAGGGAAAGGAGGAGCACGTGCTGTGGGAGGGAATAAAAAGGGGAGGGCAAGCCAGAGCTGGGGAGGAAGGGAAAGGGCGAAGCAGGTGACAGCAAGGGGGAGGGGAGAGAGGCCCTAGCGTTGGTCAAGCCTGAGGTCCAAGGGGCAGAGCCTCCCCTCTTCAGGGTGATGGAACCAGAGGGAGGCCCCCATGTAAGTATTAGGGCTCACAGCAGAACCCCAAAGTCCTTTATCTCAGCATGGCAGTAAGAAGGGGGGGAGACATGGCATCCAAGGGCGGATATGACAATGACAAAAAACCTCCAAGATCCCTGGCCAAACTGGCCTGGTGAAAAACTGCTTCCTGAACCCAACATGGCAATCAGCCTTTCCCTGGGCATGTAAGAAATGGCCACAAGAACTAAGCACTGAGGCAACCCTTCCTGCCCTCCCTCTCATGAGCTGCCTAAGTTCACAGAACCCACCTTGCTGTCAGATGGGCATCTAGCCTCTGTTTGAAAACTTCCAAAGAAGGAGAGCCCACCACCTCCTGAGGAAGCCTGTCCCACTGAGGAACTGCTCTAACTGTCAGGAAGTTCTTCCTAATGTTTAGCCGAAAACTCTTCTGATTTAATTTCAACCCATTGGTTCTGGTCCAACCTTCTGGGGCAACAGAAAACAACTCTGCCCCATCCTCTATATGACAACCCTTCAAGTACTTGAAGATGCTTATCATATCACCTCTTAGTTGTCTCCTCTCCAGGCTACTCAGCTCCTTCAACCTGTCCTCATAGGACTTGGTCTCCAGACCCCTCACCATCTTCATTGCCCTCCTCTGGACACATTCCAGCTTGTCTATGTCCTTCTTAAATTGTGGTGGCCAAAACTGAACACAGTACTCTAGGTGAGATCTAACCAGAGCAGAGTAAAGCAATACGATCACTTCACATGATCTGGACACTATACTTTTGTTGGTACAGCCCAAAATCGCATTTGCCTTTTTAGCTACTGCATCACACTACTGGCTCATGTTCAGTGTATGGTCTACTAAGACCCCTAGATCCTTTACGCACATGCTACTGTCAAGACAAGTCTCCCCCATCTTATAATTATGCATTTGATTTTTCCTACCTAAATGCAGAAAATTACATTTATCCCCATTAAAATTCACTTTATTTGTTTTAGCCCAGTATTCCAGCTTGTCAAGATCATCCTGTACCCTGACTCTGTCTTCTATCATATTTGCTACCCCTCCCAATTTAGTATTGTCTGCACATTTAATAAGCATTCCCTCTATTCCTTCATCTAAATCATTGATAAAGTTGTTGAACAAAACAGGTTCCAAGATAGATCCTTGAGGCACTCCACTTGTCACTCCTCTCCAAGAGGATGAGCAACCATTCACAAGCACTCTTTGGGTGTGATCTGTCAACCAGTTACAGATCCACTTAACAGTCATATTATCCAAATCACATTTTACCAATTTGTCAACAAGAATATTATGTGGAACCTTATCAAAAGCCTTATTGAAATCAAGATAAACTATGTCTACAGCTCTAATCCAGCAAGGTATTAACTTTCTCAAAAAAAGAGAGAAGGTTAGTCTGACGTGATTTGTTCTTGAGAAACCCATGCTGGAACTTAGTAATCACAGCTGTCCTTTCTAAATGTTCAACGACTGTCTGTGATTATTTGTTCTAAAATTTTCCCAGATATCGATGTCAAGCTGACAAGTTGATAGTTACCCAGATCTTACTTTTTTCCCTTCTTGAAGATGAGGACATTTGCCCGCCTCCAATCTTCTGGCACCTTACCTGTTTCCAAGAATTCTCAAAAATAAAGGACAGAGGCTCAGAAATTACATTTGCAAGTTCTTTTAGTACCCTTGGATACAGTTCATTTGGCCTCAAGGACTTAGTTTCATTTAAAGAAACTAGGTTTTTATGTACTACCCTTCTGGCAATTCTAGGCTGCAACTCCCTTCCCTCATCATGTATTCTGTTTTTGCCATGTTGAGCACCGTTTCTATTATGAACTGAGATTGTGGCAGCTCTTAAACAAATGATTTAATTTATTCAACTCATAACACAGGGCAAAAATGCATAGAACAAAGCTGACTTATATCTGTTTTGAACGGGCAGAACCACACCCCACAAACAGATAACAACCAATCGGAATAGGGAGCTTGGAACCAATGAGATTGGTTCCCGCTGAAGGCAAGGCTCCTCTACTTGGCCTCTTTGCCAATCCTTGTAATACTCCGTTTAAATATAGAACTGCTTAACTTCATCAATGCTTTATTGACTTAATACATAACACCCCTCCCCCCTAATTCAGCAAACGTAGTCCTGTAATTTCGTGGGCCGAGTTCTTATCCTTTGAGAGCGCCTTGGTTCTGCTGCTGGTGGCCCGGGCCCTACGCTGCTGGGCTGACTGTTCCGGGAACAATCCGGAGGACTCTGCCTTCCTTGCTCACTGGGCAGTGCCAGCTCTTGAGAGTTCTCTGGTGCTGTGTCAAAAAGGTTCTGCAGCTCTGTGCTGACAGGGGCCACTGGTGTCGGCTCAGCCTCTGGTGTTGACTGGGGTGCATTGCAATAGGTGAAGTCTTCACTTGGGTCGTTTGAGTCTGCTGCCTCCGTTTCTTGAACCCAGCATGTCCTTGGTTGTTCGGACCATTCGCTCAGCTTGTCCATTGGTGGATGGGTAGAACAGGGCAGCCGTGATGTGCCTGATCGAGTTGGCCTCCATAAATTGCTGGAACTCAGCCAAGATAAACTGAGTTCCATTATCAGACATGATGGTGTCAGGCAGACCGTGCATGCTGAAAAGACAATGTAGCGCTCTAATTACTGAGGCTGAAGTCATGACAGACATCATAGCCACCTCCAACCATTTAGAGAATGAGTCCACAACAATCAGGAATGTTTTACCTTGGAATGGTCCCGCCAAATCAATGTGTAGTCGGGACCAGGGCACTCTGGTAGCTTCCCAACTTTGCACTGGTGCTTGAAGAGGCTCAGGATGTGTCTTCTGCATGTACATACACATTATTCAGTGTCCTGCTCCATTCGCAGCCACCAAACATAACTGTGGCCCAATGCCTTCATGCGCACCACACCTGGATGACCAGCGTGCAATGACTCCAACACTCGGTGACGTAGCCTTGGGGGAACCACCACACGATTTCCCACAGCAGGCAACCTTTATGCACAGACAGTTCATGCTGCCTTGCTTTGTATGCCTTACGCTCCTGATGGTCATTCCCTCCACACCCAGTTCAGGACCCGGGCGATGATGGGGTCTTTGATGGACTGGGCTGTGACATGGAGTGGAGGCTGCGGCAATTCCTCAAGAGCCATTACCTTGAAAGCCAGCACAGGATCTTCTGCTGGGGCTTGAAGTGGCAATCGGCTGAGTGCATCAGCATGTCCAATGGCCTTTCCAGGCCTGTGTGTAAGCATGTATGTATAGGCTGACAGGAACACCAACCAACGGATCATGTGGGGGGACATGACCTGTGGAGTTTGGCAGTCTGGTGAAAAAAGTCCCAATAGCGGCTTGTGATCCGTGATGATCTCGAAGTGGCGTCCATACACAAAATCATGAAATTTCTTGATGCCCGTGACCAGGGTGAGCACCTCTTTATCGATTTGTGCATAGTTCCTTTCAGCAGGAGCCAGAGTCCTGGAGAAGCATGCAATAGGAGCTTCCCTCCTGTCTGGCAATCTATGACTCAGGATGGCCCCAATGCCATAGGGCGAAGCATCAGCAGCAAGCAGTAACAGCAATTTTTCATCAAAATGTGTTAGAACGGACCTGGATGAGAGCAAGTCTTTGACAGCAGTTTACGCTCGGGCATGACTCAGGCCCCAGTGCCACTGCTTCTCCAGCAAACGATGCAGAGGTGCTGTATGCAGCAGGAACGCATGATAAAAGTTGAGGAGGCCTAAAAACGATTGCAGCTCCTTCTTTGATTGAGGCAGTGGAGCATTGTGGATTGCCTGGACCTTGCTGTCAATCGGGTGGACACCATCAGCGTTGATCAGGAACCCTAGAAACACGACCTGATGTACCCCAATCTGGCATTTTTCTCATTTTACCTTTAGTCCTGCCTCCTGGAACCATTGAAGGACTTGGCAGAGGCATGCACCCAACTCTTCATTTGATTCGCTGGCAATCAATATGTCATCGAACTAGGTAACTACTCTGGGAATGTCCTGCAAGATGCCTTCCATAAGGCCTTGGAAAAGTACTGGGGCCACACTGACCCCGAACTGTAAATGGTTGGCTTTGTTTGAGGGGTGACAGGCAGCTGCTGATAAGCCTGTGCCAGATCGAGCTTGGTGAAGACTCTTCCTTTGGCTAATGAGGCCAAGATGTGACTTACAATTGGCACCGGGTAAGAGTGTTGTTGCAAAGCCCTGTTAATTGTGCATTTATGGTCCGCACAAATTTGTACCGATCCATTGGACTTGACTGGCATCATGATGGGCATTTCTCACCGTACATGTGAGACGGGCTCTAACACTCTCTGTGCAATGAGGAAGAAGAAGAAGAGATTGGATTTATACCCTGCCCTTCACTGGGAGCCTCAGAGTGGCTTACAAACTCCTTTCCCTTCCCCTCCCCACAACAGACACCCTGTGAGGTAGGTGGGGCTGAGAGAGCTCTGACAGGAACTGCTCTTTCAGGAACAGCTGTGCCAGAGCTTGTGACTGACCCAAGGTCACATCAGCAGGTGCAAATGGAGGAGTGGGGGAATCAAACCCAGTTCTCCCTGATTAGAGTCCATGCACTTAACCACTACACCAAACTGGCTCTCTAGCTCCTCATCGATCCTGGCCTTCAAGGCAATCGCCACCTGGCATGGCTTTAGGCAAACCAGCCTGATGTTTGGGTCAAGGTTGAAGGAGACTGGGGGTCCCGTATAACATCCCAACGACCCATCAAACACAGCAGGAAAGTCCAAATTGTGGTGGGATACTTGTTGTACTCCCACTATGTGGATGCCAAGTGCCTCAAACCAGTCAAGTCCCAAAAGGGTAGCCCACTGGCCCTCGACCACAATTGCCTTCAATGGGCCCTAGAATTTCTTAAACCACACCATGAATCTGCTGACCTTGGCAACTGGAATCCACTGCTTCTGGAAGTCAACCAAATGGAGATCACACGGCTCTAGGCGTCGTTTATTCCATCTGTGAGGAAATGATATTAAGCGCCAATCCCGAATTGACCTCCATCTTGCACTTGTCTAACACCACTGTAACTTTAATCTTGCTCTTGGTTTTCACTTGCGTCCGTGCAATTGACGAGTTGTGCAGGTTCATGCAGGTTGTATGACACTCTGTTTTTCTGGGCATGTACTTGTGTGGAGGGTGGAGTCTGTTTGGAGATGTGCGAGGTGAACCCTTAGCAGTTAATGAGCGGCAGGCTTGGGCAATGTGTCCCATTTTTCTGCATGCATGGCACTGGGCTTCTTGGAACCAGCATCTATGACATTCGTGATTGCCCCCACAACTGGCACAGTTCATTTTGGGAGTTGGCTGCTGGCGGTAGCCCTTACGGTTGTCAGCTATGGTTCAGTGGAAGCTGTTGTCCTCGCTGTCGGACTCCTCCACACTCTCCTGGTGCACTGGAAGCTGTTTACAGGATTCTGGTGGTGTCCTTGGCTGTGGCACATCTCAGGTGGACTGCTCCGCAGCTTCGGTGGCAACTGCTTCCTCGTAGGCTACCTGGAGTGAGTTCTTTCTTTGCAAACAATTGTCATTGTAGTTTCTTGTTCTGTAGGCCTCAAATTAGCCAGTCTCAGAGTCTATCACTCAAATCTGTAAAGTTGCATTGCCTAGCCATTTTTCAGAGTGCTGCCATGTATTCGGCAATGGACTCACCCTTGTTCAGGTCTCGCTTGTGGAAAGCGTGCCTGCAGGCTATTTCAGGTGGCTTGAGTGTGAAATGGTCATGCAGTTTCTTACTGATATCAGCTAACGTGGACGTTGAGAGTTTGGCAGGCGCCACTAATGTCTGGGCCACGTCAAATATGTTCTTCCCACAGACGCTCAGGAAGGTAGCCTTCTTCACCTTGGGATCAGTGATCTTGGTTGCTGTGGCATAAAACTCAAATCTAGACACGAAGGTGTTCCAGTCTTCAGTGCTCGCATTGAATGGTTCAAATTGGACCGCAGTGGCCATCGTAGTCTCGCCTGCTGGCTGTGGCACTTGTTCACTGGCGCCAATTGGGACCAAGGTGACAATTCCTTGGTAATCCGCCGAGATTAGCTCTGATGGGCCAAGGTGACAATTCCTTGCCCGAGTAGTGATTCGGCTTGATGGTTCTGTGGGGTTGCCTACTCACTGCATCCCATCTTCGTCACTAGTATTATGAACTGAGATCAAGGTGGCTCTTAAATGATTTCATTTATTCAGCTCATAACACAGGACAAAAATGCATAGAACAAAACTAACTTATATATGTTTTGAATGGGCAGAACCACACCCCACAAACAGATAACAACCAATCAGAATACGGAGCTTGGAGCCAATGAGATTGGTTCCCACCGAAGGCAAGGCTCCTCTGATTAGCCTCTTTGCCAATCCTTGTAATACTCAGTTTAAATATAGACTGCTTAACTTCATCAGTGCTTTATTGACTTAATACATAACAGTTTCCCTCGCAAGAGAAGACTGAGGAAAAGTAGGAATTGATCAGTTCTGCCCTCTCTTCATCACCTGTTACAATTTCACTTTCCTGTCCCCACAATGGGCCTACCATGTCCTTTTCTTTTTCTTTTCCTTACTTTGAACATAACAAAACAGCCCTTTTTTTTGTTTTTACTATTTCTCACTAGCGTAAGCTCATACTGAGCTTTAGCTTTCCTAACTCTCTCTCTCTCTACAAGCACTGGTTATTTATTTACATTCATCTTTGGTTATAAGGCCCTCCTTCCACTTCCTTATTTCTCAAGTCTTTAGAAAACTATTTATAGAACCACCTTGGCTTTTTTAGGCTCCTCCCATTTTTCCTTCTCATAGGAATCATTTGTGATTGTGTCTTCAATATTTCGCTTTTGAGAAACTCCCACCCCTCTTGAACTCCATTCTCTTTAAGTATTTCTGACCACGGGATTCTATCCAACAGAACTTTAAGTTTGTCAACATTTGCTTTCCTTGTCTAACCTGTATGTCTGACTATGTACAACTTTTACTTTCCACACAACTGTAAATTCCAAAATTGCATGGTCACTACTACCCAGGGTGCTCACTACTTTCACCTCGTCAACCAGTTCTTCCCTGTTGGTAAGAATCAAGTCCAAGATAGCAGATCTCCTTATTTCCCTCTCCACTTTCTGGAAAATGACATTTCAGCAAGATAAGTCAGGAATTTATTGGACCTTTAATTTTTAGCAGAGTTGGACTTCCAACAGATATCCGGGTAATTGAAATCTCTCATGACCACTGCGTCCCGTCTATTTGAGAACTTTGTAATCTGTTCTAGGAGTGTCTCATCCAAATCGTCTGCCTGGCTTGGTGGTCTATAGCAGACCTCCACCATAATATCACTATTATTTCTTACTCTCCTTTTATTTTTACCCAGAGACTCTCAACTGGACTTGCATGCTCAGATTAATATATTTCCTCACAAGTATATCCCTCTATGACACACGCCCCTTCTATACAGACAATACTGTGAGGGTCTGCGTGTGGTGCCTGGTCAGAGCTGCTGCTGATTTGTTCTGACCAGTCCTCTAAACAAATCTAAAAGTAGTCTCTTCGGGGTAATTGTTTTTCTTCTTGGTCAGGGATATTTATAAGGACCACTGCTAAGTGTATTTACAATGAAATAGATAGGTGCCGCAGCTTGCCAACGTTAAAACTGAACAGGCTTTATTTACAAATAACACAACAGGGGGATGGAAGTTGTAAAGAGGATAGTTTGTTTCCTTTCAGGCTTTAGATCTTTCCCTTTCAGTAATAAACATACAGCCTAGATGTTTCTTCAGTTCACAACACACACCTCAGATCTCACCCTCCAGTCACTCCTTTAGTGGTTAACTTTTGGCTGGCCCTTCGAGTCTAACTGGTCCCCTAACCAGCCTTCCAGACTCCTCTCTTCAGACCCTCTAGCCTTTTCTCAACCACTTTATAAGTCCCTGTGGAGCAGTGTCTTTGGTGTCTGTGACCACTCAGGTCTTATACTTTTATTCACCTCAGTATATTAGAAGAATCAGTGCTGATTACTCTCACGCCCCAGTTCTTTACATAAACTGTTCACAGGCTGTTTCCACAGAGCTACAGAGATCTGACTTCTTCGGTTCACTGACAGACTCCTTGTTAGCTCTCTGTCTCACAACGAACTCCTTGCAGCTTCTCAACTGCCAATTCCAAACGGAACATTTGGACTGTTAAATGCCAATCACTGAGCTAAATGGCCCCCTCCTCACTCAATCATGTGACTCAGCAGTGTTCTATGTTTACTTTCTGCTGGTCCCAGATCTTTAAGTCCGTCACACCCTCCTTTACATATAATGCAATTCCTCCACTCTTCCTTGTTTGTCCGTCTCTTTTAAATAAGCTGTATCCTTCAGTCCTAATATTCCAATTGTGTCATCCCACCAAGTTTCAGTAATGTCTATTAGGTCTGTTATGTATTAGGGCTGGAACTGGCTGAGCTTGGAGATCCAGCACAATAGCCCACCAGAACTCATGAGAAAGTAATGTTATGTAAATAGCCTATTGCTGGGAGTGGGGTGTGTTTGGGTGTGGGTTTTGCATGCTATTTAAACAGGGCTGTTGCCCTGAGGTTTTAGTCTTGTTCCTGAAATCACTTAATAAAGGCTTAATAAATCATACACACTAAATAATCCACACTTAATCCACTTTCAATGCACTTTCCAATTGGATTTTGCTAGTTCACACAATAAAAATCCAATTGGATTGAAAGTGGATTATTTAGCGCAGTGACTGCAACCAAAGTAGAGCTGTTTCACTGCCATGCATCTTGAACCTAGTATTTAACATAGTCCCCTTCCTATTTTAGGACTTCACGTTATTCCTGCTTGTTTCCCATACTCTGCACATTAGTGTAGAGACATCGGTACCCATGTTTTGTGCACCCTGAGTTCTCTCTGACTAAGCCAAGGTAGCCTTCTTGGATGTCAGAGTGTATAATTTTAACTTTAAGGGAAAAGCCTTCAACCAAGCCCAAGCTTCAAGAGATGGTTGCCCCAATTCAACTCAGAGGGCTACCCCTGCTACACAATTTGGAATTCCGCAAATGGAACACAGGAATTTAAGAACTAAATCAAAAGAGTCCCCTATTTTCCTAATCCAGATACCAGCCCCATATAAATTCTGTGCGGCCGCCTTGGCGTTAAACAGTTTGATGGCAGATGAGTAAAAGAAACTACAGATGATATTTCATACAATCATAGAATCATAGAGTTGGATGGGACCTACAGTGTCATCTAGTCCAACCCCCTGCACAAGGCAGGAAATTCACAAATACCTCCCCCTCCACACCTGCACGCCCAGAAGATGACAAAAATCTCTAGGATCCCTGGCCACACTGGCCTGGAGAAAAATTGCTTCCCGGCCCCAAAGTGGCAATCAGCCGTTCCCTGGGCATGTAAGAAAGAGCCACAAGAATGAAGCACTGATGCAGCCCTCCCTCTCATAATCTGCCTAAGTTCACAGAATCTGCATTGCTATCAGATGGCCATCTAGCCTCCGTTTGAAAACCTCCAAAGAAGGAGAGCCCACCACCTCCCGAGGAAGCCTGTTCCACTGAGGAACTGCTCTAACTGTCAGGAAGTTCTTCCTAATGTTTCTAATCCAGATTTCCTTGTGTTATATTCTGCATATAGATTGAATTAGGGAGATAAAATACATTCTTGTCTGACACCTTTGCCAATCGGAAGATAAGAGAAGCCAATGTTGAATCAGGCCAACGGCCCATCCAGTCCAACACTCTGTCATACAGTGACCAAAAATACCAGGTGCCATCAGGAGGTCTGGCAGTGGGGCCAGGACACTAGAAGCCCTCCCACTGTTGACCCCCCAAGCACCAAGAATACAGAGCATCACTTGCCCCAGCCTGAGAGTTCCTACCTTGTGGCTAATAGCCACTGATGGACCTCTGCTCCATATGTTTATCTAGTAGTAGTAGTAGTAGTAGTAGTAGTAGTAGTAGTAAGTAAGTTTATTGTATATGGCCATTGGCCGTTACAATATAAAATATAAATACAAAATATAAATTTAGGGTTCAAAAGTACTGTTCTAAAAACAAAGCCTTCAGAATAAGACTGTATAGCATTTGAACAAATAAAACAATCAAATTTTTAAAATCATAAATGCTATGCTACCAGTTTTGTAGCTCTAGGAAACAGCCTTGGATCTAACTTTTCTGGCTGCAAGTGCAAAAAGCGCTACCTTGTGAGTAACCAGGGGATGCATATCTGACAAGAGGAAAACCAACTTTCCATTGTCAGGTAAGTTGCAAAGTTGGCTTAAAATTCCAGTCAGAAATCTGCTTCTTAGGTCTGAATATAAAGGACAAACCATAATGTAATGAAATAGATCTTCCACTGCGGTACCACAAACGCATACACATTGTTCCTGTGTTTTGTTGGTATACCTTCCAAGCAGCACTTCTTTGGCCTTTGCAAAGGGTGGTAAATGCTGCTCTTAAACTGTGGACTGCAATGTCTGACAAATAGGAGGTTCTTTAATGATCTTTTTAAAACCTATCATACCATGGTGCAGATTTTGACTGGAGTATTAACCTTTTGTCTAAAAGAGCATCCTCATTAAACACCCATTGGCGCAGGTCCCGGGTATTTACAAAAGATCTGGATAAGTCATCAGGCACAGAGTACCATGAGATGATGTTATTATAAAATTCAATGCAAGTTTTATCATTACTTAGTAAATCTAAGTAGCTGATTTTGCTAAATGCTTCATCTGGAAGCTGTTGAAATTTTGGCATCGATTTCAAGATTGCTAAGTGTGCTTGAGCCCTTAGTGATGGAATACCTGTGTCTGCCCTCATTAATGCTGCAGGCGAACCCTTGGACAGCACCAATAACCACCTCAGGAAAAGATTTTGCACTGTCTCCAGGCTGGTCAATATTTGCTCCTTCCAACCCCAAAGTTCTATTCCATACAACAGATGAGATACTGCTTTGGTGATAAAGAGCTTAACAGCTGGATCTATTAAAAAGCCCCCTTTAGTATGATAAAATCTCAAAATTACTCCCAGTAGCTTATTTGCTGTTGATTTGATGGAGGCTACATTCCAATTCAATGTTTCACTAAATGTTAGACCCAAATATTTGTACATCTTACATTGTTCTATTGGGACACCTTGGATATTCCATACATGTTTTTTGGGTCTTTTACGGAATACCACCACCTTGGTTTTGGAGTAATTAATAGATAGCCTCTCCTCCTTACCTACCATCTTTGTTAATTAATATTTTATTTTAACTGCAAACCTATCGAAGACTACTCAGCAAGCCTTACTCCAGGATACAGATTAAAGGTAAAGATAAAGGTTCCCTTGCTCAAAGGCCAGTCAAATCCGACTCTAGGATTGCGGAACTCATCTCCGTTTCCAAGCTGAAGAGCCAGCGCTGTCCGAAGACGTTTCCGTGGTCATGTGGCTGGCATGACTAAACACCAAGGCACACAGAACGCTGTTACCTTCCCACCAAAGTGATACCTATTTATCTACTTGCAATTTCTTGCTTTCGAACTGCTAGGTTGGCGGGAGCTGGAACTAGAGACGGGAGCTCACTCTGTCATGCGACACTCTTGGGTCTCAAACTGCTGAACTACTGACCTTCCACAGCCTGCAGTTCAGCATCTTAACCACTTGAGCTACTGCAGCTCCTAGGATACAGATTACAATTTTTTTTTTAATGCTATATTGATTGCTTCATCACTTTATCTCCATCTTAACAATCCCACTTAAATTTCTATTTAATCATTTCATTTCTTATTATTGATTTACATTCAATTATTATTACTTATCAAACACTACAAAAAATAATAATGTTCTGCATAAATTATCTAGTTACCTAAATCTATTATTCCTACCTTCACCAAGCTAAAGAATTCCACACCCGCCCCCCTGGATTTTATTAAACAAACACCACTTTGCACAATTCTTCTAAACAACAATAAACACCCATTTACATTCTCTCATCCCTCCATAATCTCTCATCCCTCCATGGTTCTTCAACAGGACTTCACATCAAGAGGGGGGAGGCAAAAATCAGTTAATGACAAACAAAACAAAACAGAACAAAACAGATACACAGAAAAAACATTTTGCCTACAAAGTATAATCTTACACAATATCTAATTGTTCCACCACTTTGACAGGATCGCTTCCCCCCTCCCAATTTAAACCGTGTCTACCCAAAACTGAAAAACGACTACACATACCACAAGACATAGCTTTTATCACCTCTCTTTCCCCCCCCTTTCTAAAGCTTCCTTTTCCTTTTCAACCTCATATAAGTGTCTTGCATCCTTATATTCCTGGAGTTCCTTTTCCAAATCCATTCTTCCATCTTCCAACAAGCCAACCTTCACTCTCTCTTTTACTTTAAGTCTCTTTGCCAGATTCCTATTTCCTCTTTTTCTTTTTTCCATTTTTTTCTTTTTTACACATAGTCTCTTTGTTAAATCTTTTAAGCCGTATCTCCTATCCCTGTCCATTTCTTAAACTCTCTTTTCCACTGAAGTTGGGTAATCCTTAAGCGATTCTTTTGTCCTTTCCCATGAACACTCTCGTTCCTTCTCACACCCCGGAGGGTCCTGGGTTTGATCTCCTTTTTTAGTTCCATCTTGGCTTGGATTCTGATAACTTTCCAGCAGATTATTACATGCATGTTTAATTGCTTGACTGATTTCATGCATCAAAAAATTTTGAAATTGCTCCCAGGTTAGAGTTCCAACTAGTACATCTGGATCCAGCACTTCCTCAGTTACTCCCACTTCCATTATATCACAGACTCTTCAACAAAGCTTCAATCTTCTATAATCATTTTATATAGTTATTATAACTTATTTCTTTGTTGCTTTTCCATCAAATTGTATTCATTACAAACAGTCACAGTCCAAACAAGACAAAGAGCTTTTCTTACCCCCACCATTTAGTCACAATTTTTTCCCCCAAGTTGATTCTCAGCCACCTTCTCCTAATTAGAAACATCTGCTGGGGGCTTTAAGGTCCAAAACCACTCGATTTTTTTAGTTTCTACTTACAAAAAACCCCTCTTCCTGCAATGTGCTGCTACTGCTTTTCCAAACTGTAGGTTCCATAGAAATTAAAAAAGACGGATAGTTGCGGCTATTAGAACATGGTGCCCATGTTCTCTCTGAAAATGCTCCCACCTTGGGGCAGTCATGGTCACCCCCCCGCCTAGCCGATTGTGGGGGGGGGGGCACAACAGAGCCCCCTGCACTAGCCCTCTCTCCGGGAGGACCAGTAAAGGCCATTTGATACTCGGGGGGGGGGGCCTCTGGAAAGAGCATAGGGAGTTGGACGGCTTGGAGCAAACCGAGACTCCGCCTGTCTGTCGCCACGCTGTACCGGAAGTCTCATTAAGATTTTGATGGACTCCATTTCTGTGGCTTGGAATCCATCTACTCATGGCAATTTGTTTCTCTCAATTGCTTTGAGCACAACTTTCACTTCACTTTCTAAAGCTGCAGGTTCTTCATCAGAAGATTCTTCTAGGAAGGAATCTGTCACCTCTTCATCTCTTCTGTATAGATTTTCAGTGTATTGTCCTGTTCAGTTAATGTCTTTCCATGTTGATCTTTCTGCATGCCTAACCATGCATTCAATTTCCGCTTTATTTGTTGGATCTTGTGGGACAGATCTATTTTTCCTTTTTTGTTCTTGTCTTCTTTACACTTTTTTAAATAGTTCTCTTTGTCTCTAGACATGCCAATTACTGGAACACTGCATTTAGACTTCTGATTCTATTTCCATCTATCTTTAGCAATTTTAAGAGTTCCCTCAGTCATCCATCGAAGGTTTTCATCTCTTTTGGCTACAGGAATAGTTTTTGAGCATTCTTCTTTGACAATATATCTGGTTTCACCCCATAGTTCCTCTGGTTCCCATTCACTTGAACAAAAAGAGGATGATTTAAAACAAGATCTAATAAAAAGAGGGATCAATTAACAGAGTGAGTGAGGGCCAGAACTGACTACTGTGATGATTAACACAAAGTATTAATATAAAGGATGATTAACATAAAGTCTAAAGCAAGCTAAGCAGATACAATAGGAAATTACTGGAGGATATGCGGGATAGTATCCCCTATATTCAGGGCCGGCTCGCCTAGGGCACGCTGGTCCTCAGGAGTGCCAAACAACGCCCCCCACTGCCCTAACCAGGCGCCCACCGCTGCCCACCTCCCCTCCACTGCCGCCAAGAGCACCTGGCCAAGGCGCAGGAGGCGGTGATGCAGCTCGCCTGCCCACATGCCTACCCTGGGGGGGGAGAGGCAGGGGCGGCATGTTCTGAGCACCCAGCCGAGGTGAAGGAGGCGCCCTCAGGGGAGAGGCCACCACCGTCAGTCCTGAGCGCCCCCCCCCCCGGCCATGGGGAAATGCTGTCCAGAGAGCTGGCATTTCCCCGCTCCCCTAAATGCCAGCTCCGTTTAAGTGCAGGCAGCCTTCCCCGTGCACTCGATCTTGAGTGGAGATCAGGCTTGCGGGGAAACACCAGCTTCCTGCACTGCCCCTTTAAGAGCAGGAAGCTGCAGGCACTTAAATGGAGCTGGGGTTCAGGTGAGCGGGGAAACGCCAGCTCTCTGCATAATTTAAAGGAAGGCCTTTAATTTAATTTAAATTAAGGGTGTTGGGGCTTGGTGGAGGGTGGATAGAAGAACCCCCCCAAAGCGGGGGGCCCCTGGCAATCCTAGGCGGCATGGCCACTGCCACCGCTCCTGAGTGCCCAGGGCACAGGAGGCGCCCTTGGGGGGGGAAGAGGTGGGGGTGGCATGGCAGGGTCTCCAGGCCCCACTGGGAGGTTGGCATCTGCACCCGGCTAGGTCATAGAACCAAGCCGGCCCTGCCTATATTGAAAAAGGAAACCCTGTTCCCTCTTAAGACCTGATTGTACTGATTTAGTCTATGTAATCCACCTTAAGTCCCAGTGGGAAAGGTGGACTATAAATAAGGTAACAGGCTTGTTAATGAACTCTAATACACTAGTTTAATATTGGATCCTCCCTTTTGAAGTACTGGTAATACTGGTCCAAATGGACTGCTGATCTAATGCATAAGGTGGCCCCTAAGGACCATGGTTCTGCTGGAAATGTCCCATCTTTTAAACGTCAAGAACAAGCAATAAGGATGCTCTCCAGCACACGCCCCACAGAACTGAATGCATTGCCTCATTTGTTTTCCTGGGGCTGGTGCAAGAGATATCCCTGATGGACTGTGCTCAAGTGTTTGGTACTTCCTTCACTGTCTCATCTGTGCATCCACTTGATTTTTTTTTTTTGGTAATTGCTTTTGGGAATGACACCAACCTGGCTATTCAGACAGTGTTCATTACCAGCTGTTTCTTTTGTCCCGAGGCCCCAAATAAAGGAGCACTTGTCCCGCCTGGAAGCTGTAGCCAAGGAGATTGAAGCAACAGGAACTTACCAGCTGACTGTGGAGGAGCTTAACTTTGCAGCCAGGCAAGCCTGGAGAAATGCCCCGAGATGCATTGGGAGAATTCAGTGGTCCAATTTACAGGTGACTGAAAGTTGACACAATGGGTCAGTTTGACACGCCATTGAATGGAGTGGAATGGACCATGAAGGTGCTGGTCACTTGTGGCACGGGTGTACATGGGTTTTTGGGATGCCTTTGTGAGACAGAAATGCGCAGTACCCAAGAATTAAGGCAAAGCATGCCAGGTAGTGGAGAGTGCTGTCAACTCACTGCTGACTTCTGGTGACCCCCCCCCCCCCGTAGGGTTTTCAAGGCAAGAGACAGGGAGACCCGGGACTCCCTTGGTGGTCCCCCATCCAAAGACTAACCAGGGCTGACTCTGCTTCGCTTCCTAGGTCTGACAGGACTGGACTAGTCTGAGCCATCCCGGTCAGGGGTCGCCCGATATAAGCCTGCACAATTATAGGTCTGATCCAGCAGGGCTATTCTCGTGTTAATAATGAGGTAAGAACCACTCTGCTGGATCAGGCCAGGGGTCCTTCTAGTCTTGAAGTCTGTTCCCTACAGTGACCAACCAGACATTCCACAAGACCCACAAACAGGGAACAGAAGCAAAAAACTTGCTTGTTGTCACCTCCCCTCAATAATTGGGACTCCGGGGTGCACTGCCTCTGACCATGGAGTCCCATCTAGTCATCACGGCCACTGGACAACTGTGAAGCTGCCTTATCCTCAGCCAGACCATTGGCTCGTCAAGGCCGTCTTGTCTACTCCGACAGGCAGCAGCTCTCCAGGGTCGCAGGCAGAGTTCTTCCACCCCTCCTCCTGCCTGTTCCTTTTAAACGGAGGTGCTGGAGCTTGAACCTAGAACCTTCTGCATACAGAACAGACGCTCTATAGCTGAGACACAGCTTCTCCCCTAATATCCATTGGCGGACCTGTCCTGCAGGAAATGTTCTTCGAAATCCATCTGAAGTACTAGTGGCCATCACTGTATCCTTTTGGCACTGGGTTAATTATGCCTTGTGTGAAGAAGTCCACCTTTTTGTCTCTCTAGGAGCTAATATTGTCAACTTTCCAAGGTGCCCCTGAGTTCCAGTATTTTGGGAGTGGGAGAAAAAGTTATCCCTATCCACTTACTCTGCACCACAAATAATTTTATGAACTTCCATCACAAGCAGTCTTCCCTCTAAGCTGAGTTAGTGTGAGCTAGCTCACAGGTTTTTAGCCTTCAGCTCACACATTTTTGTCTTGGTTGGGGAAGGATGGCTCCAGGCCTGTAGCTCCAGTGGGACCTCCTGGGGCTTGCCCCCAGGGCCCCAACTTCTTCCCAGGGCCCCATGGCTTTTGGGATGCAGGGGGCTGGCCACACCCATCTGCACTCCGAGCCGCGAATTCATGGCTGGGAGTGCAGGTGCGCAGCCCTCACTTCTCTCCCAAAGCATTTAAAGGGACCCTCTAAATGTGTTGAGGAGGAGCAGGGCTGTGGGTGAATTTCTGTGCCCCCCAAACTAAAAAATCCTGGCTACAGGATTGTGAGCTCCAGAGTAGACTAATTGATGCAGCAGCCAAACTGCTCACTCACCACTTTAATGCCAGGAGCTCACAAAGTAGAATTGTTGCTCACAAGACTCCGCAGCTGGTTGGAGCATTGATCACAACTCCAGGTTATGGAACTGGTTAGTGAAGGGGTTACCTGTATCATCCCAGTTCAATAACATGGAGGCTTGCCTATCACAGTCCATGCCAGAATAAATTTCAGTGCCATCCTACGCAGAGTTGCACCCTTCTCAGCACCCTCCAATGGACTTAGATCTGGGTAACTCTACTTAGGATTGCACTGCTCATATCGAAGGGTCCTCTAAGGGTTGCCACGTGCTGGATCCACACATGGCCAGGGGTTGTGCTTCTGGAGCATCATAGCAATTGTTCCCAATGGGATTGTGTTATCCACACGAGAAAACCAAGGAGATTACTATAGCATAATAGTAGCACAGTAGCCTACCAATGTTTGGAGGCAGCAATGGTTTCCTTTCTACTGCTGGGCAGCCTAATAGTTACTCTTCTTAATGCTGACTACGATCAGGAACTAATGTTTTGCTCCCCAATGGGGCTGTCTTAGGTGTTTGATGCTCGTAGCTGTGCCACTGCCAAGGAAATGTTTGAGCACCTCTGTCGACACTTGGAGTACTCTACCAATGGTGGGAATATACGGTAGGTGAGCTCTTTTCCTTCAATCCCACATGGATCCCCTGGGATCACAAGCATGGATGGGCTTTCATGCCTTCTCTCTCTCAAACAGGTCCACCATCACTGTCTTTCCCCAAAGGACAGATGGGAAACATGACTTCCGTATATGGAACATCCAACTCATCCGTTATGCTGGCTACCAAATGACTGATGGGTCCATTGTGGGAGATCCAGCCAATGTGGAGTTCACACAAGTGAGCATTAAAACAAAGAGCAACAAAAATTAAAGCCCATTAAAAAAAACTGGCTGTGTCCCTGGAGGACAGCTTGCAGCAGCCAACCAGTCCCTTCATTTTAAGCTCCTAACATCCTGAGGGAATTGCACAGAAGCAAAGGGTTGGGGGGTGATGACAGGTTGCTCTCCCCAGCGCCTTGTGAGGCATACAGTTCCTTTGAGGTTGGAAAACCCCTTCCTGTTCCTATAGCAACTGGACCAGTGCTCTCAGTCCAGGGATGATGTGAGCTCGCATCTTTGTTGCCAAGAAAACCAGCCCTGCTCTGGCCATTGGTGCAACTTGCTGGTTCTACCCCACCTACATGAACTCTACCATCCCATGTTGGGTCCTCCTGTCCCAGAGGGGCCCCCCAGCTGCGGGGACAGCCACAGGTTGTCATCCCCTTTCAAACAAAGAGCTGCATGTGTGGATGTTGGATCCAGGGAGAGGCATCGATCCCGCCTCCAAAGCGAGGGTCTGCACAAATGCTCCACTTGGGAGCACCCAAGGAGCTAAGATTCTTCTGCCTCCAGAGAAGGGAAAGCATCAACTTGTCTCTCTCCCTCCCCCTGGCTCTCAGTTATGCATCCAGCTTGGTTGGAAGCCCAAATATGGCCGCTTTGATGTGCTTCCATTGATTCTGCAAGCCAACGGCCAAGACCCAGAGTTATTTGAACTGCCGCCAGAGCTCGTCCTTGAAGTGCCGATGGAGCATCCCACGTAAGTGCCTTGGCTTCAGATGACAGCGCCCACCCCCACCCCCCACTGGTCCGACCGAGATGATGAGCCTGGCGTTCGCAACGGGTTCGCTTTGTTGCCTTGCGCCGGGGCCAAATTAGGTCAAATTAGTCTTGGAGGTAAAATGCCAACGGCGGCAGACAAATTAAACTGAATTAGCAAAAGTGCAGGAATGTTGGAGCATGAAACACAGACACAAACTCTTAACCAAAACAGCCACTTTCTTACTTTGCTCTTAAATTGCTGTTCTTCTCTGCTTGTTCTTTGTGGATGTCAGCATTGTTGGATATTACAGCCATCATACTGGTGGACACCACCTTCCCCAGCGGACAGCTCCCCAATGGTCTTGCACGCTTGCCTCTGAGTTTCTGTATGGGCAAGATCTAGACTTCCTCCTTCTCCTCCCACCCTCGTGAAATTCCTACTCTGGTCACTAACCCTGCTGAAAAGGTGCATGGATTTTCACTTTAAGCTTTAGAAGCAAGTTGCCTCAGGCATGTGGGGGAAACCATGTGCTCCTTGGTAGACAGGTGTAGATACTGGCTGGTGCCAAATGGACAGTGCATGATTAAAGAGAAGGTTGACCTTCATTGAATTGGTGGTTTCACCAAGTTGACAGTGCAGACCTAAAGTCCTGAGGCCAGATCCAGATGCTGTTTGTCTTCATTGGCTCCTCCTTAATTTATTTTTGGGTTATCAAAGTGTTTCCACCCTGCCTTTGCTTGGTGGCTCAAGGCAGCTTACAGATCAGAATTTTAAACATACCAAGTACAATAATCCCCCCTTCCCCACCCCTATGCCTGTAGCCTGAACCCCATCAAAACCCTGGCAGATAAAGTGCCTCCTTAAATGCCTGGCAGTGCCTCCTTAAAACTTCTAGCGATGGTGCCCTGCTGACCTCCTCAGGGAGCCTATTCCACAAAGCAGGGTGACAATGGGAAAGGCACAGGCTCTACTCAAGGGCAGGCAGGCTGCCTTAAGTGGGGGAGCAGCCCGTAGGTGGCAACCTGAGGACTGTAACTGGTGCCTGAGGACTCATGGAAAGAGGCAGTCCTTTAGATAGGTGCACCCTAGACCAGGAGTCGCCAAACCACAGCTCATGAGCCACATGCGGCTCTTGGAGCTCTCTCCTGCAGCTTGTAAGGCTGGCCACCCCACGTCCCCCCACTTTGTTGATTGGTTGCTTCCTTCCCCTTCCTCTCCTTCCTTCTTCCTTCCTTCCTTCCTTCCTTCCTTCCTTCCTTCCTTCCTTCCTTCCTTCCTTCCTTCCCCTTCCTTCCTTCCTTCCCTTCCTTCCTTCCTGTTTGTCTCCTACCAATGTGCGTGCTGCCTCTCATTTTTGCTGTCCCCCTCCTCACACCTCGCTCCCCCCACACCTCCTTTACCTCACACAAACGGCCTGATGACAGGCAGCAGATGTTACATGCATGGACACACGTGCCTGCCCCTTGCTGATCCTAGACCAGGGGTGGCCAAACTTGCTTAATGTAAGAGCCACATAGAATAAATGTCAGATATTTGAGAGCTGCAAGATATGAACAAATATTACACATACATTTTTATTGGAAAATATGCAAATTTGCTTTTTATGAACATTAAATGAAACTGCCAAAAATAAAAACAAAAGGGGTAAAAACAGATATTGATAATGATATTTATTTGTCCAATGATATTTATTTGTTTGCTAATGATAGTTATTTATCTAAGAGAGAGAGAAAGAGAGAGAGAGATGGAAAGAAAGAATGAAAGAGGTGGAAAGAAAGAGAGAGAAAAACAACGAAAGCAAATAGATGAGAGGAGGGTAAGGGAGGGAGAGAGACAAAGAGAAAGGTGTAAAGAAAGCAAATAGATGGGGAGGGAGGGGGAGGGAGGATGGAAAGAATGAAAGAGGTGGAAAGAAAGAAGGAGACAGAGAGAGAAACAGAAACAGAGAAAACAAGTAGATGAGGAGAGAGGAGAAAGAAGGAAGAGAGAGAGAGAGAGAGAGAGAGAGAGAGAGAGAGAAAGAAAGAAAGAAAGAAAGAAAGAAAGAAAGAAAGAAAGAAAGAAAGAAAGAAAGAAAGAAAGAAAGAAAGAAAGAAAGAAAATAGATGAGGGAGGGAGGAAGGAAAGAAGAGAGAGAGAGGAAGGAAGGAAGAAAGGGGGAAGAGAAAGAAAGGTGAAGAGGAAGAATGAGGTGTAAAGAAAGCAAATAGATGGTGGAGGGAGGAAGAAAGGGGAAAAGAGAGAGAGAGGTGGAAAGAAAGCAAATAAATGAGGAGGGAGGGAGAGGTGAAAAGAAAGCAACTTTAACTTTAAATGTGTTCTCCAACCCTCCCCACGACCCCATACCACCCCGCTCGGCTTGGAGAAGGGATTTAGAGAGGCAAATGTCTTCTCCAAGCTGGGTGGGGGGGCTTTGAGAATACATCTAAAGTTAAAGGTGCTTTCTTTCTCTGCTCCCCCTCACCTCAAGCCTTCCCTTTACCTCCCCAGCCACCCTCCCGGGAGCCACACCATATGTATGAAAGAGCTTCATGTGGTCCCCGAGCCACAGTTTGGCCACCCCTGTCCTAGACTGTAAAGGTCATAACCAGCACCTTGAATTGGATTAAAAAAGGATGGTCCAGCACTAATACAATTGTGTGTGTTTCTTCTGCCAGGTATGAGTGGTTTAAAGAGTTGGGCCTGAAGTGGTACGCAGTTCCAGCAGTCTCAAACATGCTCCTTGAGGTTGGAGGCTTGGAGTTTACAGCCTGCCCGTTCAATGGCTGGTACTTGGGGACTGAAATCGGGGTACGGGATTACTGTGATGTTCACCGCTACAATATACTTCAGGTAACTTTTTTTGTTTTAAATAATAAAAGGGAACATAAGAGGTACCCTGCTGGATCAGAAGGGTGGTGCATCTTGTGCAGCATCCTGTTTTACAGAGTGGCTAACCTTGGAGGGCCAGCAAGCAGAGCATAGAGGCCGAGGCCTTCCCTGATGTTGACCCCTAGCACTGGTATTCAGAAGCTGGCTGTCACTGGATGTCACAGGTCACTTCAGTCACCCTGGCTTGCAACCACTGATAGACCCGCCCTCCATGAATCAGTCCACCCCCCTCCTTTTGAACCCTTCCGTGCCCCTGGCCATCACTACATCCACTAGCCCTGGAGTTCCATCATTTCAGCACCTGTTGAGTGAAGAAGCATTCCACTTGGTCTGTACTAAATCCACTACCCATCCCCTTGTCTGGGAGTGATCATGGGCATCTATTGTAGGAAAGGGAGGGAAAGCCCTTGTGAGCACCCAGTAAGTCCCCACAGCTTATACCCCACCTCAGGTCATAGACCAAGCCCAAGAGAAACAAACAAACAACAAACAAACAAACAAACAAACAAACAAACAAACAAAGGGTCTTAAATTCTAAAAGTATCCATACTTAGGGTCTAATTAGCCCCAACACAACTCATGGTTAACATGTGAGTCAGGAAAAAAGGACTCATTTCATAATTGACCCTTCCACCTCTCAAGTTGGGCTGTTACAGAATGTTCTGTAACATCACAGACTAGGAGTAAGGCCCGTTGTGGGAAGAAATACAACGAGCTCTAGAAGGAAGCTCCAGGTGAGTGTCCCGGCTGTGGCTGGTGGGGCGGCAGAGAGAAGGGGAAAACAGAGGGAGGCAAGCCATGTTCATTTCCTTCTGCTTAGCTATAAGGCAGGGCTGTCTCAAGTCATTTTGCTGCCCCAAATGGGTAGTATGGGAGGACAGCCTCATGGTAACAGGTATGGTTCCCTCCACCCCTGACTTATGTTGGTTTGGGGCTATGCAGTGGCAGCCAGTGTTCCCTCTAAGCTGAGTTAGTGTGAGCTAGCTCACAGTCCTTTAGCCTCCAGCTCACACATTTTTGTCTCAGCTCAGAAAGGATGGCTCCAGAGCAAACCGATTGTCAGGTTCAACAGCAAGTAAGTCCAGGCACTCTTCACAGTGAAAGATATGCTTTATTGGAATACAAGTATGTTGCCCATAGATGCAGATTCATTGTCAGGAATACCCAAACAAGCATGGAGACTGAGATATATACTCTGATGCATTAGCTTAACTAGCAAATGAAAACTCAGCACGCGCACGGGAATTCTCCCGGTGGGATTTTACATAATGAACGGGAGAATGTCCCTCCCCCCCTTTGGAAGGCAGAAAGATTCCCACCAGCTGGGAACACAAGCCTTTGCCCCTGCTCAAGGCCAAGTAGCATTCGCTGGCAGAGCGTTCTCCCACGGTTACAGCAAAGCAAGGCTATGCACATGCGTGCAAGATAAACGAGAAATAACACAGAAAACATGGCAGGTGCTTGACATCTGACACCGATTTATGCAGTAGCCAAACCACTCACTCACAACTTTAATGTCAGCAGCTCACAAAGTAGAATTTTTGCTCACAGGACTCTATAGCTTAGAGGGAGCATTGGTGACAGCTAAGGTAGAAAAGCACCTCCTCCTATGCCATGTCTTCTGGCTTTCAAGGGCCTGGAAAGTGGTTCCATAGCCAGTTACTGGGTTGCCAGCTCTGGGTTGGGAAATACCTGTAAATTTGAGGGGTAGAGCCTGGGGAGGGCAGGGTTTGGGGTGTAGAGGGACCTCAGCAGGGTATAATTCCATAGGGTCCATTGCCCAAAGCAGCCATTTTCTCCAGGAGAACTGATCTTGGAGATCTCCAGGTGCTGCCTGGAGGCTGGCAATACTAAAGGGAGGGCCAGACCTGTAGATTTGAGGGGGAGAGCCTGGGGAGGGCAGGGTTTGGGGTGCGGAGGGACTTCAGCAGGGTATAATGCCCAAAGCAGCCATTTTAATAAATGGGAAATTTTCTGTGGGGAAAATGATGTGCTGTGGCTAGGGAATACGGTGATTTCTGGGAGATCTCCAGGCCCCACAGGGGGATTGGCAACCCCAGTGACCATTTAAGGGAAGACTGAGATATGTATTTTGGCAACTCCAGTGACAGTTTAAGGAAAAATGTACTTTACTGCAGGACACATTCAGTGACTCGCAACAGCAACAGCAAACTGTTTAGAATGTTAGAGGCAAAGGCCAATCAGGCCGCATATGCAAATGACCTCTGTGTTCTGACTGGCTATTGGGAGGGAGAGGAATAGCAAACTGTTTAGAATATTGGAGATGAGACTTAGGCAATGCAGCCAGTGGATAGGGACAGCTTCTGAGTGACAGATCACGGAGCCAAAGGCTGTGGGTGCATGTGGAATGCTCAAGAGAATCCATGACCCAAACAGAATTATTATATAGAGAGACTAGGGGGGGAAGCCCGTTGCGGCCGAGGCAACGGGCCCTAGGGAGAGTCCTTGGGGGTGGGCAAGGCGGCTGGGCTGGCCCCGTCACGCAGGGAGGAGGGGCGGTGTTCTCCGGGCAAGGGAAGCGTCCGAGGCCCGCCGCTGACTCCGCGCGCAAGCCTCCCTGCCCCGCCGTTCGGGAGGGCCCTCCGAAATGGGCAACCCCGCCCCCGCACATCGCGTTCCCGAAAGCCTTCAGGGAGGGGTGGCCGCGCAGCGCTCCCGAGGCCCGCTGCGCCCTCCCCCACAAAGCCTCCATACCCAGCTTTGGGTGAAGTCCCTCCGAGCCGGTAGCCGCCGCACCCCCCCAGGCTGAAGCGATCGGCGGCTGGAGCAGACTGGGGTCGTGAGGCTGCGTGGTGGCTGAGTGGGAGGGCGCACAGCCACGCCGGAAGGCTAAGCAGCCAGTGGCGAGGGACTCCGTCTCTGACTGGCAAGTCCCTCGGCCAACTGATTCCGGCGCGCATTTTGACCATATAAGGTATGACCAAAACTCAAATATATATAAGGAAGGATATTCAGGGACTGGGGGCAGAGTTCAGAGTCTGAATGTCATTTCTCTTGTTCGTTGCCGTTGGCCCTTGAGAAACAGAATCTTGCCTGTTGTGCTTTGTAGGAGGTGGGGAGGAGGATGGGCCTTGGAACCAACAAGCTCTCCTCCCTCTGGAAAGACAGAGCTGTGACAGAAGTGAACGTTGCTGTCCTGCATAGCTTCCAGGTAAGTGAAAGCTAAGATGAGGGGCCACTACTCTCAGGCAGCAGAACATAGGCTTTGTGTATGGGAAGTCCCAGATTCAGTCCCTGACCTCACACATTAAAAGCTCTCAGATAGCAGGCTGTGGAATATTTCTCTGTGACCAAGAACAGTATTTGGCAGGTACCTTCTTAGAAGAAGCATTCCCTCTCTCATATGAGAGGGAATGCCTCTTCCAAGATGACACTTTCTTGGAAAAGGAATCTCACATGCAGGACAAGATGCCTTTCCCAAGACACCTTCTTGGAAAAGGAATTCCTTCTCTCATATGCAGAGTGGGGTGCCTCTTCTGAGATTGTACCAGCTATATGTGTGAGAGCGGTGGACTCTAATCTGGAGAACCAGGTTCAGTTCCCCACTCCTCCACATGCAGCTGCTGGGTGACCTCGAGTCAAAGTTCTCTTTGAACTGTTCTCTCAAGAGCAGTACTCTTGGAGCTCTCTCAACCCCACCTACCTCAAAGGATGTCTGTTGCGGGGAGGGAAAGAGAAAGGAGATTGTAAGCCCTTTGAGATTCCGCTTGAAGGGCAGGGTATCAATCCAATCTCCTCCTCATCTTTCTTCCAGAAACAAAATGTCACCATAATGGACCATCATTCTGCTGCTGAATCCTTCATGAAGTACATGCAGAACGAATATCGGATACGAGGAGGGTGTCCGGCTGACTGGGTTTGGCTTGTCCCTCCCATCTCAGGCAGCATCACACCTGTCTTCCACCAGGAGATGTTGAATTACATCCTCTCCCCTTTCTATTACTATCAGGTGAGCAAAGAGCAGTCAGGTTTTAAGGGAATATTCCTTCTTGGGAGGGATCGGTTCCAGCTGGTGTCTTCTAGGGGCAAAACTGCTTGTTTCGTGTAGATCACTGAAGGCTGTTTTGGACCTTTTGGCGCAGGGAGTCTATCACAGGTCTTTACTTCCCTCCAGAAGTACAGCTCCCTTCCCTCCACCAATTAAGCCTCCCTTCTTTCTGCCTCTGTTTTGATCATGCTCAAGGGAGCAAAGTATAATTTATTAGCACTACCAGTCAACAGATCTACGAGGAGTCTGGAAAAGTTGGAAGTTCGCTCCTCTCGCTCTCCTCCCAGGCAGAAACGGGAAATTGCTCCAGAGACCCCCCGTGGGGCTCTCCCTCCTTTCCCATTGAAGCAGGGCCTGGAAGAGGCACTTGTCATCTGCCTCCTCTGCGGCTGCAGGCTCTCCTCTCACTGGGGGACGGGAGAGCAGCCCAGCATCTACAGGCCGGGGGCAGCCCTTTTGGGCCAAGGGCTTTGGCAGCCTCCCAGCAGACCTTATAGTTTTCTGAAGGGCTTTCTTTTGTCATGAAGAGCCACTTGGGGCTCCTTCAGGTGTGGTTGGCGTCATTTGGCATCCAGTGTTTTGAACCAGTGAGCTGGCCATGTCGCCTGAAGTATGAGGAGCTGTGGGTGAGTGGCTCCCCCCCCCCCTGAAAATAGCCTTCCCGTCACTCATCCTCCAGGCCTTGGCTGCAGTGGTGCTTAGAGTTCCTAACCGATGGATAACTCAATCACTCCAAGGTCAAGCATTCTCATGGCCCTGGTAGGTTGAGAGGAATGATGTACAACATTCAGCTCGTCTAGATTTCTCTCTGGGGATACCCAGAGAACCAGTGTAGAATAGCAGTTAGAATGTTGGACTAGGACTGGAGAGGCCCGAGTTCAAATTCTCACTGTGTCATGCAGAGTGGCCTTCTCTCTCAACCCAGCCTACCTGGCATGGCTGCTGTAAAGACAAAACGAAGGAGAATTGTGGCAGTTGAGCTGCTTGGAGAAGAGTAGTAAGATCTGCTAGACTGACACTCCCTCTTCTCTCCAACCACTTAAACTCTTAGTTGGGAAATATATGGGTACCTGCATTTTTTCCAGGAGTGGAGCTTAAAGTAGTCCAGGAGGGCAATTTCCAGTCCAGTGTGTGTGTGTGTGTGTGTGTATGTTAAAAAACAAGAAACTACTGCAGTGGCACGGTCCTCGGTTTATACTGGGCTGCTTCTGGCAGCTAAACTAAATTACTGGGAAACAGATCACAGATTTCGAGCATCATCTGCCATTTAGCAAACACGGGAAGCCCAAAAAAGGGCAAACGAGACCCCCTCCCTGCTGCTGTTTCCGCTGGTGACACCAGTTCAGGAGGGAAGCCTGGAGCCCCTCCTGCACTTTCCACTGAGCGGTGGGGGGCTTTGGGAGAGCGAGTCCCCCCCTTGCATTTGTGGCTGTCAGCTGTGGTGGGGGACCCCCTCTGCCATCGAGTCCTCAACCTTTTCTAAAGGGCCCATCTAATAACCATGCTGTGGCAAGCCAGGTGTGCCAAACAGCAGGTGGGGTGAGGGAGGTAGACCAAAGGCGTGGGGGAGAGGGGGAGCAGCCAAGAGAAGCCGCAGCCTCCAGTGGCAACTCAGAAGGGAAAGGGAGGGGGTCTGGAATGGCATCTGACTCCCCCTCCTTCTTCAAGGTGGATGCTTGGAAAACACACATCTGGAAAGATGAGGCACGGAAGCCGAGGAAAAAGATATCAAATTTTGCGTCTTGGCAAAGTAAGTTCCCAGGGCTGCGTACCCAGTATGCTCAGCAGGGCCCAGGTGGAGGGGGAAATCAGGACAATTTTGCCAGGGCCCAGAAGGACCAGCTCTAGACTCCAAGCCCATTTCCTGGGGGGACTGATTTATGGCACTTCTAAAATAAGAGAGTTATTTTTTGTTCACAATTTATGTGATCAGGATTTATGTGATCAGGACCCATGTTGCTGTTCCGGAGCCATTCCAGAGAGCCATTCCACCCGGGCCCTGCAACTGGGCATCTGGATCCAGAAGCTGGCTATTTGCATTTGAGCTGATTCAACACGTGAAGCTCAGAATGGCCTTCTCCTGAGATTTCCCAGTAGTAATCTGAGGCATGCTGCCTACAGGCAGACAGCTGACAGACACTAGGAGGTCTATCCTGCCCATGGAATTAGGCAAACTTGCAGCTTTTAGCAGTATCAGTAGCTACCCCCTGTACTTGCAAAATAAATAAATAAACTTCAAGTTCAGAGGCAGTATACCTCTCAGTACGGCTCCATGTGCAACGTTGCACATCAGTCCACACGTTATAGAGTACGCAGGTTGGCCTGCAGTCCCTCCCACCCCCGGATCACATTCAGATTTAAGTTGCAGGTTCTCCTCAGTTCCTGTGTGCGCAGTGCTTGATTTGGATCAGGATCATGGTGCTTCTGGAGAAACAAGCCAAAACCTATAAGAACAAGCCTTTCAAAATGAGCCAAAACACTCATCAAGCGGCTTTAAACGATGCTGATAACACAGTCTCCAGCTGAGAAGTAGACCATGAAACAGCTAAAAGAGATTTTTAGAAGCCCTTTTTAAGGTGATCATTGTGACCATGCAACCTTAACTGGGAGGAGTGGGTTGTTCAGTTCAGTACTTTACATCCTTCAGGTAGAAGCTGGACTGTCCACTGGATGGGCCTTGGACTTCCAGGCCTCGGACAGTCTGCTGGAAAACTGACATGAGCTTTGCAGTGACCCCCAAGGATAGCCCAGGTGGAAACCTCTTTCTCAACACCTTTGCAAAGGGGTTTAGACCTAGAAGTATTTAAAGGCCCCAGTTTATTGACCTGGAATCTTTTCTGTTCAAGGATCACAGAAAAAAACTAACTAACTTCTGACTATTTTTTATTAAAAGAAGTCAAGATACAATTCTTCCTCTGATACGTGACCAGGTATCCCTGCCTCTTCTCCTCCAGGGCCGTGGTTTTTGCCTCCTCGCTGATGCGGAGAGCGACGGCTGCCAGGATGAAAGCGACCATCCTCTATGCCACGGAGACGGGGAGATCTGAGACGCTGGCCCACCAACTGGGTGATCTGTTCAGTTGTGCCTTCAGTCCCAAGGTAACGGGACTCGTGTTGGTCTTTTCTCCAAGACAGAGGAAGGAAAGGAAACACAAAGATATTCAGGCAGCCTATCTACAATCCCTGAACACCTTTTGTATGGGGAGGGGGTGTTAGAATCCTGGCTGCTGGCCCTCTCCTCGACCCTGACACATTCACCAGGATTTCTGGACAGAGCCTGTGCAAAATTTACACACATGTACAGTGAATATATGAAGCTTCCTCAGGAGTCAGACAATCACTTCATCTGGCCTGGTATTCTCCTCTGACAAGCCTTGGCTCTCGGGTCTCAAGCACAGAAACGCCACCTGAGATGGTTGGCCCAGAGAAGCTGGGGATTGAGCCCGGGAGCATCTGCATGCCAAGCAGGTTCTCTGCCGCTGAGCTGCAGCCTCTCTTTTCCATAGGATGACCCACTATTAAGGCCTCGTGTGGACCTACAAGGCTGCCTTGCACAGAGTCAGAACTTTGGTCCATCTGGCTCCATCTTCCCTCCTCGGACTTGCAGTGGCTGTCCAGGGTCTTGGGCAACATCTATTGTCTGGAACTGGAGAGACTGAGGAAGGATTGCACCTGGGACCTCCTGTTGTACACTCTGCCTCTG
Organism: Gekko gecko; assembly: GCA_029375565.1. Lineage (NCBI taxonomy): Eukaryota > Metazoa > Chordata > Lepidosauria > Squamata > Gekkonidae > Gekko > Gekko gecko. The sequence goes on from JAPDNY010000016.1 coordinate 4,430,766, forward strand.
TGCTCCAGTCCCCTGTCCAAACAGTACATGCTGTTCTAAAGTTCTGAAGAACATATGGAGATGAGGGTGGGTCTAGGAGACATGATGCATTCCTTATTGTCAGGTTCCCCAGGAAGTCCCTCAAACACCAGGCTTCTTCAGAAGATAGCATTTACTTAGGCAGTGCTGGAGACAAGTGTACATATTCTATGTCAGTGATAACTTGAAGCAGAAAGCAGGCTAAGTTATATCCCATTTGAACTACCCCCCCATAGCTAAGCCAATAGTTACAGAGCATGCGTGCGCGAAAGGCAAGTGGGCAAGCTTAAGAAAACAACCCAGACCCGATACATTTCCCAGTGGCTGGAGTTAGCAGCTTGAGACCCAAGGTCAGGCAGAGTGATAAGAAACAGAACAGACAATGGTAAATCACAGTGAGAAAGGAGGACCCCCTCAACTGCCACATTCCTGTAACAGAGAAGGATGCCCCCACATTCCAGTTATGGCAGGGTTACCTGACATCTTGCCTACCTGAAAATTGGCCCTCCCTGGGCTTTTCCGGACAGTGTCAATGGAACCGATGGAGGGGGGCTGTCTATGTGATCCACCTGTACCCATCCCCTGTGCTGAGGCCCAAAATCCACCCACTCCCCTAGATAATACAGTTTATTGTGTGAAACTTTAGAGTCCAAAATATCAGCAACTTCAAAATGCGGTTTGCCCCGGACCATGAGGGGAGGAGGTTTGGTGTGCTGCGGTCGCCAGACGTTCGGTCCCGGGTCATGGCGCAGTAACCTAAGGTGGAAGACAGGGTGTAAACATCGCAAGGATTTGGGCAAAACAAGTTCAGCAACTACCTCATTGATCATACGCTTAATTGGGAAAGGACCCACAAATTTCCAGCCCAGTTTCCGACTCAGCTGGAGGCCTCTGATGTTTTTCGTGGAGACATATACAGAGTCACCTGGTTTGGGGTCCCAACCCTTGGTTCTCTTTTTATCCACCTGTTCCTTGTAAGTTAGCTTGGCAGCGTCCAATGTCTTACACAGAATCGGCCAGGCAGCTTGCAGGGTCTTGCACCATTCCCCTGCCTCCCCTTCAGGTAAAGTGTCTATTGACAAGAAAGGTAAGGGTGGGGCCTCATAGCCATGTACATCCGTAAATGGCGAGACCCCGGTCAAAGAATGACAGGCATTATTGTAGCAAAATTCCGCTAGGGGAAGTAACCCCTCCCAATTGTCTTGTTGAAAATTTGTAAAATAATGGAGGTATTGTTCCAAGGTTTGGTTAACTCTCTCAGTCTGCCCATCAGTCTCTGGATGGTAGGCAGTGCTCAGCCGTCTCTCCACCCCCAAAAGCTGCATCAGTTCCCCCCAAAACTTTGAAACGAATTGCATGCCGTGATCAGATATTATCTTACAAGGCAAAGTATGCAGTCGAAAAACATGCTGCAAGAAAGCCTTGGCTAACATTTTAGCTGATGGCAAGGATTTAAAGGGGACGAAGTGCGCCTGTTTGGAGAATAGGTCAACCACCACCCAAACAACAGTCTTCCCCTTGCTTGGGGGTAAATTGGTGATGAAATCCATAGAAATCACCTCCCAAGGATGATTGGGGGTTGGCAGGGGGTGAAGCAGCCCCGGCGGTTTTCCAGGCCTCAGTTTACTCATCAGGCACATTTGGCAGGACTGCACAAACAGGGAGAGGTCCTTCCTCATACCCGGCCACCAAAATTGGCGTTGGAGGAGGTGTAGGGACTTCACAAACCCCAAATGCCCGGCCAGTTTATTCCCATGCACGAAGGACATAATTTCCCCTCAGAGTACAGCCAGAACAAATAGTTTCGTGCCTCGATACCAACATCCGTCCGGCCGCTCCTCCACCCCACTTCCTTTCCAGCTCAGCGTGGTCCGCATCTGAGAGGGACGAGGTGAACTTCAGTTCCCAAGAGTCATTTGTGGGCGGGGGTGGAGATTTTGCCTGGCTGCAAGTCAGCACCGCCCCGCCCAACTGGGAGGAGGTGAACATAGAATCCAGGACCTCCTCCCTGGCTGTTGTGTTGTGGAAGGTGGGACAGGGCATCAGCTAATGAGCTAGCCTTTTCGGGGAAATGATGGAGGGTGAAGTTAAACTTAGAGAAAAAGTCCACCCAATGGAACTGTTTGGTGTTCAAGTTCCGAGGCATGTGGAGGACCTCTAGGTTTTTATGATCCATCCACACCAAACGGCACCCGGGCCCCCTCCAGCCGGTGGCGCCATGTTGAAAGTGTCAATCTAATCGCCCCTGCTTTTTTATCCCACACCAACCAGTTGCGTTTTGTGTCATTAAACTTTTTGGACACATAGGCCAGTGGGTCTAACTTCCCATCTTTCCCCTCCTGCAAAATTGCACCACCACCAGTCCGAAGCATCCACTTGCACTATGAATTTTTTAAGTTCATTCAGATGGGCAAGGATGGGCTTGGATATGAACAAAGTCTTTAAGCGATTGAATGCCTCTTGGCACTCAGGTGTCCAATCCAACTTGGTCCCAGGGCGTGTGCTTTCCAGCCCCTTCCCCTTTGTCTTTAGGAGGTCGGTGAGAGGCAGACTCATCTAGGCAAAATTAGCCAAAAATACCCTGTAAAAATTCGCGAACCCGAGAAAGGCTAGAAGCTGCCTCCAGGTCTTGGGGGGTTCCCACCCGACTACATCCTGGACCTTTGCAGGGTCCATCTCGATTCCCTCAGGTGAAATACGGTACCCCAAGAATGAGATTTCCGTGCAATGAAATTCACATTTGGATAGTTTGGCAAAAAGTTTGTGCTTCTGCAATGTTTCCAAGACCTCCTGAACCAGTTTGACATGGGATTCTTTGTCGGGAGAGTACAACAAGATATCATCCAAGTACACCAGTGCCCCTTTGAACAAGTGCTTATGCAACACTTCATTGATTAAATTCATGAAGACCCCCGGAGCCCCCTGAAGGCCGAACGGCATGACCAAGTATTTGAACTGCCCCAAGGGGCTGTTGAACGCCATCTTGTATTCATCCCCCTCCCAGATTCTAACTTGGAAATAGGCATCCTGCAGGTCCAATTTCAAGAATATTTTCCCTTTGGAGACTGCTGCCAGGAGGTCTTTAATCAAAGGGAGGGGATAACGTTCGTGGCCAAAACCGCATTCAAGCCCCTATAGTCTGCACACAACCGCAAGCCCTCGTCCTTCTTTTTTCGGAATAGCATGGGAGCTGCCTGCAAAGGGAGAGGAGGCGGGGTGGATGAAGCCCCTAGCCAAGTTTTTGTCAATGAACCTCCGTAACTCCTCCTTTTCTGTCAGGCTCATTGAGTATAACTTCCCTTTTGGGAGCTTTTGATCAAGTAAGAGTTCGATTGCACAGTCTGAATTACAATGGAGAGGCAGCTCGTCAGCCTCTGCCTCACCAAACACCTGCGCCAAGTCTCTGTACTCAGGGGGGATCGATTTCAGTTTAGCACTAGCTAAACCGATTGGCACGCATTGCGCTGGGGTCGGCTCATCCCACGATGTGTCCCAGACATGGGTTTCACAGCCCGGGGACACGAATTTTATGACTCCCTCCTCCCACAGTATGCAAGGGCCGTGGGTGTGGAGCCAGGGACTCCCCAAAACCAATGGGAACTGAGCAGCTGGTGTGATGACAAACGCCCGATGTTCCCAATGCTGGCCTGCCCCCATCCTCAACGGTACTTACAAGGGTCTTTCATGGTCGACCCATCCATTTGTGTGAAAATCAGCGGGTCAGGGAGTTTAACTACTTTCGCCCTGAGCCCCATCACTAGGGAAGGGTGAATCAAGTCTCACCCACACCCTGAGTCAATCAGCCCCCTTACCCGCACATGGGTATTCAGTTCGGGGTAAATAATAGTCACAGTCATGAAGAAGAGGGAAGGGCAATTGCTCACTGTTTTCTGTGCCTTGGAACATGGGACCTGCTGCTCAGTGCTATTCACAGCAGGTCCTTTCCGTTTCCCGCTAGCTGGAAACCTTCCTCACCGGATGAATCAGTCTCCTCTTCTTGGGGACTAGCTTGCAGTGCCCATGGGGTCTTTGGTCATGCAGTCAGTTTCTTCACTGGAGTCTCAAACCGTTTCTTGTCACTGCCCTTCCCCAAGGGGTCATAGATCCGGTCTCAGGACATGCAGCCATGAAATGTCCCGATTCCCCACATTTGAGGCAAAGCCCCTGCTTCATCCTCTGCTTGCAGATCCCGTCTTTTGGGTGGGGCACTGGAGCTTTAAGTTTTGCTGGGGGAGGGGTGCTCTTCCCCAGGCTCACGGCGTCATCGATGCGGATGGTGCGGAGACGGCTCTCAGTGTCTGCTGCCTCCCTCATCCAGGCGACGAGGGATACAGGCTTCACACTGTGGAGGATGGTTCCCCGGATCTCAGGGTTCAAGCCCAACTGATAGTGCTGTGCTAGTGCCCCGTCCGGCCACTCACGAATCTTCGCAGCATGGCGGCGGAACTCCTCCATGTACTCCCATACCGATTTCTTTCCCTGGCGAAACGTGCGTAGGAACGCCTGGGCTGGAATCTTTGTAACAGGCGCAGAGGGCCCACATGAACGCATCGACTTCACAGAGCTCCCTGCCGTCCTTGTGGTGTAGGCTCACGTACCAATCCGCTGCTCCCTCCCAGAGTTGGGAGGCTATAGCATCCACAATGCACTCTTCATTGGGGAATAGGTGACCCCAATTTTCTACAAACTTTTTGGCTCTCACCAGGAAATAGGACAGTTTCTCCGGGGCACCATTGAACGTTGCCTCTAGCAGGTCTGCCAGGTTCGATAATACCCTCCCTGGCCCTCTGGGGATTCCCCTGGGTCCTGGAGGGGGCCTCCCCCGGTGGAGGTCCCGCTGGTACGACCAGAGCCGCTGGCACCAGTGCTAGGATTACTGGTGGAGCAAGCGGTGCACGAAAGGCAAGCAGGCAAGCTTAAGAAAACAAACCAGGCCCAATACATTTCCCAGCGGCTGTGAATTAATGGCTTGAGACCCAAGGTCAGGCAGAGGGGCAAGAAACAGAACAGACAATGGTAAATCACAGTGAGAAAGGAGGACCCCCTCAACTCCCACATTCCTGTAGCAGAGAAGGATGCCCCTGCATTCCAGTTATGGCAGGGTTACCTGACACTTATGAAGCCTGTTTGTTCTCCTAGGTCATCGGTATGGATAGCTACAATCTAAGTGACCTGGAGAAAGAAACTCTCCTCCTGGTAGTGACCAGCACTTTTGGAAATGGTGATTCACCAAGCAATGGAAAAGTAATTTTCTCAATACATTCCATATTCATTTTGCTTCCTGTTATCAATGGGGATTGCCAATTCAACTTAATAATTTTCTTTATTTCGATTGCAGAAAGTGAAGAATGCTCTGTTGACTATGAAACAGCTCAGTAACAAATTCAGGTAACTTTGGGGGTCTTGCATTTATCATGGGATGATTGGGGGGGGTTTGCTCCAAAATGGGTTTGGGCTTTTTCTTCTCCAGGGGTGTGTGTGTATATATATAATATATATATTATAGCTAACATGACCCTACCTAGAGTATGAGCTTATATATGAAACATGACCCAATTAGAGTACAAGCTTATTATCAGTTTTTTACTACTTTGAATGTCATGGTTCCGCACCAAGGAATTTTGGGAATTATTGTGCTCTTGTTGTGCTATCACCTTCTTTTGATTGATCAACAAATACCATTAATCCATGTTTCCTCTTGGAACAGATATGGTGTATTTGGCTTGGGGTCAAGCGCGTACCCAGAGTTTTGTGCCTTTGCTCATGCTGTTGACCAAAAGCTTGCACAGTTGGGGGCCCTGCCAGTCACTCAGACAGGAGAAGGGGACGAACTTAATGGACAGGAGGAAGCTTTTCGTGTCTGGGCTGTTAATACATTCAAGGTAACTACAATAACCATAATGCAGTGTCTACTGCCAGTTCCTGCAGACATAGGACTGGAAGGAACCAGCAAGTCATCAGGAGTAGTGATCTGGGGGGTGGCATCTCGGGGCGCTGCACGTCCTCCAGAAAGGGTCTGTGTAAAATATTGCCCCCACTGGTTGGTAGATGGTGTGACGGATTCGTTACAAATTTCGGAAACCCTAGTCCTTTTTGTTCTGAAGGCATTAAAACTGTATTAAAATGTTTTAAAAGAAACAACATTTTGTTGTAAAAGAAACAACATTTATTTAGGGTGTTCACTAGACAGGGCTTTGGATCGGGCGCAGCCGTCCCGTGGGCATGCTTCTGCAACAGCCACAGTAATGAAAATGGCAGAAACAAAAGTGATCGGGAGGACAGCTCATAAAAAAAAGAAAGAAGCTAAAAGGGACACGTTTGCCCGTCTCGGCTTGTGATTGGCTTCATCTGGGTTGGGACCAAAAGTGTTTAATTGTGTCTGAATTACTCTGGACATCACCTGCCCCAGCAACAATGTGGGGCTTACAGTAAATTGTATAGAATATTATTAGTAAAAACAGCAGCTTATTAATATGTATTTTCATTTTCATCAACCCTTCTTGTGTCTTGAAAGAGTGCCTGTGAAATTTTTGACATCCGTGGAAAACACAGCATCCAGTTACCCAAAGTGTTCACCTGCAATGAAACCTGGGATCCCAAAGATTTTAGGATTGTGTATGACTCTCAGCCACTGGATTTGGAGAAAGGTATGCTCTACTTCACACATACGCAACCACTCTTTCTTTTCCAGGGTTCGTCTTGGTTTCAACAAATGTGAGAAGCATTGGGGGAGTTGTGGACTTTTATTTAGAGCATATATTGGACAGGGCTTTGGATCTAGAACAGCCTTCCAGTGAGCTTGCTCCTGCAACACCTGTATACTGCTAAAGATATTTCTACAAAGATAGCACACCTCTAGTACCTTGTTCTCCCTGTAAAGAAATGGTCCCTGCAAAGCTGCCCTGAACTCTAATGCAGGAAAGGGGGGAATGATCTAATTAACTGGCCCCAATCAGATGTATCCATGGGGTTCTGCATAGGACAAGCTCAGTCCCAGGTTCATGGTTCCAGGTGTGTGCACGGGCTCTACCACTAATCAGAGAGACTTAGGCCGAGTTCAGACTGGCAGTTTGGCCCGATATAGGCACGTTTCAGAGATGTTACAAACGGATTAAAGGGCCGGTTCACACAGGCACATCTGTCAGGCATTCCCCAGCTGTACTCAACCCATCTTGGAATGCTCCCCCCCCCCCCGAGTTTAAAAGATACCAGTTGAAAGTGGTAGCAAACCCTGGAGAGCGCATTCATCCCGCTTCCCCGAAGTGTGAACGCAAACAAGCTGATCCGGTAGGGATGCTCTTATGCGCATGAGCGCATAAGCACATATAATCAGATTACATTACAAAAAGCCGCTTATAGCCGCACCTCCACCAGGGGCGGGCCAACAGAGTGAACGCAGTGTGACCGGGAAAACCCAGGAACAAATTATTCCGGGTCTTTTTGCCACGACTCCCTCACACTTCAAACTGCCAGTCTGAACTCGGCCGTAATTTGTGCATGCATTCCTTTGTGTGAGTGGGCCATGTCCAAGCATTTGAGATGAACAGGGAAACACTTGTAACTGTAAACTTGTTGAACTTCCTGCAACTGCAGGGGGTCATCTCTATAATGCTTTAAGGTTGAAATAACTGATTTTTTCCCCCTTCCTAGCACTTGGTGACATACATGGGAAAAATGTGATTCTAACAAAGCTCAAATTTCGGCACAATCTGCAAAGTTTACAGTCCAGGTATGCCACTTTTTAGGATCTGTACCTGTGGGTCATGTGTAGGTGACAGACTGAATTCCTTGCACAAACCGGCTTGACTTAAAAGTTCATCCTCCTTTCTTGTGATGAAACTGTGATGATTCCTTTTCCTGACCATGCTGAAATATTACCAGAAATGTTGTTGCCTATTTTTTGCAACAGCTGTGGTATGAACAGCCACAAAACAAAGAAACAAATGGGGAAATGAGTGAAAAAAAGGTTCAGAATGACAAGAAAAAGGAACAAAAAAGGGGTATCTGAGGTACATCACTAGAATGATGCTCAGCAGCTGTGTCTTGATGCTCCCGCACTTTTGGGGGGAAGCACTGAATGGTTTGGAAAATAAAAGATGCATTTAACAACGACTCTCAATTCACTGTAATAAGTATGACATTGTATTTGGGATTACTGCTTTCAGTTAAATGTGTAGGGCTGGATCCGCATGCATGTGCACAGAGGGCCCCGTCTCCCAGGTGCAGCAGTTCAGAGGGCAGCCCGTGCTGCTGCAGGAGCGGGGGAGGGGGGATTTAGATCAGATGCAACCTACACGAATGTGGGGTCTGTAGTGGCCAGGGCTTCACGTCAGTCCCTCCATGGTTCAATCGGCCCAATACCTTGCCTGTGCACCATCCCTCCCAACTATGTTCATTTTTCTCATTCCCTTCCCTATTCAGTCATCTCCGTATGCTCTTTTAATAAAATACTCCTTTTTTTGAAGAAAGGAGAGGAGATTGACAACACCATAAAATAGCTGACTCCGCTTACAGTAGAAAATGAAGCAGCATAGATTAGAAGCAAAGTTTTATACAACTCTGAAACTTTTGAGGGCCAGTTGTGAAGTTCCCAGCACCACAGAATGCTCTGCACAGTTCAAAGGCCTCCCTCATTCCAATGAACCATCTGATTAACACAGAGACATAGTTGGCCACGTTTTCCATAAACGGTCAAGAAGCCTTCAGAAAACCTGAGACCCTTATTCTCTCCGCTGCTCCTAGCTCTTGAAGAAAATGCATCCTATCCCTTGGTTTCCAAAGGATTTCCGACAGCTGTTAAATACTGGGTGGGTCTCGTTTTCTCCTTGTTGCTTCAGCCGGACAACACTCCTAATTGGGCTTTCCTGCAAGACTAATCAGGAAATCCAGTATCTCCCTGGAGACCATCTTGGAATCTTCCCCAGCAACCAGGAAGCTCTCGTTGATGGAATTGTGGCCTGTGTCACGGATGCCCCTCCATCCGATCAGATCATCAGACTGGAAACACGCTGCGACCGTAAGTCAGGGCAAGACCACAGGAATGAAGATGCCTGTGGCCAGAATCACTTGGTAGCCTTTGAACCTGTGCCCTGGAAGACTCAGAACTGGCCTCCCCAGCAGGAGGTGGGTGTCTGTTCCAGGGCGATGGTTGCGACTGCCTATCAGATGGGACTCCCAGGACAGGCCTGGAGTGTTTACTGGCTTCCTTATTAAAGACATTTGTTCCTTTTTCCTTTCCTCATGGTCCGTGGCTGCTGAAATGGTGGAGCCCTTGTCAGAAATGCTTCTGTCCACAGCCAAAAGCACCCAACCCCCATTTCATTAGTTGGGGAGCCTGAAAAGGGGGCAGAAGTCTGCGCAGTGTGGAAAGTGGGAGAGCTTCACTATCATTTGGAAGCCAAAATTGCCAACAGCGCCCTGGGCCTGCCAAACACCCATTCCTAGTGAAGGCAACATGTTGCTTGATAGTATTGCTCCCACTTCAAATGGGCTTTGTTTTCATCTTGGAGCCAGAATGACAGAAAAGACCTGCTCAGCTTATTTCTTGGCTGCGAGGCCAGTTGCGATGTTCTCACTGTAGCCTCCATGTCCTTCTGGGGGGATGGTGCTGTGACGGCAAGGGCAAACGGGGCCCCTGTAGTCTGCTAAGGTCAACATCAGCAATAGGGGAAAGCCCCAGAAAGCTTGGGGAACACCTTTCATCCTGATAATAGCTGCAGGCAAATGTTCGGCATGGCCCTAACGGCTTAGGACAAGACCTACTGCTCTCCACTCACCTCGCCCCATCATCTCTGGGTTTTTGGACATGTAGATAAAAGTTTGCTCTGGGAGACCCAGGTTCAAATCCCCACTCTGCCGTGAAAGCTTGCTGGGTGAGCAGCAGCCGCCCACTGTCAGTGGAACCTGCCTTGCAGGGCTCTTCTGAGGATTAAGTGGAGGGGGGGTGCTGTGAGCAGCTTTGGGTCCCCACTGGGGAGAAAGGAGAGGTAAAAATGAAGTAAATAAATAAATACATGCCAGATAATGTTTTTATGATGTAATTTTTTAATTATTTTCAAAAACGGAAAACTACAGAGCTGCCTCTTCTATTCAGCAAGGCCTGGCCATGTTCTCTTGCGGGTGAAATTGGCTGGAATGAACAACAGGGCAGCAGTGGAGCTGGAAAGCCCCAAGTAAAGCACCTGGCTTGTTAATGACTCAGCTGTGCTAAGAGCCAAATCTCTCCCCAGCTGCCTTCCTCTTCAGGAAACCCTTCCTTCCTTCCTTCCTTCCTTCCTTCCTTCCTTCCTTCCTTCCTTCCCCTTCCTTCCTTCCTTCCCCTTCCTTCCTTCCTTCCTTCCTTCTATTTATTTCGTTCTGTAAAGTCCATCTCCTGTTTCCCCTTCACTTCCAGGAGGCTACTGGACTGCTGACAAGAAGTTTCCAGCCTGCACCTTCCCCCAGGCCTTGACGTACTTCCTGGATGTCACGACTCCCCCTTCTCAGCAGGTGCTCAGAAGGCTTTCCCAAGTGGCAAGGGGAGAGGGGGACAAGGCCAGGCTGGGCCTCCTGGGTCAGGTGAGTTGGGACGGAGCAGAGGGGGCCCCGGACCTTTGGCCGCTACTTTGTGGGGCGCCTGTTTTTATTGGCTAACGAGGAAACTAGGGTTTGGTGCTCAATAAGAAGACTTTGCTTTCAAAGCACTTCGCACACTTGACTCTGCAGTCCGTACAGCAACCCTGGTCAGTAGGCCAGTGCTGTTATCTCCCTGTTGCTGGGATGGTGGGGGTGGCTGAGGCTGAGGGAAAAACAAGGCCGCTTGCCACCTACTGAATGCCTGACTGGGCTGAGATCTGAACCTGGGGCCACATACGTCATAGGTCGTCCTCTGAGCCGGAACGCCACATGGGCTTTTGGTTAAATACGTTTAGTTGGTTAAAATCAGTAAGATTTCTCAATTAAAAACCTCAACAGGAAAGGAGCCCCTCAGTTAATTGGACAATACATTTTTAAAAGCTCATTCCTTTAAATATTCATGTGTTTTATGTTCTTTATATGCTGCCTTATGGCCATCCAGTCCTCAAGGCAGAGTAGAAGAACAAACAAATCAAGTCAATACAATCCACAGGAATAACAGCATTAAAACATGAACCAAGCAGCAGTTATTTAAAAGTCTTCAGTTTGGTAGAAGTTAAACATAGTACAATCCAAATAAAGAGTAATAAACATTAATGATTTGACAGATCAATTTAATAAACATTGATTGAATAAGGACTAATTTAACAGCAATAAGCTATTGAAAATGAGGAAATAAAACCACCAGATCCCAACTCCATACAAACACACACATATTGACAGACAATCTCTAAAGCCCAGGGAAATGAATTTTTACCTGATGCCTTATATGAACTGCAAGTGGCAAGGGCCATTTTAAAAGATGCATTCCCCATTCGCTGTCACACAAGGGCGGGGGGATGTCTCTTCTAAGACAGCATCTTCTGTGATACGGTGGAGGTATTGCCCATGACTACATTTTGCATTGCAGAGCTTGAAGGAATATAACAAGTGGAAATTTCACAACAGCCCTACCATTCTGGAAGTCCTGGAGGAATTCCCATCCATTGAGATCTCCACATCTTTCTTGCTGTCTCAGTTGCCTTTGCTAAAACCCAGGTACTACTCAATCAGTTCCTCACCGGACTGGAAACCCAAGGAGCTTCACCTGACGGTCGCCGTGGTCACCTACAGGACCAGAGGTAACCGGTCCTTCTTACGGTGAGATGCTCTCTTGAGGTGATTCCTTCAACAGCTGTGTGTCTTGACCAGGGTTGCCAGCCTCCAGGCACGTCCTGGAGATCTCCCAGAATTACAGCTGATCTCCAGACAACAAAGATCGGTTCCCCTGGAGAAAATGGCTGCTTTGTGGGGGAGGTCTATGGGACTATATCCCCTCAGCTCCCTTCCCTTCCTCCCTCAAACCCTGCCCTTCCCAGGCTCTAACCCCCCCCCCAAATTCCCAGGAATTTCGCAACCTAGAGCTGGCAACCAGAGGGGCCTCCAAACATATGTCTCAAGGGGGCAAGCACACCAGAAGAATGACAGAAAAGTGCCAGGAGAGTCCGCTGATATTTCCTAAAGACATGATTTTGTCTTCCCTCTTTTTCTCAGGTGGAAAAGGTCCTGTGCACCATGGGGTATGCAGCACCTGGCTGAACACTGTTGACCTGAGAGAAACAATCCCCTGTTTTGTGCGCAGGTAAGAAACTAGTGAAGAGGTGACCAGAAAGCCTCTCCAGGCCTCCAAAAAATATAATATTAGTTGAACGTGTTCTGCTTTGAATACAGGTCTTTGAATTATTCATTTAGTGGATTTATATGCTGCTTCTCCAGGGTCCTGCCCAAGTCAGCATACAAATAAAACAAACACTGTATAAACGTAATAAATTACCAATATAAAAACAATATAATATGAAAACAAAACTACACAGAAGTATAGTGACCAGATCACACAAAATGATTGGTATCGCTTTATTCTGCTCTGGTTAGACCTCACGTAGAGTGTTGTGTTCAGTTTTGGGCACCACAATTTAAGAAGGATATAGACAAGTGGGAACGTGTCCAGAGGATGGCAACAAAGATGGTGAGGGGGGGTCTGGAGACCAAGTCCTGTAAGGAAAGGTTGAAGGAGCTGGATATGTTTAGCCTGGAGAGGAGACAACTGAGAGGTGATATGATAACCATCTTCAAATATTTAAAGGGCTGTCAGATAGAGGATGGTATGGAGTTGTTTTCTGTTACCTCAGAAGGTTGGACCACAACTAATGGGTTGAAATTAAATCAGAAGAGTTTTTGGCTAAACATTAGGAAAAACTTCCTGACAGAGCGGTTCCTCAGTGGGACAGGCTTCCTCGGGAGGTGGTGGGCTTTCCTTCTTTGGAGGTTTTCAGACAGAGGCTAGACGGCCATCTGTCAGCAATGCTGATTCTGTGAACTTGGGCAGATCATGAGAAAAGGGGCAGGGAGGGTTCTCGTGGCCCTTTCTTACATGCCCAGGGAAATGCTGATTGCCACTTTGGGGTTGGGAAGCAATTTTTCTCCAGGCCAGTTTAGCTGGAGATCCTGGAGGCTTTTTGTCATCTTCTGGGCATGGAACAGGGGCCACTGCAGGTGTGGGGTGTGAATTTCCTGCATTGTGTAGGGGGTTGAACTGGATGACCCTGGAGGTCCCTTCCAACTCTATGATTTTGTGAAAACAAGCCAGTGGCTTAAAATCAGCATAAAACAACCACTGAAGCACAAAAGGCACTCGGTGGTTAGATGTTTTCCAGCGAAGGGGTACAAAATGAAGGAGTCGGAGCGGGTGTGGGTGGGTTATTAAAAAACTAAGGTCGAATCTGCATTCACATTTTTAAATCAGTTTCGTGCTGCTGTGACGCCGTCAAGCATAGAGAGAGGCCAAATCTGCATTTGTCTTTCCCACCGTCACGGCACCTCCACACTGCTTTAAAAGAATCTTCTCCAAACAACATTCAAACAAGCATAGAGAAAGACGGCGTCACAGCAGCACACAACTGATTTAAAAATGCAAATGCAGATTCGACCAAAGTCTCTATAAGGAAAAGGGCTTATCCCCACAAGGGAAGGGGCTAGAGCAGAGGTGTCAACTGTCAAACTCATTTGTCACGAGGACCAGATCCGACGTAAACATCACATTGTCAGGCCAGGCTACGTGTGCCTTAAAATGGACTGGAGACGTTTGACTCCTGGCTGTGACCAGACCCCTCCTCAGCGGAGCTTGGGGCCAAACTAGGCCTTTTCACGCCCCATGGTTGCCATCCCTGGGCTGAGCGATCCCCGGGGATCTGGGGGAAGACCCTGGGGAGGGCCTGCATTTGGGGAAGGGGGAACCTCAGCAGGGGGCATAATACCCTCATATAGGCCCTTCTGGCCCTGATTTGGACTGGCTGCTCAAGGGCTACATAAAAGCCCAGGGTGGGTCCATCCTGGCCCCTGGGCCGTATGTTTGACGTGTCTGGGTTTGAGGCTTTTTTTAGAAAATGAAGGCCAGGAATTCAGATCACCTGCTTATCCTGTGATTACAATGGTCTATTGATATATCAATATTTTGGGGCTGTTACTTAAAAAATCAAAGACAAAAGGGTAGAAGCCGAGGGAGTGCTTTGACGATGAGGACAGTCTGATCATCGAAAAGTGGACTGGACGTGGGTGGGGGCGGGCAAGATGAAGAAGACTGACGGAAACATGATGCACAAGGGAAAAGGTGACTTAAAATAGGCTTCCAGAAAGAAGATTGGGACAAAAGTGGTTTCAGAGAACCAGGGTGGGGAAACGGGGTGGGGGAAATAAAGCGGAAACTAAAGGCACAAAAATGTATGCAGAAATCAGGGGATGAACCTAAGCAATACGCGGCCAGAACTGATAGGAAAAAACCCATGCAGAGAAGCCCCATCCGGCAGCCCTGCCTCCGAGTGCCTGTGTGGCTGTCGGGCCATGAGGTGGCATTCTGTGCAGTAAGGCCTGAAGCCCTTGCACATTCCAAAGAGAGAATTGAGAGGGGCCTGGATTTCTGCGGCTTGCAAAAGCTATATAGGCTTGTACTGTAGGGAAATTCAGACTGCTGGACCTTTGTCTGAACAGCAAAGGGGATTTCTGCATTTGTCTTAGTGAACCCATTCTCTGATTTTCATATTACTAGTGCTAATGGATTCCGTCTTCCGAAAGACCCAAACAAACCATGCCTTCTGATAGGCCCCGGCACAGGAATTGCTCCATTTCGAAGCTTCTGGCAACAGCGTCTCTATGACTTGGAACAGAAGGGTAAGGAATTCATCTGCTTGGACTTAATGGCAGCCTGTTGTTGTTGTTGTTGTTCAGTTGCACAGTTGAGTCTGACCCCATGGACCACATCATGCCAGGCCCATGGCTGGCTCGCCCACTAGGTGAGCTAGGCGCTCGCCTAGGGCGCCGGGCCCGCAGGGGTGCCAAATGGCCGCCCACCCCCGTGAAAAGCCCCCACGCCACCACCACTGCTGCGGCCTCCCCGCCACTGCAGCCAGCAAAGAGCACCCGGCGGGGCTCAGGAAGTGGCGGCAGAGCTTGCCCACCCTCCCCCCTGGGGGGGGAGAGAAAGCGGGGCGGCAGCTGGCAGCGAAGAGCGCTCCAGCAGGCGCTCAAAGGCAAGCCGGTGCTCGGCCACTGGGGCTCAAAGGGAAAGGCTGGGAGGGAAAGCCGGCACTGGGAGGGAAGGGGTGGGGGCTAGAGGTAGGAGAAAGCCGGCACTCCGCCACCCCCCCGGTCTCCAGGCCCCACTGGGAGGTTGGCATCCCCGGTGGGGTGGGCGCCCCAAGCTGTCCTGCCTAGGGCACCCAGACACCTGGGTCTGGCCCCGGCCAGGCCCTCCTGTCTTCTATTGTGCTCCAGAGTTTGCTTAATTTCATGTTTGTTGCATCGATAACACGGTCAAACCAGCTCATCCTTTGCCATCCCTGTAAAGTACTGGGTTCGCCGCATGAAGACTCAGACTGTGACATGCATTCAGACGCGTTTATTGTACTGCGCACACAAGACTGAAAAACCAGCCCCGCAAGGGCCAACTATATACACCCCACCCAGTACACCCACGGTCCCATTGGAGGGTTTGAATTTCCCGACATATGGCCTATTGGTGGACATTAGGTGGTCTAGGATCCGAGGTCCCATTGTGTTTGGGGCCCAAGCTCCTTACTTTATCTGCAGACCCCTGGTGGCGGTCCACATACATAACACCCCTCCTCCCATAGTTCTGACCCAGTCTATGTAACATAGTCCTGCAAATAGACTGGTGGTCTGCACTCTCGCAGGGAACTCCGTGACACAGGTACAGGGTCACTCGTGACCGCGTTGGGTTGACTGGCTGGCTCTGGTTGCTGCAGTGGCGGTTCCACTGGTCCCAGGGTTGTGGTCAGCAGTTCTACCGCCGGTGCCTCCCCGTGGTTAGGTTAGGTGGATCGGTCCGGGTACTTGGCTCGGGGTGGACAGGCTCGGGCCCCACGAGCTGCAGGGGTTGTTCCTCTGCTACCAGAAGTTGTTGCCTCCATAGTTGATCGATGTGTTTCTTGAGGAGTTGACTGTCTTCTGTAGACACTTCGTACAACACGGGGCCGGCAGCCCGTATGACTCTTCCCACCAGCCATGGGGGTTGCTTCCCAAAGTTCCTTATGTCGATGGGATCTTCTGGGAAAACCCCCCTGGGAGCTTCCTGTTGTTCTGTCATCTTTCTGGATTCCGGTGCCTGGTGCTCGGTAGATTTGGGTGGACCACCTGACACATTGTTGTTGTTTTTTAAACAAATTTTTTTTATTGGAAAAAACAATCAACATTTTCAATAACGGTACCAATACAATTTCAGAAAAAGAAAGTTCCCAACCCTTCCCCCCACCCCCCTAATAGGCTTCCAACACTGCTAATAACAAACAAAAATATATGTTAGACGGTAATCAAATTTAAACTTATATGCATTGACAAACCAGGTAACACATTATATAAAACCTCTACCATTGCAACATATTCTCAAATAACAGTATAATACAATTCCAAATTCATTTCACTTCTCGTTCAATAACCATATGTATCCAAGTTATATATTTTCCCCTTCATTCTATATTCAGTTTCTAGATACAGTTTCAGTTCTTCCCAATCTTTTGTATACTGTTCTGCCATTTGTCCATTTAGCTTCTTAGTCATTTTGTCCATTTCTGCTAAGAATAGCAGTTTTCTCAACCAGTCATGTATATCTGGCACCTTCTCCATTTTCCATTGCTGAGCAAAGGCCATTCTCGCCGACGTAATCATGTACCATAACAGTGTCCTTTTTTCTTGTGGAATTTTTTCCATTGTCAAACCGAGGAGAAGAAGTTCTGGCTTTCTCTCAATTGGGATTTTTAATATTTTCTGCATCACACAATGTATATTAGACCAATATGTTTTCACTTTAGCACATGACCACCACATATGGTAAAAAGAACCCTCTATTTTTTTACATTTCCAGCATTTGTTACTCAAGTTCTTATCCATACTAATATTAGCAATCTTTTTTGGTGTCATGTACCATCTATACATCATCTTATAACAGTTCTCTTTTACATTGGTACAAGTAGACATTTTAAAAAATCTTTTCCACAAAAATTCCCATGATTCCATAGAGATTTCTTTGTTCATATTTATGGCCCACTTTATCATTTGCTCTTTTACAGTCTCGTCCAGTGTATATACAAACAACAAAATTTTATACATCTTTGAAATCATTTTCTGCTCTCTATTCAACCATAAATTTTCAAATTCATCATATGTGGCTCTAAAGCCAAATTCTTTACAATCTTTTTTATAAATATCCCTTATTTGACAATATTGTAACCAACCGTATTCGAATTCTAGATCATTGTTTGGCTTTAAAACATATTTTTTCCCTTCTTTTTGCAATAATTCCTGATATTTCAACCAGTCATGACCTTTATGTTCAGAAAACCGATGTATAACAGCAGCTGGTACAATCCACAAAGGCCTCTCGTCCGAGATTGTATCCTTGTACCTAGACCATGCATCAAACAACGTCCTCCTTACATAATGATGCTTAAACATAGAATCAACTTTATTTTTCCCATACCAAAGATAGGCATGCCAGCCAAATCTGCAATCGTGTCCCTCAAGAGCTAACAGCTTTCTATTTTCCAAATGGATCCAATCGGATAACCAAGACATACATACAACTTCATGATACAAACGCAAATTCGGAACTTGGAAGCCACCTCTGACCACCTGACACATTGGGCACCACCGCACCTATGATTCGATCTCTGCATCAATCCCCGGCCACCACATGTAGCTCCAGGCCATCACCTTCATCCGGACGATCCCCAGGTGGGCCTCATGTAGTGTAGTGAAGACCTACTGCCGCAGGGCGCTGGGGACCACTACCCTCTCCCCCCATAGGAGACATCCTTTAAGAGCTGACAATTCATCCCTGCGAGTGGCAAAAGCCATAAACTCAGGGCTCGCCGAGGCCGCGGGCCACCCCCTCACCACCCAGCCCAAGACCCAGGAGATGACGGGGTCACGGGCTGAGTGGCAAGCAGTGTCGGCAGCCTGCAGGGGCGGATTCGGGAGGCTCTCAAACAAGAGGACCCCAGGGGGCGGGAGTGGGATCGGCATCCTGTCTGGAAGTGGAAGGCGGCTGAGGGTGTCGGCATGACCCATAGACTTGACCGGGTGATGCTCCAGGCAGTAGTTGTAACCCACCAGGAAGAGGGACCAGTGGAGGACCCAGGGGGAGAGTGCCTGAGGGGTCTGCTTGTCTGCTGCAAAGAGGCCGAGGAGCGGCTTATGGTCCATAACAATCATGAAGGGGCACCCATACACATAGTCATGGAATTTCTTCACCCCTGCCACAATCGCCAAGTCCTCCCAGTCTATCTGGGCGTAATTCCGCTTGGTGACTGACAAGGTCCAGGAATAGTAGGCCACCGAGACCTCTCAGCCATCAGGGAGAATGTGACCCAAGACCATGCTCACACCATAAGGGGAGGTGTCACATGCGGGGACCACTAGCAGGGACTCGTCGAAATGAACCAGCGCCTCGTTGGAGATCAGGAGGGCCTTTACAGCCCTGAATGCCACCACCTCCCAGGGGCCCCAGGACCACAGCACTGACTTGTCTAACAACCAGTGCGGGGGCTTGGCTACCACCGCCTTGTGGGGGAGAAAGGCATGGTAGAAGTTCAGAAGCCCTGAAAAGGCCTGCAGTTCTGCCTTGTTCCTGGGCACGGGGGGCCTCTATGATGGCCTTGACTTTGTCCCTCACCAGATGGAGGCCTGTCACATCAACCCAGAACCCCAAGAAATCCACCTCTGGGACTCTGAGGAGGAACTTTTTCCTCTTAACCTTCAGGCCCACCAAGTTGAAGCGATGCAGGAGGCGAGTTGAAGCGATGGAGACGGGAGGTGAAGTCATCTGGGATGGCCACGGCAATGAGGACATTATCAAAGAAGGGCATCACTTCAGGGATCCCTTTTAACAGAGAGTCCATTAGCCGTTGGAAAATCCCTGGGGCCACACTAATCCCAAATTGCAGCCGCTTGACTTTGAATACCCCCGTTATGTCACGATGGTCTGAGCGGCGGCCATGGCCTCATCCACAGGCAGTTGTTAATATGTTTGTACAAGATCCAACTTCCTGAAGATCTTGGCCCCAGCTAAGGACGCTAACATGTGACTCACAACTGGGACTAGGTAGGAGTGGGCATGGAGGGCCTTATTTAATGTACATTTATAGTCCACACAGATGCAGACATCGCCACTGGGCTTTACAGGGATTACGATAGGAGTCTCCCACAGCGCATGTGAGATGGATTCCAGGACCTCTTGCGCCACCGAACGGTTCGGTTCCACGTCTATTTTTGGCTGCAAAGTTATCGGGATGCAGTGGAACCTCATGCGGATGGGGCCTACCAGGGGGTCTAGCTGCAGTGAAACCGGGGGCCCCTTATAGCAACCCAGAGCCCCATCGAAAACCCTGGGGAATTCCCACAAACCTCGGCAAAATCTCCCAGCACGCATCACCTCACCCCCCCAATGGTGATGCCCAGCGGCACGAACCATGACCACCCTAAGAGACTAACAAAGTTCCCTTCTATCACAACCAAGTCCAATGAGCCCACAAACCCCCGGTACTTCACCTGAAAAGTCCCCACACCCCGAATCGGAACTGGGTTCCTTTGGAAGTCCACCAGGTTGAGAGGCGAAGGACACAGGCGGGGCCCCCCGTTCGGACAAAGTCTGTTTAGTGTTTCCACCGATATGATGGATGCCGCTGACCCGGAGTCCACTTTCATTAAGCAGGGGGACCCCTCAATCTGGACCTGGACCTGTATCTTCGGGGCGGCCAATGTGTTGGAGAGGTGTAGTACCTGGAACGAGGGTTGGCTGGTCAGGAGGTAGAGGTCGTCCATTCCTGCGGCGGCCTTGTAGTGTGCGGAGATCTGGTGGCTTGGCTGTGGCTGGGGTGGCTGGTTCCAGTTGCCCTTGGACCTGCAAACATGGGTGAGGTGTCTGTCAGGTTCAAAAGCAAGTAGGTCCAGGCATTCTTGATATAAAGAAAGGCTTTATTTGGATTACATTGCTAAAACCCACAGTAGGAGGTCATTGTCAGGAATAGGGGGCAATGCGAAGCAAGCAGGGTTATAGTATGATTCAAGCAAGCGACTAGCAAATCAACTGTAAGCACGCGCGTGGGAAACTCCCGGCGGGAGAGTTACTTCATGAGCGGGAAACGTCTCCCCCTTCCCCTCGCATTCACAGGACTGGAAAATTCTCATCAACACAAGAATAGCCCAAAGCCTACATTCAAGGCCACCGTGATAAGGAGAAGCGGCAAGGGAAGAAGCTCCCACGTTACTGCCTGCATACCTACACAAGCGCAAAGCCAAATAGGGAACACAAAACAATGGACTCAGTGAGAAACATCAAATAGACCTTTTTCTGACACTCTGCCCTTCCCAAAATACCTCCCACCCACCACTCAGGAAGGGGTGTACAGGGGGCCCCTGGTTTGGCAGGGAAACGGGTGTGAAAATCCCTGAGAAAATCAGGTGCATTAATATCAGGGGCTTTAACCCATTCCCTGTGTTGGGGCCCAAAATGTACCCATTCAACCAAATAGTATAATTGTCCACGGATGAATTTGGAGTCCAGGATGTCTTTCAGCTCGTAGTGCTCCTCGCTATTGATGATCAGCGGGGGGGGGGGGGTTGCCGGAGGCTCCAGATGCCATTTAGATAGGGGAGATGCCGGTTTGAGGAGGCTGTAATGGAAAATTGGATGAATGGCTTTAAGTGACTTAGGTAAATCCAGTTGCACAGTCACTTTATTTATACAGCGAACCACCTTGAAGGGACCAATATATTTCCACGCTAGCTTCCGCGACTTCTGTAAGAGGTGCAAGTTCTTAGTGGAAAGGTACACTGAATCCCCTGGCTGCAGATTCCAACCCCCCGATCTTTTTTTGTCTGCGTATTTCTTATATTGAGCCTTGGCTTTGTTTAAAGTCTCTATGATCACAGGCCAAGACTCTCGAAAAAATTTGCACCATTCTGTAGCATTACTGGGAGAACCCCCCGGTTTCAGGAACGGAAGAGGGGGGCTATCATAACCCATGGCCGCTTTAAAGGGAGACATTCCAGTTGATGCATGCCAGGAGTTGTTGTATGCAAACTCAGCCAAAGGCAACAACTCAACCCAATTGTCTTGTTGGTAGTTGGTGAAACAACGGAGATATTGTTCAAGTGTTTGGTTCACCCTTTCTGTTTGCCCATCCGTCTCCGGGTGGTATGCACTACTTAAGGCACGCTCAATACCCATGAGGGCAATTAACTCTGTCCATAGTTTGGATACGAACTGAACCCCCCGATCGGATATTATTTTGATCAGTAGAGTGTGGAGCCGGGCAATATGCTGTAGGAAGGCTCTTGCAAGAATTTTGGCTGTTGGCAAACTAGGGAACGGTATAAAATGAGCCTGTTTAGAAAATAAGTCCACCACCACCCAAATGACGGTCATCTGTTTGCTAGGAGGAAGATCAGTGATAAAGTCCATGGAAATCACTTACCAGGGTCTACTTGGGGTAGGCAATGGTTGTAGTAGACCTGGGGGCTTCCCCCCCCCCGGGACTTGCAGCGACTACATGTAGGGCAAGATTGTATGTAGAGCGATAGATCTCGTTTCATTCGGGGCCACCAGAAATTGCGCTGCAGTAGGTGGAGGGACTTCACATACCCGAAGTGTCCTGCTGACTTAGAATCATGGGCAGCCTGCAGTACCTGGGGTCGCGTACTTTCCGGGACAAACAGTTTAATGCCTTTGTACCAGCAGCCATTAGGTTTGCATTCCACATCATCTCGAGCTTTTAGCTCAACTTTCTCCTGATCAGTGATGTCGTTAGCAAATTGATTTTCCCATGGCAGCCCCTGACTCGGGGTAACTGGCTGTAATTGTCTCTGTTTTCGTGTTAAGACTGCCCCAACAAGTTGGTCTGGGGTAAAAAAGGATTCTCTCACCTTCGTTCTCTTGCTCAGATGCTGGGGGAGGCGTGAGAGGGCATCAGCCAAGTGATTGGATTTACCAGGGAAGTGATGAAGGGTAAATTGGAACTTGGAGAAAAACTCAGCCCAACAGAACTGTTTGGCATTTAGATTCCGGGGCTTTCGGAGTACCTCAAGGTTCTTATGATCAGTCCAGATTTCAAAGGGTACCCGAGCCCCTTCTAGCCAGTGCCTCCAAGTAATTAGGGCTAAGCGTATGGAAGCAGCTTCTTTGTCCCAAATGGGCCAGAACCTCTCTGTGTCGTTAAACTTTCGTGAGACATAAGCGAGAGGATGCAACTGCCCTTGGGCGTCCTCTTGTAAGATCACCCCCCCCATTTCAGTATCTGAGGCGTCTACCTGGACAATAATTTTTTTTGTTTCATTTGGGTGTGCCAGTACTGGTTCAGAAGTAAATAACTGCTTCAGTTGTTCAAACGCCTCTTGACACTGGGGTGTCCAATTTAACAGGGCCCCTGGCATGGAAGCTTTGGCCCCTCTCCCTTTCGTCTTTAGGAGGTCTGTGAGAGGGAGGGCTACCTGGGCAAAATGGGGCAGGAATTGGCGGTAAAAATTGGCGAAACCGAGAAAACTCTGGAGCTGCCGTCTGGTTTTGGGGAGCTCCCACGCCAACACATCCTGGACCTTCTTCGGGTCCATTTCTAGCCCATTTGAAGATATGCGGTACCCTAAAAAGTCAATGCGGCTCTGGTGAAACTCAGATTTGGAGAGCTTAACAAACAGTTTGTGCTCTAGCAACTTCTCCAGTACCTCCTGAAGTAGCCTGGTGTGGGATTCTTGGTCTGGGCTGTACACCAAGATATCATCCAAGTAAACAACCACCCCCTTGAACAAATAGGGGCGCAGCACCTCGTTTATTAAGTTCATGAAGACCCCAGGTGCCCCTTGCAAACCGAACGGCATAACCCGATATTCAAACTGTCCCAGCAGGGTATTGAAGGCGGTCTTGTGTTCATCTCCTTGCCTAATGCGGACTCTAAAATAGGCATCACATAAATCCAATTTAGAAAACACCCTCCCCTTTGCCACTTCTGCTAATAAATCCTTGATGAGGGGCATGAGGTAAGCATTGGTAGCTGAAACTGCGTTCAAGCCCCGGTAATCAGTGCACAGTCTCAGCCCCCCATCCTTCTTCTTACAAAACAGCACAGGGGCCGCAAAGGGGGACGATGCCGGTCGGATAAATCCACGGGGCAGATTCTTGTCAATAAATCTGCGTAACTCCTCCTTTTCCACAGGGCTCATAGCATAAATTTTCCCTTTAGGCAATTTTTGGCCCAGAAGGATTTCAATCGCACAGTCTGAGTTACGGTGGGGAGGTAGTTCATCAGCTTCCTCCTCCTCAAACACACGGGCCAGATGCCGGTATTCTTTGGGAATGTGATTGAGTTCTTCTGCAGCTAAGCAGGCTCGTGGAGGATCGTTATTAGGGGTCTTTCCCCACCCCGGGTCCCACTTGTGCTCCGCACACTTCGGGGAGATGAATTGTACTGTCCCTTCGTCCCAAAGTATATAGGGATCATGCCCATGCAACCATGGGCTGCCCAACACCAATGGGAATTGGGCTTGTGGGGCTATTACAAAAGTTCGCAGCTCTCAGTGTTCTCCTATGCCCACCCTTAAGGGGACAGTCTCAAATCGACAGGGTTCTTTCATCGGTGACCCATCCATTTGGGTAAAAGTAATGGGATCTTTCAAACTGGTAACTGCCGCCTCTAGTCCCATTACCAGTGACGGGTTCATCAAATCCCTCCCGCACCCTGAGTCAATGAGGGCTCGGACCCTGATGTGGGTCATCATGGCAGGGTTCATCATAAGAACAGTCACAAAGAAGAGAGAGGGGTAATTGCTCACCATTTTTTGCGCCTCAGGGGCAGGGTCCTGTTGGGCAGCGCCACTCACAAACAGGACCACCTTGTTTCCCTGCAGATCACTCTCTTCTTCTTCCAACATCAACATATCCGCAGGGTCCGGGTTGGCAAAAAGGGCCCGCGGGTTACGTGGTTTTGCTGTACCTTTTCTTGGGGTGGTAGCTTGCCATCGTCGGGGCTCCTCTTGCGTCAGAGCTCGACCAGGATCCCCCTTGGGGCAGGAGGCGGCAAAGTGCCCTTTCTCCCCACATTGCAGGCACAAGCCTTGTCTCATGCGTTGATCTCTCACCCCACCCTGGGTGGAGGTAGGCTTGCTTCTGGTCGGGGTGGCCGAGGTGCTCGGGCGGTTACTCCCAAGAGACAAATCCAGTTTCATGAGGCGCAGCCTGCTCTCCGCTCTTTCTGCCTCTTCCATCCACCCTTGAAGGGTGCGCGGCTCTTTGGAGCTGAGAACATTGTGACGGACGTCCACTGCTAGCCCCATCCGGTACTGTTGAGCCAGCACAGGGTCAGTCCAGTCTCGAATCTTGACTGCGTGCCGTTGAAATTCCCGTGAGTACTCCCTCACCGTTAGTTTGCCTTGTTTGAAGGTGCGGAGGAAGGCTTCAGCCTTTGGAGCCGCCCCCGGGTCTTCGAAGCGGTTCCTCAAGGCCCACATGAAATCATCGACATTCCCCAGCTCCGCTGCCTCCAGATCGTGGAGGGCTACATACCAGCTGGTAGCCATTCCGCGGAACCTTGACGCAATGAATTCCACCTGTTGTTCCTTGTCCGGGAACACATAGCCCCATCGCTGTACGAATTTCCCGACTTGCAATATAAAGAAAGACACCGTCTCAGGGTCCCCGTCAAAAGTAATGTCCAATATGTCTTTGGGACGGATTACTGGAGGAACGGGACCCATGCCAGGCACCAGAGCGGGCAACGGGAGGGGCGCCGGAGCAGGAGCGGGAGGCGGTGGTAGTACGGGTGGAGGCTGGACAGGTCCTGGCTGCCCTGGACCGGGCCCTCCCGGCAAGGGGCCAGCCGGAGGAGGCTGAGCAGGCACCTGCTGGCCAGGTACGGGTGCTGCTGGTGCTGGCTGCCCTGGAGCAGGTTGGCCGGGAAGAGGAGGTGCAGGCAATTGTGGTCCTGGGGCTGGTGCTGGTCTCGGTTGAGTCAACGGGTGGGCTCGGATCGCTTGGTCCATCATCTGCGGCAGGGACTGCATCAGCTTGCCCATGTCCCGCATTAAACGTCGGGTATCATCTTGGATAGAATCCATGCGGGCATCCGCATCCGGACTGGACCCTGACCTGGGGGATCCGCGGGACATCCGCCCCTGGGGGAGCCCGAAACTTCCCCGGGGATCCAGTAAGCTATCCCGGCTCTGGCTCCCCAGCAACGACCAGGTAGTCTGGGTGGTGTCCAAAAGATTCTTAGTCCAGTCCCTCGATCTATGATAGGTAACCCCCTTGTCCCAGGGAGTTGGGGCACCCAGAAAGTAGGTTCGAGGTATCGCTCCTCCATGACTCTGGGTTGGCCCAGCGGGGCTGTAGATCGGGAGAGTGTATGAGGCTCCCACTGAGCTAGTCAACGGAGGGGTGACTAGCCCAGCCGTCGACTATAGGACCAACGCCGTGGTCACCGGAGTCGTAGTCACTGGAGCAGCCGTGGTAGCTGGAACGGTGGTAACCGGCGTGGTGGTCACTGGAATTGCCACGGTGGTGACCGGAACCATGGTGACCGGTGTGGTAGTCACCGGTGGACCGACCCCAGCCCCGCTCATCGTGGTGGAAGGCAAGAGCTGGTGGTGGTAGAAGGATGATGATTCCTGACAATATCTGTCAGGTTCAAAAGCAAGTAGGTCCAGGCATTCTTGATATAAAGAAAGGCTTTATTTGGATTACATTGCTAAAACCCACAGTAGGAGGTCATTGTCAGGAATGGGGGGCGATGCGAAGCAAGCAGGGTTATAGTATGATGCAAGCAAGCGACTAGCAAATCAACTGTAAGTGCGCGCGCGGGAAACTCCCGGCGGGAGAGTTACTTCATGAGCAGGAGACGTCTCCCCCCTCCCCTCGCATTCACAGGACTGGAAAATTCTCATCAACACAAGAATAGCCCAAAGCCTACATTCAAGGCCACCGTGATAAGGAGAAGCGGCAAGGGAAGAAGCTCCCACGTTACTGCCTGCATACCTACGCAAGCGCAAAGCCAAATAGGGAACACAAAACAATGGACTCAGTGAGAAACATCAAATAGACCTTTTTCTGACAGTGTCCTTGTTTCCCATACATATGGCAGATAGCGTCATGGAACAACTTTCTCTCATGCACTTCCCCGCAGCTGGCACATGTGACTCGACTGGCGGGTTTCCCAGTGTGCTCGGAGGCTCTGGCAACACCCAGCGGCTTCCTGCGGCTGGTGGGGTGGATGAGACAGACATCTTCCTTGTCTCGGGCGCAGAGTCAGGGAGCATGAGATGGGACACTGCCGGTGGATGGTCATGGTGGGAGACCTCGTAGGCGATGGTGAGCTAGAGTGCATTGTCGATTTTGAGGTCGGTGGTGCTGATCGTCTTGCGGCGGAGTTTTACATCGTTGGTGCCCCAGATGAACTGGGTCAAGATGTTTTCTTCCATCTTGGTGAAAACGCACTCCATGGCATGTTGGCGCAGCATGGCCATAAAAGCGGTGACTATTTTGCCGGGCTTCTGGATGCGCCCTGGAACTCCATCCTCCTGGCCATCATTGTTGGCTTGGGGGTGAAATACCTGGTCAAGGCCTGGTCAAAGGCTACCAGACACTCGTACAGGCATTTGAAGATTGCCTTAGGGGCCAGGAGGCTCTTTGTGAGCCAGATGGTGGGCATACCACAGGGACTGAGGAGGAGGGCCCATCTCTTGCCAGCGTCAGTCACCTCGTGGTAGGCAAGGTAGCAGGTCAGTTGGTCTAGCGTGATGCAGGGAGCGGTGTCCGGAAGACCAGGGCGCGATGCAGTGCTGCTCAGGAGCGGTGCGGGGCACGGTGGCTTCCTCTGGATTGGTGCTCAGTGCTGCACTGGATGGAGAGTCAGGCCTGCTCATCGGATCCCATCCTAGTCGCCACTGTAAAGTCCTGGGTTCGCCACATGGAGACTCACATCCACACTGTCACTTTTGTCACTCCTTTGCAGCTATTGCTTTGGGTCCCCCCCCCTTTCCACATGTGTTTTGCTCCCTCTGGGGCTACTCGAGAGAGCAAAACACATTGGGGGGGGGGAACCCTGAAGCAATAGGGACAAATGAGTGGCAAAAATGCCAGTGCGGACATGGCCTCAGACTACAACATGCATTCAGATGCGTTTATTGTACTTCACGCACAAGACCCCGCAAGAGCCAACTATATAGACCCCACCCAGTACACCCACGGTCCCATTGGAGGGTTTGAATTTCCCGCCAGATGGCCTATTGGTGGACACTAGGTGGTCTAGGATCCGAGGTCCCATTGTGTTTGGGACCCAAGCTCCTTACTTTATCCGCAGACCCCTGGTGGCAGTCCGCGTACATAACAGTCCCTTTCTTCTTTGACCTTCTTTCCCAGTATCAGGGTCTTCTCCAGTGAGTGCTCCCTTCTCATATGGTGGCCAAAGTATTTGAGCTTCAGCTTCAGTATCTGGCCTTCCAGGAAACGGTCAGGGTTGATTTCTTTTAGGATTGACTGATTTGATCTCCTTGCGTCTTCTCCAGCACCATAATTCAAAAGAGTCTATTCTTTGGCACTCGGCCTTCCTTATGGTCCAACTCTCACAGCCATACATTACTACTGGGCATTCCATTGCTATGACCATACGGACTTTTGTTGGCAGGGTGATGTCTCTACTTTTTATTATACTGTCTAGATTTGCCATCACTTTTCTCCCAGGGAGCAAGTGTCTTTTAATTCCATGGCTGCAGGATCCCAGGAACATGAAGTCTGTCACTGCTTCCATGACTTCCCCTTCTATTTGCCAAGAAGTGATGGGGCCAGATGCCATGACCTTCGTTTTTTTGATGTTGAGTTTCAAGCCCACTTTTGCGCTCTCCTCTTTCACTTGTAACAAGAGACTCTTTAGATCCTCTTCACTTTCTGCCATTAGAATGGTATCATCTGCATATCTAGGTTGCTGATGTTTTCCCCAGCAATCTTAATTCCAGCTTGTGATTCATCCAGGCCAGCATATCGCATGATGTACTCTGCATATAAATTAAATAAGCAAGGGGACAATAGACATCCTTGTCGTACTTCTTTTTCGATGCCAAACCAATCAGTTGTTCTGTGTCCGGTTCTAACGGTCGCTTCTTGACCCTTATACAGGTTTCTCAAGAGACATGTGAGGTGGTCTGGTACTCCCATCTCTTTAAGGACTTGCCATAGTTTGTTGTGATCCACACAATCAAAGGCTTTTGTGTAGTCAATGAAGTAGATCTTTTTCTGGTACTCTCTTGCTTTCTCCATAATCCAGCGAATGTTGGCAGTTTGATCTCTAGTTCCTCTACCTCTTCAAAAACCGGCTTGTGCTTCTGGCA
Organism: Gekko gecko; assembly: GCA_029375565.1. NCBI lineage: Eukaryota > Metazoa > Chordata > Lepidosauria > Squamata > Gekkonidae > Gekko > Gekko gecko. Next base: position 4,459,314 of record JAPDNY010000016.1, read on the forward strand.
GTTCTCTATCCACGTACTGTCATGCAAGGGTTTTTTTGTAGGTCTGAACCTCCAAACTAATGACTTCACCAGTCATCTCTACTAAATTGCAGACATTTAAGATTATCTCCAAATGGTACCTTACACCTGAGAAACTCTTAAAAATGTCATCCTCTCACTCACCTCAGTGCTGGAAAAGATGCAGGGAAGTGGGAACCTTTGCCCACTGCTGGTGGCAATGTAGACACATCAAACTGTTTTGGCTTGACGTTCTAACGCAAATAAAACTCATTACAGGCTGTGACATGACATTTGATCCAACTTTAGTCTTCCTCGATGTTTGGAAAGGGATCGACCTTCCAATGCTCCATCACAAACTTATAACTACTCTCCTGGTTGCTACTAAAACGTTGATTGTGTCTAAGTGGAAACCACACAAAGCTCCTTCACGCACCTGCTGGCGAAACAAAGTCTGGGATCTCCACATTATGGTGAAAATCACTGATCATCCTCATCAATCAGATGTTTATCCTAACTCATCCAACTTTGTGGGGAAGTGGTTCCCCTTTATGGAACTGATCTCTGCATCAGATCTTCAGCCTCACACTCCTATTTATCTAGAGTTACTATATCACTGAAAGCCACTTCATCATATCACTTACAATGTCAAGCTAAACTATTGCTATGGCACAACCACAGAGCTCCTAGGCTGCTACTTTTTAAACATAAGTACATTCCAATTTTTTCACAAGGTGTTACTCATGTTATTATAATGTTTCATATGGCTAAAGTTATTGCATTAATTACTTTATCATTCTGGTTATACTACTACTACTATTGTATTGTCTCATATATAGTTTTGTGTGGATCGTTGATGAAAGCAATGTATTATTTGAAAAAATTAAAAAGGCCCCATAGGCAATAATGGAGAATTGATCCAGGGGTAACTGGTGCTCTGGGGGGATTGTTTTTTGAGGTAGAGGCACCAAATTTGCAGCACAGCTGCTGGTGCCTCTGCTCAAAAAATCCTCCAAGTTTCAAAGAGATTGGACCAGGGGGTCAAATTCTGTGGGCCCCAGAATGAGGTGTCCCCGTCCTCCATTGTTTCCTATGGAAGCTTGGTTGTGAGCAGAGCAGGAATCATCTGAGCTGGCCTCTGAAATGTGTGTGAGCACTCCCTAATGCAGCTTAGAGGGAACTCTGGGGGGATCTCTGGCTTTGTACACAACTGAGGCCCATGCCTTCCCCAGGCTCCACCCCCAAATCTCCAGGAGTTTCCCAACCTGGAACTGGCAATTCTATGCCCCCATCCCTGCCCTGGGCCCAGAGGGACCTGGCTGCCTATGGAAATTTTGTTTAGCACAATTCCAACTGGGACCATGGCACAGAGTGTGGGCTACATGCAGCAGTTTAGATCAGGAAAATGGTACTGGTGGAGGCATACCCCACCCCCAGAGTCCAGATCTGAGACCTTGCGGTGGGCCTGTCACTCTCGCACACACCCGATGCAGCTGCGGCTCCGACCACTGGCCTGCTCAGGTCGCTACACAAAGCGGGCTGCAGATCTTCCGGCTCGCAGGTCCAGGAGAGCTTCTCTAGGGTCCTTGAACCAGTTGTGCCAGGGACTGTGCCAGGCGAGCCTGATCTCGCCAGATCTTGGGAGCTAAGCTGGCTCAGCCTTGGCTAGCATTTGGAAGGGCGACCTCCAAGGGATACCAGGGTCATGCTGCAGAGGCAGGCAATGGCAAGCCACCTCTGAAACGTCTCTTGCCTAAAAAACAAGTCTAGCTCGCCACCTGGTGGTGCATAACCAGAAACAGCCTGTGCCAGCCACATAAAGGATTAATGGGCCGACCACTAAGATAGATCACTGAAGGATGGCCGCCATCGTCTAATAATATTATTATTGTCAGTATTACTTAATGTTAGCACCTCATAATGTTGGACTATTTTTATATGGTTTTAGGATTGTTTAAGTTGTTTACTTATGTGTTTCTATCCTTTTACGTAAGCTGCCTTGAGCCGGCTTCGGCTGGGAGGGCGGGGTATAAAATTGATAGATAGATAAATAAATAATAAATAAAAGACCTAGAACATGTGGCTGCCAGACAATCTTGGGATCTCCTGGCTATTCCACACACAATGCTGATACAATAACAACAACAACAACAAGCTGTCCAGTTGATGGGTGGGATAGAAATGTTTAGAAGAGGTAATACTGATGAGAATTTTGGCTGCCGGTTTTAGGAATTAAAGGGAGAGGCATGACGCTCCTGTTCGGCTGCCGGTGCTCCAGTCTGGATCACCTTTACAAAGAAGAAACTCAGGAAATGAAGAGGAGAGGAGTCCTCCAAGAGGTCTGCACAGCTTACTCCAGAGAGGATGGTCAGCCCAAGGTAATCCTCATTTCATTTTGCTTTTTAGGAAAGGCACCAGCAACACAATAGCCAAGTAACATGTGCTGCGTTTCCTAAGAAGAGCCCTGCTGGGTCAGGCCAGCGATCCATCTAGTCCAGCACCCCTTTTCACACAGCAGCCAGCAATGCGCCCTCTCAGCTGTGGAGTCTGGTGAGCAAAAATTCTCCTTTGTGAGCTCCTGGCATTAAAGTTATGAATGAGCGATTTGGCTGCTGCATAAACTAGTTTGCTCTGGAGCCTCCCTCCCTGAGCTAAGATGAAAATGTGTGAGCTGGAGGCTAAAAAACTGTGATCTACCTCACACTCACTCAGCTTAGGGGGAACACTGGCAGTCAACTAGTTGGCCTGGAGGGCCAACAGAGAGGGCATAGAGGCCAAGGCCTTCCCAGGATGTGGCCTCCTGGCGCTGGGTGCCGTCCTCGTCATCCCCAGAGCCATCTACTACCCCATGGTGCTGAGAGTGCAGTTCACACGAGGAGCCACTGGCAGGGGCTGGGGGTGGGATAGGGTTGCCAGCTCCAGGGCAGGAAACTCCTGGAGATTTGGGGCTGGAGCCTGGGAAGCCCTGGGGCCCCATTTTCTCCTGGGGAGCTGATCTCTGTAGCCTGGAGATGAGCTGCAATTGCGGGGGAGCCCCACGCCGGGTCCCACCAGGAGGCTGGCATCGCTGGGAAGGTGCCCTGCATTCCTTGGTGAACGCACATGGCAGGACAGGATCAGGAAGAGGACAAGAGGCCGTGAAGAGAAGCTGGCCCGCCATTTTGGATCTTCTCATGGACGATGAGCTCTAGGCCAGGGGGATGCTCATACACTGGCCGGTGGGGCTCACATAGCCCGTCGGGCAGCCGTGGACAGGGGGCGGCTTTCTCGACGGCCTGCTGGTTGACCCTGCTGGGCCAGCGGCTGCTTCAGAGTTTTCCTCCCTACCGCTACAGTGCAGAGCCATCAACTGTTGGGGTGCCTCGTGTGACACGACCCCGTGGAGTTCTGGCTCCCCCACCCAGGCCCTTGCTGCACCACTGCCTTGCTCAGCAGGCCCTTGTTTAAGTAACAGCTAAATCTGTCATGAGTCATAGAAATCAATCATACATAAATGTTATGTTTAAAAGAATCCCACCATTCAGTGTTCACTGTAGTGACGTTAGCGGCAGCTGATCTGTTTTTGAGCATGTGCAGTTCTGAAGAAAATCTGAGAGCCACCTGCTCAGCAGGCATTCACAGAAGTCAGGTGGGGTGATTTGCTTGTGCATGATCATCACAGTTGAACAACACACGGCCAGCTGCTGACTGTCGGAGGGAGGGAGACAACACCAGGCCCCCCTCCTTCTCCGTCCCCCACATAGGGTCAAGCCCAGCATCCACCAGGTCCAGTGGGGTAACTGATGCACCCTGCAAAAGTCCAAACACCGGCCAGCTCATCAATGGCTGCAGGACCTTTAAGAGTCAGGCACCCACTGACAGCTGGCCCTTTGGCAGCCATTGGTCTGTCTGGATGCTCCTCCCAGCGGGGAGAGTTGCTATTGGCTTTGAGGTAGAGGCAGGCCACGGGGGGGTGGGGTGCTAGGTCCTTCAAAGGCTTGAGGGAGGATGCCAATCAGCACAGACCAGCCCTCACTCCCAGTCCATCCAAAGGCCCAGCTGCTTCTCTGGCTGGTTTCCTGATCCAGATATATATTTTAGAATGTTTATTGTTTGTCTTGATGCCTTTAGCAACTCCCTCATCAAAATCTCTTTTTGCACGCATCATGATTGAGTTGCATTTCTTTCACCAGAACCGGTGGTCCTTCCTTCCTCCCTCCCTCCCTCCTCCCTCCCTCCCTCCCTCCCTTCCTTCCTGTTCAATTCATTGGGGCAGACTTTCCACTTCGAAAAGAAGCCTCTTTACTTTTTATCGCTTCCTTGACTTGTTTTGTTAACCATGCAGGCCTTCTTTTAGACCTGGCAACACCTTTCCTAACCCGCGGGATGCATTTATTTGGGCTTCCATTTGTGTGGTGTTAAATAGCTCCCAAGCATCCTCCAGGGATTTGATTTTCTTGTGGTTTCCCTCTTCAGCTTCCTTTTAATTATTGCCCTCATTTTTGTAAAGAACCTCTGCTTTTTGCTCGCTTTGAAAACCCCTTGCTGGGGTTGCCATACGTCAGCTGATGGCACTTTACACACGTGTGCACACACACACACACACACTCTTCATGTGTTGGCAGGGGCTGGACTTGATGACCCTGGTGATCCCTTTCCAACTCTGAGATTAAATGAACATCCAAGATATCCCGCACAGCTCCACAGAGCCCCAGTTGAAAACTAACATCCTGCAGAAACAGTCCCAATACTTGTTTCATCTTCAAAGGTGTGAACAGTTTCTTGTGGATTACCAACGATTATCAAGGATATGTTGAGACTACGTGATGAAACTGGTTTGAAACAGTAAACCAACAGCTGCAAGAAGGGAGAGGCATGGCCCTCACTCCTGAGAAATGCTCACGGCTTTCCTTACAGAATGGGTCTAGGAGCATGTCTCCACATATGGGGTGTGAGCTGCTGAGCCTGTTCTAGAATGACACATGCGCCATTTTGGACTGACCATGCCATTTTCCCTTAAGCTCAAGGGCTTTATTTGGGGCTTTATTTTGTACATTTAAAATTGTAATGCTTCAACTTGTAATCTGTAAACTGCTTTGAGCCACGAGGGAATGCAGAATAGAAATAGTTTAATCAATTGAGCAGTAAAAATGTGTGGCCCCCTCAGCCCAGAGGAGACTGGTGGGTTTCTGTGACCTTCCCCAAGTTCCCTCCCCTGCCCTCCATGGAGCAGTTTTTCTAATTAAAAAGAAAAAAGTGGATCATACTCTTTCATAAACGAAGCAGCAGGGCACCAAGCTCATGTTTTATCATCTTAAACTTGGATGGCCTTTTAGGCCTATCGTTGAAAAGAAGGCGTGAAGTCTGAGCAGGGCTGGCTCACCTGCTAGGCAAGCTAGGCACTCACTTAGAGCACGCTGGCTGCAGGGACGCCAAACTGCACCCCCCGCCTCTTCCCTGGCTTTCCTGGGCACCCCACAGCAGTTGCGGAGCACCCAGGAAAGCCGGTGCTGGGAGGGAAGGGGTGGGGGTTAAAAAACCCCGCCTCTTCCCTGGCTTGCCTGGGGGCCCCGCAGCTGTGGAGCACCCAGGCAAGCTGGCGATTGGGAGGGAAGGGGTGTGGTTAGGCCCCCCCCGGTCTCCAGGCCCCATCGGGAGGTTGGCATCCCTGGCGGGGTGGGTGCCCCAAGCTGGCCTCCTAGGACTCCCAGACACCTGGGGCCAGCCCTGAGCCTGAGGTTGGACAAAGGGTGAAGTCCTCATTGAGCCGAGGAGTGAGGGTGTCATTTGAGAAGCAAAACAGCAGAATCAGGGAACTTGTGCAGGAGCGGACAAAAAACGCAGACCTCTGTTTATTTGTAAGCATGTCTGAACGGTGTCCCTACTTTTGCAAGCCTGCTTGATTGTTGTTTTTTTTAAATGTCAACTGTCAGGCTGTTGGCATATCAAGGACTTGGGGCCTAGGACAGGAAGGTTCAAGCCAGCTTATCTGCTGTACCCCTCAGATGAAAAAACCTGGACCACTGAGTCGCTTCTCTGTTTGGTGTAGTGGTTAAGTGTGTGGACTCTGATCTGGGAGAACCGGGTTTGATTCCCCACTCCTCCACATGAAGCCTGCTGGATGACCTTGGGCAAGCCATAGTTCTGTCACAGCTGTTTTTGAAAAAGAGCAGTTTCTGTCAGAGCTCTCTCAGCCCCACCTACCTCACAGCGTGTCTGTTGTGGGGACGGGAAGGGAAAGGAGTTTGTAAGCTGCTCTGAGACTCCGAGTGAAGGGCGGGGTATAAATCCAATCTCTTCTTCTCCTCCTTTCAGGTCTATGTCCAAGACCTTCTTCGGACCAGACTTGATGCAGATGTACACCGGCTGTTACATGAGGAGGAAGGCCACCTGTATGTCTGCGGAGACGTCTGCATGGCAAGGGATGTAGCGCAAACTTTAAAGGAGATGTTTGCGAAGTGTCTGGGCCTGACGGACGAGCAAGCGGAAGACTACGTCTTTCAGCTGAAGGTTTGTCACTCTGATTGCTTTAGTAGAAAAAGAGCTACAGGAGCTCATTAACATATCTAATAGGCTATTAACATAATAGCTCATTAGCATATACCACACCCCCTGACATCACCGGAAGTGTTGTCAGAAGGGGGAATCAAAAAGGAGGGAAGGCATCTTCAAAAGCTGGGGGGGGAGTGAAGAGAGAAGGGCGGCGGCGCGATCTTTCCATTATATTCTATGGGGCCACTGCCATTTGTGCCCGCTCCTGGGCTGCCGGAGCAGTGCTCTGGCCCGCTCCGGCCCCAGCGACCCCTGACCCAAAAGACACTTCATGCTGGGATGTGCGGTTCTGGCATCTGACATCACAGCCCTGTTTTCAGGTGGGACCACACAGTGCTTGATTCCTTTGAGGACTTGCCCTCCTTCATGTGTGAACTGGGCATGACTCCGTACAGTGTGGGTACTGATTAAAGTAGGGATCCACATCCTTTTTGAGCCAGTGGAATTTTGCATCCTGGTGCTGGGTGAGCCTGCAAAATGGCTGCCACGGGAGATGGGGTCATCACACACACAAGAGGAAGGGGGACAGGGAATTTAAACACACACAGAGGAAGCCCAAGGGGGAAATAACACATCTGCAGAAGATGGCCAGTGAGGGCAAGGGAGAATAAAATACACAGAAAGAGAAGACGACTGTGGGAAGAGGTGCTTTGGTGCTCACAGCTGATCCATGGAACCTGTTTACAGGATCTTTGCTCCTTCTCCAGAGCAGAAGGGAGGGGCCAAGTGAAAATTCTGTTTATTTGTTTGAAGGCAGACAGTATCTGGTTCTTCCTTCCCAATGGCCTCACATAATTTCTGGAAGCATTTATCAGGTGTCTGGGGAAATGCCTGTGGAGGTCATGGTGTGAACTCTGGATACATTGGTGAACTCTGGTTAAAAGCATTGGACTAAGATCTGGGAGTTCCTGGTTTGAATCCCGGCTCTGCATGGAAGCCTGCTGGGTGACCTTGGGCCAGTCACACGCTCTCAGCCTAACTTACCTCACAGGGCTGTTGTGAGGATAAAATGGAGGAGAGTGATGGAAGCGGCCTTGGGTCCCTGCTGGGAAGAAAGGCAAGGGTATAAACTAAGTGAATAAACAAACAATGGTCCAAGGTTCATGTTTCTTGAGGGATGTAGGACAGAGCAGTGAAACTTCCCACCCTGGAAGCCCCTAACTTGAAACCCACGAGCACTGCCACACGGAACATCACGGGCAGAGGAAGCATTAGGCTTGCCAGCCTCCAGGTGGGGCCTGGGGATCTCCTGCTTTTACGCCTGACCTCCAGCTGACGAGATTTGCTCCCCTGGAGAAAAGGGCTGCTTTGAAGGCTGGACTCTGTGGCACTGAACTGTGCCCCTAGAGTCAGATTCGACTGGCTTTCAAGCAAGGGAAACCTTTACCTTTTCTTAAAGTGTTCATGCATGAACAGCGACTCAATTTAACTTCAAGAGACCCACAAAATGGAATCTGAACCCCGACGACCTCTCAGATTCCAGCCAGACATGATCTTTCCAGTTAGCCATATGTGTCATGTCCTTCTGTTTGTGCAAGCACACCTTCATGCTCTGCCTTGTCTGCCCACATAGGTGGTGCTTGTATACGTCTAGCTCACCAAGAGCGCAGCACAGAGCTTCAGCCATTGGTTAGGTTTACCTTGCTATCTCTGGGTGGTTTTTAGGTTTCAGTTTCGGTGTAGGGTGGCGAACCAGTGGGTAGTGTCGATTTTTTGGGGACTGGGTAATAGATGCACACCTAGCAACCTAACAAGCTGCCCACTTGCACATATAAGCGCAGTTTTACAACAAATTCAGTAGGACTGTAGGATATACGCTGCTATCAGCATTTGGCAAGGTACGCTTCCATTCCAACATGCCTCTGGATGTTCTTATTGATGCCACCTTCTGGCCATATAGGGATACCATAATACCCACAAGTCTCATATTGGGACATCCAGGTGATAAACCCGCATTTGGCGATAAGGGATTATGAGGACGAATGCGAGCGTGGCTGGAATAGGCACTTTATGTATACTCATGAGCAAAGGCACATGTGGATCAAGGAAATGATTGCTTATAAGTCATGTCTGGCTAGACCCTCAACAACCCACACTCATCTAAAATGCCTGCACAAAAGACGTTGGACCAAGGACAGGTGACCAGGGCGACTGAAGATAGATTCAGGTGGGGTCGCCGTGTTGGTCTGAAGCAGCAGAACAAAGTTTGAGTCCAGCTGGGCACCTTTAAGACCAACGAAGTTTGATTCTGGGTGTGCCTGAATACTTCTTCAGATACATTGAAACAGAAGTCCCCAACCATTACATATACATAGAGGGTAAGGAGGGTGCTGCCAGGAAGGGCCAATTAGAGTCAAGATGCATAAGTAACTGAGCAGTAAATATAGCTAAGACTGGGTGATGGAGTTTGGTAAAACCTGTAAATAGCAGAAAATTAGCATACAGCGTAATAAAGGCATTTACATTAGCATGTGTAGAACCCAGTATCTCTGTAAAGCCCTGAGTGGTTCCATTGTCCCGAGTGTTGTAATATCTTGTAACTCAGCAATCTCCTATTCTAGTCTGTTCCTGAAGTTCCTTTGCATAAAACAGCAACTTTGAAGTCAGCCATTAAATGTCCTAGAAGGTTTCTCAGTCTTGTGATTCTTGATGTCAGATTTGTGTCCATTTATCCTTTGGTGCAGGGTTTGACCTGTTTGTCCTACACAAAGAATTGAAGGGCATTGTTGGCATTTAATGTTAACGTCAGAAGATGAGGAAGTGTGAGCAACTGAATGAGCCCTGAATAGTACAGTTGACCTTGTTAGGCCCGGTGATCGCATCGTCTGGGTGTCTGTGGCAGCAAAATTGGCATCTGGGTTTATTGCAAGCTCTGGTACCAGTGGCCATGTTCAAATTATTGTATTATTGTGGGCAAGGAGCTGTTGTTTAAGATGGGGGGGCTACCTGTGGGTTTGCCCCCCAGTACTGGTGAAAGAGAGCTGTCATTCTCCAGTAGAGGCTGTAAATTGTTGATGCATTGAACTGTTTTGAGTTGAGAGCTGTCTGTGACCCACCCGTGGTGTTCTGTTATGGTCTCTTTTGAGCCGGTCTTGGAATAGCTTTTTCTCTGGGTCCAATTCTGTGGCTTTGTTAATCTGTTTCTTGACTTCATCCGATGGATCCTTTAATTCCAAAACAGTTGCCTGTTGTAGATCCCTCAGCTGAGAATCTCTGTAGGGTTGGAGCAGAGGCAACTGTGGCACAGAGCCTGGCTACGTACCATTAATTGTTTGGTATGGTGAGGATCGTTTAGGCTGGAGGCATGTAGATATGTTTGTTGGTCAGTAGGTTTCCAGTATAAGAGGGACTGAAGCATGTGGCAAGATTCTTCTTTAAAACCTTGGCTTGTTTTTGCAGAGACAAAAACGCTACCATGAAGACATTTTTGGGGCTGTGTTTCTGCATGAGAACCAGACTGACTCCGAAGAATCAAAATCCAACTGCAGCGCTTCCAGTGCAAGATCTCAACCACAGCTAACCTTTTAGCCATACATTTTGAACATGAATTCCTGTTTCACACTTCAGAAGGCCAAGTTCTGCTTTACTTCCAAGGCAAGATTAGTTGCTTACATGGAAAGAATGAGCAGGATTTGGCCTTTTAACAAAAGCATACATTATGTTATTTAATTCTATTTATTCTGTAAATTCCCTCTAGTGTCTATATATTTTAATAGAAGTTTAATAATTAAATTGACTTTTTAAAAATGTGTTCTTGGATAATGGCTTGTAAATTGATTCCTTTTCTAAAAATTGACATGTAGGCTGAAATCAGATTTCAGATTTCTATTTTTAGGAATAAGCAGGAGAGAAACCCTCATGCGGAATGTGCTCTTCTTGCTATACTGGCATCTGTGCATTGATCCTAGACCTGCACTGGAAACAGAGAGTGGTTTACAGGCATCATGGATCCAGAGCCATTTAAGGTTCTAACCCAACCCTCAGTTAAGTGTGCTGAAATCCACTGGTGCCTAACTATGCATTGTATTACAACCCTTAAGACTTTGACAAGAGTCAAAAAATGGGTCATATTGGCCTTGTGTTGAATCCTATAGTGTCAGGCCTCGCCCCCCTCCTCCCTTGAAAGGACGGCGCAGGTGACCCAGGCAACCTTCCCTTTCTCAGCATCACGCTGGGTTACTCACTCAGGACTTTGCGAACAGGATCCAAAGAGGTCCTAGAGTCACATGGAACGAGTGCCATCAATTATTGACCAGAGGCCTGTTTGAAAAAGGTGCAAAGGTCTGGGTTTTGGCAGTTCTGTTCCCTCTTTAAATCCATCAAAGATTGATTTCTCAGAAAAGGCACTAATACTAACCCATTCCCACACCTTGCCTTCCCTTACCTAGTTATCTTATGTGAGTCTATAGTCAAAACCATTTTAATAACATTAACACCCCTTTGTAATGATTTGCTGTCCTAGCAATTAAGAGTTCACCAAAAACACAATAGATATTTTCACACGGGAGTTTCGCATGAATGTTACATCACATTCACAAGCCCTGAGAATGCTATGAAGCTTCCTTGCCCAGTTCTAAAATAAGCATTGTTCTAGGAACATCTACATCTCTGTTCAGTAGAGTGTGCACGTTATCTGGACGTCCACTAAATTTACACTCCCAACATGAAGTTGGGTAATTCTTCTCTGAGTGGAATATTGGTTCGTTTCACTTATCTTTCTCCTTGAATCTCTGTTCCTTGGATAGGTAAATATAGTCCCATAAAATAAGTTCCCCTCTCTGTCTCTATAAGCTACCACCTTTATTTTCTGAACTTGTATGTGTGTTTATAGTGTGCTCTTTGATTAATAAGTCTTTGATTTTATTCTTTAATTCTTTTTAATAAAAACCATTTCATTAATCACGCCCTGGTTCATTTTGATCAATCATAATCATTTAGGGCAACAGTAGGGAAAGTTCTTTTCCCCAAGAACTGATTTCTCATATAAAAGAGAGAGAGAGAGAAACCTTTGATGTGGGCAAAATTCTTGCAGGTCAGAAGAAACTCCTAATGTTTAGCCTCCCCTCCATCCAAACTGCAAACCTGTACTGGTTTTCTGTGACACAAACCAGCCTGCCCCTCATGGAATCCTGGGAAGTCTGTTGCAGATTACTAGCAAATACCTTCGCTGCAAAAATGACTGTCCCCGGGGTTCCCTGGAGGAGTCTGTGTGCGATTTGAGGGCCTTTCTCTGTACCCCACCTTTCTGCCATCAAGGCATGCACACACGCACACAGAAACACAAACAACCCTAATGCCTCCAGCTCAAAGCAAAACAGAATCCAACCTAGCAGTGAAATCTTCAAAAAATCAAGAGATCACCTGCACAGAATTTTAAACCATGGGGGAAGAAACCAAACATTACACCTGAAAGCAGGTAGCTCATCACATGACTGGAAACGAATGCCTCTCCAGCCGCTTTTCAGTCTGTGGGGTAGACGTGCCCCAAGTCTGCAGCTGGCATCCTCCGTTCTCACCCACCGAGGCTTCCAGGCCGTCTCCTTCTTGCTCTGCTCGACAACCCGTCTCTAGCTCCACACTTGATTGCACACCAGCTAAATAACATCACAGCACAGGGTAACTGGCTAGACACGAAACCCGAGTCCTGTGCCACATCATGGGGTGTCTGACCGTGGGGGGGGGGCTGCTGCGTCTATCAAAGTCTACCTAATCTGCACACAGCCTCACAAGCCGCTCCTTCCGCGAGAGGCACGCTTTAGTCTCTGCATTTGTTGTGTGGAAAGAAAAAAATGTGTCAAGAATGTGGACAGAGCTATCCCCACAACTATATACTGATGGGCAATCAGTGCGATGGAAATTGTTTCACACAAAGCATAATTAACCAACGGAACTCACTTCTACAGGATGTAGTGATGGGCACAAGTTTGGAGAGCCAGTTTGGTGTAGGGGTTAAGTGCGTGGACTCTGATCTGGGAGAACCGGGTTTGCTGCCCCACTCCTCCACTTGCACCTTGGGCAAGCCATAGTTCTGGCACAGCTGTTCTTGAAAAAGAGCAGTTTCTGTCAGAGCTCTCTCAGCCCCACCTATCTCACAGGATGTCTGTTGGGGGAGGGGAAGGGAAAGGAGTCTGTAAGCCGCTCTGGGACTCCCTTGGGTAGTGAAGGGTGGGGTATACATCCAATCTCCTCCTCCTCTTCTTCTTCAGGGATCTTAAAAGGGGGTTAACAACTTCACAGAGGATGATTTCTTCAATGGCTACGATCTATGATGGCTCAATGGAACCTCCATGTTCAGAGGCAGGCTATCTCTGCATACCAGTTACGGGCAGCAACAAGAGGGGGGAAGCTTTTGGGCTTTCTGGGGCACCCAGTCAGCCACTGTGGGAAAGAGGGTGTGGATCAGACGTGGATTTGGCCTGGCCTTGCAGAACTTCTTACCTGTTCACGTTTCTTATCTCACCCTCCCTCCAAAGGAGCTCTGGTCAAACTGACAGCCACGGACCTCTCCACTGACGGCGGCTGGGACAGGCCAGCTGAGGGAGGAGGGGCCAATTCTGGCTGCCCCCAGGGCCCGGCAGCAGGAGAGGTCGTTCTGGGGAGTCACCAGTGGGCCGTTCCAGAGGTGGTGGGTGACTGCTGCTGCCGCCCAAGGGTGCCGCTGACCCCTGAAACCAGCTTTGGTGCTACCAGAGGTCACCCTGACCAAGGGTGCCACTGTTGAAGGGTATAACCTCACCGGTTTAGGGCTTTTCAGCTTCCCCCCGATGCAGGCACACAGACACAGGCATCCGGTAGTGGTAATAAACTTGTTTCTTTTATTTGGGGTGATAACTGCAGCAAGAAATACAGCAGTGCCCACGTTCCCATCTTTCTGGCATTACCAGTTTATATCCTGGTGGAAGACACGACCCCCCACCCCTCCCTTGACCCCAAACGCTCTCGAGGGAGGCTGGGGGACTTAAGCCTGGACTCCACTCAGCAAAACGTCCCCCTCGATTTCCAGCCGGTCTACCTGCCAGAGGTTGGCCGCTTGGTGCTTGTAGTCAAACTGATGCTGCCCATTCACGGCCACTTGGAAACACTGCTGCTCACACAGGATGCAGATCTGAAAAGGAGGGAGAGTTGCAGGGCAGCCACGCATGGACTCTGTCCTCTGGTCAGCTGGACGGTCCTCCCTACCCTCTCTCTCGAGATTTAATCTAAGTTGGGACTCATAACAACATATTTGGTATTAGAAAAACAACAGTATACTGCTTGTCTTAAAATATCAACTCATCACAGAGCTGGAAGGGTCCCTAGAGGCCATCCAGTCCAACCCCCTGCTCAAGGCAGGATCCGCCTAGAGCATCCCTGACAAGTGTTTGTCTGGAGGCTGCTTAAAGACTGCCAGAGATGTGGAGCTCACCACCTCCCCAGGCAGCTGATCCCACCGTGGCACAACTCTTATTGTCAAAAAGTTTTCCCTAAGATCCAGCTGGTACCTTCCCACCCCTGATTTAAAGCCATTCTTGCAAGTCCTCTCCTCTGCTGCCAACAGGAACAGCTCCCTGCCCTCCTCTAAGGGACAGCCCTTCCAGTGCTTAAAGAGAGGCATCACGTCCCCCCTCCACCTCCTCTTCTCCAGACTAAACAACCTCAGCATTTATCTAGTCCTGTCTGGGCAAAAGCACGGCCCAAAGCCACCTTCACATATGGCCCCAGGTCCTGCCAACCTAACAGTTTGAAAGCAAGAAATTGCAAGTAGATAAATAGGTACTGCTTCGTTGGGAAGGTAACAGCGTTCCGTGCGCCTCGCCGTCTAGTCATGCCGGCCACATGACCAAGGAAACGTCTTTGGACAGCGTTGGCTCTTTGGCTTGGAAATGGAGATGAGCACCGCATCCCTAGAGCAGGATTTGACTGGCTTGCGAGCAAAGGAAACCTTTACCTTTACCTGAGTCTCTGAGGTTGGATCCTGTGGAAAATTTCTGCCGTCGAAAGGATGGTTGCCCATTTCTGCTGCAGGCTGCCAACTCTCCCCCCCCACCCCCAATGCTTTTCCTGCGAGTTCCCCAGACTCTCTTTCACCGCTGGGGATTTACTGCGGGATTCAAGCACAAGACACAACCGCAGCAGGGAAAAATGCTGTACCAAAAGAACCCCATTAAAAACTGCGCGCAAACTAAAACCTAGAAATGCAACCGTGATAAAGTGTAGATGGGCATTTGCCGTTTCCCCAAGAAATAAACAAAAGCCCCACCAAAAGGGCTCCCCCACTTACTGTGAACGGCTGCCCCCGGTGCAAAGGCATGCCCCCCGGCAGGTAGCGCTCCTCCGGCCCCCAGCGGCCACTGAACTGCGAGTTCCGAACGATCACCTGTTCTTCAAAACGGGGGTTGAGGTGGAACGCCGTGTCCGGCCCCACTTTCAGATTGATATGGAACCTGGACATCACACAAGGAGAGAGCATCTTGGGGGGGGGGCTGTGATGGGGTGCAAGACCCTTTGAGAAGAGGGGAAAGAGACAGACTTTGGGTGTCAAACAACAGATGACAACAACCCAGGCCTATTCTCATGGATCGCAGAATGCACAGATGTCCGCCAGGTTCCTTGAGAGCAGCACTCTGTGCTGAAAAGCCTCCTGCCAGGCACATCTACAGCGAATGCCTCATGGCCTTACACGGAGTCAGACCTCGCTCAGTGCAGGTCCGTCTTGTCTACTTTGATTGGCAGCGGCTCTCCAGGGTCCCACGTTGTTGTTGTCCGTCCCCCCCCGCCATGTACGGCTCAGATACTGACAATTTCCTGTATCCCAAGTAGGCCCGCCAGGTCTCTCGCTGTAGCCAGCAGCCCTCGACTCCTGCTGCTGCTGTGGGGTCGGGCAGCAGGGGGGGGAAACGCTGCACAAACTGCCAGTGCTCTGACAGGATGACATCACTCCCAGTGCAAACCTGGAAGAGACACCAGGCTGCTGGAGCAATGGGGTTCTAGAGGTCTCTGCCCACCGTAAGTTCATTCTCTCAGTTTAGAAGGAAGAGAACCAACCGTCGTTTTTCATTTCATCTAGTGATGAAAAACTAGATTTCTCAGAAGGCCTAGTTGCGCACCAGGGAGGGGCGAGGAACACTGTTCCCTCTACGCTGGGTTAGTGTGAGCTAGCTCACAATTTTTTAGCCTCCAGCTCACCCATTTTTGTCTTTGCTCAGGGAGAACAGCTCCAGAGCAGACTAGTTTATGCAGCAGCCAAACGGCTCGCTCACAGCTTTAATGCCAGGAGCTCACCAAGGAGGATTTTTGCTCATAAGAGGAGGCCACACAGCCGAGAGAGGGAGCCCCGGCCGGGACGCGGACCACCCTGAGGACTTCGCCTACTTGCTCACATCAGCCACAAACCCTGCTGGGTTCACGATGACTGAATTATGCCTCTTTCTTGAGGGTTTTCTGGATTTTTTACCTGATAGCTCCGGGAGGTACAGTTCCTGATACCATAATAGATTTCGATGGGAAAAGGCGTCCAAAGAGTGAAGCTTGATAAGGGACAGACTGTGGAAAGAGGAGAGAAAACTTAGGCCAAATCTACCTTTTTAGTCAAGTTTTCCTTTTCAGTCACCCCTGCCTGGGGCTTTGTATTCATACTCAGAAAATTTGGGAAAATGTTAGGCAACTGATCAGTTTTGAGTAATGAATAAAGTCTGCATAAATGTGCATGTTAATATTAACAAAACAGTACATTCGAAGAAAAAGACCCTTATCGTCTTTTTAAACGAGGTGCACATGACAGGGACAGTTTCTGAGGAGGCCACCCCCTCCTGCAGGAGAGCTGAGAATGCCTCTTCTAAAAAGACAAATCAGAAACTGGGACTATGGTGGAAGAACAAAGTTAAAAAACAACCACCACTGTGTTGCTGTGCTACAAGGATCTAATGTGCACATTATGCTTACAGAGAATTTTCAGTAATATAATTACAGGAAACTTTCGAAGATACAAAGCTGTTGACATAAACAGCCACTATCTGTAACATCCATAAAAGCCTTGAAGATTACAGAAATCCATGAGAACAGCAGTGAATATTTTCATAGTAGCATCCACCAGACAGGCATCCAGATAAGCACCTGTTTTGTTGTCTTCTTCTTCAGCCACTCCTTGCACTGGCCAAACTGATAAAAATTAGTTGTATTACCATGGAGTGAGGCCAATCTCACCAAGTTTCCAAGCTAACCACTTTTAGCCAGCACAGGTGTGGTCAGCTTGGCATTCTAAATGTGCTCCTGCCTATTGAAAAAGGAAACCTGATGTTTGTGGCTGCTTATATCAACGGCTCTGTATCCTCGAAAGCAGAAGGATTAAGCAAAGGCCTGCTGGAGCAATTCCATCTTGCATGTGGCAGGTCCCACAGGGCATGTGTCTCCTCTAATAACGCATTCCACCAGGACGGTGCTATGATGGAAAAAGCTTGTGCCCTAATGGAAGCAAGGCAGACTTCCCGAGGACCAGGCACTGTCAAGAAATTGTGCAATAATGAGCGCGGACAGCAGGGGGGGTTATATTGGGAAAGCACCTCGAACCTAATCCGGAAACAAACTGGCAACCAGTGCAGGCACCTCAGGATTGGCTGTATATCAGTCGGTCAACAGCCTGGCAGCTGCATTCTGGATTACCTGAAGTTTGCAAGTATCCCGAAGGGCAGCCCTGCACAGAGCACACTGCAGTAGTCCAGCCTGGAGGTGACCATGGCATGGACCACTGTGGCAAGACCAGGCTGGGTCAAATAGGGGGGCAGCTGGCAGGCTCGGAACAGAAAGAAAAACGCTGGCCTCGCCATGGTGGACACTCGTTTCCCCAACAGAAGGGAGGGATCAAGCCACGCCCCCAGGCTTCCCATGGAGTCCACGGGACTGAACAGGAGCTCAGTTGCTCCCCATTAGTGCCACCGGTTGTAAAAGAGCCACAATGGTCTAGAAAACTTTCTGTCACCTTCAGCTCTTCCAAATGCACCTTCTACATCTCCATCCCACACCAACACACCATTATCACAATGCAGCGCACTTACGTAAATTTGTGGCTGAAAATATGGCCCAGGTGGGAAAGTGGCACTCGGCTGTTAACAGAATAGAGATAATGATTCTTAAAACATTTTTTAAAACTTTTCTACCTAACACAGTGTGCTTAATAAAAATCACACACGGTTCCAAAACTTGCAATGTCCCATCTTTTTTTTTTTTTTTTTTTTACTTTTCAGCAAGCTCTTCTCAACTGCCAATGTCGGTTGCTATATTTTGGCTTAGAGACAGACGAGAAGTTTTAAGAGATTTAAAGTGGTCTGAGCAATTGTTTGCTTCCCATGGTACACGTATGTGTTTTCTCCAGCCCCATTGTTGCCTCTGGTCAAATAGATCTGGTAGGTTTATTTTTAAAAAAATCAAAAAATATACAAGACTTGTTTAACCAGAGGAAAAACAGGACAAGTATGCACACCAGAAATAGCAATGCCCCTTCCAAACTTCCTCAGTTCTACAGAGGGGAAACAAGTACCTTGGAAGACAGAAATGACATTCAAAGTGCTCTTAACATGTTGGAATGGCACACTGAAACTTACAAATGAAATTCAGTGGAGACAAATGCAAAGTTATGCATCGAGGCAAAAACAACAACAACCAAATGCATGCACAGAGGATGTGGGATACCTGGCTGAGCAGTGGGTGTACATAAAAATATTTTAGGATTGCAGTCAGTTACAAGCTGAACATGAGCCAGCAGTGTGATGCAGCTGCAGAAAGGGCTAATATGATTTTAGGGAGCAGTGGCAGAAGCCCTTTTCAGGCGATACGTCCAGCCAGGCATATGGGGTGTGTATGATCGCCCAGGGTATGGATGTCCCGAGGCTGAAAATCCATGTCTTTCATCTGTCAGACAAAATGGCAATCACATTTAGTAGGAGGATTGCATATAGCACATTCTCTCTGTATGTACAAATCAAAAGTATCACTTGAAAGATCATTAAAAGCAATACTTCTGCTTCATCCCATGCTAATAGGATCTCTTCTAGAGAACTGCTTTAAGAAAGACATGGACAAACTGGAATGGGTTCAGAGGAAGGTAACAGAGATGGTCTGGAAAAACACGTCCACTGAGGGGAAGTCTGACGGAACTGGATATGTTTAGCCTGGAGAACAGGCCAACAGGTAGATGCTTAGGTTCTTCAAACACTGGGAAGGGCTGCCACGTGGCAGAGGGCCAGGCTTAGTCCTTTGCTGCTTGCTGGTTCCAAACCAGATCCAACAAGCTTAAATTACAGGAGGGTAGATTTTGGTTGAACATCAGGAGAAACTTCCTAACGGGGAGAGGAATTTGACAGTGGAACCAGCTACCTAGCAGGTGGGGTGGACTCCCCCAAGCTGGAGGGTCTTCACACAGATACGGGGCAGCCATCGATCAGGGAAGCTCTAGCTTGGGACATCCTGCACAGATCCTGCACGGGGGCTGATGGCCGAGAAAGCCCCTTTCCACTCTAGGATTCTATGTCTCTATGGCAATCATCTATCCACAGCAGTCCGACGAAAGGGATGCACAGCTACTGAAATGCACGTCTGCCATTAAGACGGCAGCACTGAGCATGAATTGCTCCCTGCAGCTCATTTTCTGTCTTCATCTGGATGGGCAGATGACAGAGGAGGACCAGGCAAGAGTGGCCGCATTGGGCACACAGGACTCTGTCTTGCCCAGGGTGTACCCACACCTGTCTTCAGGAAGTCTGTCGTCTATACACCCATCCCTGCAGGGGGGGACATAATAACTATACCCCCAAGACAAATCTGAAAGGAAAAGATCTTCCACCAACAAGACAATTTTGCAACTCACATTATAGGGCATTCCCAGCTGGAAAGCAGCATTCGTCTGAAAAGATGAAAGGAAGTCTGCATCAGCAAATGCCACCACCAAGGAACAGCCACTAGATGGCAGCAGCAACATATGAAAAGAACAAGAAGTTGTTGCTCTGTTAACCCCAACGTTGCTGGTAAGAGCGCAACAGCTCCGATGAGACTCCCCCCCCACTTTTGTGCACTCAAGTTATTTTGCTACTGCCTAGCTGCCAGCAGAGACAGCAAACTGAAGAAGCTTTCCTGCTCAAACTGTGATTTCTTCGCAACGTCAACTGTGTGATCCTAAGCAGAGTTACACACTTCTAGGCCCACCATCTACCGCCCATCAGCTTCACTGGAGGCTCCTGGGGGCTGCTTTGAGAGAGAGGGACGGAGCGTCCTTTTGTCCCATGTCCTCTACATCATTCGTTGACTTCATAAGTCTTTCGTGTCTTCCCTCTTTCTCGTCTTTTTCTAAGCCCCAGGTGCTGGTTTTCCCAGGGTGTCCCAGGTCCTCGGTTGGACACGTGACCCAGGCCACCAGTCAGATGAGGTCCGCATCGGAGTGGCCGTGGCTCTCCAGACTCTCCGGCTGGCCGTCGGTCGTGTTACCTACTTGTTGATCCTTTTAACGGGAGACACCAGGGACGGAGCTTGGGATCTTCTGCAAGCAAAGCCAACTGCTCTTCCCCTCACCCTCTTCTTACACACCTGTTCCCTCTCTGTAGTCTCTTCTCTGAGATGGGGTAACCAGAACTGTGGGCACAGTGCTCCAAGTGCAGCTCCACCATCGATCTATACTGCAGTTCCCTTTCAGCTCTTCCCTAGATAATCTCTAGGATCTAGTTTCCCCCCACCCAGCTCCCACTGCTTTATACTGACTTGGTCCTAGACATCTTTTAACGTGTCGAACATTCCATGGCTCCTATAAGGCCGGCCACTGCTGTTCCCATTTTACAGAGAGAAACCCGAGGTCTGGAGGCGCTGAGTCAGATGCAACGGCACAAGAGCCGATTCAAAGAGACAAGAAGGAAATGCCGGATGAAGGCGGGGGGGGGGGGAATCCCTTACCATCACTACTGGTTGAGCAGTCCAAAGATCTGGAGCCTGAGTGATACGAAATAAAAATATGTGAGGCAATTTTATAAACTTATACGTATGAAATTAAGTGTGTGCTTGGTTTTGAAGACTGTACCTGTATCGTGCCACAGTTGAGAGGCAGCTGGCAAGACCCCCTGTGGTTCTTCCTTCACTGGCACACTCATTTTTTAAAATTTCTTTTAAAATTTCTACCCCATTCTTCCTGTGCCCAGGATAGCTTGTAACCTCTCGTATAACCAATTAGAACAGTTGCAATACCAAATACAAGAAAAACACATTTCTGATTATTGCCAAAATCGCTGCCAACTAAGCAGTTTTGGGTCAAAAATGAGATGGCAAGAATGAACACCGACATCTTGGGAATCAGTGAACTAAAGTGGACAGGAATGGGCGAATTTAACTCAGAAGACCATTATATCTACTACTGTGGCCAGGAATCCCATAGAAAAAATGGTGTGGCCTTTATAGTCAACAAGAGAGTGAGAAAGGCAGTATTGGGATACAACCTCAAAAATGACAGAATGATCTCAGTCCGAATCCAAGGCAAACCATTCAATATTACAGTAATCCAAGTCTATGCCCCAACCACTGCTGCAGAGGAGGATGAAGTGGACCAGTTCTATAAACACCTACAACAGCTCATAGAACTAACACCAAAAAATGATGTCCTCATCATCATAGGGGACTGGAATGCTAAAGTAGGAAATCAAAAGGTAACCGGAATAACAGACAAGTTTGGCCTTGGAGAACAAAATGAAGCAGGGCAAAGGCTAACAGAGTTTTGTCAAGAGAACACGCTGGTCATAGCGAACACCCTTTTCCAACAACCTAAGAGGCGTCTCTACACATGGACATCACCAGATGGGCAACACCGAAATCAGATTGACTATATAATTTGCAGTCAAAGATGGAGAAGCTCTATCCAGTCAGTAAAAACAAGACCTGGAGCTGACTGTGGCTCAGATCATGAGCTACTCATTGCAAAATTCAGACTTAAATTGAAGAAAGTTGGGAAAACCACTAGGCCATTCAGATTTGACCTAGATCGCATCCCCGATGAATATACAGTAGAGGTGAAGAATAGGTTTAAGGGACTAGATTTGATAGACAGAATGCCTGAAGAACTATGGACAGAGGTACGTGACATTGTAAAGGAGGCAGCAATCGCCGCCATCCCAAAGAAAAAGAAATGCAAAAAAGCAAAGTGGCTGTCTGATGAGGCTTTACACATAGCAGAGGAAAGAAGGAAAGCTAAAGGCAACGGTGAAAAGGAAAGATTTGCCCAACTGAATGCAGATTTCCAGAGAACAGCAAGGAGAGATAAGGAGGCTTTCCTGAATGAACAATGCAAAGTAGTAGAGGAAAACAATAGATTGGGAAGGACTAGAGATCTCTTCAAGAAAATTGGAGAAATCAAGGGAACGTTCCATGCAAAGCTGGCCATGATAAAGGACAAAAACGGTAGGGACCTAACAGAAGCAGAAGAGATTAGGAAAAGATGGCAAGAATACACAGAAGAACTATACAAGAAGGACGTCAATATCCTTGACAACCACGATGGTATAATCACTGACCTCGAGCCAGACATCCTGGAAAGCGAAGTTAAATGGGCCTTAGAAAGCATTGCTAACAGCAAAGCTAGTGGAGGTGATGGTATCCCAGGTGAGTTATTCAAAGTCTTAAAAGAAGATGCTGTTAAAGTGCTGCACTCAATTTGCCAACAAATTTGGAAAACACAACAGTGGCCACAGGATTGGACAAGGTCAGTGTACATTCCAATCCCAAAGAAAGGCAATGTCAAGGAATGTTCAAACTATCGCACAATTGCACTCATTTCACATGCTAGCAAGGTCATGCTCAAAATCCTACAAGCTAGGCTCCAACAGTACGTGGATAGAGAACTGCCAGAAGTACAAGCTGGGTTTCGAAGAGGTAGAGGAACTAGAGATCAAATTGCCAACATTCGCTGGATTATGGAGAAAGCAAGAGAGTACCAGAAAAACATCTACTTCTGCTTCATTGACTATGCTAAAGCCTTTGATTGTGTGGATCACAATAAATTATGGCAGGTTCTTAAAGAGATGGGAGTACCGGACCACCTCACATGTCTCCTGAGAAACCTGTATAAGGGTCAAGAAGCAACAGTTAGAACCGGATATGGAACAACTGATTGGTTTAGCATAGGAAAAGAAGTACAACAAGGATGTATATTGTCCCCTTGCTTATTTAATTTATATGCAGAGTACATCATGCGAAATGCTGGCCTGGATGAATCACAAGCAGGAGTTAAGATTGCTGGGGAAAATATCAATAACCTCAGATATGCAGACGATACCACTCTGATGGCAGAAAGTGAAGAGGACCTAAAGAGCCTCTTGCTCAGGGTGAAAGAGGAGAGCGCAAAAGTGGGCTTGAAGCTCAACATCAAAAAAACTAAGATCATGGCATCTGGCCCCATCACTCCTTGGCAAATAGAAGGGGAAGTCGTAGAAGTAGTGACAGACTTCACGTTCCTGGGATCCCAGATCACGGCAGATGGTGACTGCAGCCATGAAATTAAAAGACGCCTGCTCCTTGGGAGGAAAGCGATGGCAAACCTAAACAGCATGATAAAAAGCAGAGACATCACCTTGCCAACAAAAGTCCGCATGGTCAAAGCAATGGTATTCCCCGTAGTAATGTATGGCTGCGAGAGTTGGACTATAAGGAAGGCCGAGCGCCGAAGAATAGATTCTTTTGAACTATGGTGCTGGAGAAGACTCTTGAGAGTCCCTTGGACTGCAAGGAGATCAAATCAGTCAATCCTAAAAGAAATCAACCCTGATTGTTCCCTGGAAGGCCAGATCCTGAAGCTGAAGCTCAAATACTTTGGCCACCAAATGAGAAGGGAGCATTCACTGGAGAAGACCCTGATGCTGGGAAAGATTGAAGGTCAAAGAAGAAGGGGACGACAAAGGATGAGGTGGTTAGACAGTGTCATCGATGCAACGAACATGAAATTGAGCAAACTTCAGAGGACAGCAGAAGACAGGAGGGCCTGGCGTAATCTGGTCCATGGGGTCGCGAAGAGTCGGACTCGACTGTGCGACTGAACAACAACAAAAAGAAGAAGCTAGTCAAGAAGGGACTTTGCACGTCCTGCGAAAGCCGTGCCCCAGTGGGAGGGGCCACAGCCAAGGAGAACCAGGAATCTAATCTGCCTTCCTGGCTACCCAGCAGCATCCACGGGGCCTGCAGGCAATCCAGGCTGGTGTGGAGGGGGGTCATTTTGTGTGGGGATGGGTGGGAACGGCCCACCCAGATTTTGGAGGGCTGATGTTCTTTAAAAAAACAGCTGGGGAACAGGAAAAGTCGGTACACCATCAAATTGGACGAAATGCGGGTGATCTCAATTTCCCCCCTGAAACATCTCCAAATTTGAACACAGACTGCCAGGGGAGGGAAGGAAGGGATAACATTTAGAGAAGTATTTCCCCCCCCCATGCCACTCTCTCTGTAACTCGAAAACTACTACTTACCGAAGGGCCCTGGAAGCTGATGGAAGCCACCTCCAGGTCCCCAGAGACAGCAATGGTGTTCACTCTGGAAATGGGGATTCTGTGCTTGAACTCCAGGTAGTGCTTCCCGTTCACAGCAACCTGCAGCATGTGGGCATGGGGAAGGGAGAGATGGCCACCTGGTAATTCCAGCAAGAAGATGGGATATTCTGAGCTTTGGTCTCCTATTTTTTGAAAACGGGATCCCCGCAGGCTCCTTCAGCTTCTCCTGGGCCCTGAAAAGAGCAACTCTGCAGGTCTCCTGCACCAACTGCCTCCAGGGACATCTAGCGCAAACGTGCCATTGCAGCTCTTTCCTTGTCCTGCTCCAGTGGCTGATCCCAACTTTCCAATCTCTGCTCCCAAGTCTCATCCAAGATCGGGGGGGGGGGCTTCCCTTCGACAGCTGCCCCCGCCTCCTGGCATCTGTCCCCTTAGCAATCTGATGCCCAGAAGAGCATCAAAACACTCTTTATCCCTTAAACAGAGCTTTATTCTGCTAGCATCTCTCTAGAGATTATACAGGCCACAGAACTAATGGGTCAGTCCTCCTCCTCCTCCACCACAGGTGTCAGCCCATCTCCATATAAATGTCAGCCCTATCTAAGATAGAACTTTCCCCCGCTCGCAATCCATGACAGTCCCGTCCATTTTATCCTCACAACAGCCCTGTGAAGTAAGCTAGGCTAAGAATGGCTGCCTCAAGGCCACCTGACAAGCTTCATGGCTGAATGGAGATTTGAACCTGGGTCTCCCTGCTCCTACTCCAGCACCCTAACCGCTGTGCCCAAATCACTCAAGCTGGTAATCAGCTTCATTCTTGCCCAGGCCTTAAAAATCCTACCACTCTGCCTGGCCCAACCAAGGGTGAACTACAAAAGCTACTATAGTCATTTTTCAGAGGGGGGAGAGGAAGAGGAAGAGACTGGATTTATGCCCCTTTGCCCTTCTCTCAGAGTCTTGGAGCAGCTTATAGAATCCCATCCCTTCCCCTCCCCACAACAGACACTCTGTGAGGGAGGTGGGGCTGAGAGAGCTCTTTCCAGGACAGCTCTTGTCAGAACTATGGCTTGCCTGGTCCTCCCAGATTAGAGTCCCCACACTTAACCACCACACCAAACAGAGGGAGGGAGGGAGGGAGGGAGGGAGGGAGGGAGGGAGGGAGGGAGGGAGAGATGCCGTCGACTGCATCCTTTCGTTACTACCATGTAGGAGCTGCTGTTGACCAGGAAGCGGATGTCGAATG
Organism: Gekko gecko; assembly: GCA_029375565.1. Taxonomy (NCBI): domain Eukaryota; kingdom Metazoa; phylum Chordata; class Lepidosauria; order Squamata; family Gekkonidae; genus Gekko; species Gekko gecko. The sequence goes on from JAPDNY010000016.1 coordinate 4,484,565, forward strand.
GTTGGCCCTTGCGGAAGGGCATGCTGGACTGCCGTTCCTCGTGTTGCCAGGATCCTCTTTCAAATGAATTCCAGACCACGCAGCCACCCTGATCGAAGCGAGGGTTGAAATGGAAAGCAATGTCTGGTTGAGGCACCTGAGCAGAACCACACTGGAAGTTGACATGGAATCTGCACCGGAGAAAAGGAGCGACTTTAAAACTGGCCGATTCATACCGGGCAGGTTGGGCCAGGGGTCCCCGCCCTCTGCGCTGCGTAAAAACAATAATCCACAAAGCTGAGTTTTTTTAAAAACCGCCTGCTCCCCGCTGCTGATTAATGCAATTTCCTTTACATGGGGCTGCCCTTGGAGACTATTCAGAAGCTTCCTCTGAAACAAAATGTGACAGCCAAGGTTGCTGACGGGTGCTTCACTTTTGAAATAGCTCCCCTGGCTGCACTGCTTGCTTTTGGGCCTCCATCAGAGTGCCAAACAGTGATGGTGCCTCAAGTCTGGAACAACTTCCCCACGGCTGCCCACCCGGCATCAACAGAGTCCAACTTTGTCTTGTAACCCATCTGTGTAGGAGTCATTGTCCACCACCCCCTTCCTTGCTTCTCACCTTTCTGGTTTATTATGAAGGTTCCCATTCTAGACTGATTTTACTGTTGCTCTGGTCTTGAACGATTTACTTATTTTTTCTTTATCTGGATATTTATACCCTGCTTTTCTCTCCAGTGTGGCCAGCTGGTGTCTGAGAGTGCCCTTGCCACGCTGCGAAGGAGCAACATACCCAGGGCACACTGGTACCAGCCACACACAGCTAAGCATCCTGCAGACATCCCATGGGATGGAAACGACGGGGCATTAACACCATGGCCCCAAAGACGGTGCAGCTGGCCCTGACTTGGCCTGGAGACTCGCACTGTGTCCCTCAGTCAGGGGTTTTCTGTGGAGAGGCTTGTGAGGGGAGGAAAGGAGGGAAAGCTGAAGATGGGGAGCAGATGTAGTTAGAGTGGCTGGTGGGTGGGAAAGAAGCAGGAAGAGGAGAGACTCTACTGGGCGGGGGCTTTCAGGAAAGGGAGCGAAGAGATAGTGGGACGGGGGAAACGAGACGCCCCTGCAACACCTTGCAGCTCCCCCACTTGTAAATATCTAAAAGATAAACCAATATTATCTCCTTGGAAACCATTCCCACTGATGCCTATTGAGATTGTTTATTCAATGAAAAAAAGAACATTGTGCATGTTCAGAAGTGCTCCTGAAGTTACTCCATTACCTGGTTCCAAAACAGCCTCAGTATCCTGAGAAACACATTTGAGGTCTGTGGGGAAGAGAACACAAACACCTGGACTACCCACCTGGTACAATGAGGAAGCACGCTCCCCGTGACTATCACCATCAGCCCATCACGGAGGCCACCATAGATGGGACCCGTAAATGGGATGGACTAGGGAGAGGGAGAAAAAGGCACAAAATGTTACATACTCTAAATCAAATGCAGGCATCTCTCCTCCACACGCCCCCTAATGATCTTTATTGCATTGCCATGTTGATTTTTCTGTTCATCTGCTTTAAATTCCCATAATGGGAAGAGGCTCAAAAAACACTGCAGTGTACTTTGCGTGTGTGTGTGTGGGGGGGGAAGCATTAACATCTTTCTTCAAACAGGCACTGGAATCTGATTTCTCCCTTCCACACACAGCTTCTCCCAGAATTCCCGCTGCATTTGAGAGAGAAGACATCAGTGGTCTATTTTGCTTTTTTAACAGAATTCGGACCCTAGAATGCCAGCATAAAAAAACCTTTAAAGAAATTGTCTTAGTAGAAATCAAACAATTAAGAAATCAGCTGGATCTGCTTCAAACTGAACAAATGCAGAAGAAACTGAGCTTTTTAAAGCCAAAACATTTTGAACATGCAAACAAACCAGGAAGATATCTTGCATACTGTCTACCTCAGGGGTCCTCAAACTACGGCCCGCGGGCCACATGTGGCCCGCCGAGGACATTTATGCGGCCCGCCGAGTGTTTATGCCCGCCCTCCCCCGCCCGGAGCCACCGCCTCCTCGAGGAGCGCAGCAGCAGCATTCCCGCAGCCTCTTTCTTCCTCCAGCAGCCTTGGGCGGCAAGAGCGCCCAGGAGCTGAGGAGGAGGAAGGGGCGAGCAGGCTGGTCGTGGGGGAGGGAGCGAACGCAGAGGCGGGGCAAGCAGGCTGGTGGGGGGAGGGAGCCAACGCGGCGGCGGGGCAAGCAGGCTGGTGGGGGGGAGGGAGCGAACGTGGCGGCGGGGCGAGCAGGCTGGTGGGGGGGAGGGGCGAACGTGGTGGCGGGGCGAGCAGGCTGGTGGGGGGAGGGGCGAACGTGGCGGCGGGGCGAGCAGGCTGGTGGGGGGAGGGGGCGAACGTGGCGGCGGGGCGAGCAGGCTGGTGGGGGGAGGGGCGAACATGGCGGCGGGGCGAGCAGGCTGGTGGGGGGAGGGGGCGAACGTGGCGGCGGGGCGAGCAGGCTGGTGGGGGGAGGGGCGAATGTGGCGGCGAGGCGAGCAGGCTGGTGGGGGGAGGGGCGAACGCGGCGGCCCTCCAACGGTCTGAGGGACAGTGAACTGGCCCCCTGTTTAAAAAGTTTGAGGACCCCTGGTCTACGTAAAGAAATTGAAAGGAGAAATATAATTGGTGTACGGAAAAAACATGGTATCAGTCACTTACACAGAGAAAGAAATTCAAGAACAGTTTGAACTCTCTATAAAAGATGTTTTAACAGTAAATGGAATGGATGAATATATTAAAGAAGGCTTAACTTGTAAATTTTCAAACGAAATTAAATTTTGAATCAAAGCATTTCAATTCAAGAGGTCTCACAAGCCATCAAGAAACTAAAAAATGATAAGGCATCAGGACCAGATAGAATAACTGCAATTTACTACAAAACTTTTGAAGAGAATTTTGCCTTTACACATTTATGAATGATATAAGAGAAAATAATATATTGCCAACATCCTGGCAAGAAGCTCATATAACATTAATATAGAAGAAGAATAACGTCCCAATGTTGCCACAATCATATAGACCCATTTCATTGTTGAATGTGGACTATAAAATTTTTGCCTCACTTATGGCTGATAGACTAAAGAAATGTGTCTCCAAAGTAATTCATCCTGATCAGACTAGTTTTGTACCCAAAAAAAAAACATATGAAAGACAATGTTTGTTATGTTGTTGATGCAATAGAACTTGTTAAACATAAGGGCGAAAGAGCAGCCTTTCCATTTTTAGAAGCTGAAAAAGCCTTTGATAATGTGTCTTCGACTTTTCTACAGGAAAAACAGCAATATTTCAAGTGTAGTTTCAGGTTTTTGAATTGGAAACAGAACATCTACACTAAACAACATACAAAAATTTTAATCAAAATGGAAAAAGGAACTTATCAAGGATGTCCACTCTCTCCACTTCTCTTCCTTCTTGTGATGGAAATCTTTGCTTCTAAGACAAGATTCCAAAATTGAAGGATTAAAAATAGAAGGAGGAGTTTAAACTAAAAAGTTTTGACCTACCTCCTCTTCCCTTTTGTATTCCACTTTTTTGGAGAAAATAATTTTTTAAATCATGTCAGGCCCCGCCTCCGTTCCTGGGGGGCTGCCCCCAGTCGCTGTGGTCCCTGGGCCCTCCTCGCAGTCCTAGGAGCTGGGGTGTCCACCAAAAGGGGGAGGAGGAAGGAGTCTCAGACAGATGGGGGGTGGGGTTAGCAGCACCCCGTGAGTCCCTCTGTCACAGCTTGCACTGTCAGGCGCTCTGCTGCTCACTTGCTTGTCCGCTGGCTCTGGCCCCCTTCGGATGCCCTTGCTGTAGTTTCTCCTCCTCAGCCCCTTTCTTTCCTCCTCCTTTATACCCCAGCCCCGGTCCCAGGACCGCCCTCCCCAGCACATGCTCCTCCCACCGGCCAAGCCCCGCCCCCTTAATAAGCCAGGACGGGCTTCGGGAGGTTCGGGCGTGGTTGTGGCTGGGCCCACGGCCTCCCAGGCTTCCTGATGGGTGTGCCCTGCCGCCATGGCTCCGAGCAGCCAGAGCCGCGCCAGGGCAGGGAGGTTCCCTGTCCCAGCGGATCTTCACATCTCCCAAAGACTCGGCTGGGTGCGCACTCTGCCCAGGGCACCATGGCAGGGATTCAGGATGGAGAGAGAGAATAAGTTCTGAGTACTTTTAATCTTGTATTAATTGATTATGTTATTTTCTATAGTTAGAGACAGATAAGATAGAAAGAACTGGAGGATACAGAGGAAGAAATGAACTAGTAACAAGGGCGGCAAGGTGGGTGGAATCTTAAAGGATTGGTTTGGGTTATAAGCTGTATCCCCCCATGAATGTTTAATGTTGTTTGTGGTGTTTTTTATAAATGTAGTGTATGTTATGTTATGTCGTATATGTAACGTTGTATGTTATTGTGGTTGAAAAAAAATTAAAAATGTCCCTTTTAGGGGCGCCTAAAAAAAAAAAAAAGGAAAAATCTTTCAACCAATGCTGTGACGAATCTGGATGACTTTTTAACGTACGTCAGGTGAGCGGACCAGGATAGATTATAGCTAAAAACAACACCAAGGTATCGGAAAGAAGAAACCCATTCTAGTTGACCATCTCCAACTTTAAAATAATGAGGATCTCTTCTTCTAGAAGAAGAGAAGTGAAGAACCTTGGACTTTGCATAATTCACGGTGAGCTCTTCTTGTTTACAATAATCCAGAAAAGTGTTGACAATAGACCTCAGTCCAACTTCAGATGTTGCCAACAGGACAGCATCGTCAGCATAAAGTAGAAGTGGTATAGAAAGACCAGCTAGATACGGAGAATGTTTGGCTCTCTTTTTGAGAAACGGCACCAGATCGTTGATGAAGATGTTGAACAGGGAGGGGGCCAATAAACATCCCTGTCTAACTCCCTTCTGCACAGGGAATTCTGCACTCCCTGAAGAATTCACCCGGACCGAGGCGGATGTATTAGAATAGAGGGCCATAATCAATCCCAGTAATCTGCGGTCAATATTGGTGTTCATTAATTTCTCCCAGAATCTGAGACGAGAGATAGAATCAAAGGCAGCCCTCAAATCCATGAAGGCCGCGTAGAGACAACCTCTTGGACGCGAAGAATACTTAGCAGCAAGATGGAGAAGCGTCAGACAATGGTCTGTGATTGCAACACCCTGTCGGAAGCCACACTGTTCAGGGAAAAGGAACCTCTCTTCATCGAGCCAGTTCTGGAGTCTCTCCTGTAGGAGTGCAGAGTAGATCTTCCCAGGAATGGCAATAAGGCTTATCGGTCTGTAATTCCCTGGATCGTTGGCGTCCCCACCTTTGTGGATTGGTACCACAGTTGCTGTCTTCCAGATACCGGGGATGCTAGCTGATTGGTTAATATCCATAAACAGGTGGGCCAGACGGTGGGCCCACCATTCAGAATTAACCAAAAATAGTTCTAGGGGTATAAAATCCGAGCCCACCACTTTGCCACGCTTCATCTACTGCAGATAATGATGTCATCCAGTTTTGCATGAGCAAAAGACCTGCAATGGGAGAGTGCCCGATCCACTAGCTGCTGGAATGTTGCGGGAGCCCCGTGGAGCCCAAATGGTATCTTTTAAAACTGGAATAATCCTTGCAAAGGCGGTTTTTTCGTGGTCCAACGGGTCTACTGGCACTTGCCAGTACCCCTTTGTGAGGTCCAAGGCTGATAAGTAGCGAGCGGTACTTAGCTGGTCAATGAGCAGGTCAGCGCGTGGCATCAGGTACGCATTGAACTGGGCTCATTTGTTAACTTCCCGATAGTCCACCCAAAACCACATGCTCTGGTCAGGTTTGGCCACTAGTACCACTGGGCTTCTCCAGGCACTTTGGGAGGGCTTGATGATATCTAATTTCTGCATCTCCTCCACCTCTCTGGCCATTACTTCCCACAGCTTCGGAGGTACTGGCCACCATGGGGCCTAGACAACTTTACCCGGGGGTATCAGGATGCAGTGAGTTGTAAGGTGCGTGCAGCCAGGGACATGGGAGAAAACCTCATAGCATTCTTGTAAAGCCTGCCAGAGTGCCTCCCTTTGTGTCCACGAGAGGGCTTCATCCAGAACGGTTTCTGCTGTTTGTGATGAATTACTGCGCCAAGGGGATGTCCCATCCTGTAACTTGTCTGGCTCATTGGCTAAATTGGCCCTTTCGGCAGCGGTGTCCCAGTCCTGCCAGGCCTTGAGGTCATTCACATTTACACGTTTGTGCTGCTGAGACCGGGGGCCACACTGAATTTCATACGAGAGGGGTCCCAGGACCTTGGATACTAGGTACAGTCCCTGCCAGGGATCCCCATGCCCTCCTGGGATACCTCCTGGGATACCAACACCCGGTCCCCCACCTGGAAGGTGCGCATGCAGGTCCCTACATCATAGTGCCTCTTTTGCATGTCTTGGGCCTTCTCAGGATTGGCCAGGGCTTCCCTCCGGACCACTTCTACTTGCTCCTGCAGTTTCTGGACATCTTCACAGGGTTCTTCCTCTGTGGAGTCGCTGTCGTCCGGCCTCTGTCCTTCCGTTGCCTCCAGGATGCCTCAGGGTTGCCACCCGTGGATTAACTCAAACAGGGAATAACCCGTTGAGGCCTGGGGGGAGTTCCCGGAGGGTGAATAAGAGGGGGTCGACATACAGATCCCAAGGGTTTGGATGATCATGGGCCACCTTCCACAACATGGCTTTTAGGGTTTGATTCAGGTGTTCCACCAACCTGTCAGTTTGAGGGTGGTGGACGGAGGTGAATATCTGTCGGATCTGGAGGGACCAGCAGACCTGTTGCATGAGCCCAGCTGTGAAGGGTGACTGATCTCTTGGGGGAGGCCCACCCTCGCTGTTGTTTCTCCTCCTCGACCCCTTCCTTTCCTCCTCCTTTATACCTCAGCCCCGCTCTCAGGACCGCCCTCCCCAGCACGTGCTCCTCCCACCGGCCAAGCCCCGCCCCCCCTTAATAAGCCAGGACACACTTTGGGAGGTTCGGGCATGGTTCCAGCTGGGCCCACAGCCCCCCAGGCTTCTTGACGGGTGTGCCCTGCCGCCACGGCTCTGAGTGGCCAAAGCCACGCCAGGGCGGGAAGGTTCCCTGTCCCAGCGGATCTTCACGTCTCCCAGAGATGCAGCCGGGCTCACGACCGTGGCCTCTCTGTTGCCACTGCAGGAATGCCAGGCCCTGGGGGCATGCTCTGCTCGGGGCACCAGGGCGGGGGTTCTTCAGGACATGGCTGAGTCCGTTTGTCTGCTGGTGAGTGGGGTGTTGTCTCTGGGAAAGGAGTGTGTGGCAGTCCAGAGCCAGGACAAATCATGAATGCCAGCCTAAGATTTGGGAGACCCAGGTTCAAATCCTCACTCTGCCCTGGAACTGCCTGCTAGGTGACCTTGGACCCAGCCTTCCTCACATGGTTGTTGGGAGGAGAAAGTGGAGGACAGTCACTTTCAGTCCCCACTGAGGAGAAAGATGAGGTATAAAACAATACATTTCTTCCCCCTTTCCCCAGGCTTCAGATAGTCTGACCAGCCTTTTATTCTGTTTGCAAGATCTATTTTAAAAAACTGGAAGATTGCTTTGGGGAGGAGTTCAATTAAAGATATCACGATTTCCAGCCAATCAGTGCCACGTACAGTCAATTAAACATACATCCAATTATAACAGATACTCTTTTTTTAATGCTGAAAAACAGCTTTTGGGAGGCATTGGGTTAATGACGTCACTGTTTCTCATCCAATCAATGCTGTGCAGAGTCAATAAAATGTATACCCAATTAAAATCCAGAATCAATGTTTCCAAAGTGTCAAAAAAACTGCTTGAGTTTCCAGTCAACCAGTGCTCTACAAAGTAACCTTCTGCTATAAATCTAATGAAGAGGCTTCCAAGGAGCTCGATGCACAGGAACACCCTTCGTCCATCAAGGTCCGTCTCATCTACTCAGACTGGCAATGGCTCTCCAGAGTCCCAGGCAGAAGAGCTCTTTCGCATCACCCGCTACCTGGTCCTTTTACTTGGGAGATGCTGCTGGGGACTGAACTGGGACCTTCTGCATGCCAAGCAGAGGCCACTGAGCCACAGCCCCTCCCTCTCAATATGAGACAGCAATAATTTCACCTGGACATGATTCCTGGGAAATGCACTTCCACAGTAGGGTCAACCAGTCAAGTCTGCACGTGCCCCCCCCCCCACGCACACTAAAAGACTGTTCTAGCGCGGCCACTGGTGTGGTGAGGGAACTGCCCCCCTCCCAATTCGCTTTTCGGCATTGTGCATCAAAGCCCAGGATCCCAGCAAGTTTGTGGAAGCAGGAATCAGTTGGCAGCACCCACAGGATGGATGGATGAATCAGACCACGGGTCCACCTCTTTATTTATTTACTTCATTTATGCTCCCGAGGGGGACCTAAAGCAGATAAAATGGAGGAGAGGATAAGGATGTCCACATAATTTTCCTCTCCTCCATTTTATGCCCAGAACCACCCTGTGAGGTAGGTCAGGCTGAGAGTATCTAACTGGCCCCAGGTCATCCAGGAGGCCCCCACGGCAGAGTGTATCTCCACTGGCTTCTTGCCCCATACTGTCCAGTCTCGGGCTGGAAAAAGTCATTTCCCGGGAGATTTCAGGAAGAATCTGGCAACTTCTGCAGGCAACAGGCAATTCCTGTCAGTCATGGTTCTTCCCCCAAGTTAGAAGGGAATCATATCCCGAGCAGCTGCTTTAGGTCAGTGCAGCCTACTCTTGACTGGCAGTCAGATCTTGAGACAGGTAGAGGTCTTTCATGTCAACCGTTTTGATGGAGCAAAAAGAAGAACAGGGATGGGGTAAGCTCATTGCTAGGGGAAGATGGTCAAGTCTTAACAAGGAATGAAGACAAAGCGGAATTACTCAACTCTCACTTTGCATCAGTCTTTAACCGTAAGGCGAGCTGTATACAAACTGAAGAATGCAGGGCATATGAAGGAAGGGGGAACTGCCGGTCCAGAATAAGGAAGGAAATGGTTAGAGAGCTTCTAGTTGCCTTAAATACTTTCAAATCTCCAGGGCTTGCATCCCAGGGTGCTAAAAGAAACTGCAGATGTTATTTCAGAGCCTCTGGCTCTAATCTTTGAGAAGTCCTGGAGTACTGGTGTTGTGCCAGGAGACTGGAGAAGAGCGAATGTTGTCCCGATCTTCAAGAAGGGGAAAAAGAAGGACCCGGGAAATTACAGGCCTGTCAGCTTGACATCAATACCTGGGAAAATTCTGGAGCAGATTATCAGACGCTCTGTCTGTGAGCACCTTGAACGGAATGAGTTAATTGGTAGTAGCCAGCATGGGCTTATCAAGAATAAGTCATGCCAAACCAACCTTATCTCCTTTTTTGACAGAGTTACGAAAATGGTTGGCTCTTGCAGTGCTGTGGATATAGTGTATCTAGATTTCACTAAAGCATTTGACAAAGTTTCTCATGATATCCTTAAGGATAAGCTGGTTAAATGTGGGCTGGATAGTACAATTGTTGGATGGATTCATGGTTGGTTGAAAAATTGTACCCAACGAGTGCTTGTAAATGGCTCTGCGTCTATGCGGAAGGAAGTCTCAAGTGGAGTGCCACAGGGCTCGGTCCTGGGCCTGGTGTTGTTCAAAGTTTTTATAAATGAACTGGAGGAAAACATAGAGGGGATGCTTATCAAATTTGCAGATGACACAAAGCTGGGTGGGATTGCTAACTCTGAAGAAGACAGAGTCAGGATTCAAAATGATTTAGATAGTGGGCTGAGGCAAATAAATGAAATTCAGCAGAGATAAGTGCAAAGTCCTAAACCTGGGCACAAAAAATTAAAGGCACAGATATAGAATGGGAGGGACTTGGCTTGACAGCAGCACATGTGAAAGGGATCTAGGTGTTGTGGTTGATCACAAGCTCAACATGAGCCCGCAGTGCGATGTGGCTGTGAAGAAAGCTAATGCAATCTTAGGATGCCTTAACAGAAGCATTGGTGGTGGGAGGAGCACTCTATTCTGCTATGGCCAGGCCTCACCTGGAGTCCTGCGTCCAGGTTCGGGCACCACACTTTAGGAAGAATGTTGACAAGCTCGAGCATGTCAAGAAGAGGGCAACCAGGATGGTGAGAGGGCTTGAATCCAAGTCTTATGAGGAAAGGCTGAAAGAGTTGGGTATGTTTAGCCTGGGAAAGAGAAGGCTTAGAGGGGACATGATTGCAGTCTTCGAATATTTGAAGGGCTGTCATGTAGAAGCTGGAGCACATCTGTTCTCTCTTGCTCCGGATTGCAAGACTAGACCTAATGGGTGGAAATTACAAGGGGGTCGATACTGGCTAGATATCAGGAGAAACCTCCTAACTGTAAGAGTGGTTGAGTGGTGGAACAGTCTGCCTCGGGAGGTGGTGGATGCTCCTTCACTGGATGTTTTCAAGCAGAGGCTGGACGACCATCTTTTGGGTATGTTGTAGGTATGTAGGGCTATCTTTTGGCTATGCTCCTGCAGAGGGCAGGGGGCTGGAGTAGATGGCCTGCAAGGTCCCTTCCAACTCTAACATTCTATGATTCTAAGGTGCTGGGGATTGAACCTAGGGCCTTCTGCGTGCAGGGCAGACACTCTCCCATGGAGACCCAGCCAGAGACACATGAAGCTGCCTTCTACCAAGTCAGAGCACTGGTCTCTCAGGGCCGGGACTGTCTGTTCTGACTGGCAGTGGCTCTCCAGGGCCTCGGGGCAGAGGTCTTTCACATTACCCACTGAGATGCCAGGGACTGAACCCAGGACCTTCTGCATGCCAAGCAGCTGCTCTCCCAATAAGCCATGTGTCAGAAATGTCTGTTTGCTATTTTACACTGAGTCCATTGTTCTGTGTTCCCTATCTCGTCCCTGCATTGCGCTTGCGTAGTTATGCTGGCAGTAACGTGGGAGCTTCTTCTATGCTGCTCAGTCTTATCACGGTGGCCTTGAATGTGGGCTTTGGGCTATTCTTGAGCTTATGAGAATTTTCCAGTCCTGAGAAGACGAGGGGAGGAGGGAGTCGTCTCCCGCCCATTAAGTAATTCTCCCGCCGGGAGTTTCCCGCGCGCGCGCTTACAGTTCATTTGCTAGTTGCACTTTGCATCACACTATAACCTTGCTTGAGCCGCTTCTCCCGCCATTCCTGACAATGATCCTTCACTGTGGGTTTAGCACTGTATTCCAATAAAGCCCTTCTTAATCAAAGAATGCTTGGATCTACTTGCTTTTGAACCTGACACCATGGTCCCTCCCTGTGGCATGCAACTGCTGTGAGCACAACCATTATTTTTCCATTTTGCTGTTTATTTATTTATTTGGATTTGTATCCCGCCCTTCCCGAAGGCTCAGGGCGGCTAACAACAAGGCACACATGCCAACTTTAAAACAAGTTCAACAGTATAAAACCAGAATATAAACATATAAACAATATAAAACATAGAAACAACATCCAGGCAATGAAACAAGATGGGGCAGATTATAGCCCCCGGCAGACATTAACCCCCAATAGCCAAACAGCAGCCAAACAGTAGCTCGTCACCCCTCTCCTGCCAGGGCCGCCCCGCACTCAATGGTGACGATAGTGCGATGGCAGATGGCTAACCATGGCGGCGGCTCCTAATCATAGGCCTGGCGGAATAGCTCCGTCTTACAGGCCCTGCGGAACTGAGCAGGGTCCCGCAGGGCCCGGATCTCCTCCGGGAGCTCCCTCCACCAGGTAGGAGCCGCCACCGAGAAAGCCCTGGCTCTGGTGGCAGCAAATTTTACTTCTCTGGGGCCTGGAATTTCCAGGAGCTGTTGACTCCCCGACCGAAGTGCCCTTGGGGGAACATATGGGCAAAGGCGGTCCCTCAAGTAGGCTGGACCCTGGCCATACAGGACTTTAAAGGTCAAAACCAGCACTTTGAAGCGAATCCGGTACGCTATTGGCAGCCAGTGCAGCGCTTTCAGCACAGGCTGAATATGATCCCTCCTGGAGAGACCCATCAACAGTCTGGCTGCAGCATTCTGCACCAGCTGCAGCTTCCGGATTTGCGACAAAGGCAGCCCCAAGTAGAGAGCGTTACAGTAGTCTAGCCTTGAGGTGACCGTCATATGGATCACAGTGGCCAGGTCATTGCGGTCAAGGAAGGGGACCAGCTGCCGAGCCAGCCGAAGGTGGTAAAAGGCTGACTTGGCAGTGGCTGCTACCTGGGCCTCCATCATTAAAGAGGAGTCCAGGAGCACACCCAGACTCCTAATTTCCGATGCCGGCACCAGCGGCACCCCGTCGAAGGTCGGGAGAGGGAACCCCAACCCTGAACCGATCCGACTCAGGCCCAGGACCTCCGTCTTTGCCGGGTTTAGTTTCAGCCGACTCAGTCTGAGCCATCCAGCCACAGCCTGTAAAGCCCGATGAAGGTCATCTGGGGTAGAGTTCGACTGGCCACCCAGCATCAGATAGAGCTGGGTGTCATCTGCATATTGATGACACCCAAGCCCGCAACTCCGGGCAATCTGGGCGAGGGGGCGCATGTAGATGTTAAACAACATCAGGGACAGCACAGCCCCTTGAGGCACCCCACACTCAATGGGGTGTCTCCGGGACCGCTGATCCCCAATCACCACCCTCTGTCCCCGACCTTGAAGGAAAGAGGCCAGCCATTGAAGTGCGAGCCCCTGAATCCCCACGTCAGCGAGGCGGTGGGCCAGCAACTGGTGGTCGACCGTGTTGAATGCCGCCGACAGGTCTAACAACACCAGAGCAGCCACACCACCCCGATCCAGATGCCTACAGAGATCGTCAGTCAAGGCGACCAGCACTGTCTCCGTCGCGTGACCCGGGCGGAAGCCGGACTGGAAGGGATCGAGGACAGAAGCGTCATCCAGAAAACCCTGCAGCTGTGACGCCACCGCCCTCTCAATAAGTTTGCCCAAGTAGGGCAAATTGGACACTTGCTGATAGTTGGCCAATTCGGCCGGGTCCAGAGATGGCTTTTTCAAGAGGGGGCGGACCATCGCTTCCTTGAGTGCCCTAGGGAACCGTCCCTCGGAAAGGGACATGTTGATAATCTCCCGCAGGGCACCTCGAAACCCCTCATGGCCCACTTTAATGAGCCAGGAGGGGCACGGATCCAGGTCGCACGTGGTTGGACGCACAGAAACAAGGAGTCTGTCAACTTCTTCCAGTCTGAGTGGGACAAAACACTCTAAACCTGGCCCCCAAAGACAAGCAAGGGGCCTCAAGTTCACTCACTGTGTCAATTGTGGCGGGGAGGTCACGGCGGAGCGCCAAGACTTTGTCTGCAAAATAGCTCACAAATGCCTCACAGCCAATATCCAATTCCCTAGCGTTTTGCCTGCCCTGTGGCAGAGCTGTCAAGGACCGAATTGCACTAAATAATTGGGCCGGGCGTGAGCTAGCAGATGCAATCATGGCCGCATAGAAATCTCTCTTAGCGGCTTTGACTGCCATCTCACAGGCCCTCATAAGTGTCCTATAAGATGTTCTTGATGCCTCATCGCGAGCTCGGCGCCACCGTCTCTCCAGCCGTCTCAGTTCTCGCTTCAGCTCACGCAACTCCTGGGTGTACCAAGGCGCTCGCCTTACACGAGTGCGGAGAGGGCGCCTGGGAGCGATCTCGTCGATGGCTGAGGAGAGCCGGGCATGCCAGTCCTCCACCAGCTCATCCAACGAGCCACCAGGGGGCCTTGGATCCCGCAGGGCCATTTGGAGCCGCACTGGGTCCATCTGGCACCGTGGGTGAGCAAAAATCCGCTCGCTGCCCAAACAGGCTCAGGGTGGAACATTCAGTCGGGCCCTCAGGGCCAGGTGGTCTGACCATGGCACTGCCTCAGTGGCGATCCGGTCCACCATCACCCCCGCCGCGAAGATCAAATTGAGCGTGTGACCGGCCCGATGCGTGGGGGCTGAAACGAATTGAGAGAGTCCCAGTGCCGCCATGGATGACACCAGGTCCATAGCCCGGCTGTTCACTCATTATTGTGTCGGAGGGTTGCTGGTTTCATGTATGGGGGGGGCTTCCACCTTCATGTGAACTGATGCCACTGCCCTCTAACAAGTCAGACCCTTAATCCATCTGACCACCAAACTACATGGCAAGGTTGTCGTAAACCACATTGTGAACCTCGGGCCTAATATGTCAGAAGCAGTGCCAAACTGCGCTGCAGGGATGTGACTGGCAAGTTGGGGGACAAGCCCGACAGCAAGACCTGTGTTCTCCAGAGCGATGCTTAAAATGAAGATGAATCATTTTTCACACAAGAAAGGGTAAGTTCAAAAGGGCATGAACTCCTTTGTTTCCGCTTCGGAGGAGGGCGGCAGGCCACTGCGGTGAGATCCTGGACTCCACGCCCATCCCTCTCCAAGGAGAACCAGAAGTCCGCCTGCAGGCAAATCAACGGTCAGCCCTCAAACTGGAGTCATTTTATGTCAGGACCAGCCTTGACCGCTGCCACAAAAGCCCACTTCGTTCCATTTCCACAGAACGGTCTTACCTCTTTTTATGGGCAGGCCAAATTCCCATCGGATGTTTCGACTTTGTGGCCCTCCTTCTGAAATAGGGCTTTTCCTTTGCACTTTTCCAGGCCCGGACCTGCCCAATTTGTCCTGCAGTTATTCCAAAAGAGGGCCATACCACCTCCCATCATGCAATTCATCAGTAATGGTGCCTTTTTTGTGCATACTCAACTACGTTACATGACTACATTGCCATTAAAAAAATGGGAATGGGGGAAGGCTCTCTACAGCAGAGGTGTCAAACTCATTTGTCATGAGGGCCAGACCTGACATAAATGTCACTTTGTCAGGCCAGGCCATGTGTGCCATAAAATGTAATGCCAGATATTGGTAATCTCCCAAGTTGGTGTATCCTCGCTGCAAGGCCGCATGGGCTGGGGGGGGGGGGTGCAAAGGGAAACCCACGTGGGTGGACTGGAAAGCCAGCAGTGCAGCACTGGGCAGATGCTCCTACGCTGCTTGACTGCTGCAGACGAGGTGGTTCCGCCATGCTCAAGCCACAATTGGAGTGGCTCTGCCCAATACCCCGCCCCCCTGAGCAGTCTCCTG
The DNA here is from genome assembly GCA_029375565.1 of Gekko gecko. Lineage (NCBI taxonomy): Eukaryota > Metazoa > Chordata > Lepidosauria > Squamata > Gekkonidae > Gekko > Gekko gecko. The sequence continues at coordinate 4,499,640 of JAPDNY010000016.1, forward strand.
TTTCCCTCCTTTGCACTAGTAGCCCTCGGGCCTGACGTTTGACACCCCTGCTCTAGAAGGTTCATTTCAGGACAAGGAACCAGTGAGAGGCAGGCAGAGACCAACTGGAGTGTTGATGTTTCACTGCAACGAAGAGGACGGAGCCCACCAGCCGCAGTCGGAGCCTTGCCCGCATGAGCCGCGTCAGGCGCTCTTGCCCCTCCTTGGCTGCTACCAGGCAGTCGACTTGGAGGTGCTGCTGTGGGAAGGCGCAGCCAGGGTGCGCATTGTAAAACAAACGAACAAACAACACACACACACATTGACTTATTATAATGATCAGAATCGTGTTGTAACGCAATTGATACCTTTTTAATGGCCGATGTCAACGGCACAACCTGGGGGAGAGGGCAGTAGGGGGAAAATAAACCCAACGACAGGAATTCCTCACTAGAAAACTGCAAAGTTAGGATCCATTTTTTTAAAAAAAATCGCTGAATATGAGGATTCTGAAAATGCAGGACAAAGTGACAAAACTCCTGAGGAGGCAAAATTTTGTCTGGAAACTTTTGCAAAGTTTTGATTATTTAAAAAAGCGGATGCTGGGGTTTGCTGTTTTGTGGAAATGGTCTCTGCCCAGAGCTACAGTGAATACAACTCCCTTTCTCCCTCTTCCTGTTCACACCAAATCCTGGAGGGACTCAGGCAGCCTAAAACACTGACCTGGACTGATGGAACAGAGTTGTCACAACACCACGGGGTGGGGGGTGGGGGGCAGGGGGCTCCTTTTTTTTAATTCTGCCCCCAATGAAGATCACAACACAGGGCTGGCAGAGCCAAACAGAGCCAGTTTGGTGTAGTGGTTAAGTACGCGGACTCTAATCTGGGAGAACTGGGTTTGATTCCCCACTCCTCCACTTGCACCTGGCTGGATGACCTTGGGCAAGCCGTAGTTCTGATAAGAGCTGTTCTTGAAAAAGAGCAGTTTCTGTCAAGAGCTCTCTCAGCCCAAATGTAAGAAAAAAGAGGGCTCGTTTTACCATATGTGGTGGACATGTGAAAAAGCAAGTGCTTTTTGGACTGAGATTCATAATGAAATTCAGAAAATCTTGAAATGTACTTTGAAAAAAGAGCCAGAAATGTTACTTTTAGGACTCAAATTAGAAGAAGTTAAAATGGCAAAAAGAACTTTGCTATGGTATGGTATTTCAACTGCAAGAATGACTTATGCTCAGTTTTGGAAGCAGGAGCAGGTACCTGATAAATGGGAGTGGATTAAAAAAATGATTGTTATGGTTGAAATGGATAAGTTAACAAGAAAACTTCATGGAAGAGAAGATGAAGAATTTTTAGCAGACTGGAAGGACTTTAAAGACTATTTAGAGCTTAACTGGGATGTGAAAAATAGACTACTTTGTTTTGATAGCTATTAATAATAGAAGTGTTGCAACAAAAGAGACTGTAATAGAAAAGTTACCTAATAGTTAAAATAGAAAAGGAAAATAGTGAAATTTATTATTCTAATACTGAAAATGAATTGAATGTAAGAGAATATTGATTGAAATGTTAATGGGGGCGGAGCATCATTGGAAGCCAGGGGAGGGGGGATAAAATTTTTAGAAAAGGATATGTTAAGAATTGTTAGTCAAATATGGAAGATGCTATTATATCCTGATAATAAATTTTCTTTTTTTTAAAAAGAGCTCTCTCAGCCCCACCTGTTGTGGGGAGGGGAAGGGAAAGGAGTTTGTCAGCCGCTCTGAGACGCCTTTGGGCAGTGAAGGGCAAAGGGGTATAAGTCCAATCTCTTCTCTCCTTCTTCTCTTCTCTGGCGGAGGGCACAGAGCAGGGCCAGGACACGCCCATCCCCAAGTCAGACTCCTTCATGGTTCAAAGTACACCATGGGTGGGCAAAGCAAGAGAGGTTCAGCCAGCATGTGCAGCTGCTGAAACGTTGCAGTCTTATTGCCAACCACATGCCATCTGCGCCAAGCCTCAGAGGACCTAATTTCCTCTTTTGCTGTTTTCCTCAGTGTTCGGTCCTGCCTGCTCTTCACCGGCAGTGGCTCTTGGCGGAGAAAGGTCTTCCCGGAAACTTCTGGATATACTGAAGATGGAACCAGGGATATTCTGCATGCTGAGGGACAGTTCTGTATATATGTATGTATGTATGTGCCCTCAAGTCACCCGACTTATGGAAACCCCAGCAAGGGGCTTTCAAGACAAGTGAGAAGCAGAGGGGTCCTGCCATGGCGTTCCACTGCAGAGTCTTCCTCAGTGGTCTCCCTTCAAAGTACTGACCTGGCTTGGCTCCTGAGATCTGATGGGGTTGGGCTATATGCCATCTCATTCCACTACCAGCACTGACCTACAGCCCTCTCTGAAACGTTACCATGAAATAAAACACACAAAGCTGCCATACAGAAGACCACCCATTTGGCCCAGTCTTGTTGCCTCTGATTAACGGGGACTGCATGCGGGGGGGGGGGGGGCTCCACCTCTAAGCAATTCATTTCCTTGATTTTCACCTCACCCCGTTTCTGAGGAGTTCAGGGCAGTGGATGTGCCTTCCATGTTATTTTCACAATAGCCCTGTGAAGTGGGTTATGCTGAAGTAGAGGGACTGATCCATCCGGTGACTTTCATAGTTGAGTGGGGATTTGGGAAGAAGAAGAAGAAGAAGAGATTGGATTTATCTGCCACCCTTCACTGCCCAAAGGCGTCTCAGAGCGGCTTACAAACTCCTTTCCCTTCCCCTCCCCACAACAGACACCCTGGGAGGGAGGTGGGGCTGAGAGAGCTCGGACAGAAACTGCTCCTGAGAGAACTGACCCAAGGTCATGCCAGCAGCTGCATGTAGAGGAGTGAGGAATCAAACCTGTATTAGAGTCTGGGCTCCTAACCAGAACACCAAACTGGCTCTCAAACTGGGAAAAGAAAAGAAAGGCAGGGAGGTGAGGCAAAAATCCTCAGGTGATCGAATAGACAAAATGCAAAAAGGCCAATTGGTTTGAAACAAGTGCACCAAACCCTCTTTGGGGGCCGACTGCAGGCCTTGGTTCCCCTGCATCCTACCGCTCGGTTGGTTACGGGTTTGGGCCGGATCTCGGTCACTCTGCCGCTGCCCCGCACAGGCTTGTCCAGCCAGCCCCTCCCCAGGGAGCAGCGCAGGGGTGGACGGAGGCGCCTGATGCCCAGGCGGGGGGGGGGCGCGGCGCTCCCGCTGAGCTGCGGCGTCTGGTGAGCGAAACTTCTCCTGGGTGAGCTGCTGGCAGTATGTGGGCGAGCGATTGGGCAGCTGAGTCAATGGGCTTGCTCTGGAGCCATCCGTTCCGTTCCTGAGCGGAGACCGAAACGTGTGAGCCGGAGGCTAAGAAACTGTGAGCCGGCTCACGCGGACTCGGCTTGGAGGGAACGTCGGGCGGCAGGGGGCGCGTGAAACGGCAGGCGGGGCGGCCCCGCTCTCCTCCCCCGCCCCCGCCCCGGAGCCCCCAGTCCCCCCACGCAGCCTTCGCAGCCGCAAACCCCCGGGCCGGGCCGGGCGGCAGCTGCGGTTCAACCCCGGAGGCGTCGCGGGCGAGACCCCGCGCCCGGGACCCCCGCCCCGCTCCTGGCCGGGGGAAGGGCTCCCGCCGGGGGGGGGCAGGGAGGAGGGCGTCGGGGGCTCGAGCCCCGCGCCCGGGATGGGGGGGGCACCCGGGGCCGGACGCTGCGCGCGTCGCACCCCGACGGGGCGCCTGGGGAGGGGGAGGGGAGGGGAGGAGGGGGCCGCCCGGGACTCACCGGTCGGAAGAAGGGCGCTTGGAAAGCCATGGGCGCGGCGGCGGCGGCGGACCGGGAGGCTGCCCGAAAGCGAAAGTCGCCCCGGACTGGGGGGGGGGAGAGGGGGAGGGGCCGCCCCCTCCCCTCCCCCTCCCCTCCCCCGAGGCGTCTCGTTGGGCCCGCGGCACCCCCCTGCCCGGCCCTTGCCCTGCCCTGCCGCGGGGGGGGGGGGCGGAGGGCGGCCCCGTCGGGGGAGCGGGGGGGAGGCCGGGCTGGGGCGCTGGGCTCGCGGGCGGGGGCGGGGGGGCCCTCGGGGCGGGGGGGGGCGAGGCGCTCCCCGGTCAGGCCGGCAGGTTCCCCGGCCCGGCCTGGAGATTGGCAGCCCTCTGGACACGGCTCCGCCTTCCCTGCCGCGCGACAGAGGCCGGGCCGCTCCCGGGCCAAAGTCCCGCCGTCAGTGAGCGAGGCCCGTCGGCTCAGCCAGCGTCCGGCCTCCACCGGGCCCAACACCCCGAAGGAAGGGCCGGCAGCGCGCGCGGGCTGCGGCGGGGGCTGCGGAGGGGCTGGGCGGCTCGGCCGGACTGCCTCGCAGGGGTTCTCGCGTCCTCCGTGCTGGCTGCAGGCCGCAAGGCGCCTCCCCGGCCGGCCGGCCGCGCGCGTGGGGGGTCTGGGCCCGCCAGGTCGGCCTGCGCAGGGGCCCCGCGTGCCTGCCGGACTCGGAGGGGAGGGCGCCCCCGGGCCTGCCACCAGCGGCGGGACGGTGCGCCCAAGAGACGCCGCCACTTGCAGGAACTCGGAAAGGATATTGCAGAGTTAGAAAAGGGGCAGAAGAGAAGATCCTGGGATTTTTCAGTTAAAAAAAACCGGGGAACATGATCGCGATCTGCAAAATGGGGCAGAGAAAGAGGTCGAGAACTGCCCCCCCCCCCCATGTTAGCACTTGGGGCACCGGATGCAGTTGACCGGTCGATTTGGGACAGATGACAGGAAATACTCCTCGACTCCTCGAATGGTCGGGTTGCGGCGCCCACTGGCAGCGGGCGTGGGGGCGGCTCTGGGCGGGACGGGCGCTTGCTGTGCCGCGGATCTCGAGGTAGCCCCCAGGCCCGGAGTGCCAGCAAGAGGAGGCCCCCCCGGGGATAGTCCCGCGCCCCGGCCCCTTGGCCCTCCAGAGCAACCGCTGGGTACGTGAAAGAGGATGCTGGCCCGGATGGACCCTGTCTGATCCAGCCGGGTCCCTCCTCCCTCCATCCCCGCCGCTGAGAGGGCCACGATCCATCCATGCCTCTGCTTTGATGGCGGCCAGGTGGGCTCCTTGCCTGGTCTTCGCCCCTTCCCCCCCTTTTGTCCCCTGAGCCTCTTCAGGTGCCCTTCTGGCCCAGGCGAAGGGAAATGCTCAGGGCGACCCGGCTGTTTGCCAGCTCTGGCTTCTGAAGCAATGGCTGGGTGGCATGAATGCCTTGCAGCAGATCCCTCTTCATGTACAGACCCTGAGCGCCCCATCCCCCACAATACCTGGGTGGAGAGGGTGTTGCTCAGCATCGGGGGCGGGCTTGGTCAGGCAGACCCCCCTGCGGATAGAGAGCACTCCTTTGGGGAGGGGGCCGGGCGGGCGCACAGAATCCTTGGGAGGCCGGTGCGGGTCATGCTGCCCAGCTCTCCCCTCCACTTTGGAGACTTCCTCTAAGCATCTGGTTGTTACTACAATTAGCTCCACGATGGGGGAAATGGCTCCCCATTGCACAAAGCCCCTTTACATCTTCGTCACAGAAACAGAAAGTCCCGGGTTCTTTGCTCAGAGGGGAGAGATTTCGAAACAGGCTGAAAATAAACACATTTAGTGTGGCAACATCTGGGTGATTTCATTTTAGCTGAGAAGTGAATTTGCCCCCTAAGTCAGTGCCATCATCCACCCCCATTCTTCAGATTGTCTGTTTTTTCCTCCCTCACCTCTTCTTTAGCATGGGGTCTGAGGGTTGTTCCTTCATAAAAAACATTTTTTTAAAAAATGTGCTCCCCCCCCAATCTGTTATGCTTTGTTGGGGGAAAGCACACACAGAAGTACTTAATTACCATTCATGTAGCTCCTTTAATAAGACTTCTTTGCATGTGTAAAATTACCAGATTTGTAGCTATCAGATTGCCGGTGATTAGTGTAAACAGCAAAAGAGGTTTTAATAGGAAAACAAGGTAAAGTTTCATCCCAATAGAAGCCAAGAATGAAAAGCAAAACTTTCCATTTAAAACACCTCTAAGGAAGGAAATTCCAGAACTGGTTGAGGCAGCTTGCCCTTGCATCAGAGTTGGCAGCATTTACTTGTTTCAGGCAATGGATTCCCTTGTCTGTAGTTAGGCTAAGAATGTTCCCCAAACAGAGCAAAGTTTGAATCCAAATCTGGGTGCATCTGAAGAAGTGTGGGTGCACACGGCAGCTTGTATCCAGAATTAAACTTGGTTGGTCTCCAAGGTGCCCCCCGACTGGACTCGAACTTTGTTCTGTTGCTTCAGACCAACATGGCTGCTCAGCTGCCTCTATCCCAGACAGACGGTAATGGTGGAATTTCTGCAGTGACTTTGAATGGCCGGGAGGTGCAAGTTGTCATCCATCCAGCAGCTAGGCCAGCTCTGCTGTTAGGCCGCTCACCTGCCACTCAAGAACTGGGGACCTAACGAGGAAAGGAGGGAGGAGTCAGGGTTTTTCCTCCCTGAGGGCCAGGCTGCAAGGGGGTGGCAAGATGGCGGCCGCTGCCAGTCCTGGGGAACGTGGTGACCACCCCAGGGGTTGCCTTCCCCCAATAGTGCAGCCCTGGCCAGGGGCTGGGGGAGAGAAGGGAATGGGAAATGGAGTCCTGGCTGTCTTGTGGGGGTGAGGGTGGGGGGAGACAGCGTGCAAAGGGGGGCTTTTTGCTGTGTGTTTTGTGTTTGGGGGATGCTTTGAAACCAGCAGGGGGGCTGGGAGCATGTGTGAAAACTGTGCTTGTGCTAACCTTGTTTTGTGCAGACTGCGCCAGGGAGATCCTGGGGAGACTCTGTTGTACATATTTGATTCCATGTCAAAAATGAAGTCAAGTGAGGAGGAAGTTCTATGTTTTTATTTCAATTAACAAGAAAACAGTTGGACCAAATAGTCCATCCAAAATTGACTACTTTCTTCTCAGCATATTTGGGAGATAGGCTTCAATTAACAGGAAAACAATTGGACCAAATAACTCATCAAAAAATTGACTACTTTCTTCTTTTTCTTCTTCATCTTCTTCTTCTTGAACATATTCTGGGCATATTCAGGAAATACATGATATTTTATACATGGACTGACATCATCAAAAAAACCAATATTCAGAAAGCATAATTGGTTACAAAAGACAGTGGTCATTTGAATAATAAGCCTCTGATTTGTCAGATGTAAAGAAACATATCTACATCAAATCTACGTAAAACCTAAGTGTTTACTTAACCTAACCTAAGTGATAATGGGCAAGGATTCTTCATATCCTAAACAAAAGTGTTTGTTGTTCTTGATATGAAACCAAAATCTTATCTGACCCAGACACTGCAAAGTGTTTCCCTTAAGAACTACAGAATCATGAACTCTGTACCTATTATGTTGTCTGCTGACAATATCAGACCTACAAGAGTAAAGTCTTCAATATAACAGGCCTTCCTTATATCCTAATAAAATATTACTTAAAAGAGGAATCCAGAAAACCAAGAAAAATATGAACAATCAAGAAGAAAAAACCTATATAAAAAATCTTTATATTCCCACTCGTACTACAAGTCCCCCTTTGGTACAGTGACCAAATACAGGCTCACTGCTACCACTATCAATCTCTATGTGACAATGAGTGCATCATAATGTAATTCCCTCAGGAAACAGATGATGGGAACGCCTAGCAACAAGACAAACTAAAAAGGAAGGCATTGAATACAACCACAAAATCCAAGAAAACCCCAAAATCTCAAAATAAATAAATAAAAACAAGGTATGTTTTCATAATTACTTGCATAGGGAAAGGCCTTGAAAGCATTCATATCGCAAATGAAGAATATTCTAGAAATTTGCATTCACAAGAATAACATACTAACTTCTTTTTTTTTTGTAGGGTTCTGGACATAAACATAGTCTTATCATATAAAGCCATACATTTTAACATTTCATATGGTATACCTCTATCCATTGATTCTTCTTGAACACGTGCACATCATCATTCTATGGAGCACTTCAAAGGCTCTCCCTTAAACAAAATGGTTTTCTGAACATGGTTGCAATTGGTGCTGAATATGCTTGACTATGGTTACATAAACTGGAATGCTGGCATTGCCAAGTCCCTGTGAAGTTAAACTGAATTTGACGGTACACCCCCATTTGGCCCTAACAGACCTTCTTGCTTGCATATACCATAAAGTTTGGTTAATGATCATTGAATTGCCCCACTTTTTTCATATGTTAGATCTATATGGATGTTCCAGCCCAGTAGCAAAGCATGTCAGATAAACCACTATAAAATGACATATCTCCTACCATCTTCAACTTACTGCTTCCTTCAAACTTAAACCTGAAACAATCTAAAACAAACCTACTGTAACAACAACAAACATCTAAAAACAATCTGCACAAACCTACTGTAACAGTTCTCCCACCTGGTCAGTTACCTCTGGATATGTGGGGTAGGGAAGGGTACCACAGAGAAGTAAAGTGCCATTGTTTCCTTCTATCATTCACACTCCAGTAAATTGGGGACACTATATATTTTGGCCCAATAAACTTTTCATACACCAAATTTGTTTGGGAAGCACATACAAATATAATAGTTAAAACTCCCCCGATAGTCCTGCTCATATACATCAACATAAAAATGAGTATAACAAAATGAAAACCCAAAAACATTCACTAGGGTCACTGCAGTCACTATCACTGGAATCTCTTGCTGATATAAAGAGTTTTGTGTCGGCTGGCTGCTTGCAAAATTTATTGTTCAGGAACAAAGCTGGAATAGTTCTGGAACATACAGGAATGAAATGGGAACAAAGCTGGAATAGTAAGAGTGCTGGCTGTGCACTGTCAAAAGTGTAGTGCAAGTACAGGCTTCAAAGCTTGCCTGCAAGGACACAAAATGCAAAGGGGTGGGTCCCACTGGAACGGGTGTGGCACCAGCTGCTACTGCTGTGACACCGATAGCAAATGTGTCAGGCACAGATAGGGCCTCGGCTTCTGGAACTTCCACCTGCTGCAGGTCCAGATAGGCGTCTGGAAACTGATGTCAGGTCAGGCTCAGGGTCCACTGGAGACACAACTTGTCATGTGTGAAAGACGTGAAACCAGGATGGCGTTTCCCCCAAGCAATGGAGCAGTGGTGGTCGCCAGAAATGTCAAAGGAGGCCAGGAGCAGCCAAATGCTGTTGGCTAGAAGCATCAGTAGCCAGACTTGATCTCCAGGGTAGATGTCAGGGGCAAGCCACATCAGCCGAGACAGAAAGGAGGTTCCAGGCTCACAGATGGGCACCTTGTTAAGAATATTTCAAAAATAAAATAATTGAATTAAATGATTACTTGGTTGTACCTCAGTGGGGTCACTTCAGTGGGGGTCTATGGTTCTCAAAACATAATGGGCTATTCATAAGAATTCCTTCTATCTAAGTTAATAATTTAAGCAAATGTGTACAATCTTTATTTGATAGTAATTCTATACACTTATGCAATTACTTCCTTCTGATGTCTACTTTTTATTGGATAAGGCAAGCCTGGGTCTCCCACATTCACAATCAAATCCAGGATGTTAAATTGCTACTCCTCCTTCCCCTTCTCCAGGCAGGCAGATTACAAGAGGCCTGCATGGGCGCTTTCACAGACCATTCGTTGGGAGCTCCTGGTCCCTCATCCAGGAGATCGGAGATGTTATTTGTGTGTGTGTGTGTGTGTGTAGTAACCACGGCCGCACTGTGGTGCAGGTCTCATAAAACAAACAAACATAAAGAATACCAGGAGTCCCAGACACGCTTAAATTTAAGGTTGCATGCAAGAAGTTGTCATAGTTTCAGTGCACCCCCCTTCACTAGCAGTGTAGGGGAGGGTGGCCGGGTGTCAAAACCCACGCTCCCTTGCTAATGAGCAGCTGGATCATAAAGAAAATTTGGTAACTAACAAAATCTGGGCTCACAGTTTTAAATGCATGCATTAGCAAGGTGCAGTGTGGATTCCTGCAAAAGTTGCGGAGGCAGAAAAACCACAGAGCTTAATGACCTCCCGGGGCAATTAGCAACCAGGAGGGCCATGGTGCTGACATTTTTGCAGACCACGGGATCCAGACTTTAATACTGGTGTCCCACTGTGGGTGTGTGGGTATCTCCATGGCCATCCTTCGTTCCGCCGCTCAGGAAAGAAGGAGTTTCAAAAACAGAACAACAATTTAAATGTCTTTATATTCCCACTCGTACTACACTCTGTGGAGCCCCCACCCCAGACAAAGCCTAGGACCCCTCCCCCACCCCCGCATGCCCCCCACCTCCCCGTGTAAGCCTCAGAGAGAGCGGAAGCCGCTGGCTTTGCAGCAAAGGGGGAAATTCTACTCTCTTGGGTCCTTGGGTCCCTGTGGGAGATGCTGCTTCTGCCAGGAGTAGATAACAAGCCTGCGAAAGAGACAGGCAGAGACTCCGCACACAGAGGGGAAAACTTTAACAGAGGCTTTACACAGAGTCTTATAGCCTGGCAAGCACGGTTTTCTCTGACGTACCAAGCTAGCAGACAGTCTTAGCAGTGAGGGGGGAGAAAGCAGCCCTCCCCAGCAGAAAAGAATTCCAGAGATTCTCCACCCCACCCATACCCAGACAGCCAATCCCCCTGCCCCACAGAGGGAAATTTGAACCATGCCCACAGAAGAGCAGGATGCCAGAGTTTCTGCTTCCCCCTGTCAGAGGACAGCCATGATCCTTTCTGTTGCCAAAGTACACTGTATTCATTGTTCCTTGTTTCGCTTCCTGCTTTTACGCTTGCGCATAGTTTTCCAGCTGCAAATGTGGGAGAACTCTTCTTTGCCGCCTGTTATCAGAGTGACCTTGACGAGGAGGCTTTGGAGTCATTTCTCATCCCAGGGAAATATTCCAGTCCTACGTGACTAGGCGGTGTGTGGGGGGGGTAGTTCTCCCGGTCATTAAGTAACAGCCCGCTGGGAGTTTTCCCACGCACGCGCTAAGAGTTCATTTGCTAGTCCAGCTTTGCATCATACTATAATTGCACTTGGCCTGGTCTAGACGGGCATTCCTGACAATAGTGTTATTACTGTGGGCAACATCCTTGTATTCCAATAAAGCATCTCTTTCTTCAGAAGAATGCCTGGGTTTACTTGTCAGAAATTGTCAGGAATCACTACAGCTCCTGCCGGCTACGTCTCTCCCTGATCGAGATGAATGGAGCTGGAGGAAGTGGGGTACCAGTAATGGTCCCAGTCACAATGGTCCCCGTTACTATGGTCCCCGTTACAACGGTGCCCGTTATCACGGTTCCTGTTACGACGACCCCCGTCACAACGGTTCCTGTCACCGTGATCCCCATCACCACGGCAGTACCTCTAACCCCGCTGTCCGCGATTATTGGGATTCCTGCATCGACGGCTACCCTACCGACCTACAGCCCGGCGGGGACCACACCGAGGGATGGATGAGCTATTCCACATACCCAATACTCCTTCATCCCATCCCAGTGGGACAAATGGGTTACCCAGCAAAAGCCCCGGGATTGGACAAAGAACCTGAGGGACTCCACGCAAACCACCTTGGTACTGCCGGGTAGCCAGAGTCAGGACAGTCTGTTTGATCCCAGCCCGAGTTTCGGGATAACACCGGGTCAAACTCCCCGGGACCCCGTGCGGCCAAGTCCTAGCAAGGACACGGATACACGATTAGACACGCTGGAAGAGGATTGCTGCAGGATTATGCAGGACATGGGACATTTGTTGCAGAACTTGCTGACTATGATGAATCAGGCAATTCAGACCCACATGGCGGGTCGACTGGTACCTCCAGCGCCAGTTTTGGTACCAGCTCCAGTGCCAGTTTTGGTACCAGCTCCAGTGCCAGCTCCGGTGCTGGCGCCCGTGCCAGCTCCAGTGCCAGCCCCCATACCCGCACCGGCTCCAATTCCTCTGGCACAGCCACTGCCGGGGTTACCCCCACCAGGCGCGCCACCCAGAGTACCGGCTCCCCAACCTCAGCCGCCCCTTCTGGGGCTGGGGCCGCTACCTGCGCCAGTGCCGGCTCCTCCACTGGCGCCAGTGGCTCCCCAGGTCGTGCCATGACCGAAAGAATTGCTAGATATTACTTTTGATGGGGACCCGGAGAATCTGTCTTTTTTTATCCTGCAAGTGGAAAGTTCGTCCAGTGCTGGGGCCACCTGTTCCAAGATGAAGAGCAGCAGGTGGATTTTATTGCATCTCGGCAATGGGGAATAGCCACCAGTTGGTATGTATCGCTCCATGACCTAGAGGCGGTGGAATTAGGGAGTGTGGATGCCTTTATGTGGGCACTGAGAACCTGTTTTGAAGACCCAACGGCAGCGCAGAAGGCGGAAGCCTTCCTTCGCACTTTTAAACAGGGCAAGCTCTCGGTCCGGGAGTATTCCACAGAGTTCCAGAGGCATGCGGCCAAGATCCGTGACTGGACTGACCCTGGACTGATTGGCTCAACAATACCGATTGGGGCTCTCGGTAGACGTTCGCAACAATGCCCTGAGTTCCAAGGAGCCTAGGACCTTGCAAAGTTGGATGGAGGAAGCAGAAAGTCTGAAAGCCAGCTGCGCACCATGAAGCTGGATATTTCACTGAGCACTGGTCACCCATACACCTCTCCTTGCCCGAAGGCGAAATCACCCCCGCCGAGACCCACCCTCCGGGATCAACGGATGAAGTAGGGGCTCTGCCTGAAATGTGGAGAGAAAGCCTCCTGCCCCGCCTCCTGCTCCGGCGAGGACGCCGGGAAGACCTCGCCCCGAGAGGAGAACAAGCGCCGCACCGGAACCCCGTTGAAGCGGGGTACAGCTAAACCACGGAATCCCTGGGCCCTGCATGCTCACCCCGATTACGTGGAGCCACAGTCGAGTGAGGAGACGGCCGAGTTGCCGGGAAACGAGCAGGTCCTGTTGTAAGTGGCGCGGCTCAACTGGACCCATCTACTGAAGTGCCGAAAGTGGTGAGCAATTACCCATCCCTCTTTTTTGTAACTGTAATTATTATGAACCCGGCCATGATGACCCATATTTGGGTTCGAGGCCTCATAGACTCAGGGTGCAGGAGGGACCTCATAAACCCTTCCCTGGTGTCGGGGTTGGATGCGGCAGTGGTTCGGTTAAAAGAGCCCATCGTTTTTACACAGATGGATGGGTCACCCATGAAGGAGCCATGTAAGTTTGAGACTGTACCTTTGCGGGTCGGGGCTGGCAACCATTGGGAACATCGTTCTTTCGTGGTGGCACCGGGAGCCAAGTTCCCCTTAGTCTTGGGTAGCCCCTGGCTCCATGGGCATGACCCATATATTTTGTGGGACGACGGGATCATTCGCTTTATTTCTCCGAGGTGCACGGAACACAAGTGGAACCCCACCTGGGGTAATCCACCCGACAATGAGCCCTCAAGAGCCTGCCTAGCGGCTGAGGAGCTGGCTCTCATTCCCGAGGGCTATAGAGACTTATCTCGTGTTTTCGAGGAGGAGGAAGCCGATGAGCTCCCCCTTCACTGTAATTCCCACTGCGCGATTGGACTGCTCCTGGGCCATCGAATGCCTAAGGGAAAGATTTATGCCATGAGCCTTGCCGAGAAGGAGGAGTTGCAGAAATTTATCGACAAGAACCTAGCCCGGGGTTTCATCCGGCCAGCCTCCTCCCCGTTCGCTGCGCCTGTGTTATTCTGTAAAAAGAAAGACGGGGGACTCAGGGTTTGTACAGACTACTGGTGTCTGAATGAGGTATCAGCTACTAATGCGTACCCAATGCCCCTGATCAAAGACCTTCTTGCTGAGGTGGCCAAAGGCAAGATCTTTTCCAAGCTAGACTTGAGGGATGCTTACTTTCATGTACGCATCCGGGAGGGAGACGAATTTAAGACTGCGTTCAATACTCCCTTGGGACAATTTGAATACTGGGTGATGCCGTTTGGACTCCAGGGAGCTCTGGGAGTGTTCATGAACCTAATCAGTGAGGTACTGCACCCATACCTTTTCAAGGGTGTGGTTGTTTACTTGGATGATATTTTACTGTACTCCCCGGACTTAGATTCTCATGTTCAATTGGTATGAGAGGTGCTTGCCAAACTCCTGAGACACAAACTGTTTGTTAAACTGCCCAAATGCGAGTTCCACCAGACCTGCATTGACTTTCTGGGGTACCGTATATCGCCCAAAGGACTGGAGATGGATCCCAAGAAAGTAAAGGATGTATTAAACTGGGAGCCCCCCAAAACCCGAAGGCAACTCCAGAGTTTCGTCGGATTTGTGAACTTTTATTGCCAATTTCTGCCCCACTTTGCCCAAGTGAGCCTACCCCTCACCGACCTCTTAAAAACCAAAGGGAAGGGGACGGGGGCCCTCCACCCCATGGCAAAACTAGAGTGGACACCCAAATGCCAGAAAGCATTCGAGCGGTTAAAGCAACTCTTCACCATGGAGCCAGTGCTGGCCCACCCTGATGAGACAAAAAAATTTGTGGTGCAGGTTGACGCGTCTGATACTGCCATGGGGGGGTGGCGATTTTACAAGAGGGTTCCGATGGGCAGCTGCACCCCTTAGCGTAGGTCTCTCATAAATTTAATGAAACTGAAAGATTCTGGCCCGTGTGGGATAAAGAAGCAGCAGCCATCCGTTTGGCCCTTGCTACCTGGCAGCATTGGTTGGAAGGGGCCCAAGTTCCATTCGAGGTCTGGACTGATCACAAAAACCTCGAAGTCCTACGAAAGCCCTACAACCTTAATGCCAAACAGTTCCGGTGGGTGGAGTTCTTTTCCAAGTTCCAGTTTACTCTCCATCATTTTCCTGGGCATTCAAACCCTCTGGCGGATGCTCTCTCTCGCCTTCCCCAGCACAATAGCAAGAGGGTGGAAGTCTGGGAATCTTTCTTCACTCCCTCCCAATTAAGCGTAGCCGTAGTGACTCGGAAACAAAATAAGCAGGAGTTAGCCCAGTCTAGCCCTGGGGCCCCTTGGGAGGAGAGGTTTGCAAAGGCTATAACCGCGACCGAAATACAAGAATTGCAAGCACAAGGGTCTTTGGAACGCCGTGAGAATGGCTGCTGGTACAAAGGAGAAAAACTGTTTGTGCCAGAGGCTCTGAGGGGGGAGGTGTTGCAGTTGGTTCATGGCTCCAAACCAGCAGGGCACTTCGGCTACGTAAAATCCTTACATTTGTTACAGAGGAATTTTTGGTGGCAGCAAATGCGGAAAGATTTGTGCAGTCATGCCAAACATGTAGCATGTGTAAACCAAGAGGGGGGAAACCCCCTGGGCTGTTACAACCGTTGCCAACCCCCCAACGGCCCTGGGAAGTGATATCAATGGACTTTATCACTGATTTGCCCCCAAGTAAGCAAATGACTGTGATTTGGGTGGTCGTGGATTTGTTCTCCAAACAAGCACATTTCATCCCGTTCCTGGGGCTGCCCACCGCTAGGTCGCTGGCAAAAGCTTTCCTACAACACATTGTTAGATTGCCCACACTGCCAGCTAAGATAATTTCAGACCGCGGCACACAGTTCGTTTCTAAATTATGGACCGAATTAATGTCCCTCATGGGCATTGAACGGGCTCTGAGCAGTGCTTACCACCCGGAAACCGATGGCCAAACCGAGCGCATTAACCAGACCCTGGAGCAGTACTTACGGTGTTTTACTAACTTCCAACAAGATGACTGGGTTGAACTTCTCCCTTTAGCTGAATTTGCGTACAACAATGCATGGCATTCCTCCATGGGGGTCTCCCCGTTCAAAGCAGCCTTGGGCTGTGAGAGCTCCCCTCTACCATTCCTTAAACCCACGCCAAGAGCGGGGGGGGGGAAGCTGCGGACTGGTGTCAAAAACTCAGTGATTCGTGGCCACACATTTGTGAAGCACTTAAAGCGGCAATGGCTGCTTACAAAGCCCAGGCTGACAAGAAAAGGGTGGTGGGTTGGGATCTGCAGCCTGGAGAATATGTGTACGTGTCCACAAAAAATATGACACTTCCCCAGCAGTCCAGAAAATTTGCCTGGAAATACATTGGGCCTTTCAGAATTCACAGACTTATCAATAAAGTGATTGTTGAACTGGACTTGCCCAAGTTTCTTAAGCATATTCATCCCATTTTCCATTACAGCCTCCTGAAGCCTGGGTACCCCCAAACAGATGGCGTCCTGAACCTCCAGCACGGCCCCCCTTGATTGTGGATGGCAGTGAACATTATGAACTTGCCGACATTCTGGACTCTAAGCTCATGCAGGGCCAACTTCACTACCTAGTTGAGTGGGTGCATTTCGGATCTCAGCATAGGGAATGGGTAAAAGTACAAGATATTGATGCACCCCATTTACTCCGCAGGTTCCATCGCAAGATCCTGGCAAAACCGGGAGGTCCGGACTTCTTCCACCAGTGAGAACATGTGTGTGTGTGGGGCTTTTAGGGGGGCAGAATGTCAAAGGACAGCTATGATCCTTTCTGTTGCCAACGTACACTGTATTCATTGTTCCTTGTTTCGCTTCCTGCTTTTACGCTTGCGCATAGTTTGCCAGCTGCAACTGTGGGAGAACTCTTCTTTGCTGCCTGTTATCGGAGTGGCCTTGACGAGGAGGCTTTGGAGTAGTTTCTCATCCCAGGGAAATATTCCAGTCCTACGTGACTAGGGGGTGGGGGTGGGTGGGAGTTCTCCCGGTCATTAAGTAACACCCCGCCGGGAGTTTTCCCATGCGCGCGCTAAGAGTTCATTTGCTAGTCCAGCTTTGCATCATACTATAATTGCACTTGGCCTGGCCTAGACGGGCATTCCTGACAATAGTGTTACTACTGTGGGCAACATCCTTGTATTCCAATAAAGCATCTCTTTCTTCAGAAGAATGCCTGGGTTTACTTGCGTTTGAGCCTGACACCTCCCTCCCTCAACACACACACACACAGATACAAGCGGAGAAAACCAATTTACTTACCAGGGTCCCCCTCCAAACCCTGCCCCCCCCAAACCCCTCTTCTTAAAAAGCATGCAAAGACATCCTTTTGAGCAAAAAAAACAGCTTTAAAAGTGTTGTGTCCACTGACCGCCTCAGGACATCAGAGACAGAGCCTGAGCTTGAGTCCCAGAAAACAATGGGACTGGGCTCCTGACTCTGACTTGGGGAAACCAATGGAAATGATGGCGGGAGATTCAAACCCGCCAATGGGACCAAAGGGTGTCTCCCTACACTTGTATATAGTTGGCCAGCTGGCCGGTAAAGGTGTTCTTTTGTTGTGTAATAACAAGCCATGCTGATCACTGCATCTGTGTCTGTGGCTTCCTTATGCGTCCAACCCACTACACAATAATGGCCACGAGGATGGGACCCTGCTGATGGACAACACTACCAAAGACAATACTCCGCCACCCCACACGCATCATCCCATGAGGGCCCCCGAGGGCGGACAGCAAGCCGCATCTCAGCCACCGATCAGCACAATGGCCGTTGCTCCAGGATCCGGGCTGCTGCCACACTTCAATGCCTCCCAGCCTCAGCGATGGGAGCCTGGGTCACGGGCCTGTGGCAAGCCCTCGTATTCTACCAAATCACAGATGAGGACAGGAAAAGGGGCCTGCTACTCTGCTCATGCGGCCCCGCAATTGTGTACTGGGCACAGTACCTTCTCTTTCCCAAGAAGGTAGAGGAGTGTACCTTCGAAGAAATCGTAAAGGCCGTGCAAAATCACTACGCGCCAAAACCCTCGGAGATGACCTGTCCAGCAATGGAGCCAGCAAGGTAGGGAAACCGCTGTGGAGTTCCTCACAGAGCTCCGCCGCCTGGCGGCAGATTGTGCATTTGGAGCGCATCTGGACATCACTCTCCACGACCGATTCATCACCGGCCTCCAAGAGGAGAAACTACGGCGCCAGATAATGGAGGGGGAGAAGGTCTTGGCCCTTGCCATTGCCACTGCATGGGAAAGGTCCCACCCAGCAGCCACCACCGCGCATAAGGTGGCCATCACCATGAGCAGCAACCCCGAGGACTTGGAGGTCCACACAAGCGCTGCATTGCTCGCAAGCCCCACATGCAAGCTCCGCGTGCAAGCAACCTGGTTCTGTGACGCAGGAGTGTGCCAGCTGTGGCAGCCAGCAAGAACGAAAGACATGCAAGTTCTGGGACGCCATGTGCAGTGACTGCGGCCGCACAGGCCACATCGCCAGAGCCTGCCAATCCAAGGGATCCTGTGCCCCACTAAAGCAGTCCCGCTGCAAGGCCAACATGCACTTTGAGGAGTGCGCAACACAAGAGGATCTCTACCTCCTCATCAATGCACCACAATCGACAGAACAGGTACTGAGACTCCCCAGCCACTCCTCTGCCCCCAAATCCAAGTCCGGGTGAAAATAGAGGGGGCCCCCTGCCTCATGGAGCTCGATTTCGGCTCTGCGTCCTCCATAATTTCAGAGGCCACGCTCAAACGTCTATGCCCACGGGGGGCCCCCACTTGCGCCCATTGCCCGTGACGCTCATGGACTTCCAGAGGAATAGGGTGCCAATAAAGGGGGTCGGGAGTTTCCAGGTGCAGTACCGTGGCTTCAGAGGTCTCTTGGACTTGATTGTGGTCGAGGGCGACCTAGTCAGCCTCCTGGGGAGGGCCTGGTTTGAACCCCTTGGGATATCGATCGAGGGGGTCCAACTTTGCGCAGCATGTGACTTTCAGGGGGTCTGCCAAGAATTTCCATCCGTCTTCGATGGGACGCTTGGCCAACACACAGGCCCCCCGGTTTCGCTGCAACTAGACCCCAAGGTGGCCCCCATTAGGATGCGTTCCAGGATGGTCCCATTCATGCTGAAACCTAAAATCGCCACGGAACTGGACCGCCTAGTGGCCCAGGGGGTCCTGGAACCAGTCTCCCATGTGGTGTGGGAGACCCTGATTGTCACACCTGTAAAACCTAATGGGGATGTCTGCATCTGCGCAGACTACAAGTGTACAATAAACAAGGCATTACAGGACCATTCCTATCCAGTCCCTGTTGTGAGCCACGTACTAGCCACCTTGGCGGGGGCTAAGATCTTTGGCAAACTGGATCTCACCCAAGTTGTACCAGCAGCTGCCGGTCGACGGGCTGACTGCAGAGGCACAGACAATTGTAACCCACCGGGGGGCTTTCTGGGTGAATAGGCTCCAATTTGGGGTGAGCATGGCACCCGGCATTTTCTAGCAGCTGATGGACTCTCTCCTTAAAGGGATACCCAGCGTCACCCTGTTTTTCGATGATGTGATGATCGCCACCACCACACCAGACGAATTTGCCGCCCGCCTCTGCTTGGTCCTCAGCCATTTCTAGGACGCCGGCCTCAAAGTTAAACAGGAGAAGTGCCGGCTCAGGGTGCCGTCCGTGGACTTCTTGGGATTCACTGTGGACGCGGAGGGCCTGCACCTGGCGCGAGATAAGGTGAAGGCCATCGTGGAGGCTCCCCCTCTGACCTCCAAAGCTGAGCTCCAGGCTTTTCTTGGACTCTTCAGCTCTTACCACGCCTTCCTCCCCCACAAAACGGCAGTTGCCGAACCCCTCCACCATTTGCTCGACAAGCGGGCATCCTGGGTCTGGGGCCCCCGCCAGGCTGCCACGTTTAGGAGCATCAAGGCAGTCTTGATTTTGAACTCTGTCCTGTCCCACTTCGATGAGTCCTTGCCCGTGGTCCTGGCCCGCGACGCGTCACCCTATGGGGTTGGCGTGGTGCTGGCTCACCATCTCCCGGATGGACGGGAGGCCCCGTCGCATATTACTCACGGACCCTATCTGCGGCAGAGTGGAACTACGCCCAGATAGACTGTGAGGGACTGGCAATCGTGGCTGGGGTGAAGAAGTTCCACGACTTCGTCTACGGCCGGCCCTTCACCATTGCCACGGACCACCGCCCTCTGCTGAGCCTCTTTGCAGCGGATCGACGGGCACCACAGGTCCTCTCCCCACGGCTCTTGCGGTGGTCCATCTTCCTCACGGGCTACAACTACACCCTGCAACACCGCCTGGGGAAGGCAATGGGCCACGCCAACGCCCTGAGCCGGCTTCCCCTGCTGGACGTGGGTGAGGATCTGGCCCCGGCACACCACGTCCTCCAGATGGAAGGTCTCCCAGACGCTCCCCTCCAGGCGGCGGACATCGCGTGACACTCGGCCAGGGACCCCGTCATCTCCCAGGTTCTCGGCTGGGTGGTGAGGGGGTGGCCTGCGGCTCTAGCAGGACCAGAGTTCAGCACTTTCACGGCTCGGCGAGATGAGCTGTCGGCTTACAAGGGCTGCCTACTGTGGGGAGACCGGGTTGTAGCCCCAGTGCTCTCCAGCACCGGGTTCTACAAGCTCTGCACGAGGCACACCCCGGCATTGTGCGCATGAAGGCCCTCGCCCGGAGCTACTTCTGGTGGCCAGGCATAGATGGCGAAGTGGAAGCCTGGGTGAAGCATTGCCAGATGTGCCAGGAGGTCTGACCGAGTCCGCCGAGCACGCCCACACAGTCCTGGGAATCGACAAGGACCCCTTGGTCCTGGCTCCACATTGATTTCGCCAGGCCCTTCCCTGGACTGACATTCCTTGTAACAGGGGACTCGTACTCCAAGTGGCTGGAGGTCAGTCCTGTCTCCACTACTTCCTCCAGAGCCACCATTAGGGCACTCCGCAAAATCTTTGCCACCCACGACTAGCCAGACATGATGGTCTTGGACAACGGGTCAGTGTTCACGTCCGAGGAGTTCCAGCAGTTCCTACGTGACAACTTGATCCGGCACATCAGGTCAGCACCCTTCCACCCCGTGACGAACGGGCAAGCCGAGCACATGGTCCACACAGCGAAGGAAACACTCAGCCGCCTGACTGCAGGAGACTGGGAGTCTCGCATTGCCCGGTTCCTCCTAGCGCACCGGACCACTCCTAACCTGGTAAGCGGCCGCTGCCCTGCAGAGCTCCTCGTGAGCCGGAGACCTGCAGTCCTCCTGGATCGCCTGCACCCCGACAGGGCTCCTGAGGCACGCAACATGGCCGAGCCACGAGAAGCGCCACGGGGGTTCTTCCCGGAAGACCCAGTGTTTGCGAGGAACTATGGCAAGGGCCAAGAGTGGGTCGCGGGCAGGATCATCCGCCCCACAGGACCCATCTCCTATGAGGTGTCAACAGACTGCGGACAGGGCCTGAGACGACAGGTGGGCTAGCTAAGGTGGCGCCTGCTCCCGGAAGCAAGAGAACTCCCGACTCAAGGGGGCAGACGTGACCCTCCGGTACCCGAGGAAGGCCCTGAAAGGGAACGGGCCCCCCGTGAGGCAGCACAGCCCGAAGTGCAAGCCCCGACTCCGGACGAGCTCCTACCGGAGCCACCACACCCAGGGGAGCGGAACGAGGCGGCGGCTCCTCCAGCGCAGCCACAGCTCAGCAGCGGAGAAGCCCCGGCTCCAGCCCCAGGGCGGCCCACGAGGGAACACAGAGCCCCCTCGCGCCTGGAGGACTGGGTCTCACGGGCAGGGTCTGGACTGGGGGGGAGGGGTGTTGTGTCTGCCGACTGCCTCAGGGCATCCGCGACAGAGCCTGAGCTTGAGTCCCAGAAGACAATGGGGCTGGGCTCCTGACTCTGACTTGGGGAAACCAATGGTGGGAGATTCAGACGATGGTGGGAGATTCAAACCCGCCAATGGGACCAAGGGGTGTCTCCCTACGCTTGTATATAGTTGGCCAGCTGGCCGGTAAAGGCGTTTTTTTGTTGTGTAATAACAAGCCATGCTGATCTCTGCATCTGTGTCTGTGGCTTCCTTATGCATCCAACCCACTACACAATAAAAAGGGAAGCAAAAACTGTTTGCTGACAAGGCATCCTGTTTGACTGTCTGAATTCTGACTCCTAGTGCGGGAGGTCCACCAGAAGGGGGCCCCGCCAGTCCGGTGCCGGCCCCCGAAGATCACTAAGAGAACGGAGGCCACCAGCCTACCTAAAAGACTACGTCACCTGATAGGAGACAAACTATGGGGGGAAGGGTGTTGTGTCCTGAGATCAGGAGTCTGAGCTGGCGAAATGCAGCCAAGCTCCGCTCGCTGAGAACAATAGGGACTAGGCTCCTGAGCTCGCCAGTAAAGAACCAATGGCAGCATTGGTGGGCAATTCAAACCCGCCAATAGGAATGTGGGGCGTCCCCCCCTTACTGTATATAGTTGGCCTTCGGCCGTTACTCTTTGTCTTCGTCTTGTGTGAAGTACGAATAAACGCGTCTTCTCTTATGTCGTTGTCCGAGTCATGAGGTCCGAAACCCAGTACTTTACACTACGCTTTGTCAGGATTGTGCTTTATGGGTATGACCAACCGAAATTCAGTATTTTGGAGTCAAACCAAATTAACCCGCCTCTCTCCCTCCCAGCAGGCACTGCTCAGGCTCTCTGCTGGGGATTCAGACAGTCAAACAGGATGCCTTGCCGGCAAACAGTTTTTGCTTCCCTTTTAAAGCCGTTTTTTTTTGCTCAGAAGGATGTCTTTGCATGCTTTTTGTGGATTAAAAAAAGGGGTTGGGGGGCAGGGTTTGGAGGGGGACCCTGGTAAGTAAATTGGTTTTCTCCACTTGTATCTGTGTGTGTGTGTGTTGAAGGAGGGGGGAAGCAGAAACTCTGGCATCCTGCTCTTCTGTGGGTGTGGTTCAAATTTCCCTCTGTGGGGCAGGGGGATTGGCTGTCTGGGTGTGGCTGGGGTGGAGAATCTCTGGAATTCTTTTCTGCTGGGGAGGGCTGCTTTCTCCCCCCTCACTGCTAAGACTGTCTGCTAGCTTGGTACGTCAGAGAAAACTGTGCTTGCCAGGCTATAAGACTCTGTGTAAAGCCTCTGTTACAGGTTTCCCCTCTGTGTGCGGAGTCTCTGCCTGTCTCTTTCCTAGGCTTGTTATCTACTGGCAGAAGCAGCATCTCCCACAGGGACCCAAGGACCCAAGAGAGTAGAGTTTTCCCCCTTTGCTGCAAAGCCAGCGGCTTCCGCTCTCTCTGAGGCTTACACGGGGAGGTGGGGGGGCATGCAGGGGTGGGGGGAGGGGTCCTAGGCTCTGTCTGGGGTGGGGGCTCCACAGAGTCTCCCCAGGATCTCCCTGGCGCAGTCTGCACAAAACAAGGTTAGCACAAGCACAGTTTTCACACATGCTCCCAGCCCCCCTGCTGGTTTCAAAGCATCCCCCAAACACAAAACACACAGCAAAAAGCCCCCCTTTGCACGGTGTCTCCCCCCACCCTCACCCCCACAAAACAGCCAGGACTCCATTTCCCATTCCCTTCTCTCCCCCAGCCCCTGGCCAGGGCTGCACTATTGGGGGAAGGTAACCCCTGGGGTGGTCACCACGTTCCCCAGGACTGGCAGCGGCCGCCATCTTGCCACCCCCTTGCAGCCTGGCCCTCAGGGGGGGGAGGGACTAAGCCCCCCCCGGAAGGGGAGGGGCGCCTGTCAAAGGCTGACATGACAGAAGGGACGTCCCTAATCTTGTTGTCACCTTGGACCACATCTGGGCATTTTGCCTCTCACTGTGCAAAGGGTGTTCGATCAAAATAGGTAGCAGTGTAAAGTCTGTCTGTAGCTGAGGAAAAGGAGCCAGAGTCCAGGAGCACCTTAAAGACTAAGAACATTTGTGGCCGGGGAGGAGCTTTCCTGAGCCACTGGCTCTCTTCATTGAAGAAAGAACATGATGGGCGGCTGCATTAGGGGTCTCGCAAGGCACCTCCAGCCATGAGTCTCACAAGACGGGGATCACAAGACACCTCCTGCCCATGGAGGGAAGCAGATCCTGGAACCTCTGACCGGCAGGGAAGCGACGAGCCACAAAACAGCTTCTTGTTCTCAGTTCTTGGAAACAGGATGAAAAGCATTCTGTCTCTTTCCCCAAACCAGCCCCAAATTTTGGA
Source organism: Gekko gecko (assembly GCA_029375565.1). Taxonomy (NCBI): domain Eukaryota; kingdom Metazoa; phylum Chordata; class Lepidosauria; order Squamata; family Gekkonidae; genus Gekko; species Gekko gecko. The sequence goes on from JAPDNY010000016.1 coordinate 4,523,458, forward strand.
GAACTGTCATTGTCTCCCCTCTGCTCCTCCCACCCCTAGCATTCTTGCTGGGCTGAATATATCCAGACCCTTCAGTTCTTGCTCGGGTCAATGTAAACAGCAGTCCAAAGTTCAAATTCCTCCTCCATCCTGGGTTTAACAGTGGGAGGGCTTCTGGTGTCCCGGCCCCACTGGTGGACCTCCTGATGGCCCCTGGTATTTTTGGCCACTGTGTGACACAGAGAGTGTTGGACTGGAGGGGCCACTGGCCTGATCCAACGTGGCTTCTCTTATGTTCTTATGTCTGGGACAAGGGATGCTCTGTATTCTTGGTGCTTTGGGGGTGTCAACAGTGGGAGGGCTTCTAGTATCCTGGCCCCACTGCTGGACCTCCTGATGGCCCCTGGTATTTTTGGCCACTGTGGGACACAGGGTGTTGGACTGGATGGGCCATTGGCCTGATCCAACATTGGCTTCTCTTATGTTCTTATTATAGGGAGCACCAAGATAACTTATATCTACATAAAATTTTATATATAGCACTCAATTAAGCAGCCTAGAGGTCCACACTAACACTCAGTCCTACTAATAAACACTATAGGAACAATCCTAATCGAGTGTATTTAATAGAGAGTCCCATTCTGTTCAGTGAGGCTTCCTCCCAAGCATCGTTCAGACTGTCGCTGGGAGACCCTGGGCTGCACCTCGCCAAGTTTTCTGACTGCATCCTCCCCCCACCCCCCACGTAACTGGAAGTTACCCAAACCCCTGTGGTCCACTAAGCTCCCAGCAAAAGAATTGTTACTGGGGACTGGCGACGGGCACAGATGTGAGCTCCCAAACGATGAGCGTTCATCTTTCAAAGTCAAATGAGGAACACCCTCCCACCACCAGCACCCGAAACAGCTCAGCTAGATAGCCATCCATGGGCACAATGTAGGGATGGAAAACAGATAATTCCATGGGAAAAAATCCCACCCTACGTATGTAAATACAGTCTGTTTATCTACAGTTGTCAGGGCTGTTGTGCTGCAAATCAGTCATGCTAGATGAATGCAGGATATAATTGCACACAAACCCCAGTGCTTGTAGGGGGAGTATTTTACCTTCTTTCACTAACATGATTGAAATAAGATCCAGGTAATCCATTGCTGTTCCGTTTGAGCCTTACCTCCTATTCCACCGTGTTTGAAAAAGTGCTTTACACACGAAAGCTCATATCTTGAATAAACCTTTGCTGGTCTTAAAGGTGCCACTGGGCTCTATGATTGAAATTATGTATTTAAATTGGAACATTTCCCCAGAAGGCCTGTGTCTCTGCTGCAGAGAGCCCAAAGCAGTGCGCCATCATCCAGACTTGGTTGCTTTGCCCTGAGTTTTCCTCCACCCGTGGTCTGGCTGTTGGCCAGCTCTGTTCATTGCCTCCAACTCTTTGCTAAGACAGGGATCAGCACAGGCTAGACGGAAGAGGGACCTCATCAGCATGCCCAGCTCACTTTCATGCTCTGCAGGGCTTCGGATGCAGCACCAACCCACTGCAGCAGGCAGGAATGCATCTTCACCGGAGGGGGCGGACCCTTCCCACGGGCCCTGCCTGATTACCACCTCAATTCCAAACATCACACAGGAAGCCCCCACCAAAAATGGATTCCGACCTTTCAAGAGCTATGCAGTTTTTTAAAAATAAAGGCTCATAACTTCCACGGTTTCATCCAGAGCAAAGTTTTATTCTCTTAAAAGGACCCTAAAAGTATTCAGAATTTTATTAGCATGTCTTTTAAATTTTTTTTGCCAGGTGCATGAACTAATACACAACTCTTGGTTAATGCTAACAATTTTAAATTAAATTAATAGCTGTTCTGGAAGACAAACTCAGTTGATAGAAAATATATTTATATATTTATATATTTACTGTACAAAGTTTACATTACATTTGAAAAGAAAAAATGTCAATTTTCACTAGTATTACAGACTTCATTTTACATACACTGTTGAAGTTGTGACTAAGAAAATCTCTTTAACAATCAAGCGGCGCCTTCACATCTTCTGGGTTTTTTTGCCTTTGGGGTTTTGTTTTTGTACAACACCAAAACCTCAGAGTGCCCCACCCGCACCCCCTTACAATCACCACAAGGAGGACAGCAAAGCAACGGGGAAGACGGGAGGTCGGGGGGCGGGGGGGGACGGGGACTCCTTTGCCCGGGCAGCACAACCGGAGCAATTCCGCTTCTTCCCCCACCCCCACTAGCACAAGTGGAACAACTCCTGATTTACACCAGTGTAAACAAAGGAGGATCACTATCTGCTGCTCATCAGCAGTTTCTGAAGAGACATCAATTTTTTAAAATTAAGGGAATGTTTAAAAAAAGATTAGACAGAATCTGGGGAGGACAGGTTGACTGTGATGGTTTCAGCCATGGTAGCTTAAGTGGAACCCCCACGTAGAGCTCAGGATGGGCGGCCACGTTAGTCTGTCTGCAGCAGCAGCCAAGAGCCGGAGCCCAGGAGCGCCTGAAAGACTCACACGCTTTGTGGCGGGGGGGGGGGGAGCTTTCGTGAGTGAGTGAACCCCGACGGAGCGAGCCGTGACCCGCAAAAGCTCCTCCCCTGCCAGAAATTCTGGTGAGTCTTTCAAGTGCTCCTGGGCTCTCGCGGTTTTCTGCTCCATGTGAAGAAGAGGAAGAAGAGGAGGAGGAGGAGGACGACACTGGATTTATACCCCGTCTTTCACTACCCAAGGGAGTCTCAGAGCGGCTGACAATCTCCTTTCTCTTCCCCTCCCCACAACAGACACCCGGTGAGGTAGGCGGGGCTGAGAGAGCTCTTTCGAGAACTGGCCTTGAGAGAACAGCTCTGACAGAACTTGTGACTGGCCCAAGCTCACACCAGTAGCTGTGTGTGGAGGAGGAGTGGGGAATCAAGCCCGGTTCTCCCAGATTAGAGTCCGCACTCCTGACCACGACACTGAACTGGCTCTCAGAAGTCGTCTCCCTGAGCCTCGGAGGCTGGAATGATGAGCAGCCTGAAGCCTCCGGAGGGCAGATGGCGAGGAGGGCAGAGAGCGCTGCACCCGGCAAGTCCTCCTGGCTCCACCCAGCAGAGGCCGTCCTCACGGTGCATACACACACACCCCGCCCTCCTTGGCAACTGTCGCGAGGGAAGCCTGCCGAGAAGGAGACCGCCCGACAACCTGGCCCATCACGTAGGGGGCTTGTGCCCTAGGTGGCATCGGGAGGGGGCAGAAGGAAACCACAACCCATCATTGGATATTGCAACATGGTTGTGCTGCAGTAATTGTCTGTAATTGTCTCTCTAGGTTGGGCTGTCCCACTCCAGAATGCAGATGGAGGAAGAGAGCCAGCAGAGGTCTGAATGCTCCTTGCAGACTTCCCCTTGCAGTTAGAAAGCTGCCACATCAGAAGCAGGATAGAAAACTATCACATCTCTCTCCTTGACTTGCTAGCCTTCTATAAGCAGGCAATTTGAACCAAGCACACTAACCTGGAAGAATTTTTTGGGGAAAAGCAGCAGAGAAGGCCACCTTCTGAAACCCAGCACAGCTACTGCTGTTTCCACATGATAGCAGGTGCTTCTAATCATGTGATCCCCTCTTCCAAAAAATCAGATCTGCCAACTACAGCAGTCTCCCTGTTGTCAGACAGTTTTCTAAAACAACTTCAAATGCTGAGCTACCACATTTAGGCTCTTTTCCAATCCAACATGGAATCAGGAAACACGATCTGTGTCAGGATTGGGCATGAGCTCTTTCCTAACACCACCATCACACCTGTAAGGTCCTTCCCCTTTCCCAGTCCTTCTACCAAAACAGCAGACCCAGAAAGCCACCAGCTGCCACACAGGATGCTTAGAAGAAGGTCCTGGGTACCTACTGGGCAGTACCTGTGATGTCTTTGGTGATGCGTGTGCAACCTTTCCCCTGCCTCTCTGCTTACCCGGATCAGCAGAGATGGAGGGAAGAGATCACTGCAGTCTCATACCCAAGCCCACTCTTCTTCTAATTTTAAAACGGGAGGAAGAATCACTTAGAGGGAAAGGAAGAACAGGATAAGGAGTCCTCTTTAAGATATGGCCCACCAGGCGGAAAAGGGATTTGAAATTACAAAGACAGCAGCATAACAATTTGCAGTCTAAGATCACAGTGACTCAAGAAGTGAAACCTTTCCTGTCTCTCTGCTTACCAGGATCAGCAGAGAAGGAGGGAAGAGGTCACTGCAGTTTCATAACCTGCCCCCGGTCACTTCCTTTTCCTCCTGGATCAATTCAGGGGGGTCTATAAAGGGATACACTTGATCCACACCTCCTGTCAGGCTCACAATTACCACCACCACCCCCTTGGTAACATGCTCTGGGAAGATCTGCACTTAAAAACCAGAATATTTAAATCAAATTCATATCCCTATAAAAAAAATCAGCAACCAGTTAGCTTTAAAAATTTGCACCTGAAATTATGTAAAACCAGCAGATTGGCATGAACCTTTTGCTTGCGAGGACGTCGGTTTCAGCAACTGAGTCCCCTCATTCCAAGGCCTCATCCGCATCAAGCTTTTGCTCCACTGTCTTACCAAACCCACCCTGGAACCGAAAAAGATGCAGCTCAAACTCACATTCAAATACCACGTGCCAAGGCCGTACTGACGGCAGCTAGTTCATTAATGGGACAGGTTTTTTTTACAGTGCTACTTGAACATTTGCAAAAAAAAAAGTTTTTTTAAATAAAAAAGCTTTATGTCACATTTATAATTAAGCATTACAATTCACACAGGGAAAAAAAATCAGAATGTAAACATTTTTTTAAGTAAAGTTGCTGATGCTGCAACAGAACTTGAGACCTTGGAAGCAAACATAACAGTCTGAATGAAACATTGCTGGGTGTCCACCTGGGTGGGGCATGTCTTGCGCCCCCCCCAATTTTGGGGGAAGATACCATGAAGACTTGCCAATAAAAACTTTCAGGTGATGCAGGCAGAAAGTGTGAATAACGACCATAAGAGACCAGACTAAATCTTTTGACTGCTTGACTCCAAATCTCCCAAGCCAAACCGTTCGAATCGGATGACACCTTTGCTACTGTTGATGCTAAACAAAAAGGAATGGAAGGAGAAAATAAAAGAAAAATAAATCACATGGTTACACTCTGAACCTTTGTTCAAAAGGGAAAGAAGGAGTTGCAGCAGAGAACGCCAAAAGAGCTGCAGAATTTAGCTCCCTACTGAGAAGACTCAGGGCTGTTTCATCCATAATACTCTTCCTACAGAGATGCTATCTTCGTAGAGGGGGAACGCCGGACTGGGTGTGGAGCCCTTATTGGGCCTGGCACAGGGAGTGACTGCACACACCGACTTTCTGAGCAAGTGCACTTGCAGGGAACAGAAACACAAAATGTGTGCCTTACACCCAAATCCATGCTAGGGATTGTAAGGCGCCTCTCCACTCAGCCAAGCTTGAACCATTTCTCTTCAGAAAAGCCTTTTTCTGTCCCTGGAAATCTACCTGGGCCGAAGGAAGGTTTCAGACTTGGCTGTACAGCATGGTAGGATATCAGCCTTCTAGGTCAACTCGGGAAACAACTCACAGGGCAATTCTCTGGCACAGATTACTTATTGCAATGGAATGTCAGTAGCTGCAAGGCCTGCCCCACTGTAGGTCAGATCTGCCCCACAACCAGCCTACCATTGTTAACGGCAGCCCAAAACCTTTCATCCGTCATGAAGGGGCTGCTTCCAAGACTCAAAAGATCTAGCCCATTTTTATCCTGTGCTTTCTCCAAGAAGCCAGGGTTCTCCATTGCTCTGTTTACCCTCATAACAACTCTGCAAGGTAGGCTAGGCTAAGAGAGAGAGAGAGAGAAAGCGATGTGTGCAGGGTCACCCGGAGAAGTTCAAGGCTGTGTTGGCATTTGAACACAGATCTTCCACCACTCCTACTTTAATGGCTAAACCACACTGGATGGTGTGCACCGCAGGGGGCCCAGCCTTTTCACTGAGGCAAGTGAGGGGGTTGCCATTCTAGGTCCCACAACGCAACTCATGTCTGCCCCCTTGCGCTCAGTGTTGTTTTGCACCCCGCCTACTCTGCCCGGGGAGGGCAAGGGGCAGTAGCAGGACCCTCTGGAGTCACATGCAGCAGCTCTGCTGAAGATAAACACACTTAACATGCGGCTGGTGAATGCAGGGTTGGTTCCTGGTGTTCGGAGGGGCCTCCTATGCCCCACCGGCACTGCCAACGCTTGGCTCAGACTCAACCAGAGGTATGGATAGTGACCATGGGCATAGCCCATCAACTCCTCCTGTGCCAGCTGCAGCAAGAAACGGCCCAGTCCCCAGCAGCATCTTGGTGCCGTGCCCAGTGTGCCATGGGCAGGGGTTGCTTGGGTGACTTGGGCAGAGAATCAGCCTGAGTGCCTGAATGGCAGAGCTCCCGGGCACCGGAAGGAGAGGACGTCACCATCACGGGAAGCGCAAGGCCCTCGAGGCCCCCGCTGGCTACAGGCCCCCGCTGGCTACCCTTTGTGGTTGTATTTCTCCCAGTTCCCTTCCTAGAGATCATCTCTAGGGTGTAAAAACATCACGGATGAAACAGCCCTCCACGGAAGCATGTTTCTCTCATTCTGCAGCCAGACTGCAGCCACAGGTCTTCTGGGCTGGGGCGGGTGGCAGAAACTTTGGAGACTCTTCCAGTGTTGCCAGGAAGTGGTAGAAGCAATTAATAAATAAATAAATAAGGTTGCGAAAATTAGTCAACTGGCTAGACTAATCAATTAAACACATTCTGGTCAACTCAAAAGTTAGCCCTGATTGATTTCTTTTTTTGGAATGCAAGCACTTCTAGAAATTGCACCAGAGGCTTTTCCCATTCTCTCGTACACATTTTGCCATGGTGCCTGCTACAGAGATGCACCTCTTATCTGTGAAGAGACAGGTATTCTCCCTTCTGTCACACACACCAGAGGAAATCCCTCTTCGGAGACCGTACGCAAGCGCAAACATTCGGAAGAGGTATTTCCTTCTCAGGCGGGAGTGAACACTTTTCAGCTGTGTGCATCTCCTAAAAACTAACCCCGCCTTCTTTAGAACGAGCAGTTCTACAAATCTGTGCAGAGACAAATCCATTCATCAGTCAAGTCCACTGAAGCCCGCATGATTAAACGACCACGTTTCTTTGTGTGTGTGCCCTGCTGTTTTTCACGACTTACTTTTGGGAGGGAAGAAAAGGACGCAAAGGCATCTGTCGCTATCCCAGCTGAAGCTACATCTTTAGAACTGAGCAACTTCTGGTGTTCTTTAGACCAGCCAAACAGATGTACAATGACACCAATTTTTCTCCCCAAAAAATATCTCATACAAAATACAAGCACACGATGCTGGTTGGTCCTGTTTATGCCTTGCTTACACTTCTGTTAGTAAAAGCTTCAGAAATAGCCTCTGGGGTCACTCCCAGAATGGAGCGATGTGGGGGAAAGGGCAGGGGGAGGAGGAGAAAGAGCAGCACATGTTATAATTGGTAGAGAAGACTTGGGAAGTGGGAGGGCTCTATTTGGGCCCAGTTCTTGTTAGTAGAGCCACAGTGTCCTGACTGATGGGAAACGGTCATGTCAAGTCAGCAGCCCACACCGAGAGCAAAGGCAGGAACAGAGGGAAGTCAGAGAAGCATCGGGTGCCATCCCAGGACCCCACAGAGTGGCAGTGTGCGTGTGCGAGTGGTTGTGCGAGTGGTGCGTGCGCACATGCGTGGGGGAGAGGGGGTCGTCCCAGTTGCTGAGTAGGTTAGGAGACAAGGGAGCATGCAAGCTGGTTATTGTCCCGGTGGCTACAACCTACAAGAGAGGGTGGAAGGCAAGAAAGAGAGAGACAAGAAAACAGGGTTAGTGATGCACAGCGGAAGTTAAAAGAAGAGCAGGGCCCAGACAAGTGCCAGAGAGAGGCCTGGGCCAGGGGGGACGGTGGCAGCCCAGGGGCCGGGCAGGCGCTGGCTTTAATTGCAGCCCTCCTTGCGGTGGAGAGCCTTTAGCTGCAGCCCTCAGTCCTCTGCACGCAGGCACAACTCCTCAAGCAGGGGCGGAGGGGCCTGCACGTCAGACCAGGGCCTGGGGGACCTTGGTCCCAAGCCTCGCTCCGTCACGATCTTGCCAGTTCTTTTAATTATTTCTTTTTAGAAGCATGTTTCCTGCTGATTCTATCGTTTGGGCTCTGGTTATTTGGCGGAAAGGTGGCATTGTAAAAGTATTAAATAGATTAAAAGGTAAGTGACGAAAAGGACGCTTCCTGGGTCACTTTGGGCCAGCCACTGTCCCTCGGCCTAATCGGCCTCTCCTCACAGGGTCATTGTGAGGGTAAGAAAGCGAGCGACTGGCTGACAGGGCCCTGACCTTGGGAGCTCAGTGGGGATTTGAACTCAGGCCTCCCTCCTCCCAGCCCCGCCCTTTAAATCCGACTCATCAGTGACTCTTGGTAGCACCGCCCCATCCTATGCATTTTTACTTGGACAACAAGAACCACTGAAATCAGTGGGACGTCCATCCGGGCAAATGTGCACGGCATTGTAGTGTGCATTTGTTAAATTCAAATCCTGGGAACCTGCCCAGGTTTCTGCCCTGCAGGTGGCTTCCTTGACTGCACTCGGGCCGATGGCCAAAACGTTTTCCCCTTCGAACACCAGCCCGATGCCCTCGGACCAACGCAAGGGGCCCCATACGTACTCGGCTGACTTCCAGAAGTGCCCTGGATGGGAGAGCCTCCGGTTGAGCTTTGGCAGTTTTTCAAGCATTTCCATCAGGAGAGTGAAGCCGGGCCGCTCGCCCAGATCAAAGGACCAGCACGCTGAGAGGATCTCCTGGAAGGCGACACACCCCCCGTTAGTGTGTCGATCAGCGCACGATGACGCACTCGGCAAGGCTAGCACCTGAGGGGGAAATCTTGGCGAGAACAGGATGGCTTGGATTCGTACACGGGCAGCCCTGCAAGGAGGCTCGGTGAAGGGGTGGAAGGAGGCGGCAGAGTTTGCGGCCTCCCTGACTGCTGTGTGGAGCTGGAGCCCCTACGGATGCCTCCCTCCGCCTCGCCCAGGGGTCTTTCAGCACCGCAGGAGCACCCTGCCCAGTGGGGCCCCTGAACCCTCCGAGGGAGCAGGAAAGGCGGCCCCGCTCTCGGCCCCACTGGGGGGGGGGCGTGGGGGGGGCAGCCCTCTTTATGGAGCCCCTGCTGGGCTCTTCCGAGGAGCCTGGCCGTGACCGTTTCGCATCAAAAAGCTGCCCAGGGCTTTGGCCTCCATCCTGGCTCCTGAAGCAGAAGCCGTCTTAGAACAGGCATCCCCCCCCCCCGTGTTTAATCTGCAGGACAGAGTGCCTCTTCCGAAACAGTCCCTGCTGTACCCTCAGCACAGAAAGAGAATGCTTCTTTCAGCTGGAAATATTTGTCTGCCCACAGGCCGGTTTAGTCAACTGGTTAGATCATCTGGCCAGATTAACCAGCGGAGAGTCCTTTAAGCAGGCCGCAGCCTGGCTTGCCGCTCCCTCCAGGGCCCCTGGCAGGCCCAACGGGCGCGGCACCACTCGGGGCGCACATCCACCATCAACTGCGCCAGAAAAATCCCTCCCCAGTAATTTCCGGGTATCACTTAAGTTGAATTGAGATCAGAGAATCTGATTGGCTACCAGGATAGCCGAGCCCAAATAAAGTTGAATTTTTCAGCTTTTACTATTCAGGATTTCCAAAAAATCCCAGCTCCAAATACCATACTGGTATTGGGATCCGGGATTCTTTGGAAACACTGAATTTGGGGTGGGGCCAATAGACTTGAACCTAAAAATACTGGGTGAGGGTGGTTGTTTTTGCACACCCCTGGTCACCACTGAACAAATGCAGAAGAGACTGACGCCAGAGGCCGCCGCTGCTCCATACAAGGACATATCTGTCACCTGGTCACTCACAGTGCAATCCTAACCGAGCATATTCCAGTGTAAGTACCACTGAGTTCAATGGGACTGACTGTCTAGTAAATGCTCTCAGAATTGGAGTCCCAAACAATCAGATCAGTCCATCGGCTGCTGATTAAATCTTGATGCAGACACAACAAAATCCTAAGCAGGCCCATGGATTTCAATGGATTTAGATGGTGCAACTTGGTTAATGCTTTGTGCCATCAGTATTCTGTGCTAGCAGCAGAGAGAATCTATTCTATGGGATATAAAGAGTAAAGACTGGTATGTGCAGGTAACCACTGCAAAAGGTGTCATCCAATGCTCCCTCTAAGCTGTGGACTCTCGTGAGCAAAAATTCTACTTTGTGAGCTCCTGGCATTAAAGTTGCAAGTGAGTAGTTTGGCACTTGCATAACTTAGTTTGCTCTGGAGCCACCCTTTGTGAGCTAAGACAAAAATGTGTGAGCCGGAGGCTAAAGAACTGTGATCTAGCTCACACTAGCTCAGCTTAGCGGGAACACTGGTGTCACCCCATGTTCCCTCTACTTTCTCCTCCCCTCTGCTGAGTGGAGCAGTTCCCATCCTGAGCAGGATATAACTGCTGTAACCTTAAAATGGGCCATGGGCAGGGCACGACCCTGCACGGTTCCAGACTGCTGCTGAGCGGGGCTTCTGGTGTTCGTGGGCGGCCGCTCGCGTGCACATCTTAGAGGGAATACTGGTGCTATCTGTGGCTCATGAGTTGTATGCACGTCTATACTGTAAACATTGTAAACATTTCCATACAGCTCTTCCTCCAAGGAGCTCAGGGTAACTTTCTTCCTCCATTTTACTGTCGCCACCACCTTGTGAGGTAGATCAGACTCGGAGAGAGAGAGAGAATGGCCCAAGGGAACCCAATGGGCTTCATGGCTGACTGGGGATTCAAGCCCAAGGCAAAGGGGAGACAGGGAATCACGGACATCGCCCCAAGTTCCTGGGGGGAAAGACGGGAGGAGAACATAGAAGAAATTCCCGTTACGGGGATCATGGAGTCAAAGCAGCCGACGGGAGAAGGACGCAGGCCCACTTACACCGACTTCTTTCCCCAGACGGCTCGCGGAGAGAACCTGCTTCATCCCCTCCCCGCTCCCGATCTGCCAGATCAAGGCCTCGGCTGGCTGGTTCTCGAACGGCCACTCTCGGGCCTGGAGCTCATACCACACGGTCCTGGGGAAACAAGGAGAGAGAGAGAGAGAGAGAGAGAGAGAGAGAGAGAGAGAGAGTGAGAGAGAGAGAGAAGAAGGAAGGAAGGAAGGAAGGAATGCCAGAGTCATACGGTAAATGTCACGGTCGAGTGAGTATTTCAGCCTGGGTTTCCCCAGTCCCAGACCCACATTCGCTCTCATTGTTGGGGTTTTAATATTACCAAAGCTGGAAGGAAGCAGATGGAGTTTGGTGACAAGCCACCTCTTCCCATCCAAACCTACCCCCGCACTCAGGTCCTCGGCAGAGGCACAATGGGCGAGGGAGGGCCTTGCCAGGGGTGGCATCCAAGCTCTGAACCTTCTTTCTCTCTCCTTGCCTGCCTGCTGATGTCAGCTCAGGAACTTTTTTATTTCAGTCTATTACTGAGTGGTTCTCATTATTCCTCGGGGAGGGGGGGCATGTTGCTATGTGCTATTGCCGTTTAACTATGACCGGAGGATACCAACTTGTGGACAGAAAGGCAGGATTACCCTTTCAATAGATAAATGATTATTTAAAATGGAGTTAGCTGAGAAAAATAAAACAGGAGTTACGCACTGGGCTGCAGAAAAGAAGAAAGTATGGTTAATTTACTCAAGGAAGTGAGGAAATAAGTTACTGAGGAAGTGAGGAGGAGAAAGAGGACTCCCGTCCCTACAGAGCGACCTTTTGGCCTCCAGTCACAAATGCATTTTTCAGAGGCCATTCAGGGGCAAAAGTTAGCTCCAGACTCCTTTTTGGGCTAAGAATTAAGGTGGTATCAAAACTGTTTCACTTTTCCTTTTCAATGCCCTTTGTTTTGTTCCTTTTTAAATTTTTCTGCCACATTCTGGAAGTTTTCCAGTTGTCAAACTCAGACTCTAGTTTGCCATGTTTTGAGGGCCTGCAGAGGAAGGGAAATTCCTGAGGGAGGCGTGTGAGGGGCGAGTGGATGAACAGCTCTGCTGTAGTGCTGATGGAACTCTTCCTAAGATACCTCCCTTGTACAGGAATGACCTTGGAGCCTAACTGTGCCTGCTTCCCTATCATAGATAAAGAAACCAGATATTCACAGGGTGTGTGTGTGTGTAGTGAGTGTGAAAGCTAGGCAGAATGTTTGTGATGTGTGATTGGATGTAATGGAAAGGGGGGCCTGGTTTGAACTGTCTATATCTTTGGATTCTCCCTCCAGAACCTCAGTTCTGGCACAGTACTAGTCTTAGCTTGGAACATCTTTATTTCTCAATAAACAAATCACTGCCAGAGAGTCTTGTTGAGAGTAACTTTGTCCAGGATTCTGACACCAGTACTCCCCCCCCACTCCCCTTTTAAATGTCCAAAAGCTGCAGGAATGAGAAAGCAAAATACAGAAAGGGAAAAGCTCTTTTACTGTTATTCAAATCATAAGAACATAAGAGAAGCCAATGGCCCATCCAGTCCAACACTCTGTCACACAGTGGCCAAAAATACCAGGTGCCATCAGTAGGTCCAGCAGTGGGGCCAGGACACTAGAAGCTCTCCCACTATTGCCCCCCCAAAGTACCAAGAATACAGAGCATCACTTGCCCCAGACTGAGAGTTCCTATCTAGACCTTGTGGCTCATAGCCACTGATGACCTCTGCTCCATATGTTGATCTAATTCCTTCTTGAAGCCATCCATGCTTGTAGCCACTGCCGCCTCCTGTGGCAGTGAATTCCACGTGTTAATCAGTCTTGAGGGAAACAAGAACAGCCCCAGTGGGAACTGTCACTTCACAGTCTAATTTAGAATTAACAAGCCAAATATTCAGTTATGCAGAAATTTTAGGGTTTTTAAAAATACAGTTTTGGGGCCCAAACAGTTTACAAGTGGTTAACAATAAAAATCCTTAAAACATTTTAAATCACTAAATAATTAAATAAATCATTAAATAAACCAAAATCTGAAAAGAATTAACAAATCTCAAAGCAAAACATCCAAGAGATCTAAAATTAAAGCAACGAACTGTCAAATGGCTCCAGGAACAGGACAGTCTTAACTGTGCCACAAGTTCTCAAACTGTGAGGTGGGATCCCAAGTACAGTTTTTTTAAAAAAAGTTTTTTTATTTCAATTAATAAAGGCACAGACATAAAGACATAAAACATGAACTACAATTGTACAATCATCTGAATCATACATCTACAGTCATCCACAACTACAATTGTCTACAGTCATCGAAATCATACAAAAAACATAAAACATTTAAATCATATAATTATCAATCAAATCTATACCTATATGGAACTTACTTATATATATTCTTAATTTTTCACTTCCATTTAAATATAACTATTCTATCTTTTCCATCTATATTCATATCTAATAATTATTTTATTAGAAACATGTTGCAAATCTTTTTAAAAATATTTTTTTATTTTATAACACACAAACATAACATACAAGCATACATACAAAGATTTTGGGGGTTCCATTTTACATTTTTGGTTTTTTTCTATTTTTTGACCTCAAACATTGTCCAATTATATTTTTTACTTTTTGCCACCTTGTATTTTTTATGTTTATCTCTTGTTTATAGTTAAACGTATAGTTTTTATTTTCTTCTAGTTCAGTTGTATGTCCGTAATGCTAACTGTTGTACTGTTCCATCCATTTATAAAATCTTGACCATGTATTCTCAAAGGGTTTTTCATTATGTCCTCTCAATATTAAAGTTAAATTGTCCATCTCTGCTGTTTCAACAAATCTCTTCTATCATGTTCTATTTTAATTTAAATTTTATTCTTAATTTTCAGCTACGTAATTAAAAAAGCTTTCCATTTTTTCCCAAGTGTGTTTTTGATACATCTTTACCCGTACATGCCACGAAACTTATAGCATTGTGCCTTTGGGATACTTGAGACTTGCCTGGCCCTGGGAATGGATAAGATCAGCAACCGCCTGTTCATGTACACTCTCTGCTGTGGCTCCCATCTTGTGGAACGGCCTATCAGAAGTAGCCACTTCTACTGTTTCACAGACTGTGCAAAACAGAAAAGCTCAGGAGGCATTTTTATAAAGGGTTCAGAATTTCAATGCACCAGAACAGCTCAGGGGGGCGCTTTTCTAAGGGAACAGGATTGCAGTGCTCATTGTACCACCTTCCTTTTATTTATCACCTTCCTTTTACTTTATCTTATTTTTACTTTATCTTATTTATCACCTTCCTAAGTGCATGGACTCTAATCTGGGAGAACTGGGTTTGATTCTCCACTCCTCTGCTTGCAGCTGCTGGGTTTACCTTGGGCAAGCCATAGTTCTGTCAGAGCTGTTCTCTCAAGGGCAGTCCTCTAAAGAACTCTCTCAGCCCCACCTCCCTCACAGGGTGTCTGTTGTCTGTTGTGGGGAAGGGAAGGGAAAGGAGTTTGTAAGTTGCTCTGAGACTTTGAGTGAAGGGCAAAGGGGTATAAATCCAATCTCTTCTCTTCTTTTTTCTCAATCTATAATTTTTATTTTTCCAAATTTAAACACCAATAACAAACAAACCATATATGCAAATAACAGCATCAGGAATAGTCAGAATAGTAACAAACATTGAGGACCATAGATTAAAAATACAACAAACTTTGGTAATATGCACTTTTTGGAACAACTCCCTCATTACTCAGGTATTCAATAACCGGGAGCCATACTGCTTGGAATGTTTTTTGATATCTCCCTGCGTATATGCCTCCCTGTGGGGGCGATTTGCCATAAACAAAATGTTCCCATAATTTATTCTGCCATTGTTGAATAGTAGGGATTAATTTGTCTCTATTTTTGGGCTATGCATAAGCTGGCAATCGCAACTAGTGTTGAGACTAACGTGTGTTTTGTTTTATTTCCAGAGACTTCTGTCCACGCGTCCAAGAGGGCTACTTCAGGTTGAAATGGTAAGTCAGTTCCAATATACACCTTTTGCCAAAAGGCTTTAATTACAGGGCAATGCCACCAACAGTGTATGTAATCCGCTATTAGGCCACATTTCTTCCAGCGGAATTTCTGAATGCTCGGCTTAATCCTGTGCAATCGAGAAAGATATATATACCATCGATTTAACACTTTAAATGAATTACACTTTATATTAAAAATCCTGGATTTTGGAGTCTGGAGATTATGGTTATAGTCCCAATCCTGATCCGTTAATCAACCTTGGCAGTCTGTGTGCCATAAAATATGAGTTTGCCTTTTGTTGAGGGATGGAGGCATTTTTAACAGTTTGTAAAGCCTCAAGATCAGTCCCTTAGCCTCTCCCAATTGAGGGTCTAGGAGTTTCTCGAACTCTGATGGGGCTGTGTCCTGTTCCTTGATATGAAGAGGGTCTTGGAGCACGTGCTGTACCTGCAGGTTCTGAAACCAAGGTATTTTCTCGAATATAATGTTTTCCAGCTCAAGCTTCGTATAGGGCTTCCCCTTGGTACTCAGGTCCGATATTCTTGTAATTCCAGCTCTCCTCCAGGATTTGAACGCCAGTCTCCCTTTCCCTAGCAGGAACCAAATTTGGTTTAGAAAAGGATGAAAAATGGGATTTGGCTGGTAAAAATCTCTTGCGGGTTCTGCCCCAAATAGTTAGAGAAGCCTCAAGAAATTGATTGTCTAGGACTGGTTCCGGTCTGTCCTTTGGAAGATTCCAAGAAACATCTTGCAGCAGGACAGAACCGGCCATTCCTCTATCTGTTGCCACGCAGGTGGTGTTTTGCTGTTTATGATTCTCAATGTTGTGGCTAAATTAGCCGCCTTGTAGTAGAGTGTCAAGTCCGGTATGCCCAAGCTTCCTTCAGTGTGATTGCGTTTTATGGTGGAGAACTTAATCCTTGGTGATTTGTAACTCCAGAAGAATTTGTTAATTTCTGCTTGCCACTTTTCCAGAAGCTTCTTCAGGATCGTGATCGGTAATGTTCTAAATAAAAACAAAAATTTCAGCAGGATAAAGCTTTTAAGCATACTGATTTTATCCGCCCAAGAAGGGTTCATGCGGTTCCAACCAAGCAGTTTGTTTTTGGCTTCCTGAAAAGTTTTTTCAAAGTTTCATTTGATTAAGTTATCTCTGTTCTTAAGCACCCAAACTCCTAAGCATCTCCATGGCTTGTGGACCCTTTTGTAAGGAAAATTAGATCTAATCCGGCCTTCTGTTGCTTGGGATATCCGCAAAGGAACAATTTGGGACTTTTCTAGGTTCACTTTCAGTCCAGAGATAACTTGTATGTCTTTGAATATCCTTTGGAGTTTCAAAAGAGAAGCATTTGGTGTTGAGAAGAAGATCGTGGTTGTCTTGTCTTTGTGGTCGTCTTTGCCGATTTTTATTCCTAGAATCTCCATGTCATTTTGTATTGCAGACGCCAATGTTTCAATAGCCAAGGGAAACATAAACGGGGACATTGGGCATCCCTGTCGAGTTCTCCGAGCAAGAGGAATAGATCTACTAAGAACATTGTTGGTAAGGATTTTTGCCATAGGATTTGCATACATAGTTGCTATTGCTTTTCTAAATCTTTCTCCAAAATTCATGGAGGATAGCATTTGTTTGAGACAGCTGGGTTCTACACTGCCAAGGGCATTTTCGAGGCCTACTGACAGCATTAGAGTCTCTTGATCATGTTGTTTTCCATAGAGAATCAGGTCTAGAATGCGGCGTGCGTTGTCCATTAATGCTCGGCCAGGTATAAAGCCTGTCTGGTCTGGAGAAATGTACTCTGAAATAATTATTTGCAGTCGATTTGCCAGTATTCTGGAGAAAAGTTTAGAGTCACAGTTTAGTAACACGATTGGTCTATAGGCTGTTGGAGATTCCTGATCTTTGTTTTCCTTAGGAATCGGAACGATATGCGAGTCTCTCCAGGATGGAGGCATTTTTCCGTGATCTAGTATAAAATTACAAGTGTGAGCCAGATGTTCCCCCAGAGTGCTTTTAACGATTTTATAAAATTCTGGCCCAAATCCGTCAGGGCCTGGGGCCGTGTTTGTTTTAGTTTGTTGGATGGCAGTGCAGGCTTCCTTTGACGAAACTGGGCTATCCAGAAACGCCTTGTGTTCCCCTGTTAATTTCAAAGATATGTTGTTCTTGGACAGAAAAGTCTTTACTGCTGAAGAATTTGGGTTTGAAGATGCATACAATTGTTCATAGTAGTCAGCAAAGGATTCTGCAACATCTCCTGGATCTGTAGTGACTGTATTATATTGAGTCTTTAAAGAAAATTTTTTCCTCTTCACTTGCTTATTTTCACAACACCATGTCAGGAATTTGAGGTTCTTTGGATTTGTCTGCCCAAGCTGTTGCTTTAAGAAAAGGATTTTTTTCTGAATGTCTTGATTTTCCAAAAGTTCTAATACTCTACATTCCGCCTATAGCTCTCTGTAGGTTGCTTTATCTCTTGTTTTTTTATGACATTTTTCTTAGTCTTTTTTTAAAAAAAACATTTTATTATAGGATATGTTTCACATAGTTAAAATTCCATCTTATAGATATCACATACCTTTTTTCTTTTCTCCCCACTCCCCCCAGTACAAGGCTTCCCGCAATGCTCTTACCCCCTTATAAACTCTATTATCTAATTACCATTCACAAAATATGTCATTTCCATTATCAAATTAGGTAACATTTTAACAATCTTATCGTTCTTTTTCTTATTTTCTCCTTACATTTTTCTTAGTCTTATATTGTAGTTAAAAGTGTTTGAATCTTTTGTTCTTTCTCTCTCTTTAGGTATGTGGCCATTGTGACTGCTTACAACTGCTTTTAAGGCATCCCATACGATATGTGGTTCCGCATCTCCCGTGTTGTTCTCTTGAAAATATTGCTCCATCACTTTTTTTTATCTCTTCTCTGTGTTGATCTTTTAATAAAAGAGAGTTAATCAGTTTCCAAATTTGCAAGCTGCATGGTTTATTCTGTTTAATATGTAGCTCTACATAAGCATGGTCTGTCCACACCATGGGACCAATCTCGATTTTCGAGGTTCTGTGTAGAAGGTCTGGAGCAGCCAGAATATAGTCTATTCAGGTGTATGACCCAAACCTAGGAGAGAAATAGGTGTAGTCTCATTCTTTTCCATGAACTTCTCACCTTAGGTCTTTCAATTGATGTCTTTGTAACAGCTCTGCTAATTTAGTAGGTTTTGTACTTTTCAGCCTTCGGGAGAGTTTGTTGCCTGATCTATCTAGCTGATAGTCCAGAATTAAATTGAAATTGCCTCCTATAATGGGCTGTCCCTCTGTAAATGTATATAATTTAGACAGAACATCCTCCAGAACTTGTTCTTGCCCATCATTTGGGGCGTAAATGGAGGTTAGTGTGGTCTCCTGTTGGTTAAGTATGCCCTTCAAAAATAAGTATCTACCTCTAGGGTCCACCATGCTATCTTTAAAATTAAATTGGACAGATTTTGAAAACAGTATGACCACCCCCCAGGACTTGGAGGAACCACCTGCATGTATTGTTGATCATGCCATGACAATTTAATAACATTCATTACCTTGGGTCTCAAGTGAGTCTCTTGCAGAAATAGGACATCAGGTTTACTTTTCAAGATAAAGGAAGTCATCATTCTGGCCTTAATAGGATTATTCAGCCCGCGGACATTAATTGTACGAAATACAATCGCAGCACTCATGGTAATCGAGTTGGAGTTTCACAAAAATATACAAACTTTGAAAAATGAACAACAGTTCAATCCAAACGTTTCCCCACTCCCAAACTGCCAGTTCCTTCACTGGCGGTCAGAGCCAAGCTCCACCTCTTGAGAGTACAACCAGAGGAGCAAACCAGAGTCTGACCCTCCCCCCCTTCCCCGTCTATAGTAAGTATAAAACTATTTTAAACAACCAAACCCATTTGGGTTTGTCAGAACTACAGCATCATAGCTAAGAGTAAAACCTCTATTGTATTTATAAAAACACACCAAAGTTGTAGGCCTCATGGGCCAAGATCAGGATGCTGCAGGTGAAGAGAGGACTGGGATTTGGCTGCTTTTTTGAGGGGAATCCAACAGCCTCTGACGCTTGGCCGTTCTCTTTTCTTCCAGTTCCATAGGTGTTGCACCATGAAGAATGGAAAGTAAATCAGCACCGCTGTCTTCATCCCACGCGTACAGTTGTTGGCCTTGGTATGTTACATATATTTTGCCATAAGGGAGCCATCTGTACTTCTGGTTCAGTGCTTGTAGCTTGGTTATAACAGGCTTCAGTTTGCGCTGTATCAGAATGGCCTCTCTGGGAATGTCAGGGAACACTTGTACAGGCTCACCCTCAAACTGAAAGGTTCCTGGGTTTTTTTTGCTGAGTCAAGTATTCTGAGACGGACTCTCGCATCTGGAATTGTTGTTATTATGTCTCTACGGAGAGGGCGACAAATACACGGCAGAGGGCCCATACGGTATGCTTGTGTTACCCCCTCCTCTAAAGTTAGTGCAGATGCTATAAATGAGGCCATAAACATGATTAAATCCTTGTTCTCTTCTGCTTCTTCCCGGATGCCTCTAAATTTCAAGTTAACAGATTTTACCTCAGACTCCAGAATTATTAGAGTCTCTCTGTGTATCAGAGGCTTCTTGTAAGGCTTTTATATCTGCCTGGTTCGCAAACCCTAAGTCAAGGGCTGCTGTAGATTTCTGGGCAGTGTCAATGAGAGCTGTTTTTATCTCTTCAAACTGAGAGGCAAGGTTATTCATTTTGCTGGACAGGCTTACCTCCATTGCTTTTAGGTGCTGGAGGATTTCATCTGCTGCCAGGACCGGGAGGCTTTGTTTTCTCTGCGCTTGCTAGTGCAGCCGCCATCTTGGATTCTGCTTTCGGGGCCTCCGAGTGGTGAGCAATATTCTCTAATTGCTCTTTTATTGTTTTACCAGGCATTGGATTAGGTCTGCGTTTTGGCTGGTCAGTTTTTCCCATTCTCTGGCGTTTTTGTGAAGTTTTTAATAGCGTTGGGGCTGGGAACAGACAGAGAAGGGCAGGAGCAGCAGAATCACACGTCCACCATTCTTCTCAGCGGCGCCACACACCCCTTCTCTTTTTTTACCACACCGTCTTCTACATTTGCACTCCCCTTTCTGCATGTTTTTCTGGTAAGTCACGACTCAGATATTTGCATTGTGTTTGCGTTGTTTTTCCTGCAATCCCAGTCCTGCTGCATTTTTATTGGAGATCTCTGATATTTGTTTGAATTGATTTTTATATTTTATAATCTGCCTTGAGAGTCTCAGTGAGAATGGAAGGTTTCTTTCACTTACCGTGAATCTTCCTTTCTCTGTGGTTCTGAAGTGGGACATTCCTCACGTCTGGGATAAGCTCCGCCCTCTTTCCTCAGGGTCGGCTCCAAACTTTGATCCAGGCAGGGAGGGGCTTATCCCCTTGAAGGCGAACTAGTCCTTCTCAAGCCCGATTATCTTCCCCGCCGGAAAGGAACTAGAAGAAAACACAACATTCCCCCCCCCCAACAAAGGGGGTACCAACTGCCCAAACACTACAATAGGGCAAGGAAATTAGCCCACAAAAACATAACAGTAACAGCGTGGTCTCTTGAAGCCACTGCCCCCCGTATCAACTCTGTAAAGAGGGGAAGCACCCTAAAAACGGGTGGGCAGGAATGTCCCACTTCAGAACCACAGAGAAAGGAAGATTCACGGTAAGTGAAAGAAACCTTCCATTCTCCAGTGGTTCTACGTGGGACATTCCTCACGTCTGGGACGTACAAAAGCTATGTTACCGGGTGGGCTTGCATTCCCAGATTTACAGAGTGTGTTGAAGCACCCTACGACCAAATGCCGCTTCCGCTGAAGCTAGTGTGTCCACTCTATAATGTTTAGTAAAAGAATATGCCATGTCGCCGTTCGGCATATGGTTTCTCATGAGGGAAAAGAACGATATGCTACCGCGGTAGCCGTCCCCCGAAGGGAGTGTGCAACGATCCCGGCCGGGACCTCTAACCCTTTAGCTTTATAGGCTAAGATAATGCACCCCTTAATCCACCTACTCAGCGTGTAAGTGGAGACTTGTGTTCTCAATGAGGACTTTCTGAATGATACAAAAAGTGTCTCCGATTGTTTCCACCCTTTAGTTCTGTCAGTATAGAAACTAAGGGCCCTCCGAACATCTAAACAATGCCATTCCCTTTCTTTTTCATGTTTAGGATTGGGACAAAAAGAGGGAAGAACAATCTCTTCTGACCTATGAAAAACCGAATTCACCTTTGGAATACATGCTGGGTCAAAGCGAAGGACTACTTTGTCCTGGTGGAAAATACCGAGCTCCTTGTTAATAGACAAGGCCCTCAATTTTCGAAACCCTCCTAGCTGAGGCTATGCCTACCAAAAAGGGAGTCTTGAAGGTTAGGTCCTTCAGAGGACACTCAGCCAAAAGCTCAAATGGATATACACATAGGGCCCTAAGCACCACGTTAAGAGACCAGGTGGGAATCCTGTGAACCTGTGGAGGATTAATGGACATCGCCCCTTTTTAAAAAACTCTTAATATGAATATGCCTAATTAGAGACCTTCCATGTTTGGCACTTTGGATGGCCAAAATGGCGGATACTTGTCTACTGAGCGTGCTAGTGCTTAGGCCTTTACCGAGCCCATCTTGTAGGAAAAACCAGGACTACTCTCCCTGAAGCCTTACCCGGGTCGTGTTCCCAGTCCAAGTTCTAAGACTGAATTACCGAGCCCTTCCAGGTGTGATCGTAGGGTTTGTTGGTAGAGACCTTTCTGACTGCCAACATGGTACCAATCACCTTATCTCGATACCCTGGTCCCTCTAACATTTTCTGCTCAATCTCCAGGTTGCCAGCCGAAGAAGTACCGGCCATGGGTGCCTTGTTGGGCCCTGCGTAAGTAGGTCCACCCAACGAGGCAGGTGCCATGGTTTTGTTATTGACAGATTGCAGTTCCTGAAACCAGGTTTGACGTGGCCAGAAAAAGGGGCAATCAATACTACTTCTGCCCTGATTGGTAGGGAAGGAAAGGCGTAAAGGAGGCCTGGAGGCCATGCATAATTTAGAGCATCTATTCCGTTTGCCAGGGCATTTCGTTGACGAGATACGAACTCTGGAACCTGACGATTCAGTTCTGTGGCAAACAGACCCATGACCATTCTTCCGAACTTGTAGCAGATCTGTTCAAAGACTTCCGTGTTTGTTTCTCTGCCCTTATCATTATCAGGGATGCTGCCGCATGAAGGGAGCGAACCTTGGTCCCCCCTTGGCGATTCACATACGCTTTTGCTGTAGTGTTGTCCGTTTGTACTGGAACATGGGTTCCTGACAGTATATCTGCAAGATACAGACGTCCGAGGCGGATCACCCTCAGTCCCAGCAAATCGATGCTTTCTGTCGTCTCTGCAACCGACCATTCTCCCTGGATCATCTGGCCTCCCGAATACGGCCCCCATCCTGACAGACTGGCATCCGTCATCATTACTGATCGTGTGGGGTCTCGGAGGGTAACTCCGAGGTTGAATCTCGGTGGGTTTTGCCACCAGGCCATCATATTCCGAACCGGTGGAGAAAAACTGATCCGGTTACTCTCTTGAGTATTATCGCCCCTTGGTGTGGCAGTAACAACCATTGCAGAGGGCCTGACATGGAATCGAGCCCACTGTACTACCTCCTGACAGGAGGCGAGCATTCCTAGCAGTTTGACCAAGGTCATTAGCTTTGTCTCTGAACTCTGAAGAACCTGGTCCATCAGAGATTTGGTCGTCAATTTCCTTTTGCTGGGACAGGAACGCCCTGTCTAGCTTTGTGTCTATCTCCACCCCCAGGTGGGACGATCTCTGAGTGGGTAGCACGTGACTTTTCTCCAGATTCACAATGAAGCCGTGGGCTTCTAATGTCTGCGTAGTCAGGTTTAGGGCCCGTGAGCATTCCACCTCTAGGGGGCCTTGATTAAGACGCCATCCAGGCATGGAAGAAAGACTCACCCCTTTCAACCTCAAATGTGCTACCAAGGTCACCAGCACCTTTGTAAAGACCCTGGGAGAAGACTAGCAGCCAAAGGGAAGAACTTTGTACTGGAAGTGAAGATTTGCATAACTGAATCGTAGAAACTTCCGGTGTGAATTGTGAATGGGTATATGGAGGTAAATTTCTAACAAATCCAAAGATGTCAGAAAATCTCCTTCCTGGATCAATATGTTTGTTTAGCCATTTCAGATCTAAATTGTTTCTCGTGGACCCGTTTTCCTCTTGGAACCACGAAGAATATAGATTAAACGCCCTGTCCCTGTTGGGACGCAGGTACTTACTCTATCGCCCCTATGTCCAGGAGGTGAAGTATCGCCTCCTTAATAAGGAGGTGAATGAACCGGTTTCTGTACTTAGGCATTCCGATGTACCTTTGATAGGGAATGGAACTAGTTTGTACCCATGGGACACTGTCTCTAATGCCCATTGATCTGAGATTGTTGTATGTCACGCTTGAGAGAATGCCTGTATCCTTCTCTCTATCTACCGTTTCCCGGGAAGGCCATATAGTCATGCCGAAGATTCTTTCTTGGGGCCTTTGGCAGTTTTTCGTTCACTCTTCATGGGAGGTAAGGACTTCCCCCCTTGATATCAAGATTGCCATTTTCCTTAGAACGATCTTGTAAATGAGGGTTTTTGTCCTCTTTACTGATCGTGAAAAGGCTGAAAACGTTCTCTCTGTCTGTTGCCCCTTCTTTTGGAGGGGAGGACCTATCCTTATCTTCCACTAAGTACCTATCCGGACCGTCTCCGAACAGGTTAGTACCTCTGAAAGGGACCACTGCCA
Source organism: Gekko gecko (assembly GCA_029375565.1). Classification (NCBI taxonomy): domain Eukaryota; kingdom Metazoa; phylum Chordata; class Lepidosauria; order Squamata; family Gekkonidae; genus Gekko; species Gekko gecko. The sequence goes on from JAPDNY010000016.1 coordinate 4,547,318, forward strand.
TTTTCGCCTGTGCAGATGAGCTCACGTCCCAGTGACGGAGCAATTGTTTCGACTTGCTGTCACACTGCATGCTAATGCTCTTGCTAACAGCTGCATGGCAACCAGTGTGGACTCTGCCGTGAAGGCAATTGTCAGAGCTATTTTCTGCAGTTCATTTTTGAACTCCTTTGGCACCTTGCTATCTATCGAAGCCAATTTATCTGCCCAGTCATACGCAGCCCTGGCCAAGAGAAAGCCAGCAGTAGAGGCCTTGATAGCGGAAGAGGAGGTTTCTTAGCTTTATAGGCTAAGATAATGCACCCCTTCTATCTGTATGATCTTTAGGCATCCCATCAGCATCCGGTGGAAACACCGAGCTGAATTATAACCTGGTCACGGGACCAACTACTTCTGGCATTAGAGAATAGAATCTCGAGAGCACGTGGTGATGAGCCTTGGGTGTAGCCGGTTGTTCCCAGTCCGCCTTCATAACAATGTAGAAAGGAGCGGGGAAAGGCAACCCTGTTTAATAGGGGGCACCGGACTTCCTCGGTGGTCTCCCACCCGAGTATCAACCAGGGCTGACCCTGCTCAGCCCCCGAGATCCGACGAGACCAGCCCCACCCTGGGTGTCCAGGCTGGGGCTTAGTGAAACTGAGACCTTAGGCATAATTTTTTAGCCCCGTTTTGAAAGTCTGGCTCCTGTACCGTCTCCTCCTGAGGTCTAGATGAAGATCTAGGGTCCTTAATACTTTAGGCAAGAGACGGTGTTATAATTCTTGCGGAAAGAGTCTAGATTGCTCCAAAGGCACAATCATCTCATCCTCTCCCGCTGAAAACTCCCTTTCTTCTTCTTTACCAGAAGAGGAGGTGGTAGAATCTGGTTCAGAGTCCACATGCCCCAGAAGGGGACTTTGTTCTCTAGACTTATGTCTGCTATGTTTGATCTTACAGGTGGCCTAGGCACACTGGTCACCCTGTCTCTGTTCCTCTTGAGGGTCTACAACCGACATCTACCTCTTTCCACTAAGGAATGATGTGGTGTGGAGCCATGAATGGTCTCCTTTCACATTTGTCCTCTGAACCAATTTTGCATAACAGCTGAAAAAAGGACTCCTGGGTTCCAGACTGGGGTATCCTAAAGTATTGGCAGATCTGAGAGATGGATGGCCCATCTGTGCTTTGTCCTCAGAGGAACAGCCCCAGTCTTGGGATGCCCTCTCAGCCATAACCAGAACCTGCGGGGTGTAAATGAATCTGGGAACAGATCCATGAAAAATAATGAAGAACCCCCCCACAACCGAGTGAGATTCTGGGGTTCATTCCCCTGGAATAGCCTCAAAGGCTTCAGAGGCAGTTTTTAACTGTTTAGTTCCCCACAGGTTGGTCTAGCCTATCTGCCATGAGAAGACTCATCCGGGTCCATGGGGAGTGCTGACCATGCACGATAGGCCCATCTATTTGGGGGCCTAAAATGGCTGCTCCCAGCATTTCCCGCCGATATTTCCCGCCTTGGGACGGAGGAAGGCTTGGAAAACACTCCCCCCCCCCCGCTTACGCTCATGGGGGTTTGAGGAAGAAAAAACTCCACGGAGGGTTCTGCTTCCCGGGGGTATAAGGAACGGACCTCTGCATTCCTTAGGCAACGTCTCAGCCTCTTCCAGGAATACTGGAGAGGGTAGAAACTGTCTGCCTGCTTCTGCTTACCACGATTCAGGCGGGAAGGTAGAAGACTGTGTGTGCGCACACACACGCCGTTTGCCTCTCTCGCTCTGTCTCTCTCTCTCTCTCTCTCTCTCTCTCTCTCCCTCTGCACTCTCTGTAATAGGAGCAGGTCCTCCGCCCCAGGGACGGGTCAGACCGGCAGAGGAGAGAATGCCGTAGGGCTTGCGATTCAGGCGGGAAGGTAGAAGACTGTGTGTGCGCGCACACACGCCGTTTCTTTCGTCTCTCTCTCTCTCTCTGCGCTCTCTGTATTAGGAGCAGGTCCTCCGCCCCAGGGACGGGTAAGACCGGCAGAGGAGAGAATGCCGTAGGGCTAAGGAAGCGTCAGCACTCCCTAGACAAAGCCCGTCATCAATCAAATCCAGCCTCGTCAGGCTGTAAATCTTTCCTGTAGTTTCGTTTCTTCTTTCAATAGGCGCGACTCCGCACCTCCGGAGCACGTCCTGCTGAAGCAGGGTCGGCAAAGGAACTGGTTCGCCTTCAAGGGGATAAGCCCCTCCCTGCCTGGATCAAAGTTTGGAGCCGACCCTGAGGAAAGAGGGCGGAGCTTATCCCAGACGTGAGGAATGTCCCACGTAGAACCACTGGAGAATGGAAGGTTTCTTTCACTTACCTTTCTCAGTGGTTCAGGATTGGGACAGTCCATATGAATGGGATAAGCTCCTCCTCCAATCACAGGGTCAGCTTCAGACTTTGGTCCAGACGGGGAGGGGCTTATCCCCTGGAGACTCTCCCAGTAATGCACAAGCCCGCTGTACCCCATCTGGAAACTGTTAGAAGGAAGAACACCTCTCCACACCGAAGAGTATAACAGCTGAGAGAACAAAACAAACCAAGGAATCTAACAACTAGAACCCTGGAGTGGCAACTGTCTACCCACTGAAAAAGAGAAACAGAGGGTACGACCTTGAAGGAACTTGTATTCTGCTCAGCTTCTCTACAAACTGTAAGTCTCCCAGCATGCCCTGCAAACCAGAGAAGAGGAACCCACCACAACTGGGTGGGTCAGACTGTCCCACTCCTGAACTACCGAGAAAGGAAGCTTCACGGTAAGTGAAAGAAACCTTCCATTCTCCAGTGGTTCAGGCAATGGGACAGTCTGTACAAATGGGACATGCCAAAGCAGCTAGCCCCGAGGAAGGGAAGAACTTCTCCCCCTACAGGGCATGCTACAAGACCCGACGGCCAAAGGCCACATCTGCTGATGCCAACCTGTCCACTCTGTAATGCCTGGTGAACGAATGGACCGAATTCCATGTAGCTACCTTGCAGATGACCTCCAGAGAAGGGAACGACCGATAAGCCACAGACGTAGCAGCCCCCCTCAAAGAATGGGCTACAATCCCTTTTGGAGGCTCTAAACCTTTAGCCTTGTAGGCCAGAATGATGCAACTCTTAAGCCATCTGCTCAAGGTGGAAGTGGAAATCTGTCCTCCCAAAGAGGACTTCCTGAAAGACACAAAAAGAGATTCGGACTTCCTCCATTCCTTGGTTCTATCAATATAGTGCCCTCTGCATATCTAAACAGTGCAATTCCTTTTCCTTATCGTGAGTGGGATTTGGGCAAAAATTGGGCAAAATCACTTCCTCTGACCTATGGAAAACCGAATTTACCTTTGGCATGAAAGCTGGATCTAGACGTAGAACCACCTTATCTTTGTGAAACACACAAAGATCTCTATTGACAGAAAGGGCTCTGATCTCTGATACCCTACGTGCAGAGGTTATGCCAACCAAAAACAAGGTTTTGAAGGTCAATTCTTTAAGAGCACAGGAGGCCATGGGCTCAAACGGTGCCTTACACAGTGCCCTCAGTACCAAATTTAGATTCCATGTAGGGAAATGATGAATCTGCGGAGGGTTAAGGAGGGAGGCCCCCCGCAGGAACCTTTTCACATGAGGATGACGGAAAAGCGACCTACCCTTCCCGGCCCCCCAAATGGCTGAAATCGCTGAAACCTGCCTCCTCAGGGTGCTAGTACTGAGACCCTTATTGAGACCGTCCTGCAAGAAATGCAAGACAGGCCCTACTGAGGCCCTAAACACATCTACCTTCTGCTCTCTGCACCAAGAACAAAACACTTGCCAGGTGGCATTAAAAACTCTATTGATGGGAGTTCCTTCTGGACACTAGCATGGTGGAGACGACCTTGTCAGGACACCCTACACCTATGAGCGTTTTCCGCTCAACCGCCATGCTGTGTCCGGACGTGGGTGTCTCGTCAGACCCTGAACTAGGAGGTCCTCCCACCCAGGAAGTTTCCAGGGATCTTGCGTCAACAACTTTTTTAACTCTGGAAACCACATCCTCCGCGGCCAACATGGAGCTATCAGGATAACTTCCACCTCCTGCTGACGTATTTTTTGAATTCCTTCTGTGTAGTATCTGTATGGGCGGGAGCGCATAGAGAAGCCGTTGAGGCCAGTCGCAATTTAGAGCATCTGTTCCTCTGGCTTGTTCGTTTCTTACCCTGGAGAAGAAGTCTAGAACTTGACAGTTCAACTCTGTCGCCAACAGATCCACTGCCACCTGCCCGAACCTGTGGCAGAGTTGCAGGAACACTTCCTTGTTCAACTCCCACTCCGACTGATCCAATCTCCTCCTGCTTAACCAGTCTGCCAGCACGTTGTCTTTCCCTGCCATGTGCGGTGCCTTCAGGGATAACAGATGACTCTCTGCCCAAGACATCAGTTCGGTTGCTTTGAGGTGTAGTCTCCTCACTCTGGTCCCTCCCTGACAGTTTACGTGGGCCTTCGCCGTCATATTGTCCATTTGGGCCAGCACATGTTGACTGGACAAGAGAGTGGTGAAGCTCTGGAGCCCCAGTTTTATCGCCCTCACCTCTAAAAAATTGATACTCCTCACTGACTCCTCCTGAGACCATTCTCCCTGCACCAGCCTCCCTCCCGAGTGTGCACCCCACCCCGAGAGGCTGGCATCCGAAGTCATTAGTATTCTTGTGGGATCCCTCAGAGAAGAACCCTGTTTGAACCAACACGGATTGAGCCACCAGTTTAGCTGGAGGTGCACTGACTTTGGAAGCTGTAACAATTTGAACTTCTTGCACGCTATAGCTTCCTGAAATGGGAGAAGAAATCTCTGCAGTGGTCTGGCATGAAATTGTGCCCATTGCACGATGTCCTGGCAGGACATTAACATTCCCAAGAGTTTGGCTAGAGTCATGAGTTCCGTCTTGGGCTTTTTCAGCACTACTGATAATAGTAATTGGATCTTCTGTTCCCTGTCCTGGGACAGGAAGACCCGATCCCTGATGATATCTATTTCTACTCCCAGGTGAATCAGCCGCTGAGTCGGCTGTAAATGGCTTTTTGCCACATTGACCACAAACCCGTGATCCTCCAATGTGCGCACTGTGAGCTGGGCTACATTCAAACTCTCTTGAAATGATGACGCTTTGAGAAGGATGTCGTCCAGATGCGGAAAAACTTCTACGCCTTTCATTCTGAGGACTGCTATCAGTGATACTAGTACTTTGGTGAATACCCTTGGGGAAGATTTTAACCGAAGGGGAGGGCCCTGTACTGGTAGTGCATCCCTGCATACGCAAAATGAAGGAATTTCCTGTGTTCTTGGTAAATTGGAATATGAAGGTAGGCCAATAATAATAATAATAATAATAATAATAATAATAATAATAATAATAATAATAATAATAATAATAATAATAATAAGAAGAAGATTTATTGCAATTGTACATAGTCCAATGAAATTAAACTACAATCCTCTCGGTGATCTACAACCCTCTCAATGATCTACAACAATAATCATACGCACTCACACTTAAAGTTCACATAACAACTGAACCACTGATGTCACCCAATCCAATTTCATACAGCATTTAAGGCAATGATGGCTCTCGAGTAAAAACTGTTTTTTAATCTGTTTGTCTTTGCTTTAATTGTCCTATATCTTCTGCCTGAAGGCAGCAATTCAAACAAGGAATGTTCAGGGTGTGATGAATCCTGCAAAATGTTCTTTGCTTTTTTCAAACTTTGAGATAAATCTATGGAGGACAGAAAGTCCCCTTTTTGAATGGTTGGGAGAATGGAACAAAGCGTTTCCATCCTGAACTTCCTGCCCCTTACGTGACAATTTAACCACTTTAGGTCCAGGATGGCCCTGGTCTCCCGATTTTTCTTTGGGACCAAAAAGAATATTGAGTAAACTCCCCGCTTCCGGAGAGAGGTTGGAACCCTCTCTATCGCTCCTATCTCTACCAGGTGATTGATGGCTACCTTAACCGATCCCAGTGTTTTGCAATCTGAACAAAATGTTTGTGGGGTTTGGAAGAAAACTCCAGTTTGTAACCGTGAGTTACAGTGTCCAGGACCCAACAGTCTGTAACCGTCTAGAGCCACAGCTCCACAAAGGCCTGAAGCCTTCCCCCAATGCCTGGAACATGCTGGGTAGTCAGGTAGTCATGCTGATGTGCCCTTTTTCTGGGATTTATTTGAGGATTGATCTCCCTTGTTATGGGTAAAGGGCTTGCCAACGTGAGATCTAGGCTGCCACTTTGACTTGCAGGCCCTGGAGAAGGTGGGCTTCTGTCCCTGTTTCTGTTCCTGAAAGGGCTGAAATCTCTTTCTAAACTTGCTATCCCTCTTTTTGGATGGCAAGACTTTCTTCTTATCCTTGTCTTCCACCAAAAATCTATCTAACCCTTCCCCAAAGAGATTAGACCCCTTGAAAGGTACAGCTGTGACCTTAGCCTGTGCTGAAGAGTCCACTTCCCAGAGACGGAGCCAATTATTTCTGCGTGCCATCACGCTACACGCCATAGGTCTGGCTGACAGTTGGACAGCATCCAGGGTGGCATCTGCTGCAAATGCAACCGTCAGCGCAATTTTCTTAACTTCATCCTTAAATTCTTTCAGAGCACTACCTTCTGCGGAAGCTAGATTCTCTGCCCAGTTGTAGGCCGCCCTGGCAAACAAGGATCCTGTGGCGGACTGTCTTAGGGAACAGGAGGAAGCCTCGAAATTCCTACGCAGCGCCTGTTCAATACGCCTATCAGAATGATCCTTAGGCATTCCATCTGCATCCATGGGCAAAACTGAGTTAGAAGACAAGCTGGTAACTGGGTCATCAACCATGGGCAGTTTCAGACATTTAGAAGCTTCTGGCATGAAAGAATAGAACCTTGAAAAAGGTGATGGTTAGCCTTGGGTTTTGCAGGTTGCTCCCATTCTGCCTTCATTATATTAAAGGAGGAAGCAGGAAGAGGAAGCCCCGGCTGTGAGATAAGACAGTTTTGGCATTAACTTTCCTATGCCTGTCTGGAATTCTGAATCCTGCTCTGTAACTGTCTTGGGCTTAGAGGAAAGGTCTAGGGTCCTGAATACTTTGGGTAGCAGCTTGGAATATAATTCCGGGGGGGGAACCTAGACTGAACAGAAGGCATTACTTCCTCTGTTTCCTCAGACAATTCCCCTTCTTCCTTTTCTGAAGAAGATAAAGATGAATCTGACTCCTTTTCCAGGTTGCCAATAAGGAAGCTATGGGATTTTGGAAAAGACCTAACTCTCTTCCTGTGTTTGGGTCTGGGGGGGACCTAGAACTGCAGGAAGACACGTCCCCCTATTGGGTTTGGACCTCTTGGGTGCTCTGCCCCTTTCCCATGATGGTCCAACTGGACCAGATCCCTGAAAGGTTTCCTGTAACATCTCTTTGAACTCCTTTCGCATTTCTTTTCTGAACCAGTTCATCAGTACAGCTTTTTGAGTTCTCTAGGATCTATTTCCAAGGAGTCTATTGCTTCTTGGGATGCTGGGGAAACAGAAAGTCTGGGGAAACTCCTTTCACTAAGAGGGCTGCCACTGTCCAGTGCAGTTTCCCTTTCGGTCTGATCAGCCATCTCACTAATCCTGAAACGAAAGTGAAACAAGGACCTATAAGGGAGGCTAAAATGGCTGACGCCATGTACTTTTCCACCTAAACTACTAGGCATCCAAGCGCCATAATCTCAAGGCAGGACTTGGTCGCCCTTGAAAGATCTTCCTGCCTCTAAGCATGTCTCATATCCAGTCCCCCCAGGAATGAAAACCTTGTAAAGGCAGGGGGAAAGGGGAAAGGGCAGGCCTGGGTGGGGAATCCCCCCCCGGGTCCCAAAAGTAAGAGGAAAGGTGGCCATTCGCCCCTCGTTTTGCCTCCCCTCCATACCCCCAGTCCACCCCGTCGCGAGAGGACTGTAGGGGGTGGGAAAACTCACTGCAGTTTCACCAATGTGTTCACTGTCGCTGCACCACCTCCTGAGTCTCCCGTGCTCCAGGGACCGAACGGAGGAGCAAACTCAGCCTGGCTGCGTAAGTGGACGACTCTACCACACCCCGCAAACTCCAAGGGGTAGGGCCTCCACTCAAAGGGAGGGTATGGCTGGCGGGAGTCCAAAGAGGGATGCTGGTGCTCACTGTGGCAGCCAGGAAAACGCCCTCAAAGCTGTAGAGCTGCCAAGATTAGCACTTTGAAATGCATGCGCCTTGTCCTTCTTCCTTTCTTGTGCGCTGTTAAGTGTTGCCGAAGCACATCCTGCTGTGAAGCAGGGCCAGCGGCAACTGGGAGAGTCTCCAGGGTATAAGCCCCTCCCCACCTGGACCAAAGTCTGAAGCCGACCCTGTGACTGGAGGAGGAGCTTATCCCATTCTAAGGACTGTCCCACTGCCTGAACCACTGGAGAAAGGTGGACTATAAATAAAGTAAATAAATGTCACATATCACTCATGCCATCAAGGCAATACTGGGGCTCTTTCACTGGACAATTAACAGGCACCTTCAGCAGTTTGTTGGTTTTTGGTAGCTTTGCTCGAGTTCTTGGAGATGGCTTGTAGATTCAGAAGTTTAGCACCTTCTTAGAGACCAGTTTCCCACAAGGAGCTCTGAAAGTCTTAATACTGTTATGGAAAACACCCTCTCTCGTGGCCTCAGCCTTGTACTTCTGATGGCAGAGAGTGGGGAGAGACCTCTGTCGATCACCTAAGTGTGCAGGCAGGCTGATGGCCCTTGATGGCCCACAGGGATCAGTACTCGGTCTGATGCTTTTTAACTTGTTTATTAATGATTTGGAATTGGGAGTAAGCAGTGAAGTGGCTAAATTTGCAGATGACACGAAGTTGTTCTCGGTGGTGAAAACCAGGGAGGAGTGTGAGGCACTCCAAAGGGATCTGTCGAGGATGGGTGAATGGGCGTCAACGTGGCAAATGGGGTTCAATGTGGCCAAGTGCAAAGTGATGCACATTGGAGCCAAAAATCCTAAATATAAATACACGTTGATGGGGTCTGAACTGGCAGAGACGAACCAAGAGAGAGATCTTGGAGTCGTAGTGGATAACTCAATGAAAATGTCTAGACAGTGTGTAGCTGCAATAAAGAAGGCCAACGCTAGGCTGGGGATTATTAGGAAGGGAATTGAAAACAAATCAGCCAGTATCATAATGCCCCTGTATAAATCATTGGTGCGACCTCATTTGGAATACTGTGTACAGTTCTGGTCACCACATCTCAAAAAGGATATTATAGCATTGGAAAAAGTGCAGAGAAGGGCAACTAGAATGATCAAAGGGTTGGAACACCTTCCCTATGAAGAAAGGTTAAAACTCTTGGGGCTCTTCAGCTTGGAGAAACGACGGCTGAGGGGTGACATGATCGAGGTTTATAAGATTATGAATGGGATGGAGCAGGTTGAGAAAGAAGTCCTTTTCTCCCTTTCTCATAATACAAGAACTCCTTGTGGGCACTCCATGAAATTGCTGAGCAGTCGGGTTAGAACAGATAAAAGGAAGTCCTTCTTCACCCAAAGAGTGATTAACACGTGGAATTCACTGCCACAGGAGGTGGTGGCAGCTACAAGCATGGACAGTTTCAAGAGGGAATTAGATAAACATATGGAGCAGAAGTCCATCAGTGGCTATTAGCCACAGGGTATAGATGGGAACTCTCAGTCTGGGGCAGGTGATGCCCTCTATTCTTGGTGCTGGAGGGGGCAGCAGTGGGAGGGCTTCTAGTGTCCTGGCCCCACTGCTGGACCTCCTGATGGCCCCTGGTATATTTTGGCCACTGTGTGACAGAGTGCTGGACTGGATGGGCCATTGGCCTGATTCAACATGGGCTTCTCTTCTGTTCTTATGAAGCAGCCCAGTCCCCAGCCACGCAGAGCTTGGAAGGTCAAAAGCAGCACCTTGAACTGGATCCAAAAAGCAGGCGCTATACAGACTCTGCATATGGGCTCTCCCACTGCGTATGTCTCTAATTTCCCACCGCAGGTCGTCAGCACGAGGCTTCCGCATCCTTACCCAAAAGCATAGATGTCGGCAGCCTTGGAGAACGGCAGCTTGTCTTCATCCTTCCCCGGCGCCATCTCACGCACAATCTCGGGGGCCAAGTAACACAACCAGTCGTGGGGGAGCTTCAGCTCGTTCTCCCGCCTGATGCCAAGAAAAGGAACGTTACGGTACCTACTCTCCTGTGCGCCACAGCCTAAAACTCAGGAGCAACAAGCCAAATCAGTACAACTTTGCTATCGTGCATTTCCAACTGGATCAAGCAGAACTTGAGCTGGAATGCATCACTCATGAAGAAGACCTCTGTGCAGAATCATTTTTTGTTACATTGCTGCCATTACATTTACCTCTTCACTCATACTTCAACTATCTTTGTGTTTATCATTAACTGGGACCAACTAAAGCGCTTGGTGGAGATTTTCCAAAGCTATGCAAACATGGCCCTTTGACAAGAGACCTCCAGGAGTCCTATGTAGGATCTAAGTGTAAGAAACACTAAAGGGCAACGCATATGCTTGGCACACAGAAGGTCCCCGGTTCAGGCCTTGGGATCTCTACTGTGGTGGCCCAAAACAGGATATATCTCTGTCTTATTTGCACTGAGACCATGAAGGGGGAGTTTAACCTTTTTGCCAGTCTAAGCTGGATTCCATTCTGCTATTCTCATTTTAGAGGATATTCCTTTATCATTTTAGAGGATATGTCTTTATCCTTTTAAAACATGATTTTTTCTTTAAAATGTGGAGAACCCAGTTTCCATTCACAAACCTGGGTGGAGGCTGAAAGGTTAAACTCCCTCTCCATCCTTATTACAGCCCGTTGCAAACTGAGGCTTCAGAATTTGCATCTCATAGACAGAGGGAGATTTTTTCTCTCTGTTTCTGCCCCCAGATAGCAGATTTCTGGAAAGAGAGTCTCTTCGTATGAGACCCTCAAGAGCTGCTGTCAACCAGAGAAGGCAATGCCGGGCTAGCACAGGCTGTGGGGGTGTGATTTGATGGAAGTCAGTTTTGTATTTTCTAATATGCCTACTGTCTAAAAAAAATTGAGCACAGTTTTGGTTGCAGCTGTGTACCTGCAGAAGAACATCCAAAATATTCACCTTTCATTGGTTTCACCATAGGGGGGAAAAAGGAACCAGTAGCAATTAAACATATCCCAGCTTTGGCTGGAAGACATCCGACACAATATTTCCCACAAAGTGTACATAAAATAAGAAACAGTACTATGGAGAGACTGTTAATTTTCCAGCTGTCCTCAAAGGTTGTAAGGCTCTTGAGAGAAGAACCTGTTTTCTTGACTCTGAAGTGCCATTGACATTAATGGCTCTCTATAAATAATAATATTTTTTGCCTGTGCATAAACCTATGACCCTGCAGTAGATGACTATATTAAAACTTGGAAAAGGCAGGAAGGGGGAGACCCATCCCACTTACCTTCCCTCCTGAACCACACCAGAAATCCCAAACAGGCCAAAATCCGTGATCACCACTTTGCCATTGTCGTAGAAGACGTTCTTGGACTTCAGGTCCTTGTGCACAATCCCTTTTGCATGAAGGTACCCCATACCCTGAGAAAATAAAACATTTAAGCCACACGTTTCCAGAGTGAATCTGCCTCTCCATCTCTACCACGCAATACCTTCCTTTTGCAGATCACATACTATGCTCACCCCTCCTCCAGGACTCACAGCTGTCATTCCCATTTTATTGGTAAGGAAGGAAGGAAGGCTGCCCGAAAAGGTATTTGTCCCAAGACACAAAAATCCACTGCAAAGGAACCTGGCCCCCATGTGTATGTATCAGTGACAGACAGGTGGGTGCACGAGCCGACTCCAATGAAAGCAATCCTGCAGGGTGCTAGAGAGGCAGCCATGGAACTCCCACGGGTGCCATCAGCCCTGTGCTCACCAACACCAAGTCATCCACGGGCATTTCTGAACAAGCCACAGCCCACCCACTAAGCCCCCGAAACAGGCAGTCGCACAGGCCCCTGGCCCCAGCGTCACGACCTTGACCAGCCCCAAACTTTGGGCCACATCCTCCGGCCCACACTGGGCTGCTCTAGTCATCTTGTCTGGCCGAGGGGGAGAAGCGCACCAATGCTGGATTTCAAAGACAGGGCGGGGGGGCCGATTGGCCTTATCCCAGTGCAATTTGCTCTCGGTTCCACCAGAGTGACTGCCCCTCCCACTCCTCCCAATCCAAGATGGCAGCCACAGGCCAACAGCTTCTTAGAACAACTAGCACTGGGCAAATATAAGAACAACTAACAATAACCAGGATTGGGCGGGAGGGGAGAATGGAAGAGATATGGAATTCTAGAAACAGCAATTCACAGTGCGCCCCTTTGGCAGACACTGTTGTATAAAGATATTCTGAGTCCATCTACCTCAGTAGTGTGGGGGAGGTAACGTGGCTAAGTGGTAGAGCATCAGCTTTGCAGGCAGAAGATCCCAGGTTCAAACCCCAGCATCTCCAGCTGAAATGCCTAAAGAGATGCCATGCGGAGGAGGGGGCAGATGTGTTTCCAGTTGTGCTGGAGGAGGATAGGACTCAGACCAATGGACATAAACTACAGCAAAAGTGGTTCATCTAATTTCCTGATGACGAGGTATGTTTGACACTGGAACAATCTCCCTTGTTGAAGTGGTGGATTCTTTGTTTCTGAGGATCAATTGGCTACCTAACTTGTCAAGGATATTATAACTGTAGTTCCCATGTTGGCAGGGGGCTGGACTAAATGATCCTGGTGGTCCCTTCCAGCGCTGAGATTAAATTAAATAAATAATAGATCAGGTAGTGGGTGATGGGGAAGAGCTCTGGAGAGCGGCTGCCAGTCTGAGCAGGCGCTACTGACCTTGAAGGGTGCAGGGCTTCCTGGGTGCTCATGTGTCACTGCCTACCCTGATTTAGGAGCAGAGGCCTTTCTTTGCTCTGTTGCTGGGATTGGGAGACACCTATAGGGGAGGTCGCTATTGTTTCAGTCTCTCCCCCCACTGCAGATTGGGGGGGGGGGATGAAAGGTGCTGCCTTGCCTAACGCCACTGTCTGAGTTTGTGGCTGTAGCAAGATTTGACGTGGCTAAACATGAGGAAGAACGTCCTGACTATTAAAGAGCGGTTCCTCCGTGGGACAGGCCTCCTCAGGAGGAGGTGATGGGCTCTCCTTCTTGGGAGGTTTTCAAACAGAGGCTCGTTGGCCCCATCTGACAGCACTGCTGATTCTGTGAACTTAGGCAGATCGCGAGAGGGAGGGCAAGAGTGGTTGCCTCAGGGCTTAGTTCTTGTGGCCCTCTTTGACATGCCCGGGGAAATGCTGATAGCCACTCTGGAGTCAAGAAGCAATCCTGGAGGTTTTCTGTTGTCTTCTGGGCGTGGAACAGCGGCCACTGCGGATGTGGAGGGGGAGGCATTTGCGAATTTCCTGCATTGTGCCTGGGGTTGGACTAGATGACCCTGGAGATCCCTTCCAACTCTATGATTCTATGGTAAGGAAGCTCACTTGGCCCCCCTTCCCCACAGGGAACATCCCTTCTAGGACAGGAAGACATTCCTGCTGGGAACTGCCACCCCCAGGTTTTACACACACACAGTCTACAAAAAAAAACTGATTTGGATTGTGATTGAAGCATGATTGGAGAAGTGCGTCATTTGGCCCACTGGGGAAACTCACGTGTGCAATTGTGGATTTCTCCAGCAGGGCACCCCCCGCCCCCGCTTCAGGTCAGGAGGAGGAGGAGGAGGAGGAGGAAGAGGAGGAGGCTGAAGCTCCTTCTCCGTACACACCACAGTCCAGAACTGAATCAGGAAGAAGCATAGCAGCCACTGAAGAGAACCTGTAACTCATTTCTGTGTTACCCAAGACTAGGGATGGGCACAAACTGGAAACAAGTGATTTGGTTCGGGGTTTAGGGCCGAAGTGAACCCCGAACCGATCCAAAGGGCCCCACCCATAGTGAGCCGGTCTGGCAAGTTCGGTTCCCCCTTTCTCCGGTCTGAAAGAGGACACAGAACGGGCTTGCTGCACCTCTCAGGGAAGGAGCTCCATGGTGGGAAACCAGCCTGCTTGTCTGGCATGCCGCAGGCTCCACCGGCGCTGACCCCAAGCCAGTCCTCACTCAGAACGACTCAGAACGCATCTCACCTTGATGATTTCCTGGGCTATCTGTCTTGTCTTGTTAATATCCAGTGATATTTTGGGGTCCCTGACAAAGGAGTGAAGCGTCCTTCCTTTGCAGAAGCTAAAACGGAAGGGAAGATCAAGCAGTCATTAAGGCAAGACAAATAAAGCTGGTTCTTCACACTGTTTTTAGACACCTCCACCGGGTCCGAGTGACTGCAATGAGCAGCAATAGTCTGTGGAACATGACCTGGCTCAAGACATCCAAAAGCAGTCAGTATCAGGTCACCATGGGGCTTGACTGAAGGTAAAAGAAGACGGGGGCGGCAAAGGATGAGATGGTTAGATAGTGTTATCAATGCAACAAACACGAAATTGAGCAAACTCCGGAGGATGGCGGAGGACAGGAGGGCCTGGCGTGATGTGGTCCACGGGGTTGCGAAGAGTCGGACTCGACTGTGAGACTGAACAACAACAACAACCAGGTCACCACCAGCACTGGGAGACTTTTGCCTGGAAGGCTATCAGAAGGGCAGAAAGGCAGAGTTTGAAACTCATCGTCTCCCAACAGCCCACCCAAAGAAGACGGGACACTGTTTTCTGCATTGCTTTGTCAACTGGGTGGCCATATTTCGCATACATCTTCCTTGTCAGGAAATCCAGGTGGGTTTTGCCACATCTTTCCTTTTAAAATAACGGTACTGATGGTTCCTGGTTCATTTCCCACCTAGTTGGGCTTCGGGCGGCAGGGGAAGCGGCTCAGCGATCCCCAGGGCACTGCCCTGCTGCTGGGCTTCCTGGTGCCCACTTCTCCCTTCCCCCAAACCCAGAGCCAGTCCGTGCTTTCCTACACCACATTAGAGCAGGAGGCACTACACAAAGACACAGGAAGCATCACCTTTGTATCTGCAGGGAGCACCCCTTAGGAGGCAGCTGCTCCATCGCATTAAAAGGCAAGGCGCCTCCAGCTATTTTGTGACTAGCCCCAAACCTCAGGGCAGCTGTTCTGTGGCTTGCTACATGCTCCCCTGACTGGCCATTTTGTGGTGGTGCTCACTCAGTGTTTGCAAAATTCCAAAAAGTGGCTATGGGCTCCGGAAATGTATATATTTTTACAGGAAGGCAAGGTCGCCAAGACCCTGGGTATCTGCCAGCAGATTTCTCATCCATGATGCTATAAAAGCAGACATCAAAGAGCACAGGAAACATCTGAGGACGTCTTTGTAGTGAGAAGAAGGATTTTCTTCTACAGCCACTGGCTTTCAGTAGCATAACATCTTTGGCAAAAGACATCTATGAAACTGTTTTAACAGTGGGCATCACCTTATACAGCTTGCAGAATCCGTCTTTTCTTGGAACAGGGAGTGGAGAAACAAGTGTTCCCATTTTCCTAAGCAATGCACGCACAGCCCTGGTATATGACCCCTGGCTATGGAGTATCCAGTTCCCACTATTCTAAGAGCAAATTGAAAGGCAATTTTAAATTTTCAAACATGTTGTGAAAGACCTTTTTAAAAAATAGGAAGAGAAGATTCTGGGATGAATTGAAATTAGATGCATAATGTAATTAAGGTCCTTACCTAGTAATAATTGCTAGATGCGGGGGGTTCATACAAGCGCCCATGAAAAGCACCACGTTCTCGTGTCTGGTCTGCCTGTAATTCATCACCTCCTTCTTGAAGAGCTTCAGGTGGTCTTGATTGTTTCCGTCAATCTCCAGCAGCCGGATGGCCACCTCCCCGTGCCACCTCCCCCGGTAGACCTTGCCCCACCGCCCCTGGCCGATGGGGTCGCCCAGCTCAATCTGCTCAAAGGGAATGTCCCACTCCTGCAGGTAGACGCTCGTCTGGCTGGCCTTCCGGGCGATCATCCCTCGCCAACGAGTCGGCCCACTCCGCAGGTCGTCCAGCTCATCGTCGTCATCTTCAGCCTCAGATTTGTTTGGCTCTTGGTCTTCTGCTTGCTGGAAAGAGAAACAGGCAACAAGATGCCGTGACTGATGAAGAAGTGACTCCTGAATTCTGGGTCTCTAATAGCGTTTCCCCACCTAAATGCACCCAATCTCTCCTGTTGGCTACACTTATCTACTGTGCTTCTGTATATCATCATCATCATCATCATCATCATCATCATCATCATCATCATATGGCAGTGTGTGTAGTACAGCCAGGAGATCCTAAGTTTGTCTGGCAGCCAAAAGTTCTAGCTTTCTAGTGTTATGCACTACTAGGTAGTGACTAGACTTGTTTTTAAGGCAAGAGATGTTTCAGAGGTGGTTTGCCATTGCCCACCTCTGTGTCATGCCCCTGGTATTCTTTGGAGGTCGCCCATACAAATACTAGCCAGGGCCGACTCTGCTCAGCTTCCAAGATCTGATGGGATCGGGCTAGGAGTCCCAGGGGGAGCCACATCTGGACCTTGACCAGACCTAGACCAGCTAAGGTGGCTGCATCACGCACCTCTCCTGCCACAGCCTGGAACCCTGGCAATGTTCCTTCCACTCTGAGACACCCCTCTGTCCCCTTTTCTTTTATACAATTCTTGCTTCAAGGAATTTATTTATTTAATTCATATCTTTCTTGCTAAAACTCAAAATGGATTTACTAAATTAAATTCTGTCAAGGGATGTAGAGTAGCTTACATGGCTCTCTGCTCCGTTATGTTTGCATAACGACCCCAGCAGGCAGATCAGTCCAAGACTGACCGGCCCAGGGTTACCCAAGGAACTCCACACTCTAACCACTGTGCCACATGGGATCTTTCATGTAGGACCCTCCCATATGTATGGCTGCTCTCCTCCAGTCACATGCCCTGACTCTCGGTTCTGCTGGATCTGTGGCGGAGGAGGAGGAGGGTCTGGGGCTGAAAGGGCCACAGGGCAGGGACTTATGTGCTTTTTTGCTTCTATTACTTTACAAGGCACCACATTCAGAAACAAGACTATTCAAAGTGTTAACTCACCCTTATTAGGACAAAACCAAGAGAAAACTCACCTCTGTGCCAAGTTCTTCAACTCTGTCCATCTCTGCATGTTCATCAGCTCTGCTTGAGAGAGAGGGGGGAGTTTTGAGATGCCACTGCTAGGATGCCACAATGAGTTACACTCAGGATACACAGGGCATTGTATCTTCTGCTGCCACCATCAAAGGTATTTGGCTTAGTGCCTGTGACTTCTACAGCAGGAAAGCTAATACAGAGATGGATCGAATCTTATCAGGTTCAATCACTTGGAATTCTGCCTACAGTTTTCTTTACAAAGGGGGCAAATCACCCTAAAGATAAAGAGCACAAGCTGAACTGCCAGATTAAACCATGCATTTTCTAGAATATTCTATGAACACAGGTGGTTCTGTCTACGGGTTCAGAGCTTTGTCTCCAGAGCCCACAGATTTCATTGAGAGCCAGTTTGGTGTACTGGTTAAGAGCGGAGGACTCTAATCTGGGAGAATTGGGTTTGATTCCCCAATCCTGCATATACGGCCATCTAGGTAACCTTGGGTCAGTCAAAGTTCTCTTAGAGCTGTTCTCTCAGGAGCAGTTCTCTCAGAGCTCTCTCCACCCCACCTACCTCACAGGGTGTCCGTTGTGGGGAGGGGAAGGGAGGGAGATTGTAAGCTGCTGTGAGAGTCCGAGCAAAGGGTGAGGTATGAATCCTCCTCCTCCTCTGAGTGCCAGACGAGGATCTGGGGGCTCTGAGTCCTTATTCCACAATGGAAGTTTGGGGGGTGACCTTGGGCCAGCTGCACACTCTCTGCCCGACTCTCCTCCCAGGGTGGTGGTGAGGATAAAATACCCTTCTAAATGTTATAACATCCAATTATTAACATTTAAAGTTATATCAAGATGGTATTTAACGCCTGCCAAGCTTTCCCATATTACTTCTACTATATCATCAGCAAGTTGGAAGCAATGTGGAGAGAAAGGAATGTTCCTGCATAGCTAGTGGGAATGTAAAGAAGTTAACCAATACTGGACTCAAATACTGACAAGCATTAAAGATTATACAGGATATGACATACCAAAAACACCAAAAGCCGTCCTTCTTAATTTGTGGGATCTCCTGAGAATCCCTGGGGCACAAAAGAACTAGTCCTGATAATGGTGACGGCTTCACAATGGAATATCAAACACATCCCTACCTTACAGCAGGGGATTGACAGACTCAAAGAATATTATATTCTTGATAAGATTTCAGATTGTATTGCAAGAACTGAGAACAATCAGACTCAAACCGACCTGTTAGGAAAATGGTTTCTAATTTTAAACAAACTGTGGTCAGGGTTCCCAGAATATACATTAGTTATATAAAATGTTTAACTTCTTCTACGAGGTTTCACTAACCCCAAGAATTTAAATGGGTCAGTTAGGTGTTAATTCTTGTCTTCTATGGTATATAACTAACAAAAACAACCAAAAACTCTGTACTCAATACTGCAAAGGGCTATGCTGACATGTAAACCAATAAAAATGTGTATGTATATTTCAACACCTGAGTATGATGCTTTATATGCTTTGTAAATTTGCAATATATCTTTCAATAAAATGCTATTTAAAAAAATACAGGGGAGGATAATGATGAAGCCTGCTTTGCCACCCCACCATTGGGGAGAAACGTGAGGTATAAATAAATAAATAAATACAGACAGACAGACCTGGTATTTATTTAGATTATCTGTTGCCTCTCCAGAGACCTGCTCAAGGTGGCATGCATTTGGAGTGCATTTTCCTCCTGCCTCTCCTCCAAGGAGATCAGGGCTCCCTCCCTGCCTTATCCCCAGTTAGATCGGGCACACAGGATAGACTCCAAGTCACCCAAAAACTTCCTAGGAGAGTGGAGATCTGAACCCAGCTCTCCCAGATTCTAGTACAACTCTCTACACAACACTGGCTCTACCGTTCTATGTCAGTCTTACATGGCAGAGTCTCTGCACCGGCTCGCAACCCAATTTTTCCAGCTTCCAAGCAACCACCAGAATCTGGACAGCAGTCTTGATAATGCCTCGGAGTCATAGTTTTGGCTTAGCTTTTCTTTTACAATTCCATCACAAGAGTCAAGGGCATTATTAGAAATAAACACAAACTTACTTAGCGTTTTCTGTAGTTTCAGGTGGTGGCGTTACTTGTGAGGGATTGGGGATATCTATGGAAAAACACGAAAGAGACTGACATTGGAATGCATGTTTTGGTACTCCTCCCCTCCATCTATGGAGGTTATTTTCTTAGATAACCCCAATAACATTCATAAAGATGTCATCCGCCATTTGAAGCTATAATTATGCTTACGTATAGAATGACTGGCTGTTTTTTTTTTAAATACAAGGGGTGTAATGTAACATGTAATTCCCCACCCCGCAGCAAGACAGTCTCATGAAGCTTGCTCTACATTCTGGAAAGGGCTCCTGTTTGTGCCAAGACGACAATGGTCTACTCTGTCTTCCTGGAGCTTCTTAATACATCATAAAATATTTAAATTTAGGATTAATATAGACACATGTCATTCCAGGGTATGCACATGTAGCTAACAAAACATCTATTCCTTGTGAACAAAAAACCCAAAACTTCTAAAAACATTTTATTTTGGGCACACCAAGTTAGTTTTGAAGGAGTTTCTTTTTTAAAGTTTCAAAGAACTACTGTTGTTCAGCTGTATTTCTGTGGCAAGGAAACAATTAAAAACTTCTTTTGGAGAAAGTGGTTTATGCAATTTTAAAAACATATCAACAGATCTCAAAGGAAGAAGCCCTTTTCTTGCACAAAACTATAATCCATAGTTTTTTCTGTTGTTGCCTGAAAAGACCCGGAGCAGAAACCAAGTCGTAACAAGAGTGCTGGGGGGGGGGGGTCGGCTCACTCCTCGTTTGATGACTCAGCTGATGTTCCAACTCTTTCGGGACAAATTCTGGAAGGGTCATCTTGTCAGTGTGCTACAGCTGAATACACACACAATAAGGAGTTTCGAGGAACTGCTAAGAGAAGCTTCAGAGGACGTTGGAGACAAGAGGTGTCACAGTGGAAAAAAGAAAAATTGTACTTTCTAATAAAAGAGAGGTGCAGGCTCTTGGCAGGGGAACACAGCCTCCCTCCTGAGGATTCTGGCAAACAACAGACCCTTTCTGGCCCTCTCTTATACTAGCCTTCCCTGTTCTCCACCACTCCCTTTGTTCTCGCCTCAGTCCTCCACTACACAGATAGGCCTCCACAATCTGCAGCCCACTCAAAACATTCATAAGCCTGTACAGTTGCCCAATACTGCTGGGCCCATCCTGCTCCTTTATTCTGACAAGTGGGGGCACCTTGAGCCAAGAAAGACCTTTCCTGAGACCCGTCCCCCGAGATACTTTAACTAAAGTTGCTGGGATATTTGACCCTTGGAAGACATATATGCAAGCCATATACTCCGCCACTATGCTATTCCCCCCTCTTTCTACCTGTTTCTCTTCTCTTGTCAATGTGTGCTAAGATTCGGTATTACAGCTAAGTTTATCTCATAAGGGCCCCAGGCAGAAACTTTTCCACGCTTTGCTACATAAAATTGTTCAATGGACAAGGTTCAGGAACCAGAACCTGTGGAACTGATGTACCCAATCCACGAATTCTGCCACTATGGGCAGGGATCCAAAGTGGTTTACAGCCTCATTCTCCGCCCCTCCATTGTGTCCTGACACTCACCCTCATGAGGCACGTTAGACTGAGAGAGACAGAATGACTGGCCGAGGTCGCCCAGCCAAGTTTCCACAGGCGAGTGGGGATTCAAGCTGGGGTCTCCCACACTCTGACCACTGCACCATACTTGTACTACCGACCGCCTATTTTGGCCAAACGGGGTCCGACAATTTCCTTGGGCTTTAGTCCCAGGAAGTCAGAGCCAGAAAGGTTATGCAACCCCTGATGTCCTGCTTGTGACAAGTGGGATGCGCTGGCTTGGCAGATCATAAACTGCACAGAGCTGGCACAGGTGAATGATCATGTCTGGATGCTTGTTTGGTACCCAGGAACCAGGAGAACAAGGAAAGTTTCAGCAAGGACTGCATTTAAAGGGGGAGGGGGCCTTTCCTAGCTCCCCCTCCACTGGTGCTTCAACAGCTGGTAAACCTTTTAAAGAGAGTCTTGGGGGGAGATACACTATAAGCTTGTTGGCTGGTGATTTGTTGTTCTTTCCATGGACTTTGCAGCTTTGTTTGATGTCACTTAAGCACAATACGTATCAAATTAACACTGTACAAGAAGCAAAAGAAAAGTGTGATTTGTTTACACAAGCAGAAGCATAGTTTTGTGCAACATGCAGTGTTGTGGGGATCGGGGAGGAAGGAATGCGCATCAGCAGAAATGGCGCCTGCAGGTTAGAGGAACTCACCTGGGAAGATAAACTGCTGTCTCTGCTGAATGTAGTAGGCAGCTTTTTTGAAAAGAAAGAAGAGGATGGCAAAAAAAATCACAAGAGATTAGCACGTGAGAAGATGGTGTCAGCCACGGCCCCCATAAGACAAGCAAATTAATTCCAAACCATTGTTAGTAAGTTATCATCAAGCAACCCAGAAGCAACTGGATGCATATGTGCACGTGTATGTGGAAGACACATCTGATATCTTCGCAGGAAGAAAGGCAGAAGAGAAATTGTCTTTGCATCAGCCAGCTACACCTCATCCTGTTCCCCTGTCTGGCTTTTGCACTGTATCTGGGCTGCTCCAAAAGCCTCTCTCCACCCATTACGTCAAGCAGCCTCTCTCTACCCAGCAGCTCCCTCCAACACCATTCTCAAAACCCACTTAGCTGAGAGCAGGAAATGCAATCGTTTTTTCAATAAAACCAAATACATCTGATATCAAGTCCAGCTATACATGGGCACATCTGCTCCCACTATTTTCCAGGGACTGTTCATTATTTTCTGTTGCCTGCCTGGTCTCTAATTTTGGGTTTTGGAGGAAATCTTGCAAAAAAAAAAAATTCCCACGTGTCACAAGAGCTCTTCTTAAGTCAGATCTACTTCTGGGTCCCAAGACAACCAGCACATCCGTGATCTTGTTTGAGGTATATGAAGATATGGATGGACTGATCAGATATCGGGCAAATGTGGGTTGGTGCAAGGAAAGTTCTGCTTTAGTTCAGGGCAGTGGGTCTCATACTGTGGGCTAGCCCCCAAAAGTGGGTCACGAGCCTCTCACAGATGGGTCACAAGCCCAGGAAGAAGGCCGAGTGAGTTGGGAAAGGAGGGCTAGGGAGGCTTGGTGGCAAACTGGGTTTGCTTCGGTAAAAATGCCTATTGCTCAGTAATGCCATATATACTGAATCTGAAAAAGGCAAGCTTGTTCAGTATGAGATTCCTGCCTTTTAGTTGGGGAGAAGGGAAAGTAGCATGGAGTTAGCTTGCAAGTGGGTCCCCAAAAGTAGGATAAATTGAGAAGTGGGTCCCACTTCAGGGAGTTTGAAAAACACTGGCCTAAGGGGCTGGTCTAGAGGAATCCGAGGTGCACTTTCATGCACTAAGATCCATCCTCTGATGCCACCGAATCTTCCTTGTTCCTGTTTAATGGTGTCCTTCCACTCTACCTACCACCACACCTGGGACATCTCTATCCTAAGACTATAAGTGGAGATCACACATATTCCCCAGTAATCCCTTGCAACAAGGAGACTGCAGACAGTGGTGAGAAAAATGCAATCAATTAAGTAGGGAGAAATCTTTGCAAAAGTTTTCTTGCCCGTTTCTCCAGCAGGCAGTTCAAGTCCTCGTTCCTCAGTTTTGCCTCCAAGTCTCCCCCCTGGCATTTACCTGGGAAGTTGAACCGGCTATCCCGCTGCCCCATGGGAGATGGGTTTGGAGGAGGCGTTGCACTGGGAGGGTTGGAAGACTGGAAGGGGGCTGGAGATGACGGCGTGGAGGAAGTGGTGGACGATGGGTTGCTGCTGGAATCAAGGTGATTCATTGCTGGTGGGTGGTCCTGAAATTCATCAAAAGGAGGCAGAATTTTATCTCTTGATAAACTGGCACAGTGGGAATGAGCAAGTCCTATTTGAGCTAGCATTGCTGCAGAATCCCCCAGCTCATCTCCATATGGAGCATGATGGACGGAGCCAGGGCTTAGAGGAAGAGCGGTGGTGGTGGTGGTGGGGGGTTGCATGAAAAGAATGCCAGGTCCAGTCCAATGATCCCTCTAAGCTGTGGAGTCTTATGAGCAAAAATTCTACTGGCATTATAGTTGTGAGCGAGCAATTTGGCTACTGCATACATTAATTTGCTCTGGAGCCATCCTTCCCAAGCCAAGATAAAAATGCATGAGCCGGAGGCCAAAAAACTGTGAGCTAGCTCACACTAACTCGGCTGAGAGGGAACACTGGTTCACATCCCAGCATCTCCAGTTAAAAAGGACCAGGCAGCAGGCAATGTGAAAGACCTCTACTGGAGAGCTGCTGTCAGTCTGAATAGACAATATTGCCCTTGATGGACCAATGGTCTGATTCAGAATAAGGCAGCTTCATGTGTACATGTAATGACATGCAACAGACATGTTCAGGGCCTGATCATTCAACAGTGCTCCAATTTTGTCAGCTCCAGGGTCTCTACATGATGTTTTATTCAATCCTGAATCACACCCTTACAGAACACTGCTATTCTGTGTACTCACCAAGTTTCAAACTGGCCAACTGGTCCCCCGTGGTTGAGGAGAGGATAAATGATACATTGGACTCCACTGAGTTTCAAAACCTTATGAGCCAGCACTGGAAGGATGCCTCCTCTGACCAGTTCTTAGATTTGTTACACAGAATGTCTGACCTTTTAAAACCAGCGTTTGTTTATTGATCCAAGGGGTCTAGGGGCCAGGGTTGGAGGAACATGTGGTATGGCAGTGGCTGTGAGCAAAAGACGATAGTGCTCAGAAAAACTCTTCAATGGTTCAGAAGAACTCACAGCTGCCAGACCTTGGCGCTGCTATGGAGGATGAAGGGGGCGTAGAAGAACTTGATGGGGACGGGAAAAATACGACTTTATGATGAGAGGATGGGACTCTTTACATGCAGCAGTTAGCTCGGTACCAGTCCTACTTCATGCCGATGATATGGCCTTATGCTCCAGGATTCAGCATGGATTGCATTATTTATTGAAATCCTGTGTAGCATATTGTCAGCAAGGTAAAGGTAAAGGTAAAGGTAAAGGTTCCCTTGCTCGAAAGCCAGTCGAATCCGACTCTAGGGTTGCGGTGCTCATCTCCGTTTCAAAGCCGAAGAGCCAGCGCTGTCCGAAGACGTTTCCGTGGTCATGTGGCCGGCATGACTAAACACCAAGGTGCACGGAACGCTGTTACCTTCCCACCGAAGTGGTACCTATTTATCTACTTGCAATTTCTTGCTTTCGAACTGCTAGGTTGGCAGGAGCTGGAACTAGAGACAGGAGCTCACCCTGTCATGCGGCACCCGGGTCTTGAACTGCTGAGCTACTGACCTTCCAGAGCCTGCAGTTCAGCGTCTTAACCACTTGAGCCACCACAGAGGTCGATTCTTGTCAGCAAGAGGGACTCACAATTAACTATGACATGTTTTCTCCAAGTCTCTCCCACCTCAATTAGTATGGAAAATTAATGGCTGTACACTGCAACAAGTAAATGAGTTTTGCTTCCTAGGGGTTAACTTTCAGTTCAACATATCATGGAAGCCCCCTTTGGATAAAGCACATAATAAGGCCCAGTAATGTCTCGATCAGTTGTGAAATATTTTCTACCATCTGGTGGTCAGGATCTTCCAGCAGCCACTACAGTTTTAATAGCAAGGCTATTCTATGGCATTACTGTGTGGACAGAGGCATATCATGAATCCTTAGATTATGTATTGTTATCTTCCCTTTGAAAGATTACTGGAGCACCATGATGTGTTGCTGGTATTGTTCTGAGGCTAGAATTGGGTTTATGGTCACTCGAGGCCCCTTTAGGTGTTGGCTGAAAATACTGTTAGCTAATGGTGGATATTTATCCCTGTTAAGAGAAGATCCTTATTCAAGCCCTTGGAAGGAGTTGGTTGAATCAAGACTCTCACTATTAGGCTTTCAGCCTACAGAACTAACAGACTTATGGCTGGCTTCTGCAAATACCTTTAATTTCCAAGCGGCTTTTTGAAATAGATCTGTTTAGCTCATGCATGCAAGCTCGAAGGGTTTGTTCCTCTATCTACTTGGGTCTTTTGTACCTGCAAGGCCCTCCTGACTATATACATTTTTTTTTACTGTGCCACACTACAGTTTAACTATGGCAGGAACTAGGAAATGTGTCCGATTCTTAGCTTTGCAAAAAAAAAAACCCTCCCGAAAAGACTCATGAATTTTTGCAGAATCTATTTGAGCAATTTGGAAGGAATACGGAGGTGAAATTTAAAAAAATGGAGGAAGAATCCATTAAACAAACCTCAGAGGCTTTTCAACATACCAATGCGAGAGTAGAATCTTTGGAGTGCAAAACAGAAATGTTGACTAGAGAATTAGAAAGAGAAATGGATACATTGGCTTTGTTAGAACTGAGAGGGAAAGAGTTCTGTTTGAGATTTAGACCTTTGTCTGAAGCCTCTGGTGAAAACATTAGAGAGAAAGTTGTAGAAGCATTGGCAGATTTTTTAGAGACTGATAAAGATGACACAGACTCTGAAATTGACCAAGTCTATAGAATTAATACAAGGTACAAATCTAATCTATAAAAAATTAAATAATAACTGCCACATTTTTAAAAACTCTGCACAACAACAAAGGATAACGGAGTAAGAGAACTGTTATAACCACTTATCTAAAACTCCGAAAATGGGCTGCCTGTTTTGCTTTTAATTTGTTATTTTACAGCGACTGAGGAAGAACGCTGAAGAAACAAGGGAGTTATACCAAGACCTTGTATCGCTGTTACCGGCAGCTATGAATGTCTCTCTCCACATTGTTGGTGTTATTTCTTCTTATCGTGATTGTTATGTCTGAATGTACTATTTGATCTGTTGGCAACTGGAATACTGGTGTTATAATTGACTACTGTCATGTATTGGTCATAATACAGTTTCCGTTGTTAATTTTTAATGTGTACTTTCATATGAGTTGGGAATCTTTGGCAGGCAGCCCATTTTCAGAGTTTTATGTAAGTGGTTATAACATTTTTTGAAAGTGCCAAGAGATATTTTAGTACATTTTGTCAGGGAAAAAAACCAAGGAACCAGGTTTTACAACAACATGCTAAAGTCGAATTCAAGATCGACACTGCAGAGATTATTGTTTTGAAAGAAATTCTAATTAGGATCCTACACAAAAGGAAAGATTAGAAAATGGGACAAATTAGAAGGGATAATTTTTAATTTTCAACAATGGATATATAGGCTGAATTCTGGCGAGATATTGTGCCCAGATTTACAAGGAACGTAAAATGCACGGCAATTAGATTTTTCAATCTTTTTACCTAAATTATAAACAAATTTTATGGCTGTCTTGTTTTATCTCTAGGTTATAGTCACAGTTTTTAAAATTTAAGTATGCCACTGTTGGTTTTATCTCATATTTATTATTCAAATGTTTTTATGTAAAATGATTGAGTGCACTGGTCGTTGACTGTAACAATAAATTTGACTTTGACTTCGGCTGAATTCTGTTCAAAAGGCAAGAGGTTTTTTTCCAGAAGACATAAAACATAGCGGGTGAAAACAGAGCCTTCAGAATAACCCACACCAGGTTCAAAGAAGAAAAATGGTGTTGTGTTATATATTAAATCTAATTTAAAGCCAGAACTAGTATTTATAGATGCACATGGTAGATACATGGGTTTGAAATTACATTGGGGACCAAGACTTTGGTGCTGGGAATTTATGCCCCCAATGAGGATAAAGAGACATTCTATAGGCAATTGATGGATAGACTTATAAATTTTTCATATGATAGTTGGTTCCTGATGGGGGGCTGGAATGGAGTGACTTCACCACAAACAAATAGACTGTCTGAAAATTTGATTTGACTGAAAATTTAGGGCTGGTGGATTTATGGAAACAGATATGGTACCTCGACGGAATTTACATATTTATCAGATAGATCCTTTTCTATGATAGATATGCTTTGGATCTCCAGAGATTTAGTTGTTAAAGTTGACAAAGCTGAGATCATGCTAAATATCTTTTCTGATCATAATCTGGTAAATTTGGTATTCAAACAAAAAATTAGCACCTTTAGATGGAGATTAAATGAAATCTTGTTACAAAAGGATGCGATTTTGAAACATTGTAAAAAAATTTAAAAGAATTTTTTGAAATTAATTTAAATAAAGGTACAAATTTGAGAATGGTTTGGGATGCAAGTAAAGCTTTTATAAGACGCCATTTTATACAACATAATGTTGAATTTAAGAAAAAGAGTCAAGAGAAATTACAAAAGGTATTAGTTAAAATTAAAAAGAGGATAAATTAAAAAATGTCCCAGGACGTATCTCGCATAAAATAAAAAAATTACAACAGCTGTTCATGTTAACACTAAGACAAATGGAAACAAAACTGAATTTTGTGAAAAAAAGAAACTTTGAGCATGCAAATAAACCAGGAAGCAATGGCTGGCATATAAACTGAGAAAAGAAAGAGAAAAGAAAATGATACTGAAATTACAAGAAGGTGATAAAGTAGTTACGGACAA
The DNA here is from genome assembly GCA_029375565.1 of Gekko gecko. NCBI lineage: Eukaryota > Metazoa > Chordata > Lepidosauria > Squamata > Gekkonidae > Gekko > Gekko gecko. The sequence continues at coordinate 4,575,065 of JAPDNY010000016.1, forward strand.
TGTGGCTATTAAAAAAATAATTTATAATTATTATTCTAATTTATATAAAGGACAGGATGTGCCTTTCACAAAAACAGAGGCATCTCTAGAAAAACAAGAGTTACCAAAGATCACAGAAGAGTGGAGGTATATTGTGAATGGCCTGATAATGACAAAGAAAAAGAAAATCAAACCAGGAAAAGTACCAGGTCCAGATGGCCTACCAAAATTGTACTATAAATGTTTTGAAGATGAGCTTTTGCGACCACTACAGATTACAGTGAACTCTGTTCTACAAGGTGGAAAGATGCCGGACTCTTGGAAAGAAGCCAATGTAACATTAATACCTAAAGAGGGACAAGAACTATAGACTGGTATCTTTACTGAACAATGATTATCATTTGTTTATAACAATTCTAGCAGAAAGATTGAAAATAATTTTGCAAGAATTCATTCATGAAGATCAACGTGGTTTTTCCCAAAAAGATCATTAAAAGACAATGTTAGGAAGGTTCTAGGTACTATGGAATACTTTGAGAGACATAACAAGAAGCAAAAATATGAAATTACAAGAGTAAATACAATTGATGAAGAAAACTGGCTTTAAGTTTGAAAAGAAAGTAAAATATTTGGGTGTTATATTGACAAATATGAGCTGTATCTACATACATATCTACATTCATGGCTAACTCGAAGCGTCTTATTGACTTTTTGCACGAAAAAGAAAAAAAGTGAATTGATGACTTGTGGATTTGATGATTAAAGAGATTCTTAAGAAACAGAAATGTAAGAAGTGTTGAGGTAATTCTGTTGTTTAGTGTAAGTAACTATGTCATAACTTTATCCTTAACATTAAGTAACTGTAATTGTCTGTTTCATTGAGAAATTTTGAAAGTTTTTAAATCGAACTTTCAGTTTTTGTTTTGCTTAAATTTTTTTAGCAAAAATATTATTTAAAAGAAAACCTGTACCACACTACAGGGGAAGTTTTATGCTGCCTCGGCTAAATGCAATTCCATCTCAGTTATTATTATGCTCGATATAGTAACAGGCCTTATTCTGACAGGGTAGCCTATTCAGGCACATAAGGAAGAACTGAGTTATCTTTGTTTGCGAGGAGTTATTGATGAGCCCATAGGTGACAAATTCAAATTTCTGCTGGCTGGGTCAGATCCTATTGTAACCCTATCAGGTGCAAAAAAAAATTCCAGGGTAATGATAGATACAAAATAATTGAGGGATTTTATCTCAGGGGATTTTAGGCTGATGAGTTGCATCATTAAAGTAAAGAATTCTGTATCTTTTTTTAAAGTACCTTTTTAGTTAGTGCTTTTGGAAGAGTCCCAAACTGTGGTTCTGAAGGTCTGTCCACTGGATTATTGATATCAGAAGGGACAGATTCTGTTCGCCTTAATCTTGGTACTACTGAAGAGAGATGGAAGAGAAGGAGGAAAACGGAAGTGTGAAGTCCAGATTTTTGTTCACTGCAACAAAACAGCTGTGAATCTGGGGTGGGGGGAGACCAAACTTACAGGGCAGGAAAGATATTCTACAGGGAGGGGCTTCTTTTGTACATTTGTTATGACACTTTAATCTGCAAAAAAAGAGGGAGAGATAAAATACGCATTAGATTATACCAGGTACATAGAACAGCCCTAGGAAGACTGACTTGAGCCCTTCCTGTATCCTGACTGGCTCCACCGCCTTGACCTGGATAGCCCAGGCTAGCCAGATCTCGCCACGGTTGGCCCTGGCCAGTATTTGGATGGGCGAGCTCCAAGGAATACCAGGAGCATGATGCCGAGGCAGGCAATGGCCAACCACCTCTGAAACGTCTCGTGTTAAAACAAGTCTAGCTCACCACCTAGTGGTGCATAACGCTAAAAGAGCTAGAACTTCTGGCTGCCAGACAATCTTAGGGTCTACTGGCTATATGACGCACACTGCCATATGATAACTAATTAATTCTGGCCCCACCCCTTTCCTGAAGAGCAAAGAATTTGATAGGGAACTCTCCTGGACTGGAGGAAAGTGTTCTGCATCTCCCTACTGGGTCTCACCAGGCACGTTTCCTCCCTCGGTGAGCAGGGCTTGGGGACTATGGGGCCCTTCGGTGGCAAGGGTGTCTTAGAAGAACCCAACTTGGGGGCTCATGGCTAATGTGTTTGGTCCCAGGCCTGATGCCTTTACAAGGGGCCATGGCATGGTGGTAGAGTATCTGCTTTGCATGCAGAAGATCCCAGGTTCAATCCCCAGCGTCTCCAGCTAAAAGAAGGATCAGATAGAGAGTGATATGAAAGACCTGCACGTCCCTGGAGAGTAGACCTTGGTAGACAAACGGTTTGATTCAGTCTAAGGCTGCTTTGTGTGCCTAGTCCCTCAGCGCCATGCATTCTCCCTCCCACCCCAAATTCTCCAGGCCCTTTCCTCCTGCACATGCACATACAGTTGGCTGCCTGCAGCTGGGGTCATGACATCCAGCCTTAGCCAAGACCTCCTATGTGTGACTGCAGCAGCTCACGCTCATCATTTGAGTTCACCTGTTTTCCCCCTCACTTATTTCTATCTTTCTTGGAATCATGCCACACTCCGCTCAGGACAAGAGCATTGCTGGGGTAGCCTTGAGAAAGCTACTCTCTCTTCTCTCTCTTCCCCCACAGCCTCCTTACGACAATAAAACTCTCAGGAACAGCAACAAATGGGGCTCCAGAGCCCCAATGCACATCCATGGCAGATAATACAGAGTCACACTGCACACAATGTGGCACACGCTTTCCGTACAATAGAAGCACCCTTTTTGCAAACTCACCTGCAGTGTTTACACTTCACTCCAAACATCATGCTTTTCTGACACACCTGGCACACCTGAGAGAGCCAAGACTTTGTAGAGAATCTAAGGAAGATAAAAAGGAACAGGGGCGTAAGGAGGAAAAAGGCATCCCGCTGAACTACAGAAGTGAAACATAATGGGTTTGACACTTGGCTGTATCTTTGTAAGGAATGGTTTTTCTCCAATCTTCCAGTCACCCTTTTAGAGGGAGGATTGTAGCTGTCAGGTAGCCCTGCCATGATGGATGGAGGGGAGGGAAGGCTGATGGGCGTGAGTTGAGGGAAATCGATTCTTTTATGTGGGCCATGAAAGAGCAATTCGAGGACGCGAACTCTAACAAAGCGGCAAAGGCAGCGATCCGAGCCCTCAAGCAACGCACGAGATCGGTGAGAGACTACACGGCGGAGTTCCGTAGGTGTGCGGCCAAAATCCGAGGGGTGCAAGATGGGACCCTCGTGGACTACTACAAGTTGGGACTCAACGCGGAGATCCGACGAGAAGTCACCAAAACCCAAGACCCAGACACCCTCTCGGGATGGATACAAGCCGCCATCACGATGGAGAACCGGCTGAAAACCATCAAACTAGATGATGCCGCAGCGATGGCCAACAGCGGTCCTGCGCCGGCAGCGAGGGGGAAACCCCTACCCCGAATCCAAAACCGAGGGATGGTACGAGGGAACTCCGAATGAAGCAAGGGCTTTGCCTCAAATGCGGAGAAGGGGGCCACTTCGCCGCGAACTGCCCGACCGCATCAGCATCGTCAGGAGCGCCCAAGGGAGCCAAGAAGAAGTTCGACACCTCCACGCCGAAACCGGTGGCAAAGCCGAGGGGGGCGAAAGCCCTGCAAGCCAAACCGCTCAGCGAGGCATCCGATTCATCCGATGGCGAAGTTGCGCAGCAGGGAAACGAGACGGACCTGCTGTGAACAGCGCTGAACAGCAGGTCCCGGACTCCCAGGCGCAAACCCCGGTGAGCAAACCCCCTCTCTTTTCTTTCTTACAGTGACTTTAATGGACCCGGGTCTATTGACCCATGTGAGAGTACGGGCTCTCATTGACTCTGGGTGTGGGAGAGATCTCATCAATCCCACACTAGTGACGGGACTGGGGGCGAAAGTTATTAAACTAAACGACCCCTTGATATTTACTCAGATGGACGGCTCCACAATGAAAGAACCCTGTAAATATGAGACTGTACCCTTGAGGGTGGGGATTGGGAAACATTGGGAAGAAAGGCCTTTCGTTGTTACCCCAGCTGCCCGCTTTCCCCTAGTACTCGGAAGCCCGTGGTTCTTTGATCACGATCCACACGTCCTATGGGGGCGGGGAAAGTGAATTTCATCTCCGACAAATGCCGATCCCACTTATGGAAGAATGAGTGGGGACCCATGACGGGGGGGGCAACTCCTAGTGACAGTGGGGGTGGCGGAAGCCGAACTGGAAGGCATTCCCCCTGAGTATCACGACCTGGCCCCTGTCTTTGGGGAGGAGGAAGCCGACGAATTGCCCCCCCATAGAAACTCAGACTGTGCGATTGAAATTTTGCCTAACCAGAAACTACCGAAAGGGAAGTTGTATTCCATGAGCCCCTCAGAAAAAGTGGAGCTGAGGAAATTTATTGACAAAAACCTGAGTAGGGGTTTTATACGGTCAGCATCCTCCCCGTTTGCGGCTCCTGTGCTTTTCCGGAAGAAAAAGGATGGGGGGTTGCGGCTGTGCACCGACTATCGTGGCTTGAATGCAGTCTCTAACACAAACGCCTACCCCATGCCCCTGATAAAAGACTTGTTGGCTGCGGTGGCTGGGGGAAGGTTTTCTCGAAGCTAGATCTCCGTGATGCCTACTTCAGGGTCCAAATTCGGGAGGGGGACGAATTTAAAACGGCGTTCAACACCCCTCTGGGCCAATTTGAATACCTGGTCATGCCGTTCGGGCTTCAGGGAGCTCCGGGAGTATTCATGAACTTGATTAATGAGGTGCTCCACAAGTATTTGTTTAAGGGGGTCCTTGTTTACCTTGATGACATTCTTTTATATTCCCCCGACATGAAGTCCTATGTGAAACTGGTGAGGGAAGTGTTACAAACGTTGCACAAGCATAAACTGTTTGCAAAACTATCCAAGTGTGAATTTCACAAAACAGAGATCCCTTTTCTGGGCTACCGCATATCCCAAAAGGGGATTGAGATGGACCCTGATAAAATCAAAGATGTGATAGGGTGGGAGGTCCCCAAAACACGGAGGCAACTCCAAGGGTTCCTCGGATTCGCGAACTTTTATAGATCGTTCCTATCGAACTTTGCCCAGGTGGCCCTTCCCCTAACTGACTTATTGAAAACCAAAGGGAAGCCACCCGAATGCACTCGACCAGGGGCCAAACTTGAGTGGTCGCCACAGTGCCAGAGGGCATTTGACAAATTGAAAGCCCTTTTTACGTCGGAACCTGTGTTAGCCCACCCGAATGAACTTAAAAAATTCATTGTCCAAGTCGACGCTTCCGATGTTGCTATGGGGGGCGATACTCCAAGAGGGGGAGGATGGTAAATTACACCCCCTTGCCTATGTTTCCAGAAAATTTAACGATACTGAACGGAATTGGTCAGTGTGGGAAAAAGAAGCGGGATCGATCCGCTTAGCGTTGGCTACCTGGCGACATTGGCTAGAGGGGGCGCGAGTTCCGTTCGAGGTCTGGACTGATCACAAAAACCTCGAGCTTCTCCGCTCCCCCGTTCCTTGAACGCCAAACAGCTGCGTTGGGCTGATTTCTTCTCCAAGTTCAATTTCACACTACACCACTTCCCGGGAACGTCTAACTCACTGGCCGATGCACTGTCACGCCTCCCTCAACACGACAGCAAAAGGGAGGAGATTCATGACTCGGTCTTCACGCCTTCCCAGTTGGGAGGGGCAGTAACCACTCGGAGGCAGGCCAACCATTCCCCCCGCCCCCAGACCCTCCTACCAATGACTGGGTGACGAAATTCTCTACAGCTATGTCGGACGCTGATAGAGAGGAGGTGGGGGGAAGAAGGCGTCTCCCAAAATGCGCATGGCTGCTGGACTAAAAATGACAAGCTCTTTGTCCCACGTTCCCTAAGGGGGAGGTGATGAGCTGGGCACACGGGTCGAAACTGGCTGGCCACACGGGGTTTGTGAAATCTCTCCAGCTCCTGCAAAGACAATTTTGGTGGCCAGGGCTTAGAAAAGACATTTCACTTTTCACATCGGCTTGCCAAACGTGCTTGATGAGTAAACCTCGACCCGGGAAACCCCCGGGGGCTCTGCAACCCCTCCCCACGCCGGCTCGCCCATGGGAAGTAATCTCGATGGACTTTATTACTGACCTACCCCCAAGCGGGGGAAAGACTGTCATATGGGTGATAGTGGACCTGTTTACGAAACAGGCTCATTTCGTTCCGTTTCTATCCCCTCTGCCAAGAAACTTGCCTCTGCGTTCCTGCAACACGTAGTGAGGCTCCACACTTTGCCTGCTAAAGTGATCTCGGACAGGGGGGTGCAATTCGTCTCACGGTTCTGGAGCGAGCTGATGTCACTGCTTGGGGTGGAGCGGGGGGTTAGCAGTGCATACCATCCAGAATCCGATGGGCAGACTGAACGTGTGAATCAGACTCTGGAACAGTATTTGCGGTGTTTTTCCAACTTTCAACAGGACAATTGGCATTCTCTTTTGCCTTTGGCTGAGTTCTGTTACAACAATACTCAGCACTCGTCGACAGGGATGTCCCCGTTTAAGGCAGTACATGGATATGACGCACCGCCTCTGCCTTTTCTGACTTCTCCCGACCTCCCGGCGGGAGACGCTGGGGACTGGTGCAAGCAATTGCAGATGGCGTGGTCATCGCTAGCCAAGACTCTAGATGACACTAAAAATGCTTATAAACTCCAGGCCGACAAGAAACGCAGCCTTGCCTGGATTCCAAAGTGTGGGGAGTTTGCTTATTTGTCCACACAACACTTGCGTCACATTCAACCGAGTCGCAAACTTGGTTGGAAGTTTGTTGGTCCATTTGAGATTGTGAGAGTGATTAACAATGTGACTGTCGAATTGGCGTTGCCCAAATCTCTAAAGTCTGTTCATCCTGTTTTTCATGTAAGGCTTCTTCGCCGGGCACCTGAGGAGAACAAATGGAGACCGCGACAGCCGACCCCGCCTCCGCTGTTGGTGGGGGGGAACCTCACTACGAAATATCGCAAATCTTGGACTCTAAGATCTCTTGCAATCGCTTGTTTTATCTTGTTGAATGGATTGACTTTGGGCCAGAGCAGAGGGAGTGGGTGCGGGCGGAACATGTTTTGGCCCCCGGCTTCTCCGGGCGTTTCACAAGTTGTACCCCCACAAGCCAAAGGGGTAGAGTTATTTTCGAGGGGGCTGCATGTCAGGTAGCCCTGCCATGATGGATGGAGGGGAGGGGAGGATGGCAATGGGCGCCATAGTGGCGTGACAGGCGGGGGGTTGGAATCCAAGGGGTGTTGATTTATGACTAGGGTGTGAGAGTGGAATGTACATCTGGTAACCCCTATCTCTCGCAGACTGAACATTCTGACCTTGAGGAGTCAAGCTGCGAGCTTTACTATCGCTTTCAAAGCTCCGGCTTTCTTGAGAATAATGGGGGCGTTGGGAACTTCATTAGCGTAGTAACTTTCGATTCCCAGTCGCATGTTATTCCCTGATTGGTAGAAGGGGGGTCCCCATTCACCCCCTTCCCGGTATAACCACTTGCTTTCTGTAACCAAGTCATTCTGAACAATGTACCTGCTACAGTGACCTTTCTATTGCAGCTCTATAATAAATGCTATTCTTGCTTGAACCGCAAGGCATGGTGTTTTGCTGACTAGGTTAGGGCTTCTGACAGTAGCTCTGTTGTAGAGCCCTTGATTTGCACGCAGAAGACCCTTGGTTCGATCCTTGACATCTCCCATTCAAAACCATCTCAAGAGCCCATGCCAGGAAATGCCTTTCTCCGCCTGAGGCCCAAGGGTACTGCAGCCAGACAGAGCAGAGACAGTGCTGACTAGGTGGACCCCAGGCCCAGTTCCTCATGGAACAGCCCTAGACTTTTGTATCATTTGGAGGGGTCACAGCAGTCCCTGGTATTTCCAGCTAGAAAGACACCCCTGATGTAGGTTTGGAAACGGCCCCTCTTTCCCTCAAGACTGTGGAAAACAGCTGGGCCGCTGCTAAGCCCAGAGACAGTAGTGGCACTTCCATGTGAAACTGTCCTTCCCCTTGAGGACAGTTCCCCAACAGAACTAGTTGGGCTGAAGCCTCCCAGAATTGCAACAGACTGCAGAGTTCAGTTCCCTTGGAGGAAGCGGCAGTTGCAGAGAGAGGACTCTGGGCATCACATCCCCAAACCTCCAAGAATCTCCCAAGCTGGAGTCAGCAATCCGATTGCTGGCGCAAACTCCAAGTTTCTCTGCTACAGCTGCGCAGACCACGGGGGCGGGGTAGGGGGTGGGGAGGCCATCAGGCTGGAATCCTGATGGGAGCCAGTTATGTGCCTGGCAGTATCGGAGAGGCAAAGAATTACAAGTAGGAGCAAGTTCATAGTCGGTTTTTCCTGGAAAATGGATCACATTAAGAAGGCCCATGGGCATAGCAGGCCAACTCTACAAATCAAGGGAAACTTTAAAAAATGGCACAATTTGAGGAGTGTCCACAATTGCCAGACACAGTGCTCAAGTCTGTGCTTGCAGGCTGCTTTTAGCAGAGCCAGCTTTCAGGTACATCAAATATGTGCCCCATAATCCTCTGCAATGTTGTGGCAGGCTGGGGTGGGAGTGTACAGTCCACCTTCCATTCGCATGGGCTCCATCTTTGAGAAGGAGCATTCAAGCTACTCCCTAGAGAGTCCTTTGGCAGTGAGTGCACCCAAGATGCAGTCACCCACACACAGAGATCTTCTGAGATGCAACTTAAATGCTCTTGCTGGCTTAATTTTATTCCCACTGACGTGACTGTGAGAGGATGTGGGTGTAATCCCTTGTTGCCCTGCAGGTGAATTGGGAAGGTCCTAATCTCAGCCTGTCCCCATCTAAATTGCAAACAGTCATGAACCAAGGAATTGGACCTCAACTGCTCTTTTATCATTAAGTATTTTGCAATATTTACCTGTGTGTAACAGACAGGCCAATATCTCTTCGTACTGTTTGAGGAGATCCATGGGGAAGATCTAAGAAACCAAAATAAAGGCAGCGCCTGTTTAACAAAAAAAAGGCACATACAAGTCGGATCGCAAATGGGATCTGCACAGAGTCAGTTCCAGTGGCAGATGAGAGGATCCTGGCAGGCTGACAGCAATGCAGAAAGCAGAATGTATTCTAATGTGCAACTTGGCACCCTTTGTGCAGTAAACTGAGTTGCTGGCAAGGTTTATCGACCTCAAGGTGGAGCCTGAAGCCTCCGAGAATTACAACAGTCTCCTGTTCCTTAATGGCCCACACATCCACCGGGGACCACTGAGGGGAAACCACAAGCTTTCTCATCTGCACATCTGGCTCTGTACGGTGCATCCTACTGTGGAGCTGCACACCCATTTTGTCCAAGTGCAGCTGGGCATATGGGAGCCAGTGTGGTTTAGTGGTTTCAGAGGGACCCGGGTTCTCATCCCCTCCTCCCGCTATGAAGTCCACTGGGTAACCTTGGGCCAATCAGCCTAAACTGCTTCACAGGATTGTTGGGAGGATGAAACAATGGGCACCCTGAGTTTCCTGCAGAAAGGACAGAACAAAAACACAAAAAATTTTTTTAAGAGTTTTCAAAAGGAGGTAGGACATTTCTTGCAAAGAAAGAGACTGGGGTGGGGATAAAAGGCAACATAAAATGAATATTGTCCCCCTTTCTTTTATTTCCCTTCCTTCTTGAGGGTAGAATGTTCAAGGAGTATGACTTTGTGGACTAGCACCTGGCCCAAAAACTCAGTCCTCGGACCCTGGTTTTAGCAACGACAGCATAAAATGAAAAGCAGGAAGCACTCATATTCTTTGTTCTGGAGTTGTAGCAGGATATTAGAAAAGGCCAAGGGAGGCAAGAGTGTGTGTTACGTTGCAGTGGACAGCCACAGAACAGAATTAGCCACACAGCTCTCAGTTTGGACTGGGGGAGGGGGGAGAGATTTTGGTTCAAATTCCCACTCACTTGGATTGGAGTAACCCACCCCGCCAAGGGCACACCAGAAGCAAACATGGCCCTGGAAGGGAAGGAGGGAGGGAGGGGCGGGCTGCCTGCCTGCCTGCCAAGCTGGCCCCTCCTTCCAAGCCCCACTCAGGGCTCTGATAGGGTGTGAAGCCTTGGGCACTGCCTCCCCCTCACCACGTGGGCTTGGGGCCATGCAGGCCAAGCGCTGCTTCACAGGGATGGGCCAGGTACTGCCTGCCCAGGCAGGCCCTTCTCGCTGCTGGGCTGGGCTCACCCAGGTGTAGGTAGGAGGCCATCGGCCCACCAGAACAAGCCCCTGGGTGGCCATAATGGCCCATCTGCCCCAGGTCCAGCACATATCATGGAGGAGCAGAGATTTGAACATGGATCTCCCTGGCCATAATCGGATGCTCTAAGCCCTGCACCACACCAGCTCTCCAATGCCAACGACTGGTGCATGCGCTGATCCCAATAAAAAGCAAGATAAATATTCCCCAAAGAGGGGCATCTTTATCTCAAACTCTCCACCAGAATCTCAGCTCTGAGGCAGTTTATGAAACTAAAGCACAGAACAAACAAGAAATAACATATTCATAGAAAAGAAGCCTTTACGTCTGCAGCTGACAGCCGTCTTAATTCTTTAATGATTTTAAGATGATGCTTATACAAAAAGCACCCAATAGTTTCAAAGGCCTCCCGCCGCCAATGTAGAAGATGACACAGGAGAGCCAAAGAAGAAATAACTTCAAATCAATAAAGTTAATAAAATGCCGTGGGGGGGGGGAGAGGAACCTTCACGTGCTGATTCAGCAGATCCAGTCCCAGATGAACGGCCTGAGGAGGGTGCTCCCTAACGGAGGCAATGCGAGCAGAAAAGTGACCCCATTACTTGCTGAAGCAAGCTAAGTGCTCCTGGTGACTGTTCAGACCAAGTCTGAAATTATCGAATGTGCAAGTATGTGCCAATGTATTTCAGCAGCAAGTATTTGTGAGCCGTCCAGGGTGGGAATCGAGCAGACGGGGGGGGGGGCACCGTGGTCAGCTACCACTGCTCTGCTCTCTTTCAGTCCAGTGCTTCTGAAAGCACCTTCAAGTTATCCTTACACCTAACTCTAGATGGCATCAAATCCCAGTTTGTGATGCTGCAGGGCAGGGCTATTGTCTGCCCAAATAGCTGCGCTGATGACTTGCTATAGGATGCCAGAGCTAGCCACTTATTCCTGTAAATGAGTTTGCACACATTTCAACTATAAGCAGACATGTCCTTCCACTGAACTTCAAAACTGCAGAAACGGGGGGGGGGGGAGATTTACAAAGATCATGCAGCCAAAGAGACCCTGATGCTGAGCCAGCTTGCCCGGCAAAGCGGGATAGAAATCAAAGCAATAAATAAATAAATATAAATAAGGAAGCACCATCCAATACAGTTTGCTTCCATTCCCTTCCCAGTCCAGTCTAGTTTGTGGGTCAGTCACTGGGCCCCAGCTGAACTAAGCCCTTTTCATTGGCTGTCCTTAAAGCTAACGTAATCCAGGAAAGGCAACAATAGTATTCGTGAAGAAAGTATGCTTGGAACAAGGAAAAAATGGGAAACACATGAAAATGGTATATGACATGCAAGTTCAACTTACTTTTTATGGAATGCAGTTTTATTTGAAGGACTGTACAAGTGCATTGTTGTAAAGCAAAATTTAGTTGGGCATTTCAATGTAAGACAATAAGTAACACTCACATTAATGCTAATAATGTGTGCAGTGCTTTACAGAGTACAAGGCAGCAGGTTCCTGCCCCAAGGGGACTGCAATCTAAACTCTGAGGCAAGGGAGACAAGCCAGGAAGGGAAGTGGAGAGAAACAGGGCAAGACTTTGTGCTCATGCAAGAACTTAACGGGGTTCTGTCAAAGGCTTCATGGGAAAAGCGGGTACGGGGCGGGCATGAAGGAAGAAAGGCAGTATCATACCACTGTTCTGGGAGGCAATTCTAGGCGCAAAAGGCAGCAAGGGAGAAAGATTAAGGCCACTGATGGCACAAGATGCAGCTCCATGAATGAATAGAAGTGCCACATAATCACCTGTCTTATGCAGAACAGCTATATCTCTGCTGATAAAAGATGCAGCGCCTTCAGCCTGCCCACATTCCAAACCATAAGATTCACCAATCACAAACTAGAACCACAGATCAATACACAACAGCCACTGTTCATGTTTAAAGCGGGAGTAATTTTGCCCCCAAGCAACGAACTGTATACAGAAAGCAGAGGTTTCTATTCAAGACAATGTTATTAACTGTGCAGTCCTCTACTTCACATAGAATACCCTCAAACTTCACCTTACACTAATTTAAAACATCTAGCAAACAAAAAAGAGGAAGGGAAATAAGCTCATACATACGTTTGGTTTGGCACGACTGCTACTCTGGCCCCGAGGCCACAGAATTCTAATTACAAGCCACTGTCATTTCCTTGCGCACTTGAAGTTAGTCATCACTCACACCTTGCGGAGCTCAGACTTAATAGCTTTGAATTGCAGCATTCCTTTCAAAAACTGGTTTAACGAGCACCGGTGACAGAACGGGGATGGGGAGTGGCTAACAGGGCAGATCTGTCGACATTAACCCAGATTTCCCCAAATCACAAGTTAAGGAGGGTGGGTGGGCAACTGCTGATTTTTATGGAAAAACAGGGGGTATGCAGCATTAAACCCTTCCGCCGGCTGTGGGCCAGCTGCCTCCCCTGTGCCTACCCTGTTCCTCCTTCGGGTCCCTCAGCTGAACTCCAGTACCAAAGTTAAGCTCCGCTCAGTGGAGAAATGGCTGTACGAAGGCAAGGAGGTTATAGCATACAGGAAGGGCTCCACTTCACAGTTATAAATATTCTTCTGGCTCTGAAAACAGGACTCTGCAAAACCTCCTTCTTCAAGTTTTGTAAGTGAGAGAAACAAATCTGAGGTTAAACAAAGCTTTATCTACTGTGGCCCTAACACATGGCTTTTCAGGCTAAGCTGCTGCTATATTACGGCTGGCTTCAGATACTTCAGATTTATTTGGGGGCAGTCACAAAAGCAGACTAGACCAGGTCTGCCTAGCTCCTCATCCTATTCTCCATACTGGCCAGCAAAATACTTCTGGAGAAGTCAAAACCAGGCCAGGAAGTGCAGCTGACCCCCCCACACACACTTCTGGCCCTTACTCCCACAATCAACGTTCCCTCTAAGCTATGGAGTCTTGTGAGCAAAAATTCTACTTTGTGAGCTACTGGCATTAAAGTTGTGAGCGAGCGATTTGGCTACTACATAAATGAGTTTGCTCTGGAGCCATCCTTCCTGAGCTAAGACAAAAATGTGTGAGCTGGAGGCTAAAAAACTGTGAGCTAGCTCACACTAACTCAGCTTAGAGGGAACACTGCCCACAACCGATGTTGAAGACACAGAACCTCTGCACATGGAGGTTCCACTTAGCCGTGATGGATAGCAGCCACTGTTAGAGCTCTTTTCCGTAAGTTGGTCTAGTCCCTTCCACTAACGTCTGCTATCACTACATGTTATGGCAGAGAGTTCCATAAGTGAGTTGTGCATTGTGTGGGAGAGAGATCCCAAACCACTTCTATATATAAAGAATAGGGTTCCAGTCCCCTAAATTCCAACAGGTACTAAGGTGTGTGAATGCGTGTGTGTGTGGGTGTGGGGGGGCTAACTGTAGATCTGTCTGGATCCTTAAAACTATCACCTGTCCTCATCCTTTCCCAGCCTCCTAAGGAACATCGCAGGATTTAATAACAGTTTGGTCCTACTGTTCTGAGGCAAACTCTGGACGAAGACAAGCCTCGGGCAAGGACATGAAGATGGTCAAAATAGTGCAGCACTTACCAAATCTAAAAGACAAAAAAAGAGAGGAGGGGGGAACAGTCAGTTGTACATAAATCACAAGGAAATGCTCAATACAGAGTCGCATGACTGATCCTTCCAGCCGCTGCTTGCCTTCTCTGTCAGAGAACACTTTCCCAGGGTCATGGAGAGGCTTTCAGAAGAGGCATACTGGACTGAACTTGGGACTTTACAAAGCATGTGGTCTACCACCAAGTCTCAAGTCATTGTGGGACCAAAGTAACACAATCAGTTTGGTAAATCAGCAAGATTTCTGCCTCCTAGTTTCTGTGGACTGCATCTACAATCTTCTGGAATAAACCCAGAGATTCTTAGCATGGCCAGGCTGATGAAGAAAATGTGGTATGTTGCTAGGGACAAAAGCACAAGCTGTTACTCGATGTGACTTTCTCTTCCAAATATCTCGGACTTACACAGCAAGTGATTAAAATGTCGACGTCGCTGCCAGAGGATGGAGTGATGGCCACAGACAGAGACAGGGGATTTAACAGGGGACTGGACAGATTCATGGAGGAGAGGTCTGTCGGTGGCTAGTAGCCCTGGTGACTAAAGGCCAAGCTCGGAGCCCCAGCACCAGGAGGCAACGTCAGGGGGAGGCCTCGGCCTCTAGGCCCTGTTGATGGCCTTCGAGAGCAACTGGTTGGCCACTGTATGAGACGGGATGCTCACTGGATGGGCTCTCACTGGTCGGATCCACCATGTTCTTAGGACTCGGGTCCAAGTTAGCGATGCCAGCCTCCAGGTGGAACCTGGGGATTCCCTGGAATTACAGCTCATCTCCAGACTACAGACATCAGTTCCCCTGGAGAAAATGGATGCTTTGGTTGGTGGACACTATAGCCTTGTACCCCACTACTGAGGTCTCTGTCCTCCCCAGGCTCCATCCCCAAATCTCCAGGAGTCTCCCAACCTGGATCTGGCAACCCTTGGGCCCCCCTTCCTCTGCTGGTGGCCGGGGAGGGGACCAAAAGCCCTCGCAAGCATCTCTTTAGACACCAACACACCAAACAGCCTCAGTGAAAAATGGCAACCAGCCTCCCTGATGCCACGGAGGTGTTTGCAGTAAAGAAGTGCCATAGCCTGGCCCGAGCCTGGGCATAAGGCTTCAGCTCCGCAAGGGCAGGACAGAGGTCAAGGCAGCAAACAGAGCGAGTCCTTGACATCACTGTTTAAAGGGTCTGGAGCAGTGAGGGTGGAAAAGGCCCCCAAAGTGATATTCCGAGGAGCCAGTGAGGTATATCCAGCCCTCTGTGAACTTTGCAGAATGAGACTTTCCCACTGTAATCCATGGAGCCCCCCCCCCCAATTCTGTTCCTGTGGAGACTGCTGTGGTGGCTCAGTGGGTAAGATGCTGAGCTGCAGGTTGGTAGTTCAGCAGTTCAAGACCCGAGTTCAGCCGCATGACGGGAGTGAGCTCCTGCCTCTGGCCCCAGCTCCTGCCAACCTAGCAGTTTGAAAGCAAGAAACTGCAAGTAGATAAATAGGTACCACTTCGGTGGGAAGGTAACAGCGTTCCGTGCACTTTGGCATCCAGTCATGCCAGCCACATGACCATGGAAACGTCTTCGGACAGCGCTGGCTCTTCAGCTTGGAAGAATGTGCTAGCCTAGTCCAACAGTCCACCCTCTGCACCACCCCCATCGCTCAGGGGCACAGGAAGCCCCTTTTGGCAGAATCTGTTTCCCTCCACAAAGGTAAAGCAACTTGCCCAAGAAAAAAAATCATGTAGGTAGCCATGTTGGTCTGAAGCAACAAAACAAAATTTGAATCCAGTGGCACCTTTAAGACCAAGAAAGTTTAATTCTCGGTATAAGCACATGAAAGCTTCTGCCCAGAATTAAACTTTGTTGGTCTTAAAGGTGCCACTGCACTCAATCGTTGCTCTGTTGCCCCAGAAAAGACACGCTTGGCTCAAGGGGTCAGAGTTTTGCAACACAAAAGCTAACAACCCTGCCACAGTGACAGCAGACAAGCAAGTTTTCAGTCACATGAGGTCTACTTTTAAATTTGCCACCATGATCTGCTGCTGTCCTGTGACCAGAGTCCAGAAGCTCTACTTTGGGCTGTCTGTAAAACAGGAGGTGGAAGGTGTTGCTATAAGAACAGGCAGGACTGGGATACCCATCTTCACCAAAAGAACCCTGGGTCATGTGCTCATTTTAAAAAGCCCTCCAGATATGCAGTGAGGAAAAATGCAGGGGAAAGAGCTGCCAATAGAAGAAAGCAGGTGGAAAACTCCCATGCGGGTAGTCTGCTGCCAATGCAAATGTTCTGCACTTGCTGTGACAATAAATGCAGAAATGGAGGCTCCTTGCCATGTGGAAGTGGCCTTGATCGTCACACACAAGCCGCTTCCATGCATTTGGCTCAGTCCCAGTGCTCTAAGGCACAGGGCTCCACTAGCCATGCCTTTCTAACAAAAAAAGCTTCAATGACATCAGCCTCTAGCTTGAGGGGTCCTCAGCCTTTTGAGCCTGCAGGCCCCTTTGGAATTCTGGCATAGGGTGATGGGCGCAACCACAAAATGGCTGCCACCAGAGGTGGATGCACACATACAGAGGAAGCCTGGCTGTGAGGGAGGAGGGGGATCATTAAAAAAATACTCTGGAAAAGAGGAGTGATTGTGAATAAAACCAACCCTGGCAATAGCTGCTGCTGAAACAACACTGCTTTAATCTGCCCAGCTAATTGGATCTCCGGTGGCTAATCAGAAGCCTGCTGGGGAAGAGACCCACCTGGACCACCCAAGGACAACCCAGGGGGAGAGGGAGAGAGGAGAGAGAGGGAAGGAGAGAGGGAGAAAGAGAGAGGCAGAGAGGCAGAGGGAGAGAGAGAGGGAGGGAGAGAGGGAGAGAGGCAGAGGGTGAGAGAGAGAGAGGGAGAGAGGGAGAGAGGCAGAGGGTGAGAAGAGAGAGGGAGAGAGAGAGGGAGAGAGAGAGGCAGAGGGAGAGAGGGAGGGAGAGAGGCAGAGGGAGAGAGAGAGGGAGGGAGAGAGGCAGAGGGAGAGAGAGAGAGGAGAGAGGGAGAGAGGAGAGGAGAGAGGGAGAGAGAGAGGGAGGGAGAGGGAGGGAGAGAGAGAGAGGGAGAGAGGCAGAGGGTGAGAGGGAGAGGGAGAGAGAGAAGAGAGGGGGAGAGACAGGCAGAGGGAGAGAGAGAGGGAGGGAGAGAGGGAGAGAGGAGGGAGAGAGGCAGAGGATGAGAGGGAGAGGGAGAGAGAGAGGGAGAGAGGGAGAGAGAGAGGCAGAGGGAGAGAGGCAGAGGGAGAGAGAGAGGAGAGAGGGAGAGAGGCAGAGGGAGAGAGGGAGGGAGAGAGGCAGAGGGGGAGAGAGGGAGGGAAGAGAGAGGGGGAGAGAGGCAGAGGGTGAGAGGGAGAGAGAGGGAAGAGAGGGGGAGAGACAGGCAGAGGGAGAGAGAGAGGGAGGGAGAGAGAGAGGAAGAGAGGCAAAGGATGAGAGAGGGGAAGGGGAGAGAGGGGGGAGAGAGGGGGAGAGAGGGAGGGAAGAGAGAGGAGGAGAGAGGGAGGGAGAGAGGCAGAGGGTGAGAGAGGGAGGGAAGAGAGAGAGGGCAGAGAGGGGGAGAGACAGGCAGAGGGAGAGAGAGAGAGAGGGAGAGAGGCAGAGGGAGAGAGAGAGGGAGGGAGAGAGGCAGAGGGAGAGAGAGAGGGAGAGAGGCAGAGGGTGAGAGAGGGAGGGAGAGAGAGGGGGGAGAGAGGGAGGGAGAGAGTCAGAGTGAGAGGCTGAGGGAGAGAGAGATGGAGGGAAGAGAGGGAGAGAAGCAGAGGGTGA
Source organism: Gekko gecko (assembly GCA_029375565.1). NCBI lineage: Eukaryota > Metazoa > Chordata > Lepidosauria > Squamata > Gekkonidae > Gekko > Gekko gecko. The sequence continues at coordinate 4,592,701 of JAPDNY010000016.1, forward strand.
GAGGGAGGAAAGAGAGAGGCGGGGAGAGAGGGAGAGAGAGGCAGAGGGAGAGAGAGAGAGGGAGGGAGAGAGGGAGAGAGGCAGAGGGAGAGAGGAGAGAGGGAGAGAGGCAGAGGGAGAGAGGGAGAGAGGCAGAGGGAGGGAAGAGAGAGGGGGAGAGAGGGAGGGAGAGAAGCAGAGGGAGGGAGAGGGAGAGAGGCAGTGGGTGAGAGGGAGAGAGGGAGAGAGAGAGGGGGAGAGAGAGAGAGGGAGAGAGAGAAAGAGGGAGAGAGGCAGAGGGTGAGAGGAAGAGGGAGAGAGAGGGAGGGAAGAGAGAGAGGCAGAGGGAGAGAGGCAGAGGGAGAGAGCGGGAGGGAAGAGAGAGGGGGAGAGTGGGAGGGAGAGAGGCAGAGGGGGAGAGAGGGGGAGGGAGAGAGGGAGAGAGGCAGAGGGAGAGGGAGAGGGAGGGAAGAGAGAGGGGGAGAGAGGGAGGGAGAGAAGGAGAGGGAGAGAGGCAGAGGGAGAGAGAGGGAGAGAGACACAATTTGCTGCTCATGTGCAATCCTCAGATCAGCCCTCAGAGAGAGAGGGAGGGAGAGAGGAGAAAGGGGGAGAGAGGGGAGGGAGGGGAGAGAGGGAGGGAGACAGAGGGAGGGAGAGACACCATTTGCTGCTCATGTGCAACCCTCAGATCAGCCCTCAGAGAGAGAGAGGGAGAGAGAGGGAGGGAGAGGGAGAGGGAGAGGGGGGAGGGAGAGAGAGGGAGGGAGGGAGAGGAAGAGAGAGAGGAGAGAGAGGCAGAGGGACACCCTTTATTGCTCATGTGCAGTCCTCAGATCAGCACTCAGAGAGAGAGAGACAGGGAGGGAAGGAGGGAGAGAGGGGGAGAGAGAGGGAAAGGGAGAGGGGGGAGAGAGGGAAAGGGAGAGAGGGGAAGAGAGAGGGAGGGGAGAGGGAGGGGGAGAGGGGGAGAGAGAGGGAGAGAGAGAGAGATGCCATTGACTGCATCCTTTCATTACTACCACGTAGGAGCTGCTTTTGACCAGGAAGTGGATGTCGAATGGCTGGCCCTTGTGGAAGGGCATGCTGGACTACTGTTCCTCATGTTGCCAGGAACCTCTTTCACGCAGCCACCCTCATCAAATCATGGGTTGAAAAGGAAAGCAGTGTCCGGTTGGCGATGGATGGGGTGCACCTTATGAAGAATGGGAGGAATGTCTTTGCTGGAAGACTTGCAAACCTGATCAGGAGGGCTTTAAACTGAAGACATCGGGGGTGGGGAAAAGCCTGATGTGCAACATCCCCAACACTAAGTTCAAGAAGGGGAGTGACCAGAGAATAAATGAATGGGAGAGAGGTGAGTTCAGTAGTTTTCAGGTAAATTCGAAGGGACCTACGGGAGGAAAGGATGTCTGTAATCTGAAATGTCTTTATACTAATGCACAATGTATGGGTAATAAACAGGAGGAATTTGAACTTCAAATATTGGAAAATAAGTATGATCTGATAGTTATCACTGAGACTTGGTGGGATGAGTCTCATATATGGAGCACAGCGATTGAAGGATATACCTTGTTCAAATGGAACAGAATAAACAAAAAGGAGGCGGGGTGGCACTATATGTCAAAAATGAATACGCTTGCACTGAAATTCAAGATTTTGAGAGTTGCCCTGTTGAAAGTGTGTGGGTAAGGATAGAGCAAGGGGGGAAAGAAGGGGATATTGTTGTGGGGGTATACTACAGGCCTCCAAATCAACCAGGGGAACAGGATAATGCATTTGTACAACAGCTTGCTAAACTTTCACAGAGACAGGATGTTGTGGTTATGAGAGATTTCAACTATCCAGATATTTGCTGGAAATCTAACTCTGCTAGACATGGGGCATCCCGCAGATTCTTGAATAGTCTTGCGGACAACTTCATCTCTCAGAAGGTGGAGGTGGGAACCAGAGGATCTGCTATCCTAGATTTAATTCTAACTAACAAGGAAGAAATGATTGATGAAGTTAATGTTGTAGGATTCTTGGGGAATAGTGACCATGTCAGCTTGGAATTTGACATAGAGAAGGATGTGAAATCAGGAAATAGTAGGACTCGTATGCTGGACTTCAGGAAAGTTGATTTCAAAATACTCCGGAAATAATAGATAGGATCTCATGGCTGGAAATGCTGAGGGGGAAATCTGCATAGGAAGGATGGGTGATGCTGAAAAATGAAGTGCTTAAGGCACAATCGCGAGCTGTTCCAGTAAGAAAGAAAGGTGGGAGATGGGTAATGAAGCCAAGGTGGCTGAACAAGGAACTCTCTGAAGAGCTGAGACTAAAAAGGGAAATGTACAGGAAATGGAAGGAGGGTCAGATTACTGAGGGTGAGTACAAGAAGCAGGCTCGAATCTGTAGGAATGGTGTCAGAAAAGCTAAAGCGCAGATGGAGCTGGGGCTTGCGAGGGATGCTAAAAATAACAAGAAAAAATTCTATGCCTATGTTCGGAGCAAAAAGAAGAACAGGGATGGGGTAAGCTCATTGCTAGGGGAGGACGATCAAGCCTTAACAAGGGATGAAGACAAAGCGGAATTACTCAACTCTCACTTTGCGTCGGTCTTTAACTGTAAGGTGAGCTGTATACAAACTGAAGAATGCAGGACATATGAAGGAAGGGAGAACTGCCAGTCCAGAATAAGTAAGGAAATGGTTTGGGAGCATCTAGCTGCCTTAAATACTTTCAAATCTCCAGGGCCGGATGGCTTGCATCCGAGGCTGCTAAAAGAAATTGCAGATGTTATTTCAGAGCCTCTGGCTCTAATCTTTGAGATGTCCTGGAGTACTGGTGTTGTGCCAGAAGACTGGAGAAGAGCAAATGTTGTCCTGATCTTCAAGAAAGGAAAAAAGACGGACCCTGTCAGTTTGACATCAATACCTGGGAAAATTTTAGAGCAGATTATTAAACACTCTGTCTGTGAGCACCTTGAACAGAATGAGTTAATTGGTTGTAGCCAGCATGGGTTGATCAAGAACAAGTCATGCCAGACCAACGTTATCTCCTTTTTTGACAGAGTTACGAAAATGGTTGACTCTGGCAATGCTGTGGATATAGTGTATCTAGATTTCAGTAAAGCATTTGACAAAGTTTCTCATGATATCCTTGAGGATAAGCTGGTTAAGTGTGGGCTGGATAGTGCAACTGTTGGATGGATTCATGGTTGGTTGAAAAATTGTACCCAACAAGTGCTCGTAAATGGCTCTGCATCTACATGGAGGGAAGTCTGGAGTGGAGTGCTGCATGGCTTGGTCCTGGGCCAGGTGTTGTTTAATGTTTTTATAAATGACCTGGAGGAAGACATAAAGGGGATCCTTATCAAATTTGCAGATAACATGAAGCTGGGTGGGATTGCTAATTCTGAAGAAGACAAGAGTCAGGATTCAAAATGATCTAGATAGGCTGGAACAGTGGGCCTTAGGATGCATTAACAGAAGCATTGTGTCCAGATCATGGGATGTGGTAGTTTCGCTCTATTCTTCTATGGTCAGGCCTCACCTGGAGTACTATGTCCAGTTTTGGGCACCACATTTTAGGAAGGATGTTGACAACCTTGAGCGTGTCCAGAAGAGGGCGACCAGGATGGTGAGAGGGTTGGAATCCATGTCTTATGAGGAAAGGCTGAAAGAGTTGGGTATGTTTAGCCTGGGAAAGAGAAGGCTTAGAGGGGACATGATTGCAGTCTTCAAGTATTCGAAGGGCTGTCATGTAGAAGATGGAGTGGATCTATTCTCTCTTGCTCCGGATTGCAAGACTAGATCTAATGGGTGGAAATTACAAGGGAGTCGTTACTGGCTAAATATCAGGAGAAACTTCCTAACGATAAGAGTGGTTGAGCAGTGGAACAGTCTGCCTCGGGAGGTGGTGGATGCTCCTCCACTGGACGTTTTCAAGCGGAGACTGGACAACCATCTTTCGGGTATGTTGTAGGTATGTAGAGCTATCTTTTGGCTATGCTCCTGCAGAGTGAAGGGGGTTGGACTAGATGACCTGCAAGGTCCCTTCCAACTCTAACATTCTATGATTCCACCCTGCTCTCACCCAGTTTGGTGTAGTGGTTAGGAGTGTGGATTCTAATCTGGTTTGATTCCCCACTCCTCCACATGCAGCTGCTGATGTGACCTGGGGTCAGTCACAAGTTCTCTCAGAGCTGTTCTCTCAAGGGCCGTTATCTCAGAGCTCTCTCAGCCCCACCTACCTCACAGGGTGTCTGTTGTGGGGAGGGAAAGGGAAAGGAGTTTGTCAGCCACTCTGAGACTCCTTCGGCTAGTGAAGGGCAGGGTATAAATCCAATCTCTTCTTCTCCCTTCAACAAACCTAACTGGACTTCACTCACTACTGAGACAGACTCGTATGTCTTTCTTTCTCCTTCTTCTCCATCCCACCCCTTTTTCTTTAGATTAGTAATATTTGCTTAGGTTAGAATTTAAAAGAAGTTAGGACTTGTATAACATTTATTTCATGTTTAAGTCCAGTAGCACCTTTAAGACCAACAAAGTTTTATTCTGGCCTGGGCATAAGCTTTCCTGTGCAAGCACACTTCCTCAGATACAGTGGAACAGAATTTCCACAGCCATCACATATAGGAAGAGAGAGGGTATGCGGAGTGTTTAGTTGCTAGGAAGGGCCAATTATAGTCAAGACAGAGACAGAAACAAGATTGGAAATTAACCAGTCCATACTCTCTTCCTGTATGTAATGGGTGAGGAAATTCTGTTTCACTGTATCCGAGGAAGCCGGTGTGCACACGAAAGCTCATCCCCAGAATAAACCTTTGTTGGTCTCCAAGGTGCCCCTCCGGGACAGACCGTGTCCCGCTGCTCCAGACCAACACGGTGACCCCACCTGCATTGATTTCACTTGTCTATGTGTCTCCAACTCTGTATTCAATTTGCTAATTCCCTTTTCTGTTATTCTTTTTTTTTAAAAAAAAGATTCTTAACTTTAAACCCATGCTTGTTTATTTCTAAGAATCTGCATGCCCTTATAAGGCACTAGATCAAATCTTGGACCCTGACAAACACTTGACAGGACTGTCCCAATAACGATTGCTCTGAGTGTCAGGCATGAAATGGGCTTCCTGACATGCTCCAGGGGAGTGTTCCTGTGGTCAAGGTGCAGACACGACCAGGTAGGTAACACCTTCGGGTCCCCCTTCTAGTATGCTGGGTGTTAGAGTCGAAACCTGCCGCCCCTTTAAAACAGATGGCGAAAGGAAGCTCTCTCCCTGACACCTGGCTCTCCCCAAGTGAATCTGGGTGAAGTTAAAAGCAGGCCTCATTCAAGACAGGTGTTTATCTCGTATGCATCCGTCTTCCAAACCACGGCACAATCTCAGTGCATCTACCAGAGCTGGCAACCATGAGGGGCGAGGAGGGCTGCTGAGGAGGGGGACGGTCACAGCCAGTGGTAAAATATCTCTGGTCCCTGGCATTACATTTTACGGCACATGTGGTCCGGCCAGACAACGTGACATTTATGTCAGATCTGGTCCTTGTGACAAATGAGTTCGATACCTCTGCTCTACGACACCTTCTGAAGTTGTAATAAGAAATATTTACCAACATTATTAATTAAGCATTGGGCTTAAATGGGCCAATATTCTGACTCAGTGCAAGGCAGCATCTCATTAAAAACCACAACGGTCACAGGCCCACAAGCCACCGAGAAGGAACACTCACTTTATAGGAGGTACTTCGTCTATCCTGTTGCCAAGCTGCGATTCGTGGGATTTGCTCCTCGTTAGCGTCGGGAAGTTGGGCAGCAGCTGGAAAACCTTCCGACTAGGCGGGGGCGGAGTCCGTGGGGGTTTCCTCCTCTTGAGCTGGGGGGTGGTTGGTGGTGTGATAGTGATGCTCTGGGGAGTCCTAAGATTCCGTCCCACGCAATGCGCCGGGAAGGCAAAAGATTCCAGGGGGTTATCCACACTGACCAGAGGTCCTTGGCTCGAGGGGGGTTGTCCGAAGATGGAACTGTAGACACGGAGACAGAGCGAGGCTGCTGCCCGTTCCCCTTGGAAGACGAAAGGGTGCCGTGCATCCACATGACCGCCGCGGGGCAGGGGGAGAGTTCCGAAGGGGGCATCAGATGGTTCTCCCGGCGCACGTCTGATGAATTCCACACCAAATCATCTTTGTATTCGCCACCTACATGGATAGAGGACAGCTTCAGTACAAGCAGAGGGCACAGAGCACCAAGGAGCGGGCCACACAGGCGGCCTGCTACCCCAGAGGTTGTCTCCTGTGGACTGCAAAGGTCCAGATTTTGAATCTGAGCACCATCTGCTGAGTGTGCCTGCCTCATCAGACCTTGGGTTTCAGAAGCAAGTCCCCACTACCCCATAGCCTGGTGCATCACACGTAATGCTCCCTCTAAGCTGTGGAGTCTTGTGAACAAAAATTCTCCTTTGTGAGCTCCTGGCATTAAACTTGTGAGCGAGTGATTTGGCTGCTGCATAAATTAGTTTGCTCTGGAGCTGTCCTCCCTGAGCTAAGACAAAAATGTGTGAGCTAGAGGCTAACAAACTGTGAGCTAGCTCACACTAACTCAGCTTAGAGGGATCACTGATCACAAGTCCCTGGTTCAAATTCCCCTCCCTCCCCCATGAACTCACTTGATGGCCTTAGGCAAGCAAACAGCCTCTCAGCCTCCATTCAACTCCATCTGCCAACTGGGCTCTGCAGGGTGGGCATGACTTCTTTACTGTGGGTTAGGGTTTTGTCTGCAGCAGCCTTCGTCATCAATGAGCCAAGCAGACTGAGGGCGTGTACAAAGCAAAACGGAGACGATGAAGTTCTTTGGACAGAGAGTTGGGGGCGGGGGAGGGACGACGACTCTCAGTCTGCTCTCTTAAGCAATCCCCTCTTTGCTCCAGTATTTTTGTCCCCCCCCCTGCCCCCTGTTACATGAGAAAGAGAGAAGCCTGCCTCGGGGCTGTTCACACCGCTGTGATGTGCAGCATTCTGCACGACAAGAGAAAATGCTTCATGGACGAGAGGGGTTGTGTACCCAGGTAACAAGGGCTAGAGCTTAAATCAAATATGTGAAGGGAGTCCAGAAGCACGCAGCACAATTACAGCTTTTAAAGTGTCCCAGAGCAGACACACTTCTCTTCAATCAGAAGCCCCCAAAATTCACCACGGGGGGAAAGGGATGGTGACTGAGCTACGTTCCCAAGTTCATAACTAGTCTCATTATTTCAGAACTCTTGCCTGTTTATTGCCTGCTCTAACGGACTGTGGGTCCCCAAGACCTTTCTCGTGCAGACAGCTGCCCCCAAGCCTGCCCTGCCTTCCACAAGCCATGCTTTGTAAGCAGAAGGTCCCAAGTTTAATTCCTCCCTGTCCTCTCCACTAAGGGTCTCAACGTGGCCACCGGGGAATGAGCTCCTCTGACGGAGACCCTGGAATAAGCCACTACAAATCAGAGCAGCCACATCCGTGTTAGAGAAACCAGACATGGGGGGCTTCATACAGACCCCACACACTTGCCGCTTTTTATTGAATCTCCTATATTTGTATTCTGCCCCCTCCTCCAAGGGCCCTAGGGCAGTACACATCTGTCCCCCATCCTCCATGTCACCCCCACAACCACCCTGCGAGGTAGGCTAGGCTGAGCAAGAGAGGGAGAGGGAGCGGGAGCGGCTGGCCCAAGGTCACCCAGCACACTTGGTGGTCGAATGGGAATTTGAACCCAAGTCTCCCTGGTCCTAGTCCAACAATTTAACCATTACACCAAGCTAAAAAACAGGAAGAGTAGGTTGCAATAAATACACTAAATGAAAAGACTGCGAATGGCCACAAGAGAAATGGCCACAGAGATAGGCCAGTGCCCCCGAGCAGGGAAAAGACAAAATTTACCTGTCCGGATGACTTGTCTTAAGCAGGCCAGGGCCCCGTTGAGACGGGAGCACTCCTCCGCACGGGCCCCACACCGTTTCATGGTGTCCTTCACTTTCGACTCATTCATTTCCAGTAAGGCATCGAGGGTCAGGTCCGCCGGTATCCGCTGTGGAGAAAATTCTAAGATGACTATGGCTTATTTGTTCTGGAAAGCTTTCGGGATGAGCAATTCCAGTACTCAACAGCCCCCTCCTGAATTCTGGCATTTTCATGAATCACTCATTGTCGTGGTGACTCGTTCAAAAGAAAAAAGATCACTAGGTCAGGAATGAGTGGAAGACACAGCTCAATTGGGAGCATCCAACAGCTGTTTCGGCAAGGGCATTTCAACTTTTTTTTTTAAGAAGTGGGACAAAGAAGCCACCAGAAATCCATCTCCCATTGGATGGCTGAGTCACTCTGCTTTTCATAAGAGGGGTGACAAGGCAGATTTGGGAAGTTTTGAGACACAGCTAGTTCGTTCTCCCCAAAAGCAAAGCCAGGCATTGTGTACCAATCTTTCCCAGAAGAACTGATGTGTCAAAACACACACCCTGCCCCAAAATTACATATACAGGCCTCCAAAATACTGCAGGAGTAGGAAGTAGCAAAGTAACCCTCACCAGACATGTACACCCTTGGGCCAGCTGCCATCTTTCTTCATGGCACCAACTTGGCTTCTCAGGGGTCAAAGGGGGAATTAAATATGACCCCAAGGACCCTGGGTAGTCAGCCTGGATGGGTATGCCCACTGCCTTAAACTTTATGATTAATATTTCCCCCCTTTCACATCACATCACATGAACACCTGAAGCTGCCTTATACAGAATCAGACCTCCTGGGTCCATCAGGGTCAGTGTTGTCTACTCAGACTGGCAGCGGCTCTCCAGGGTCTCAGGCAGAGAAAGGTCTTTCACATCACCAGCCACCAGATCCTTTAACTGGAGATGCCGGGGATTGAACTTAGGGCCTTCCGCATGCCAGGCTGATGCTCTGCCCCTGAGCCACAGCATCTCCCCTCTTGCGTCTTTCCATTACTTATTCCAAGAATAAAAATGGAGGGGGAGTCATGTGTGCACCCCCCGTTTCAGCACTTATATTACTGTCCACCTTCCCCACACTCTCTGCCACCAAAATTCCGACATTCAGCACACAACATTAAGCCAATGATTTTGAGAGCAGAGGCACAGATCTTCTTGACTTTCGCATACAACACCACAAGCAGAGTGCGCACGCACACACACACAAAAAGAACATTCAACACAGAGACATACTGGGAGAGTTCGATAGGAAACCAGGCAGAAAGCCAGAGCACAACGCAACAGAGTCACAAAGTGTTCTGGAATTTAATTTCAACACCAGATGATAGAAGGACATGGTAACATGTATTTGAGCAAGACGCCTGCTTCTTTTAGGGTGACTTCCAAAGTGTTGTTGTTGTTTTTTAAATCTTAACATGCAGACAAATGAAACCTTAGGTGGATTCACACCTGCATGTCAAATACCAAGGAATCAAACCGGGAACTTCGATGCTCAGGCATCAGTCCCTTGGATTGCACCAGGTTTATTGACCATAGAAGAAAACTGAGCTGAAGCATCAACTTCACAACCCAGAATCCACCGGGTCCGGGATGATTCTAGACCGGGGTGGCCAGACTGTGGCTCGGGAGCCGCATGCGGCTCCTTCACACATATTGTGCGGCTCTCGGCAGGGCGGCTGGGGAAGCTCAATATCATTTGCAAACAAACATCACTGGACAAATAAATACCATTATCGATATCTGCTTTTACCGCTTTTGATATTATTTTTGGCAGTCTCATTTATTGTTAATAAAAAGCAAATCTGCATATTTACCAGTAAAAATGTGTAATATTTGTTCAGGTCCTGCGGCTCTCAAACATCTATGTGGCTCTTATGTCAAGCAAGTTTGGCTACCCCTGTTCTAGACCCACAGAGAGCCCTGGGTCAACAGACATGCTTTGGGGAAACCCCCTCCCCCCCCGCATGCACCAGCTTCTCAGGGCTTTGTGGGAGGACCAAGGTTTGATGACAAAGATGAGACATTAAGCTCAAGCTATCTTCTATGAGCTTCAGACACACCCTGACAACAACTCTGCTCTTCGGCTTCCTGAGAACTCATCATAATGCAAGCCAGCATTAGCCCTCGAGTTTTGAGTTAATAAACAAATGCTCCAGGGCCAGCCAGGGTTCTGCCTCATGATGCAGACTTCTCTGGAAGCCCAATCAAGAGTCTGTCCCAAGCCATCAACCCATCCCATGGCCTTTGCCAACAAGTCATCAGGAGAAAAGAACACGAGTCCAGGAGCACCTTAAAGACTAACAAAATGTGTGGCCGGGGAGGAGCTCTCATGAGTCACTCCTCACTTCTTCAGATCAGGGCTGGCTTGAGGCTTTTGGGGGCACTATGCGAGGCTGCACCCTGCCTCCTCCTGCTCCTCCTCGCCATCCTCCAGCCGAGCGTGTCTTTCCCTTCCTCCCTCCCTCCGCTGCCCTCCGTCCCCCGCATCGATCCAAGTGGCACAGCTGAGCAAGGAGCCCACCTGGCGGACGGACAGCTAATTGGGCAGAAGAGCAGGAGGGGAAGGTAGGCGGGGAGAGGTCATGGAGGGAGCAGGTGGGGGAGAGGCTGAGCAGAGTGGCCATCCGCTCTCTCGGCAAAGGAACACCACTCCCAGCCAACCCGGAGGCTTCCGAACAGCCTTGCCAAGCCAAGGGGTGGTGGGCTGGCACTCTTCTCCCTCCCCACTTGCTCAGCCACTCTAGCAAACAGCTTCGTCCCTTTAACCCTCGCAGCGCTGGACACAAATTAAAAGGCTTCCCACCCTCTTTCCTACTCCCAGACCCAGAAAGATGGACCAGTGTTCAGCTAGGCTGCCTCCAGCGACACCCTCTGTGGCTCAGTGGGGCTCCTTGGGAGAAATCCTGACCTGGGTGGCCCTCCTGCAGTCCCCTCCTGCTGCCTTGTTCATTGAACCTCTCCTCTCTTGAATCAGTGGATTGTCCTGACTTGCTCTGCACCACGGTGCCCTCGGCCCTCCGGGCTCTTCCAAGCTGTCCCTCCCCCCGCCTCCGCGGTGAGATTCTGTCTCTTATGGGAATTTGGAGAGGCGCCACCACTTCCCGAGGAGACTGAGCCAGGAGGGGAGAGAGAGGGAGGGAGAGAGATGGGGAAAGAAGAGAGAGAAGAGGGGGCTGAAGAAGGAAGGCAGGCAGGCAGGTGAGGGAGAGGAAGAGAAAAGGAAAGGAAAGCAAGTCGGCGGGAAGGGGCACACTGTGGAGTAGGCACCCAGAAAGGCATGCTGGGGGATGGCGGGCGGGGGCAGCAGGAGCCTCACTGCACCCTTTGGAGATCTGCGCCCTAGGCCATCACCCTAGTTGGCCTAGTGGAGGAGCCGGCCCTGCTTCAGATACTGCTAGAATACATTCTAGAAACATTCCAGCTGTATCTGAAGAAGTGAGCAGTGACTCACCAATTCTCATCCTCTGCCACAAATTTTGTTAGTCTTTAAGGTGCTATTGGACTCTTGCTCTTTTCTGCTGCTACAGACAGCCTAACATGGTCGGCTACCACCTTGATCTATTACTGGAGCCTCAGTTAATTCAATCATCCCAACCAGTTCTATCTCACCTTCTCCTGCACCTGGTACTTTCTTTCTACCTGCCTCTTGCACAAAGAAAAATTTGAATCCGCCAGCAGGAGCCAGGACTCTAATGTTCCTCCCAAGTCACAACACATCTCCAAATTCCCCCTATCACAGGCAGAATTTGGAAATTTGGCCCTATGACAAAGATCCAAAAGTACAACCAACAGGATTTGGTCCAAAAGTAAAGATGGCATTATAGAGGTTTATAAAATTATGCATGGGGCAGAGAAAGTGGACAGAGAGAACCTTTTCTCATTCTAGCAAAATACTAAAATGCAAGGCCACCCTACAAAGTCAATGGGCAACAGATTCAGGACTGATAGAAGAAGAAGGAGGAGGAGGAGGAGGGGAGGAGGAGGAGGAGGAGATTGGATTTATACCCCGCCCTTCACTGCCCAAAGGCGCCTCAGAGCGGCTTACAAACTCCTTTCCCTTCCCCTCCCCACAACAGACACCCTGTGAGGTAGGCGGGGCTGAGAGAACTTCTGACAGAAACTGTCCTTGAGAGAACAGCTGTGCCAGAGCTTGTGACTGACCCACGATCACATCAGCAGGTGCAAGTGGAGGAGTGGGGAATCAAACCCGGTTCTCCCAGATAAGAGTCCGCATATTTAACCACTACACCAAACTGGCTCTCTTGCCTCAACAAGTGTGCTGCCTCTGTGTCTTGTAGGTGGCCCTCCGGGACAACTGGTTGGCCACTGTGTGAAACAGGATGCTGGGCTTGATGGACCCTCACTGGTGTGATCCAGCAGGGCTCTTCTGATGTTCTTACTGGCTCAGTTCTCCAGCCCATTCTGTCTCTACAGAACAAGGCTTTGTATTCTAAAAGTTCAGTCTCCTCCCCAACAGTGAGCAGAGACCTTCCCTTTCTACTCAGACCCCTCCCCTCAATACTTTAAAACTTCTCTAACTACACTGAGGCTGCTGGATCAACTAACAATGATTTTCTGCTCCACTTCTCTAAGTCCTGCCCCGTCTCCTCTAGTGTCACTCAGACCCTAGCCGTCAGCCTCCTACCCACACCAGTTCTCCGGGCACATGGCACATTCCTAACACAGAGGGTGAATGGAAGATTTGTATTCACTTACCGTGAAGCTCCCTTCTCGGTGGTCTGGGAGTGGGGCAGTCCTTACTCTTGGGGAATAGGCTCCTCCTCTGGAACAGGGTCGGTTTCCTCAGATCAGTCCAGGAAGGGGAGGGGCCTGTCCCCTGGGAACATCCCAGTCATCTCCAAGCCACGCATCCCCTAACATCACACTAAGGAAAAGAAAAACACTTCTCCCCACCATAGTGAAACTCAATTTTCGGGGCAACCAGCCTTGTAACTTCATGCCCCTCCAGCGGGTGTAGACCAAGGTTGAAACCCTCTGTCACTCTCTCACCCAATTAACTCACATTTTTTTTGTTTTAGCATCTCAGAGAAACTTTGTAAGTGTTCGTCCAAAATAATCTCCGGAAGCTGCCCCCCCAAACTGGGTGGGTAGGACTGCCCCACTCCCAGACCACTGAGAAGGAAGCTTCACGGTAACTGAATACAAATCTTCCATTCTCCAGTGGTCCTGGGAGTGGGGCAGTCCTTACTCTTGGGACATAAAATAGCAGTGTGCCCCAGGGTGGGAAATCCAGCTTCTGTTTTAGAGTGTGCTGCAGCACACCCCAATGAAAAGCCGCCACAGCCAAAGTCAGCTTCTCTACTCTATAGCACTCTACTCTATAGAGTGCACTGACTTCCAGGTGGCCACCGTAACTACCGTCTCCAAGGATGGGAAATGATCTGCAAGCTGCTGATGTAGCAGCCCCCCAAAGAGAATATGCTGCAGTACCTTTGGGTGGATTCAGCCCTTCAGCCTTGCATGCAACAATGATGCCACCCCTAAAACCACCTACTCAAGGTAAAAGGCAATACCAGTTGACCTAAGGAAAAAATCCTAAAGGAAACAAATAGGGTATCTGAATCATGCCAATGCTTTGCCTGTCAACATAAAAAAACCCGAATACCCTAGGGACATCTAGGCAATGTCATTCCCTTTCCTTGTCATGTCTATGATGGGGACAAAGGAAGATAAGACAATGATCTCCGACTTGTGGAAGAACTGGATTAACCATGGGAACAAAGGCTTAATCAGAGTGTAAGGTTACCCTATCATTATGGAAAGCATGAAGCTCCCTGTCAGCTGGCAGGGTCCTCAGTTTCAACACCACCTAGTTGATATTATGCCTGCTAAAAAACAAGGTCTTGAATGTTAATTCCTTGAGACTCCATGGGTTCAAAGGTTTTCTACACAATGCTCTCAGGACCCTATGTAGGTTCCAAGTCAGAAACCTCTGCACTTGTGGCAGTTCTGACCATGTAGTAACCCCTTAGGAAGCTCTTAACGGGTGGGTAGCAATTTAAGGGACTTCCTTTCCTAGCCCCCATCACTGCCAATATGGCTGCCACCTGTCACTTTAATGGACTCATGCTTAGCTCTCTATCCAAACCATCTTGGACAAAGCTAAGATGCCTCTAACTGATGCATTTAATGGTTCCAAATCACGTTCTGAACACCAAGAGTGAAGAACCCACCAGGTTGTTTTATACACCCTATTTGTGGAGCTCTTCCTAGAATACTAATACGGTGACTGTCACCCTGTCGGGGTAACTCAACTCTTCTAGCTGTTCCCACTCAACCTCCAGGCTGTTAGGTTTAGGAGGGATGTGCAAAGATGTTGTGCCGATCCTAGTATCAATAAGTCCTTTCCCAGTGGTAAGCACCATGGAATCAAGCTCTTTGTGGCTAAAAGGGTGCTAACAACACCGGTGAAACAATTAAGTCAGTTGGAACATGTGCAGTCAGTCGCAGTTCAGAACATCGGTTCCTGCTGCCGACTGGTTTTCAATTCTGGATATGAAACGCAGAATTGATTATTTTGGTCTGTGGTAATGAAGTCCATTTCCATCATCCTGTACCTTTTGAGGACCTGCTGGAAAACCGAACTTGCAGAGCATCCATATGGACTGGTCTAATCCTATATACTCAGCCAGTCTGTCAATGCATTGTCCTGGACCACCACATGGACCACCTCCAATGACTGTAGCTGGATCTTCGCCCATCTCATCAGGCAGCTTGCTTCTACATGTAAGGTCTGGAATCTGGTTCCTTATGCCTTTGTTGTCATATTGTCTGTCTGGAGAATTCCAAGAACCCCAGCCTGGTGGCTCTGAGTTCTAAAATTTTTATAAGTGAGGTCTCTTCCTGAGACCAAACCCCTTGTGTCATTGTCCCTTGAGAGTGGGTTCCCCACCCTAGCAGACTCGCGTCTGTGATCATCACCATCCTCTTTAGATCTCAGATCAGGGATCACCATTGGAAACCAAAGGGTTCCAGCCACCACTGCAGCTGATGCTGAAGTTGTTTTGGCAATTGTACCAGCTTGTAGCCCTAACTGGCCACCACATCCTGGTAAGGGAAAATGTCTGTAAAGGTCCATCATTGAAGCCTGACCATTGAAGTACTTCATGGCTTGACACCACCATGCTCAGAAGCTTGGCTACCATACCCTCTGTCTTGCATTTTTTTTTCAGCCTGTCTATAGTCAGAAGTTGTATGTCGTGTTGTCTCTCCCAAGTGCACCCCCAGGTGTACCCATGATTGAGAGGCATTTAGAATGCCCTTCTCCATGGTGACCACGAAGGCATGGTCCCTCAAAACCAAAACCAAAACAAACAAACAAAAACACCACGATCTCTGATGCTTCCCCACTCTGCTGGTAAGAAGGGGCCTTGACAAGGATGTCATCTACAGATGGTGACAGCAACACTCCCTGAAGTCTCAGATGTGTTACAATGGCCACCATAAACTTGCTGAACCCTCTTGGGAATGACTTCAGGCAGAAAGCCAACACTAGTACTGAAGTGCTTCCCATCATAGGCAAAGCGTAGGCACCTGCAGAGCCCTGCAGGATCAGACCACCATCTAGTCCACCATCCTGTTTTCCACAGTGGCCAACTAGAGTCCCTCCAGCAGACCTACAAGTAGTATATAAGCGCCTTGGAGCCCCAATGGTGAGAAAGGTAGGGTACACACGAAGTACACAGAAAGTACTAAATTAGTGGCTATACTCTTAAGGACTGTGTGCCCTTAAAACCCAATACTACAACTATTATATCAATTCCAATTCCAATAACCTTTATTGGCATAATAATAACGCTGTAAAAAGAATAGCAGTACAAATCAACCCATATGTCAACAAACATTGTATATAGTAAAAATAACAGTAATCTTGAATATCGCCATAATTAAAACAGTTACAATAAGAAACTTAACTATCTGAAGAGGATGAACACACCTTATCTCTCTTGCTCACTCTCCATCTCCTTACCTCTTCCTCTTCCCTCCTTTCTTTCCTCTTCTTCTTGGTCCCTGAGTACATTTGCCAGGAACTCTGCCACCTGCTCAGTAACTTCGTGGTTTTTGTCCACTAACAAGAATTCAATACCTTTATAGGTCACAGCCTTAGAGAGTTGAAGGAGGGGACTAATCAGGTGTGAACGTAGCTGGGTAAACAGTGGGCAGTTTAAAAGGATATGCTGAACAAAGTCAGGTTCTTTGCAGAGGCAGCTGCAGAATCTTGCCTCATAGGGGATACCCTCGTATCTCCCTGTGACCACAACCAAGGGAAATAAATTGAATCTGGCCAGCATAAATGCCCTGCGTTGAGAAGGGTTTGTTAAATTTGAAAAATACTGGGCCATAGAGTTTTGCGGAAAAGCAAGACCCAGGAAATGGGGGGAACAAGTCCCCTCTGCTCCAGCTTTTATTAATTGTAAGTCAATGAATTATCCTTTGAATTATTTGGAATATGTAGGTTTCACTGGAGTTAACCAGGGAGTCTAAATCAATACCTAAAGAATTAATTTTCTCTCTTATTGATTGGGGCCATTTAGAAACATAAGGGTCAGTAATTAAAAAAGCAATGAGACTATTTGGAGGAGGATGAAATTAACGGTATAACCAGTATTTGATAGCAGTAATCCAAGCTCTAGATTCTATGGTATCAGGGCCGGCCCTAGGTGTCTGGGCGCCCTAGGCAAGACAGCCTGGGGCGCCCACCCCACCGGGGATGCCAACCTCCCGGTGGGTCCTGGAGATGGGGGAGGGGGTGGAGTGCCGGCTTTCCTGGGCGTGCTGCAGGTGCGGCGTGCTCAGGAAAGCCAGGGAAGGAGCGGCCGTTCAAAGGCCCGCCCCGCCCCTTCCCTCCCAGCGCCGGCTTTCCTGAGCACATCGCAGCAGCGGTGTGCCCAGGAAACCGGCACCTTCTAAGCACAATGCGCTTCCTATCCATGGCACGGAGACTCAATAAACATAACCTAAATAATCCCCTTCTGTAACTTAGCCCCGGCCAAGGAAGTCAGTCCATTTAAAAGGGAGAGATGGATGCCTTCGACTTGATTTGTAAATGCCAAGGAGTGAGGCAATCTGGTGCAAACGCAAACCCTGTTTTGTCGAGGGCGTGCCACAGCTGAGCTACCGCAGCTTCAACGCTGCTCACGCATGAAACCGTCTAACCTGTGCTGTCCTTTGTGCTTTTCCGGGGATCTTGGAGTCTCCCGCCCTCTTTCTCCCGCCGAGCCCAGCCCACCACTGTGCAGGACGCCCTCGTGCGTCTTTCTACCAGCACCTTATCGGTTTGCTCAGCTCCCCTCCCCGTTCTTGGAGAAGCCCCGCTGCCTGGAGAAGCCCCACCCCTTCCCTCCCACCGCTGGCTTTCCTGAGCACGCCGCAGCAGCGGCATGCCCAGGAAAGCCAGGGAAGGGGCGGCCGTTCGAAAGGCCGCCCCTTCCCTCCCAGCCCCAGCTTTCTTGGGGGCAGCTTCAGGGGGGCGATTTGGCGCCCCTGTGGGCCCCGGCGTCCTAGGCGAGCGCCTAGCTCGCCTAGTGGGCGAGCCGGCAGTGTATGGTATAGAGACCCAGCTCAGCACACAAGGTGAAATAACTAACTAAGATGGGAATGCCAAGGATGCGGCGCAGAAAGATTGCATTAATTCGTTCAACCTTTGTATTAAGACCCTAAATCCACATGGGAAACCCATACAGTAATTGGGGAACCACTGTAGCTTGGAAAATCCGTAGGGCGGCTGGGATAAATTGGTTGCCTTTTTGATAGTGAAAATGAGTTATAGCAGCCATCTTGTTCCTAGCCAAGCTAAGAGAGTGTTCCCAATGCATGGACCATTTTAGATTATAATGAAAGAGAATACCCAGATATCCGAAAGATTTAACTTGTTCGATTTCTCTTCCATAGATCTTCCAGACAGAGCGCCTCCATGATTTAGAAAATACCAAAATTTTAGTCTTATCAAAATTAACAAATAAGGAGTTCTGGTTACACAATGAAATAAATGCTGGTAGGGAGCGCTTTAATCCTACTTTAGTAAAGGAAAGAACTGCTGCATCATCTGCATATAATAAGACAGGAACCAGGGCTGAGTTTAATTTGTGAGTGTGTCCGTCAATTTTAGCCAAATAGGAAGGGAGATCTGAAAGAAACAAATGAAATAGAGAGGGAGCTAGAACGCAACCCTGCTTTACACCCTTGGCCACAGGAATTTTTTGTATTAAGGAGCCTCTGTCATCGAGTCTAACCTGATAAGTATTAGAGAGATGAAATTTACGCAACAAAAACAGAAGGCGTTGGTAACTACAGTTATTATATAACAAGAAGTGGGACCTGTGATGCTCATGGAGGGGGAGTATTCCTAAAGGCTCCTGGTCTGCAGAAGCACCTCCGCAGGCAAGCCTTCTCCCCCCTCCCCGGCCCGCTGATTTCCCCCCAGGCACCAGCAGCGAGACCTGAGTGCTTCCAAGCCACTGGACTCACCGATTCCCCCCAGATTTTCCCTCCCCCCCACGGGCACCAGTGGTGAAGCCTGAGCGCCTCCCAGCCACCGAGCCCATGGATTCCCCCCACTGATTTTCCCTCTCCCTGTGGGCACCAGCAGTGAGGCCTGAGTGCCACCCAGCCACCAGGCCCACCGATTCCCTCCCCCACTGATCTTCCCTCCCCCCACGGGCACCGGCAGCGAGGCCCGAGCGCCTCCTAGCCACCGGCCGGCTGGCTGCAGAGTTCCCAGAGCATTCTCTGCGCATGCGCAGGGAACGCTCTTACTTTTGGGGGGATTTAAATATCCCCCGTACAGTTTTAAAAACTTTTTAGATTTTTCTGCACACCTGGGAACTGCCCCACATGCACAGGAAAATCTCCCTGCCACCCAAGTGCCCCCGATGTGCGGATTTAGATATCCGCACGGAGAGGGCAACTTGGGAATTAGATATATAGATTTTAAAATAATGCTGCAACTGCCATTTCACTGGCAAGGAACACCCTTGAAACTCACTGACAAGATTTGTATGCCTTCTTTCACGTGCTGAGGAGAAAATGGTCTCAAACATGCAGTGATGAAGAACAGGAAAAATATTATTTCTATAACAGCCCAAGAGTAATGAACAACAACAAAAAGAGAAGTCCCTCGGGGGTCTGAAACTTGAAATCTGCTGCTGGAGCGAAACGCTAAAGAGGGGACAGAAGAAGAGGGGACCATTGTAAGAAGGAGAACAAGCATTCCATTTGAGTACCTAAAGTCAGCTCCAGTAAGAGATGCGGACTAGCGGGTAAGTGCTGTGCACCAGCGGTTTCATAGACTTCCAGCAGAATGTGACTCCAAATTCAGCAAATTACCTTAAGACATCTGGGGTACTATAACAGGGGTCGGGAGGAAGGGAAACACCTTCCACTTTCAGTTCTTCTTATTTAAAAGCTCTATCCTGGTTTCAAACTGGGCATTAAAAGGTACACAGCTGTGCAAGAAACATGATCATAGGCCCTTGGACAAAGATCTCCTCTGGGCTCCTCTCATATCACTCAGAGCCAACCAAAAAATCAGCAAAAATCACTTGGGTCTTGACAGCCATTTGATTAGAAGGTGGGTGGGCCAAGGAGGAAGAGGAGGGAAACCGCACTGAAACGACCTGGGTGCCTTTGCAACAGAGGTGTGTCAGTGCTCAGGAAAAGAGCCAGGAGATGAGGCAAGTTGGGATTGTGGGGGGAAGTTACATCACAAGGAACTTCCAGTCAGAACTGCAGCTGAGAGCCTTGGCGGTACAATCTCGCCTATCTGTTAAGTGCTGGAAGAAACTGGCAGGCCCCCCCCCCGTTTTGTTCTGCCATCTTTTCACATAACCTGGTGTCTGATTTAGATTCTGGAACACGCTGTTAATGCTCCCTAATAGGCTGGCTGGCTCCCAGAACTGAGAGAAAACCTGCTGTCCAAAAAATGGGGTGGAAGGGTGAGAAAAACACTGCGAAGGAAATCTTTCTCTTCCAGACACAGCCTGCAGATGAGGCACTGCAGCCTTCATTGCTTTTTTAACGGAAGCCTACCGACCCTTTGGCGGACATTAAGCTGTTTTGGGAGCACAAGAGAAGTAAGAATGTTTCAGTGCGTGGGGCCAATGTGCCCGGGGCGGGGGGCATGGCGGTGCATGTGAGCCCCACGCCACTACCGCAGTAGCCGCTTTGGCTGCAGAGGTTCATCCCCCTCAGCGCCTCCTAAGGGTCAGGTAGGAGGTGATGGGAAAGGCATGAGAGGAGGCACGAGGGGCTGACTCTGCCTAAGCCGGCTTCATGCGCACACGCGGGCGGTTTTGCCTCACCTCAAGAGTTAGGTAACGTCTGAGGAGCTGCCTGAGTGATTCATGCCCACAGTTAGCCTCTGAGAGGCAGGAAGATATTGAGGTACTAATCATGTGGTGGCATCGTAGGCCCTTCTGGAGAGGGAGGGAGGGAGGGAGGCCTAAAGGCTTGCTTTCCCTTCCCCTCTTCCGTTAGCTGCCTCATTCAGAAGGCTTCTCTTGCTGGCTGCAAGGAGGAGGTGGGAGGCTTATTTGGAAAAAGCAGGCGTTTGGAAAAAGTTGTCCGAGGCGGTCGCCCCAACTGGCAGCCCTCCCCCCGAAGCAAAAACATCAAACCCCGTCACTCCACTGGCAAGCACCCCACACACGGGGACAGTCCCCACCTCACCGTACTGCCAGAGGGAAGAGCGGGGAGCTTTGCTGGGGGCTGGGCCGTCTCAAGCGCCAAACCGGTGGGCAAGGTGCGGCCAGGCCAGGACATGATGGAGGCGGGGAGGAATGGAGGTGGGTTGGATGGGGAGCTGGACGAGGCCACTTGGGGATGGTCGGGGGGGGAGCCCACGGCCGAGTCCTCAGGGAGCTGGACAGGGAGAGGAGAGGGAGCCCGTCGGAATTGGGAGACAGAGACGGCCAGACAACACCAAAGGGTGGCAAGGCCGAGCACGGCACCAGCCACACCCAACGGCAAGAAGGGGAAGGGCGGCCAGAAACAGCAGTAAACAGACATCCCCAAGGGAGTCCACCCCCTGCCTTTTGACGGCAGGAACAGACTGGCCGCACCTGTGGGGAGGTGGCTGAGGGCCGTGGATTTAAACAGGATGAAGCATGAAGGCCAAGAAGAAAGAACCTGGAGCTCTCATACGGTTTGGTGGCAGATCCAGAGAGAGGGAGAACCGACCCCAGAGGAGAGCCAGTGGGCGGGAGAGAAGGGAATAGGTGCCCTGAAACCTCCCTCCTCCTGTTTCTGAGGCCTTAGGTGCACCTCTAATATGGAAGAAAATCAAGCCCTGGAGGAGCCTACCCCGGTGAACCCAGGCCCAGGAGCGCCAGGGCCTGACACCAGCCAGCAGGACCCAAAACCTTCAGTTGCAGGCTCAGCTGGGGGAAAACATACTGTTGCCAACTCGAGATAGGAAGACTCCTGGAGATTTGAGGGTGGAGGGGGTAATGCTAAAGGCAGGGGGACAATGCTAAAGTCTTTACATACAACCCTGTATATGAGAACAAGCAAAACGTTTGGGGGAGTGTTGGGCAGAAGAGGGGAAGGATCTAGTTCCGTAATCAGCATTAGGTTTTATCCAGCGCGTGCCATGCTGCTTATAAGATTTATGAAGCCTACAGGGGGTGGGTGGGGGAGAACTGCTATGGTACTAGCAGGCACGACAAACCGGCTGTGCCACAAGACAGAATTACAGGACTGGAAGCAACATAAAGCTCGCGATGGCAGTAGCCAGTGCTGTGGCTATATTTCCCCTTCCTCCACACCAAAGTGGCAAATGATGCAACCTAAGACTGGAGGAGCGTTGTGAGGCCTAGTTGTCACTCAGGCAGCAAGCGGCATCTGCACATGTCAGGATATTTATGCTGCTGCTGCTGCACTACAGTTCAGCCACAGTGGTTGTTCACGACTGAATTTTCTGAGGTGGACAAGACCACCCAGTTGTACCCTATCATTATAGCTCAGGGGTCCCCAACATATTTCTAGAAAGTGGGTGTGGCTAGGTGGCTGCTGTCCAGCAAGGCTTCTGATTGGCTGTGGAAATTAAAATAATGCTGTTTCAGTGACAGCTACCATCACAGTTTTGGCTTTAATTCTCTTCTCTCACTCATCTCACTCACCCCAATGTATTCTTTAAAATGACTCCCCTTGTCCTTTGCACTTGGGTTTTCTTTGTGTGTGGCTGGCCATTTGTGGTTGTGCCCACCTCCTTGTGTCAGAATTCTGCCAAGGCACCCAGGCCAAAAACATTGGGGACCCTTGATGCAGCACAACAGAAGGTAACGTCCAACCATGTGTGGACTCATCGCTGGTCTGAGTTGTGCCGTTTAGACTGCAGGGGAGGTTCACACACCTGCATGCTCCTCCATAAGGCAACATTCCTTGTGCTTCGAAAATGAGGATGCCAGAGAAGGGTTGTAGGCAGTGTTCCCTCTAAGCTAAGTTGGTGTGAGCTAGCTCACAGTTTTTTAGCCTCTAGCTCATGCATTTTTGTCTTAGCTCAGAAAGGATGGCTCCAGAGCAAACTAATTGATGCAGTAGCCAAATTGCTCGCTCACAACTTTAATGCCAGGAGCTCACAAAGTAGAAATTTTGCTCACAAGACTCCACAGCTTAGAGAGGGAGCACTGGTTGTATGCAAGACTTGTCTAGGAGAACGAGGTTTTTCTGTTTGTTTTAAAATAATTTATTTATTTATTTATTATTTCAATTTATACCCCGCCCTCCCCACAAGCAGGCTCAGGGCGGCTTACACTAATTGGTCCCCTGTACCATAAAAGCCAAGTACAAAGATTAAAACAGTAAAAGCATTAAAACATTAAAACAGTCCAAACAATTAAAGTGCTAGTGATGGTAATCTTTGAGTAATTCAGATGGCATACTAACAATTTTCACCAGCTTAGTTATCTTCAACATAGTGTGATGGTATAACGCAATCCCCAAACCAGAGCCAACCTATAACCACAGATGGTAGTGGTGGTGGTTTGGCAGCTCCTAATTGAAAGCCTGGTGGAAGAGCTCCATCTTGCAGGCCCTGCAGAACTGCAAAAGGTCTCTCCGGGAGCTCATTCAACCAGTATGGAGCTGCCACTGAAAAGGCCCTGGCCCTGGTGGCAGCAAGCCTGGAGTCCTTAGGGCCAGGAACGGTCAGTCAATGTTGTGTTCCTGACCATAGTGCTCTCTGGGGTACGTATGGGAAAAGGCGGTCCCGCAGGTATGTCACACCCTGGCCATATAGGGCTTTAAAGGTCAATACCAGCACCTTGAAGCGAATTCAGTATGCTATTGGCAGCCAGTGCAGTGCCTTCAGCACAGGCTGGTTGTGCTCCCATTTAGGGAGGCCCATCACAAGCCTGGCCACAGCATTCTGCATTAGCTGCAGCTTCCGGATTTGGGACAAGGGCAGCCCCATGTAGAGAGTGTTACAGTAGTCTAGTCTCGAGGTGACCATCGCATGGGTCACTATAGCCAGATCATCGTGGCCGAGGAAAGGAGCCAACTGCCGAATCAGCCAAAGATGGTAAAAAGCCGAGTTAGCAGTGGCTGCTACCTGGGCCTCCATTGTTAAGGAGGCATCCAGGAGCACTCCCAAACTCCTAACCTCTGGCACTGGCACCAATGGTGCCCCACCAAAGGTCGAGAGTGGGAACCCCACTCCCAATTGCCCCAACTCAGGCACAGGCGGTGGGTCAGCAACTGATGGTCAACTATGTCAAACGCAACCAACAAATCTTCGCCTGGTTCAGCTTCAGCCGACTAAGTCTGAGCCAACCAGCCACAGCTTGCAAAGCCCAGATCTTCCGGTCTGGAGTCTGACCAGTCGCCCAACATTAGATAGAGCTGGGTATCATCAGCGTACTGATGACAACCCAGCCCATGCCTCCGGGCAATCTGGGCAAGGGGGTGCATACAGATGTTAAATAACATCGGGGACAGCACTGCCCCTTGAGGCACGCCACATTCCAGCAGGACTGCTGTTCCCCTAGCGCCACCCTTTGCCCCCGACCCTGGAGAAAGGAAGCAAGTCATTGCAAGGCAAGCCCATGGATCCCCATGTCGGCAAGGCGGTGGGTCAGCAACTGATGGTCAACTATGTCAAACGCGACCAACAAATCTAACAACAGTACTGCCACACCGCCCCAATCCAGATGCCTCCGGAGGTCATCCGTCAGAGCGACCAATGCCGTCTCCATCCTGTGTCCCGGGCGGAAGCTGGACTGGAAGGGATCTAATACGGAAGTGCCATCCATAAAACCCTGCAACTGTGTCACCACCACCCTCTCAATTAATTTGCCCAAATAGGGCAAATTGGAAATTGGCCGATAGTTGGCAAATTCAGCCGGATCCAAAGATCTTTTTTTCAGAAGAGGGTGGACCTTGTTGATAATTTCCCTGAGGGCACCTCAGAACCCCTCGTGGCCAGCTTTAATAAGCCAGGAAGGGCACGGGTCAAGGCTGCACGTGGTTGGACGCACAGCTACGAGCAATCTGTCAACTTCCTCCAGACTGGGCAGGCTGAAATGGTCCACACATGAAAACAAGGACATGCAAGGGGCCTCGAGCTCGCTCACTGTTTCAAGTGTGACGGGGAGGTCGCAGCGGAGCACCAAGATTTTATCCGTGAAGAAGCTTGCAAATGCCTCGCAGCCAATATCCATTTCCCTAGCGTTTGGTCTGCCCTGTGGCAGAGCTGTTATGGACCAATTGTTCTAAACAATTGGGCTGGGCGTGAGCTCACGGACGCAATCATAGTCGCACAGAACTCCCTCTTTGCAGTTTTGACTGCCATCTCATAGGATCTCATAAACGTTCTATAAGATTGCTCTTGTCGCTTCGTCTCAAGCACAGCGCCACCATCTCTCTAGCCGTCTCAGCTCCCGCTTCATAAGCCACAACTCCTGGGTAAACCAGGGAGCAAGCCTAGTGTTGGGGCGCCGAGGAGCGATCTCGTTGATGGCTGTGGAGAGCCAGCTCTGCCAGTCCCCCACAAGCTCATCCAACGAGCTGCCAGGGGGCATCGGTTTCCGCAGGGCCATCTGGAGCCACACTGGGTCCATCTGGCTCCGCGGGCGAGCTAAAATACGTTCGCTGCCTAAACAGGGTTGGGGCGGAACATTCAAACAAGCCCTCAGGGGATGGTGGTCCGACCATGGGACTGCCAAAGCAGTAACCTAGTCCACTTTTACCCCCGCCGCAAAGATCAAGTTGAGCATGTGCCCAGCTCGGTGAGTGGGAGTCATCACATACTGGGAGAGTCCCAGCACTGCCATGGACGACACCAGATCTGCTGCCCGGGTAGAGGCCATATCATCAGCATGGACGTTGAAATCACCCAGGACTATCAGTCTAGGGTGTTCCAATGCCCAGCCTGATACAGCCTCCATCAGGGACAGCAGACTATTGGCAGGTGCATTAGGCGGTAGGTACACCAGCCAAATTGCCAAACTCTCCCTAGCCTCCCATACCAGACCGGCACACTTGATGCCCGTGATCCTCAGCAGCCGGAGCGCCTTGAAGGAGTAAGCCTCCTGAATTAATAGAGCCACTCCCCCCCCACCCCCTAGTCTGCAATTGATGGAGGACCAAGTATTCAGGCGGAACTACTTGGGAGAGAGATACTGTCTCTCCTTCACGCACCCAGGTCTCGGTCACACACGCCAGGTCTACCTTCTGCTCCAGCAAGAAGTATTGCAGGACCGTGGTCTTATTATTTATAGACCTGGTGTTACACAGCACCAATGTCAGAGGGGGGGTCATTACTCCTAGCCCCACTGCCGACAACCTTTGGGATGGGACATAGGCTGGAAAAGAGCAGCCAACCATTCACTTCCCATCTGTAAAGTAGACACAGGTTTACCACCACAGCAAAAACTAGGCCCAAGATTTCCCCTATACCTCCTACAGGAATTTAATTTTAGAATGAACACTGTTGTAGGGGAAAGTATAAGCACAGAAAAAGAGATTACAGTTAAACAATCTCAACGACCTTGAATAGGAAGAGCTCAGACAGGATTTCCCACCCCACTGCCAGTCCTCATGACATGCAAGGCGCAAGCACAGGCGTTCACAGGTTAAGCCCGGCGGGGAGGGGAAAGAACGGAGCAACAACTTAAGAGGCTTTCTGTGAACAGCCACTTATTTTATATATTATTAGATTTGTAGCCCACCCTCCCCTGTACAACAGGGCTCAGAACAGATAACAACAATAACCATAAATTTACTTATTAAAAACAACTCTTAACAATGCTACAAACAATTGATACGATGGCACATAAGAAGGGAGTACGGTGCCCCTTATCCAGGAAGGGGAGTAAATATCATACAGATTAGGGAAATAAGGGAGTAGCAGACAAAGGGAAGGGATGGGGGAGGGGGAGGGAGGGGGAAGAGAGGCCAGTGTTAATGGAAGTCATCGTTGTCCTCACTCACAGGCCTGGCAGAACACCTTAGACTTCTAGGCCCTGCGGAATTGCATCAGATCTCACAGGGACCGGGTCTCACTTGGATAGAGTTCTACCAGATCACGGCTCCAGTTGAGGACAGCCGGATACTTTTCAGGCCAGGGATGGCTAGTAAATTGTCATCCACCGAGCACAGTACTCTTTGGGAGGCGTTCCAGGAGAGGTAGTCCCACAGATATGCTTGTGCCAGACCTTTTAGGGCTTTAAAGGTCATTATCAAAACCTTGAACCTGATCTGGTATTTGACCTGGAGCCACTGCAGCTGGCAAAGCACCGGTTGGATATGAACTCTAAATGGGGTTCCTGTAAGAACACGTGCCGCCACATTCCGGACCAATTGAAGTTTCCAGATCAGCCTCAAGGGCAGACCTGTATAGAGCGAGTTTACAGTAGTCTGATCTGGAGAGGACCATTACATGGATCATTGAGGCTAAGTCCAGGCGAGATAGGAAGAGGGCCAGTTGTCCAACCTGGTGCAGGTGGGAAAACACCAACCTGGCCACACTTATGATCTGGGACTTCATTGAGAGGGAGGCATCCAGAATCACACCCAGACTCTTGACAGTTGGCGCTAATGTTAAAGGCACACCAGCAAGAGCTGGTAGTTGGCACCCTAACCCAGAATCCCCCCAGCTGAGTCATTATCTTGTAGCAGTTTCCCAGGCTGTGACATGCTAATGATGGAGCTTTCCTGAGGACTACAGATAAGAATTTCAACAGCCAACTGCAGCACTACAGATAAGATTAGAATTTCAACAGCTCATCCATATGCAAAAGAACCTCCTTAGGGAAGCTCCTCCATTAGCATGTCACAGCCTGGGGAACTCCTACAAGATAATAACTCAGCCCTACCCCACCTCCCTGAGTAGGTATAAAATACCTGCCTATCATTTTTTTCTCACCTTGACACAGAGAGTACTCCATCTTTCTTTGTTATACCTCTGAGGGTGCCCTTTGCTTCCCCAGCCAACTCTCTGCAGTGTGTGTGTGTGGGGGGGGAACTGGGGAAGCAAAAGGCAGGCATAGAAAGATGCCTGGGCTCCCCGCCTTTCCTTCTCTAGCTACCCTGGGTCAGCTAGACAAGGGAAGGCAGAGAGAGGAATCTTTCCCTTGTCAGTTTCACTCCTGGGCTCTAAACCTAACAGCTGACTGGTAAGGAGTGAAATCGACAAGGAAAGCTGCAGGGGCCCTCCAGTCCAGTATATCAGACCTGAATACATATTCAGGAATACTGAATATTTCCCCAGTCCTGATACTTTAGCGGTATTGGACTTGGATATTCGGCATTTACCAATATTTTTAGGTCTGAAGCTGAAAAATACCGAATATATATATATTTTTTGCACACCCCTAGTCAGAACTGCAAAAAACATAAATAACAATTTGATGATTAAGAAATCATGGTATAAAAAAGAGTTTTATATTCTACATATAGCGCAAGGAGAAATTATGTAATCAACTTTATATTTGTTGTAGAGAAAATCTGAAGACTTTTTTTAGTTTATATATTTTTTGTCTTTGTTGTCTGTTTCATGTATGTTTATGTATGTTTTCCTCAATAAAAAATAAAATTTTATTTAAAAAAAAGCATTTGGTATCCACACGAGACATCCTTAAAAAAAAAAAATGCCCTGAGCCATAAGCTTTAAGACAGGCACTGAGCTGATGTTCCATACCACACCTATTAAAGAGCTTTCAATTTTTGTCAGCCAGCCTCATTCATCACATTTGCCAGCAGCAATTTAAAGTGATAATCATCCTCATCCAACCACAAACCAGGAAATAGGCCCTTCCTAGCATTGGAAGGCATCATTTACTAACCTGATCTGCATTCCAGCCACAGATAGGCTACACACTTCAGAAAAGCAAGCACACGGAAGCATGCAAACGTTGGTGGCTTCCAAAGCAGGAGGCAACAAGTACAGGGGGAAGAAAGAGGCATTTAAGGTCCACACTGAATACTACAACTGGGCCCCCTTTGTCCAAGTCTCTATGATCCCCTGACAGAAGCCAATGCCACTCACTGCCACTTTGGTAAGAGGCTCCTGAGGGTGGCTACCATTTTCTGTGATAGTCTTCTTGTGCTGAATTCTTTCCTAAATTATACCATCTTTACATTGTACATTTCTACATCCCACAACATTTGCTGCCACTGTGGGCGCAGGAACAGCATCCTACAGCATAATAATGGCAGGACGCAGATTAGTTCATAGGAGACATTATCAGGGAGGACAAACTCCAGACAGCCGCCATTTTCAGTGGAAGCCCCACGTTCTTTCCAGTGTTTTCGGGGGGGGAGAATAAGTACTTTAGGGGGCACACGGTAGTTCATAATTTTAGCAGTGACCCCATGGTGGAACCAATGCTCCCTCTAAGCTGTGGAGTCTTGTGGGCAAAAATTCTCCTTTGTGAGCTACTGGCATTAAAGTTGTGAGCAAGCAATTTGGCTAACTGCATAAATTGGTTTGCTCTGGAGCCATCCTTCCTGAGCTAAGACAAAAATGCATGAGCTGGAAGCTAAAAAAACTGAGAGCTAGCTCACACTAACTCAGCTTAGAGGGAACACTGGGTGGAACTATACCACATTCTGGGCATGCAAAACCTGCAGACTTCATTGGATTCGATGGTGCTGGATGCCAAACAGATTTCCGAAATGTACCAAAGAAGGCCCAAAAGTATGTCCACCCTCCCTTTGATGAGAACCCAAACACCAGCCGTTCATCAGATGCCTTCTGAGCAGTGATCGGAGAATGCAGGCCCCTTGCAAGGTAGAGAACAGAAGAAAACAGGAGGGGGGGTTCTTAGAGAGTAAAGTGAACACAGGGCTGGCCCTAACCAAGTGGTGCCCTGGGATACAAGGTCTTTGGTGTCCCCCACCACCAAAAATTGTTCATATTTTTGGAAACCCTATTTTATATCCCTTTTTATAGCAACAATGTGCAATTTGCAAGCATGATTGATCTCAGCCAGACAACACAAGTTTGTCCACTAGGATATGAAAATCTGCATATCTTCACAGCATAAATTAGCAAATAAAAATAATTTGGTTGACTCTAAATTTGAAGAAGCTTTTCTTAATTCTAAAAAAACCCCAAATGCACGAAAATCAAGAAACTGAGCTATACACCAGACCCGTATGAAGTCAGATTCCAATTTGGAGCATCAACCTTGGTCCCTTCTTTTGCACCATTAATTTCAGCTGCTGAGAAGAGAGCTCAAAATTCTGTGATGGACACTCTCCAAGTCTGGCACCCGAGAAAACTGCCTGCCCCTAAATCCATTCTGAATGAAAACTACAGAGAGCAGCAGTTTTGAAAACCTGTGATCTACCCCAATTTTATTCCAGCCTTCTCCTAAGGAGCTGTAGGCGGCATACTTAGAATTCCATCTTCCCATTTTATCCTTACAACAACACTGTGAGGTAGGCTCAGCTGAGATAGTGTGTGAGTGAGAACCACCAGCCCAAGTCACCCAGTTATCTTTATGGCTGAACAGGTTAGACTCATAAAGGGATGCCTCAATGTAAAGGTAAAGGTAAAAGTTTCCCTTGCTCGATGCGGTGCTCATCTCCGTTTCCAAGCCAAAGAGCCAGCACTGTCTGAAGATGTTTCCATGGTCATGTGGCCGGCATGACTAGACGCTGAGGTTCATGGAACACTGTGACCTTCCCACTGAAGTGGTACCTGTTTATCTACTTGCAATTTCTTGCTTTCAAACTGCTAGGTTGGCAGGAGCTGGGACCAGAGACGGGAGCTCACTCTGTCATGTGGCACTTGGGTTTTAAATGGTGGACCAAAATTGGATAGGTTCAGAGAAGAGTCTCCATTCATGTAGGGTCTGGCAGGGGATCCCAGAGAGCATTCTAGGTGCACTCTCCACTCAACTAGAAGTTCCATGAAATCGCAGAGATCCTGGAAATCTACCAGTGGTTTCTTAATAAGGAGATCAATTATGGCAAATGAGCTTCCCAGAAAGACAACGTGCTCACTGCTGTCAGTTGCTACACATTTGCAGGAAATCAGCAGCCATGTTCACGCAGGGCAACAGGGAACCCTCTGCAGAAAGTGGGTTTCCATCATAGATAAAAAATGATGGTGGCGATTCTCTGCTCTGCATCCATGACCCCTTCAGGTGCAGAGACATTCCCACCGGCAACGAAGGATCCACAAGGGAGTTTTCTGGGCAGTTTCCTCTGTCAGCTGCCATTTCCTTGCATCTTTATCCTGCCGCAACACTGGTTGGTGTAAAAGAAGCAGTGGTTGTTATGGTAAGTAAAGTAAAGGTCAAGGTTCCCTTGCTCGAAAGCCAGTCGAATCCGACTCTAGGGTTGCGGTGCTCATCTCCATTTCCAAGCCGAAGAGCCAGCGCTGTCCGAAGATGTTTCCATGGTCATGTGGCCGGCATGACTAAACACTGAGGCGCACAGAACGCTGTTCCCTTCCCACCGAAGTGGTACCTATTTATCTACTTGCAATTTCTTGCTTTCGAACTGCTAGGTTGGCAGGAGCTGGAACTAGAGACAGGAGCTCACTCCGTCATGCGGCACTCTCGGGTCTCGAACTGCTGAACTACTGACCTTCCACAGCCTGCAGTTCAGCATCTTAACCACTTGAGCCACTGCAGCTCCTATCGTTATGGTATTGTAGCACAATTCCTGATTTTTTAAAAAGAAAGCTCATCTAATATTCCCCCCGTGGAATGGCAGCAGAAAAACGGCACCAAGGTCAGAGATCTTTGAAAACGTGCACCTTCCCAAGAGGTCTGAGAAGAGTGAGCTGAGGACAGGGAAAGTGAAAGACGAGAGGAAAAGGTGGTGTGCATGCTTAAGAAAGAATTATTCCAATCTGGAAGCAAAGACAGAGAAAACTATCCATGTGGAAGCAGCCAAGGAAAGGACTCCCTGAAGCTGGTACGTCTCGAAGCCATCAAGGGCATTTCAATCTCCTTTTGCTGTAACTCCTTGCAGAAACAAGGAGGGTGAGAAACTTTTTTAAAAAATTGTACGCATCAGCTGGCAAGCCCTGTGCCCAAAGTACATACTTAGTGCAAAGGTCCATCCCTGCTGTTCTCCATGTGGTCTGCTATCCCAGCCCCAAGGATACCAAGATAACATCACCCAGCTGATGATAAAAGTATCTTATGAGAGAAGTGCTAATCAGGTCAGAATAAAAGCTAATTTAAACACATCAGTCCTGGAAGGATCCTCTCTTGGATGCGTCGCCGTCAGCAAAGCTTCTAATCCCCTTATGTAACAGATTTGTCCTCTTCAAGGTCTGTCTTTTTGCCTTCCCAGCATTAACCCAACAAGTTAAGGAGCAGCATTTTAGGGCCTTGGGTGGACAGCTCCAGCTCAGAAGGGTAAGGAGAGGGTCACGCTGACTTTGTCAAGAGCTGGGTGGAAGGGCCTAAAATCCGTGCGAGGCTGGAGACACCTGGCTAACTTGTCAAATTCAAGCACAACATGGGCAGGGCAGCATACACATCACGAGCCCAAGGAAACACTGAAACAGCTGCAGAAGGTGGCACTTGCTGGCAGAATCCAGCTGTCTTAACACCACACAAAAACCAAGTATCTAGCCCACGGATCCACAGCCATTTAGCAGTACAGTCAGAGCCAAACTGCCACAAACCTCAGGGCAAGGTATCAACAGAGAGCCAGTATAATAAGCCCTGTTTGCTTAGCTTAACATTAACATAACAACATGATCAAGAACCTTCGATTCCCAGAATCAGAATGGACCTCATCCAAAGCCTACTAACGGCTATCAAAACAGTGTTAGCATCATATTGGAAATCACTACCTTCTATAGAAGTATGGTTTTCAAAGATTTGGGATCATCTGATGATGGAGAAAATCACCAATAAGCTACTTCAGTCAGATCTCTATCCCAGGAGAACATCATTCAAAGAGAAATGGTTTCCCTTTTTTGAGTATATATTCATGCAAGATCAACTAACTTCTAATCCAATATACCGACAAATGCTCTCACTTTAACCTAGTTCTCTTACTCATCTCTAACTCTTACCATACTACTTTTTCTTTTATTTCTCCATTCATGTACTTAATACTATCATCATCATCTTTTTCTTTCACCTTCTTCCTTTCCACAGGTGTACAGTCTCGTGATCTTAATCAAAGTATCATTTCATACAAGCTCAGCAACCACACAGCTATCTTATCACAATAAGCTGACAATGTTTTACCTTTCTAGATCATATTGCCAATTACTGAAAAATGCAATATGTGTTTACGATTAAATGATGAATTATTAGTTTTACCAGATGCATTAAATTTAATGTTAATATTAATCTCATAACCTTGATTTATCTTTGGACTTTGACATATATGTATATCAATCTCTTCCTGTTGATTGTAAATTCTTTATACATCAATAAAAAATTCAATGCCAAACAAAACAAAACATTGCTGGTGACTGAATGCTGATTAACAATCTCATAAAATTTCTGCAGCCCAAACACTGGCTGTTTTGAGCCCTTTTATCAGGAAGTAGCCCACACAAGGTCTCATAATAAGTAAGAAATATACAAGGAGCACCCTACATAACTAGTTTGAGTGCAATGGCATGGTTTACACTCAGATTCCTGGCAACTGGTCCCCTCTCATTCCCCTTTCAGGAAAGCATCTCTTAAAAGGCTTCAATTTCTACCTTACATACTTATTATTCTAGCATTTCATCTAACCCTCCAGTAGAACTTAACTTAGAACTTTCTTTTCAATAAAGCCATATAAGATGGTTCCATACTGCTCCAATACTCAGCTCTAGAGCCATAGGCTGCAGACCCCTGCTCTTGACCTTATGAAGACTGACCATGTACATCAGGGGTTCCCAACATTTTTGAGCTGACGGGCACACTGGGAATTTTGAGAGATGGTGGTGAGCACCACCCCAAAATGGCTGCCACAGGAGGCAAGGCTGAATGGAATGCCTCACACCTCCTGGGAAGAAAGGAAGCCTGAAAAGGGAAACGGAACCACACTCACTAAGGAAATCCCAGGTGCTTACCAGTCTTCCTGCTCCTCCAGCGGAAACCCTTTGCAGTGGAGCGAGGGCAGCCAATAATCAGCTCTGCCTTACAATGGCCTCACACCCAGTTTCTAAAAATCTCAGCAGGCGCCAAAGTACTTATCACAGACACAGCATTGCAGAACCCTGGTGTACCCGATGCCTGACGCGCAGAAGAATAATAATCATAGAATCATAGAATGTTAGAGTTGGAAGGGACCTTGCAGGCCATCTAGTCCAACCCCCTGCACTCTGCAGGAACACAGCCGAAACCCCTACATACCTACAACATACCCAAAAGATGGTTGTCCAGTCTCCTCTTGAACACATCCAGCGAAGGAGCATCCACCACCTCCCGAGGCAGTCTGTTCCACTGCTCAACCACTCTTACAGTCAGGAAGTTTCTCCTGATATTAAGCCGGTAACGACTCCCTTGTAATTTCCACCCATTAGATCTAGTCTTGCAATCCGGAGCAAGAGAGAATAGATCCACTCCATCTTCTTCGTGACAGCCCTTCAAATACTTGAAGACTGCAGTCATGTCCCCTCTAAACCTTCTCTTTCCCAGGCTAAACATA
This sequence comes from Gekko gecko, assembly GCA_029375565.1. NCBI lineage: Eukaryota > Metazoa > Chordata > Lepidosauria > Squamata > Gekkonidae > Gekko > Gekko gecko. The sequence goes on from JAPDNY010000016.1 coordinate 4,626,721, forward strand.
CCCACTCCCTCAGCCTTTCCTCATAAGACTTGGACTCCAACCCTCTCACCATCCTGGTCGCCCTCCTCTGGACCCGCTCGAGTTTGTCAACATCCTTCCGAAAGAAGAAGGATGTCCAATACAATTTCCACTGTTTAACAGGCCAGAGATTCCAAGCATGTTGTTAAAATGTTCAGCATTTGGTCTTATTCAGTATAAAAGGATTTATTAAAAAGGCATCTGGAGTTGCTTGGCATGAAAAAAAACCCCTGCTTCCAGTAAAATGACATCAAAGGTCTCTGTCACAGTTTTATACCCCCTTCCCCCCTAACTAGCACTGGAAGGCATACATGGGTCACTCTTCCTCCATTTCATCCTCCCAACAACACTGTGTGGAAGGTCAGGGCAGGCTGACAGATGGTGCCTGGTTCAAGGTCACCTGGTGAACTTCTGTGGCAGAGTGGGGATTTGAATCTGGGTCTGCCACTATACCATGTCAACAGCAACAGGCATTTGCAAAACAGCAGCTTACCAATGAGGAGCACACAACGCAGAAGGACAGGTGAATTTTACCACATGTCCACATTCTACTAGAAATCCAAGCAAATGTCTATGCTTAAGTACTCCTCGCCATCTCCATATGGCTCCATGTTCAATCTTGCTAGGCTAAGCTCTGCTTTCTATATTCGCACCTTTGGAACAAGACCAAGGATGAATCAAAGAGATATTGGAGCTTCCCCCAACGGACGGATGGCTCGTTTTGCCAAGGAAAAGGATCTCTGCGCACCTGGACTCCCTTCTGTGCAGCTGTGTCTGATGCCCACGCAGGAAAGATTTAAATACTCTAAGAGATAAGCAAATGAAAAAAGGCCACCCACAAAAGGTAGTTATCACCATTTCAAGGTCCCAGCTTTAACAACCTCCCACCTTTAGGAGATCAGGAGACACTGATAAGTACTTCAGTTTAAAATGGCAAAGGGGACTTTGGGTCTTGAGAGTCCACTCCCCAAAGACCTTTTTGGTCCCTCAGGTGTCCCTGGACTCAAATCCAGCTGTTCTACGGCAGATCAACCGGGCTGCCCTCTGGAACTGTCTCCATTCTAAAAGTAAGAGGTTTGGGGGCTGTCTTGTCCACCTTCCCCCTGACCTCAGTGATGCATAGCAGGCCGCGACATTGGCTGCACAACCAGTCATAAAAGAGGCCTTCTGTACTTGCTCCGAGGAGCCCTCATTTAACGCATCCCAGGACTGACCCCAGGTGCCAAAACTGCATTCCAGGACGGAGGTGCAGGGAGTCCTCCCTGCAGAGTTTAAATTCGGGTTTTTTTTAATCCCATGGAAAGTTACTTTCATTTTGAAAGGCAACATACAAATACTGTGAACAAAACAGGACCAAAAGTCAGCACTTACTTGGACACAATGTAAATTCCCCCACAAGAAAACGGGAGGGGGGAGAGATCAAAGACTCCAGCAGCTTGGGACACTCTCAAGACTTGTCAGAACTTCCGGGGATGCACCCAAGCATTGTTGGAGCACTCTGCCCACCACTGATGTCCGCTTGTGGGCCGCAACCTCACCAAATGCACTCCCAGATTACTCTGAGCTCCCAACTACAGAGCACTAAAAACAAACTGCTGAACTTGATTGACTAGAACCCCTGCTCCGGAAGAGCTGGGCTGGCTCAGACACGCCTTGCTGAGAAGGAGCTCTTAAAACTGGTCTGAAATCTGTCACAAAAAACCAGGCAGGGAAGCGGGGGGGGGGGGGGGCATTTTCCTGCATTGCTTAAGAGAAGAACTGTTTGTTTTGTATTTTTAACAAGAAGTCTCCAATAGCTACTTTCCTTTTGAAACAAAATATTTATAACCCTGCCTTATCTCCTCAGAATCAGGGAAGCTAAGAAAACAGTGAAAGCTGCAAAGACAGACCTCATAGACATCCTGCAACAAATCAGAACCAACACACAATTAAAATACAACATTTCAACACAAAGCCAAAATATGCATGGAAGCAGCACAGGAAATAATTCTCCAGCTCTTGTGTCTCTCAGTGGTAACTCCAAATTCAGACTATCTGTGACTACGGTGGTCTTTATACCATGGCTAAAGCCTCCTTTTCAATTTTACCTGTTCAATCAGGTACGATACCCATGAATTTCAACTGGCCCTGTTCTTTGATGCCTGTGTCTTAGCAAATCACTGCCCCAGAATACTGTCCTGATTTCTGCCTTTTGGTGAGATAAGAACATAAGAGAAACCAATGTTGGATCAGGCCAATGGCCCATCCAGTCTAACATTCTGTCACATAGTGGCCAAAAATACCAGTTGCCATCAGGAGGTCCACCAGTGGGGCCAGAACACTAGAAGCCCTCACACTGTTGCCCCCCCAAGCACCAAGAATACAGAGCATCACTTGCCCCAGACTGAGAGTTTCTATCTATACCTTGTGGCTAAGAACCACTGATGGACCTCTGCTTCATATGTTTATCTAATCTAATTCCCAAGTTGCCCCCCCTGTGCGGATATCTAAATCCGCACATCGGGGGCACCTGGGGGGCAGGGAGATTTTCCTGCGCACGTGGGGCAGTCCCCACGTGTGCAGAAAAATCTAAAAAGTTTTTTTAAAATTTAAGGGGAATATCTAAATCCCCAAAAAAGTAAGAGCGTTCCCTGCGCATGCGCAGGGAACGCTCTACAAGCTGGCCATTGCCACCGCGCCGTCAAGGGATGGGAGGGCGGGAGAAGGCTTGGCGGGCCAGCCGGCCTCGCCTCTGCCGCTGCCGCTGGGGAGAGAGGAAGGAGGAGGCTTGGTGGGCAGCGGCCTCGCCGCTGGGGAGGGAGGGTGAAGCTTGGCGGGCCAGCCGGCCGGCCTCCCCCCCCCTCACCGCTGTCGCCGCTGCCGCTCTGCTGCTTGAAAGGGAGGGTGAGGCTTGGCGGGCCAGCCGGCCGGCCGGCCGGCCTCCCCCCGCCATCACCGCCGCCGGTGCCCTGTTGCTTGGGGGGAGGGGGAGGCTTGAGGGGCCGGCCAGCCTCGCCACCCCTCCGCTGCTGCTGGGGAGGGGGAATCTCGGCGGGCCAGCTAGCCTCGCCGCTGCTGGGGGGGGAGGGAGGGGGAGGCTTGAGGGGCCGGCCAGCCTCGCCGCCCCTCCACTGCTGCTGGGGAGGGGGAATCTTGGCGGGCCAGCTGGCCTCGCCGCTGCTGCCGCAGCCGCTGCAGGGGGGGAGGGGAGGCTTGAGGGGCCGGCCAGCCTCGCCGCCCCTCCGCTGCTGCTGGGGTGGGGGAATCTTGGCGGGCCGGCTGGCCTCGCCGCTGCTGCCGCCGCCGCTGCTGGGGGGAGGGAGGGGGAGGCTTGGCGGCCGGAATACTCCCTCCCCCCGCGAGTATCGCAGGTCCCGCCTCTTGTGTTTATCTAATTCTCTCTTGAGTCCATGCTTGTAGCCACCACCACCTCCTGTTCCAGTGAATTCCATGTGTTAATCACTCTTTGGGTGAAGACGTACTTCTTTTTATCTGTTCTAACCCGACTGCTCAGCAATTTCATGGAGTGCCCACAAATTCTTGTATTGTGAGAAAGGAAGAAAAGGACTTCTTTCTTTACCTGCTCTATCCCATGCATGATCTTGTAGACCTCAATCATGTCACCCCATAGCCGTCGTTTCTCCAAGCTAAAGAGCCCCAAGCGTTTTAACCTTTCTTCATAGGGAAAGTGTTCCAACCCTTTGATCATTCCACTTGCCCTTCTCTGCACTTTTTCCAATGCTATAATATCCTTTTTGAGGTGACCAGAACTGTACACGGTATTCCAAATGAGGTCACACCATTGATTTATACAGGGGCATGATGACACTGGCTTATTTGTTTTCCATTCCCTTCCAAATAATCCCCAGCATAGCGTTGGCCTTTTTTATTGCAGTCGCACACTGTCTCAAAAAAAATGGTAGTGTGATTTAATTGTTACCGTCAGGGTTCAACTCACTCCCTAGGGTCCCTAGGAGTTATGTTGCTAAGTGTGGAAGTGGTGGATGCATCTCGTCCCTGCCACACATCCACGTAACTGCAGACACACACCCTGTGCAATGTGTGTCAAACCATGCTTCGCTTCACATAGTTTGCCATAGAGGCTAGGGGAGGGGGATTCCTTAGGTGAGGGGAGTGAGTGTGGGTGTGTGAGTGCTCTATCTATGACCACTCAAAGATCACCAATTACAGGCAAGAAACCTGTTTATCTTCTTTGGGGTTTCTGTGCATCACACCTTTGGGAGAATAACAAACTCAGGCCTACCTGGAGGAGGGTGCTAGGAGGGACTCAGACACATGCCGACTGCAACACTGAATGTCTCACTGAGGTTCGTTGATGGAGATGAACATCCAGGGCATAACGTTCTACAAAGTATTGAGGTGTAGCCCACCTGGTTGCTTTGCAGATTTCTCGCAGAGGTGTGCCCTTGAGGAATGCAGTGGAAGTGGCTAAAGCCCTGCAGAGTGAGCACACACGGGTCCAGGTAGTGGTCACTTAAAAGATAGCAAAGTTTGATGGTTTCTACTATCCATCTGGATAATCTCTGCAAGGAGATTCTGTGCCCTTTTCTATGTGAACCGGAAGACACAGACTCAGGGCCTTGCAGAAGTCACAAGTTCTGTGGAGATAAAGTAGTGCTCCCTTTACATCAAGGGAGTGAAGGCATCGTTCCGATTCATCTCGGGGAAATGGAAAGAAGACAGGAAGAGCGATGTCCACCTGCAGATGGAGTTCAGAGACCACCTTAGGAAGGAAGTCAATGTCTGGGGCCAAGGAGGCATCATCCCCATGAAATCTCAGGTAGGGGGGATCACAACATAACGCCATGAGTTCACCCACCAGATGAACCCTCTAGCAGAGATGATGGCAACTAGAAAGTCAGTTTTCCAAGACAGGACCTGTAAACCGCAGGTTGCCGTGGGTTCAAACAGTCTTGCTGTGAGCCCGTTCAGACCAAGCAGGAGGCCCCAAGCTGGTGTGGGATGATGAGCCAGTGGGAAGAGGAAGAGGAGCCCTTTAAGAAATTTTTTCATGTGAGGGTGAGCAAATATGGAATAACCATCTATAGGAGTGTGATGGATTGAAACTGCCACCAGGTTAAACATGTAACAACGAGTGGCTTGGGCCTAAGTTCACTAATGCGAGTAGGAAACCAAAAATAGTGGAGAGGTTCAAGAGAGGTAAAGGTAGTCCAGAGGAGCCTAGATAATCTAGAAGCTTCTTCCAATTGTAGCCATAGGGTTTACATGTGTGGAGGGTTTTCTACAGTTCAGCATGACGTGCTCTATTCTTTCCTGAAGAGTTGTCAGTGAATCCCCCACACTGTCAGTTTTAGATGTGGGATGTTGTGGTACAACACTATGCCCCCCTGGGACAGTAGGAGAACCACCATCGAAAGGAAGTGGGGAAAGGAATCCCTCAGGGTCTCCCTCATGATTTTGTTCACCACTCTGGTGATTAGAGGAAGAGGTGGAAAGAGGAAGAGGTGGTGGTGTGGCCAGGGGTAAAGGTGCCCATCCCCTAGGGGAAATGGATCCGATCCCACTCTAGAGCAGAATTTGGGACATTTCTTGTTGTGTCTGGTTGCGAAAACATCCATTGTCAGATAGCCCCACATATCAAAACCTGGTTGGAGGTATTTCCAGTTCGGTTCTCATTTATGCAGAGATACACCCCACCCCCGCTCAGGAAGTCCACAGTGACGTTTTGAACACTGGGGAGGTGTGAAGCTACCAGGAAGACGCCTAGGGACGGACATTCCTCCCGGGATTGCAAAGATGGCTCGAGACTGTACCCCCTTGCCTGTTTATGTAGTATAGGGCAGTTGTATTGTCTGGAAGGAATGAGATTACTTGATGAGCTGTTAGATGGCGGAAAGACTGGAGAGCATATTTCACTGCTAACAGTTCTAGGAAATTTATACGATGGTGGGACAGATGTGATTCCCAACTGGCACCCATGCAGAGGCCGCTTAGATGGGCTCCCCAGCTCCATGGAAAGTACGACAGGAGGATGAAAAGGTGCTCCCCGCTAGGAGGCTCTGGTGGTCTTTCCCCCACTCCAGGAAAAGCCAGAAGCCACATCATTGGCCGCGAATGGGTGTATCAAGTAATTGGAGAGGAGGGGCCAGAGACGGTTCCGACACCTGGTGTGGTGTTGGGGCAGCCTGATCGGGATGTCTTGGAGAACTCCTGGACTTCTCAGCATCTCTTGTGTTTCTTCTGCTTGTCACATTTATGCTCCTTACCCTCCCTGAGTTTATTAGCAGAAGTGGGGGTTTCCAAGTCAGGGGCCAGGACAAAGTGTTTCGGCATTGGTTGGTCAGCATTGGAAGAAGGCGGAGTTGGCAATAAAGCAAGGGCCAATGTCGGTGCTGGGGTCAACACTGAAGCATGGCCGGAGGTGTCATGAGATGAGGCCATTGGCGGAGCTTAGAGTGCCGATTCCAGAAGTGCGGTGTAGAGTCTCGCTGCTCGTTATTTTTTTAATTTGCTTCAAGAATCTGGAGCAATGCATGCAAGACTCAACTCGGTGGGCTTCCATGAGGCAGAGCAGGCAGAGGGAGTGGCTGTCTGGAGGTGAAATTTTGCTGCAGCACTTCAAGCACCGTTTGAAGAACCCCCAGCGTTTTCCCATAAGCTGGAAAAGGGAAAGTCCAGGAGGGAAGACATGGAGAGAGGGTGGAAGGGGCGGAGCCCCACTCCCACGGAAAGAGTTTGGAGAACAGTCTCTAGCTCTCTGAATCCACTACTCGTAGAGTTGACGGAGACAACAGGAATCTAAAAAACTTCTGAAGAGGAGGAGAAATCTTGAAAAAAAGTTAAGTTACCGACTGAAGCGATGAGAGAGGTCCAATCAGTGTGGCGGTCAGAAGAAAACTGGTGGGACCCTCGCACTTGTGCCCCTGCATGTGACATGGGGAATAGGTGCAAAAATCCTCTTTAGCTCTGGATGTTACCAATCGGGATTGGCGCAGGTGCGCTACACAGACCACAAAGAAGATCAGAGGGTGTTACAGGTGTATCCCTATTTTTACTTGCAAGAAGTAGAGAGACTCTGTTGTACCAATTTCACACTCTTGTTTACTCTCTTTGGTGTGTACTTTATTCATAGGCACTAACTTACTCATGTGGCTGGTATAAACCCAGATCTTGAGACACTGGATTTAACTGCTTGGTATCTAAAACAACAACAACAAAGTACTTGGCTGCTAGATCTGGAACAAATGCTGCAAAACGTATCAAGCTGACAGCCTCCGCCCAAGAGTCAGTAACTGACTGCCAGGGACCAAGTGTGTCTTCTAGGGTACCACCCCCTGCTGGTCTCCATCAGAACAAGACATCACCCCTCGTTATTTGTTTATAGTCCGTGTTTCTCCCCTGGGATCCCAGAACAGCTTATATTGTACTCTCCTCCTCCATTTTATCCTCTCAACAACCCTGCGCATCAGGTGAGGCTGAGGGTCTGTGACTGGCTTAAGACCACCTAGCTAGCTTCCCTGGCACATGCTTTCTAGCAAGACTTAATTATAAACTTCCTGGTTTTACATCATGCAAACAGCAGTGAAGTGTGTTAAGTGGACTCCCCCACCCACCCCCTAGCACACACTTGTCACTGTAAGATTTTGTAAACTGTAACCCAGCAATTAAAAGAAAAAGGCTAACTGCACCAAGAAGCAGGATTTTTTTCAGGGGGGGGGTGTCTCCACAATAGTTTTTAAAGTCAGCATGTGTAACAAGAACACGTGATGTTTTGTATTCAGATGGTGTTGGAAGAATACCCATTGGTAACATAGGACATATCCCTTTATACACTGAGTAGATCAGCTGCTGGATCAAATGGTCTGGTGCTTCCGTCACAAAATGTCCAGCCCCCCCCCCATTCAAATCTCACATTTGTCATTAACTCAGTTGGCCTTAAGCCACCAACCACTGTTCTCTCATCATCCAAATGCCCCCCCTTTCTTCATACCTGTACACATGACATAGTCATGGATGTCCAACATGCAGCAACATTGAACACACAAGCCCCGAATTACAACCAAATGGGTTAATAAGTACCTATGAGAATTCAGCCAAATGTTGAAACAGCACCCTTCATGCGTACAAAATTGTATGCCAATGGAATCTATCCCCAAATCAGTGTGTGGTGTAGAAGGGCTGTTAGAGTGCACTGGCCCACCACATCTTGCGAACACCTTCCCAGACTTGGGTACAGCACCATGGTCTCTGCATATACAGGGCAAAATGTACAGGCACTGTTTCCAGAACCAGGAATACTGTAAAGGCAGCATCCTGTTGGCTAGTGCTGCCATAGATGCTTGTGGTTTCTTTCCCTTCCCCCCGTCTTGCACCTCTCAGCTCCCCCCTCCCTCCAAGTTGGTCTTGGAACGCGCTCCCGGCTCATCCTTATCCCAACCTTGGAGCCCAGCTTCCTCGCACCATTTTTTCCTGCTGGGAGTCGCGAGCCATTGTCCTTTGGGAACGCTGAGGTGCCCTCCTTATTGGTCCCTGGCCATCAGTATGAACGGTGTATAATTGTTTGGTTTCCCACTTTCCCCCCATTCCTGACACAGAGTGTGTCGAACGATGACCTAAGTACCTTCCTCAATAAAACTGAACTCTGAAAGACTGTTGTTACTTGAGGCTCTGACACATGCTTGACCACAAAGATGGCACCCATATTTCTGCATATGTCATACAGGTTAGGCCAGTGCGCATGGTCGCAAGCAGCACATGCTCAGTTCTGCTCCCAATTGATACAGGTTTGCTGCTGCACAAATGTAGGGGCCCTTGGGGTAGCAGTTTCGTCCGTCCTCAACACACACACCCCAACCTAGAACCAGCTCTGACCGTGCCCCAGTCACTCTCTCTCAGCCTGACCCCCTCACAGGATTAGCTCCTTGGAGAAAGGGCACAAAGGCAAATGGAAGTGATAGATCTTTATGTACAGCAAGGTTCAGAGGCACTGTGTACCCTGCCCCCCCTTCTGAAGAAAGACAGGTGACACCCAGAGACAGCGTCTCAGTGGCAGTGCCCTAAGCTTCCCCACAGAGATTCACAATTGGTGGTCAATTGTTTAAATCTCAGATGCTTGGTTTTTACTTTCCTTGATAGTATTGAGAGCACGTGGACAGCCCTTATTGAGACTGTTTAAAACTTCTTGCTGAAGCTGTTCTCTTAGTCTGCATGCTACTCTCCCTCCGTGTCGGGTTGCCAGTATAGCGAATGCCAGGCGATCTGGAGGGTCGTGCCTGGGGAGGATGGAATCTGGAGTGGGATGCTTCCAGGCGAAGCTCTAGGAACGTGTCCTAATCTCTCTGCTAAAGACCACAGAGACATGGGGAAATCTATGGAGGCTATTTTCTGGCCACATTGCATCCCACTCCTCAGCTTCTCAAGGGCTGGGGGACCGGGGCTGAGCGTCTACCAGCCACATGAAGGTGGCAAATGGCAAGCCTACTCCAGAATCATCAATAGTATTGGGAATTGTTTATAAAAATGTACTGGATTTCCAGTTTATTTTATTTTTAAAAAAGTAATTTCTGACATTCTATGCAGAAGCAGCAAAGCTAACAATCTAAATAAAATGAGTAGGGAAGCAGGTATCCTCCCGTTACCTGGATCTCAAATTATACATATCTTAAAACCAGCACTTTGAATTGTGCTTCCAAACTGGTTTCAAACGATTAGTTCGAACTAATTTCAACAAACCATTTCTTCACAATGAGTATTGATCTCTTTGCATTCTGAACCAAGTTTCTAGGTAGTCTTCAAGAAGCAGCCCCTCTTACAATGTCCGGCAGTTATCCTTCTTTCTTTCTTTCTTTCTTTCTTTCTTTCTTTCTTTCTTTCTTTCTTTCTTTCTTTCTTTCTTTCTTTCTTAAATTTCTACCCCATCCTCCCAGCCAAGACCAGCTCAGGGCGGCTTACATAAAATCAGCACACAATATCAATAAAAACATTTAAAACAATATAACAAACCATTTAAACAATATTAAAGCCACTTAGCAATTTCATGGTAAGTGCTAGTTTTGTTATTGATAAATCGGTAGCAGCTACCATATTGGCTCTCTCTTCCCATAACCGGCCCATAGGTCTTCTACAGGTTTCTATTTGGTAGCTGGCTCAGGCTGTTAATACGTATTCCAGGGGCAACAGTTCCTATCCTAGTTGTTAATGGTGGCGGCAGCTCCAAAAGTCTGGCAGAAGAGCTCCATTTTACAGGCCCTGCAGAACTGTAAAAGGTTCCGCAGGGCCCTGATCTATTCTGGGAACTCCTTCCACCAGGATGGAGCCGCCACTGAGAAGGCCCTGGCCCTGGTTGTCCACAGCCTGGCTTTCTTAAGACTCGGGAGGGCCAAACGGTTCTGGGTCCCCGATTGCAGTGCTCTCTGGGGCATATATGGAGAAAGGCAGTCCCTCAGGTATGTAGGTCCATGACCATAAAGGGCTTTAAAGGTAAGAACCAGCATCTTGAAACGAATTTGGTATGCTATCGGCAGCCAGTGCAGTGCCTTTAGCATGGGCTGGATGTGCTCCCGGATTGGGAGTCCCATTAGTAGTCTGGCTGCAGCCAGTATCACCTTCTGAAAACCAGCATTCCCAGACCCATCAAGACCTGGCTGAAATTAATCCCTTCCCTAGAGATTGCAGATGGGTCACCTTCACAGAAAGAGCCAACAAGCTGTGCCACACAGCAGTTCACCGTCCTAAATCAAACTCCAAATTGAAAGTAAGAACCCCTGGGTTTCAAAAACTGTGTGTGGGGGGGAGATTGATTCCTAACCCCAAATCCAGAGAAAAATTACAAAAAGCCATCTGTTGAGCAATCCTAGTGAAAAGCTTCGCTACTATGAGAGACAGAGAATGTTCATAACTATTTTACTGTGCATTTTCATATGTTCACAACTATGTCCGTAACTATTTTTCTGTGCATATTTCAAGACATAATCCAGACATTAACAATGGCTGTAGCCACCTCAGTCCTCCAGATGGGTCAGTCACATCTGTACCCCACTTCTTATTCCAACAAATTTATTTATTTATTTATTTTTCACATTTATATCCCGCCCATCTCGTAGACGGGATCAGGGTGGGTCACAGCATTTCAATAAATACAATAAAATTTAAAACACATTATAAATGTATAAAAACAGTAGTCATGCTTGCCATAGGGAGAATCCGGCCCATTGATGTGACTAAGTATGGCTGGTTATCAGTGGGTGGGAGACCGCAACCTCAAGGGGTGGGGGGCATATGTGGACGCCCACTGCCCCTCAGCCAAAGGCCTGGCAGAAGAGCTCCGTCTTGCAGGCCCTGCGGAATTGAATGAGATCCCGCAGGGCCCTGGTCTCAATAGGGAGCTGTATCCCAAGGTTTCCATTTCCAGTTCCACCTTTCAATGCTGCTTCCACTAGGGGGTGGGGGTCCCATTAGCACAGACAACACCCAGAATACATGATAAATCCACATAAAGGGCTGAAACCAGATCAAACATATGCACAGGCCCATAGCTACAGTGTGGCCCCCTGGGGCCTGGCCCCCCAACTTCCTACCCACCCCAGGCCCCCTGACTTGCTGGTGCTGTCAGTGCAGGAAGCCGGCTGACAAGGTGGGCCCGGGGGGGGGGACTTTCTCTCAGAGTACTCTGCTCTCTTAGAGTAGAAAGGAAGCAGGGCGGGGGGTGGCGCAGGCTGTACCTTTCCTTCCATCCTTCGCTGGGAGGGGGAGGGGGGGGGGAGGGGCCTAGTGCACTTCCTTCTCCCCCTCCCCCTGGAGAAGTACCTGGCCTTCGGGCTAGCCTGCCGCAGCACCAGCCCCTCCCCCTCCCCCCTCCCTCCCCCCTCCTTCTTTTGTGGGCAAGGGAAGTGGGGGGGAGAATCTGGAGCACTGTCTTCTCCCCCTCCCCCTGGAGAAGTACCTGGCCTTCGGGCTAGCCTGCCGCAGCACCAGCCCCTCCCCCTCCCCCTCCCTCCCTCCTCCTTCTTTTGTGGGCAAGGGAAGTGGGGGGGAGAATCTGGAGCACTGTCTTCTCCCCCTCCCCCTGGAGAAGTACCTGGCCTTCAGGCTGGCACGCCACAGTGCAAACGCTCCCAACTCCCTCCCCTGCCCTCCCCTGATTGCAGGGAAGCAAGGGGGGAGTGCAGGGGTGCCCCCGGTTTATTTTAAGTTAAACCCAAGTTAAAAAATCCTGGCTACAGGCCTGCATATGCATAACTAAAACCTCCCTATAAAGAGTTTAATAAAAAGCCAACTGACTTGGGGAAACTGATCCCAGTTCTCATAGAGATGGTCTAACTTGGTCTGCTATGTAGCATTTGAGACAGTGGGGGGGAGTCACATGATGGAATGCTCTCCCAAGCCCCCCAAAAAAGTCCCTCGAACATAGAAAGTTAGCACAAAAGGGAGAAGACCCTGTACCCCATCGTGCTTCTTTTCTTTAGACAGGGATTTATTTCCAATTTTTTGTACAGGACAACAGTCCATTATGACATCCTACATACATTATGACATCCCACATAAGGATCACACCTGAAAAAAAATTCTGTACATTGCATAAAATGAGATGGTAGAAGGAAGACCACATTCTTTCAGATGGCAGGCAAAGGAGGCTGTTTTTTGAAAACATTCCCGCATTAAAAATGTCCCCCGTATGTAGCAAAACAGCACAGAAGCAAGGAACTACACTAAAACTTTGCCAAACTTGGTTATAGGCAGGGTTTGTTTCTTACATTTAGGAAGCAACTAAAAATGACACACACAGTAACATTCCACATGAGACAGAGTTCTACCACCCCGTTCTGTACCCCGTGCATCCCAGCCCCTCTTTCCCCGATTGTGACCAACCACTCCTTATCCTAAGCGTCATGCACTACAACAGTCCTGCACTTTTGGTTTTCTGCAAATAAGCCTAAGGGGACCCAGCCCCCCTGAATGTCCCTCTTCCAATTTAGTCTGTCTAATATATGTCCTTTGGTAACAGAAGCCTCCCCACAGGGGTGCTGATCCTCTTACCTACCTCTGGACAGAGGAGGCCTCGCACACTGCGCAGGGTGACTGGCTGGCTGCTTTTCAGGCTGGCAGGCGTTTTCGCTGTTGCCCAGCTCCATAAACACTGCATTGTTACCACAGTAATCTCTTCCCTGAACTTAAAGGATTTTACAAGCTGTCATTAGTCTCCTTTTAAACACAGGCTTTCAAGGTTTTAAACTTTAAAAAAAGAAAACAGGACGCAAGCAGCAACCCGGAGTTTCCAGAGTGGGGCCCGGGACAGGAACAGGAGATCCACAGAGCGCAACCCAGCTTTCTCAGCAGACTGGAGGAGTCAGCAGATATTTCGAATTGTAGCCGATAGGCTATTTCTGAAAGGGGGGATGGGGTGGGCCTAGGGGCTTTCCAACCTACTCTGCCTGGCAGATTTATTTTTGGAATTGGCAGGAAAACAGAAACATGGAAAAGCAGTCCAACTTTAAATGACTAACCGGGGGGCGGGGGGGGCAGGCTAGGAAAAGTCCGTAAGAAAAAAGAATTCAGACCCTCCAACAACTCACAGCTTGTATTTTAAAAAAATAATAATGACACTTGTACATCTGGAACACCCCCAATTCCCAGACCAAATATTGAGTGCAGACTACAGGCATGGTTGCAGACACCTTTGGAAAGATACTTCCATTTACAGCATGGGATGTTCACAGTTCATCCTGCATTAACTTAAAAACATAGTGCTGTCCTCTTACCCTATCATAATCTGCATCCAACCAGCCTGGTCCCTATATCTATACGGACATCACCTATCATCTATATGAACAGCACACTTTGCCCCAACATGGATGGGCCAGGCTAGCCCGATCTCATCAGATCTTGGAAGCTAAGCGGGGCCAGTCCTGATTAGTACTTGGATGGGAGACTGCCAAGGAACATAGTATGCAGAGGCCGGCAATGGCAAACCACCTCCATTGGTCTCTTGCCTTGAAAACCCAACAGGGTTGGCTGCGACTTGCTGGCCCTTTCCACAACCACAGCCAGTTCCCTTCACTGCATCTTGTGGAAGGACTACCTGCAGTGTCAGAGACCCACACTCAGCTCTCACAACACTTCCATTTGCAAGCACCCGTTGTGCATTATTTGGTGATTAGTGCCCATTAGTTAGCACATGAGCAACAGAGACAAGGCAGAGACACAAATATAGGGTTGGGTCCAGCTTTCTGCAGGTGAAAGAGGGAGGAAAAGGTCCTCTTGAACCACATTTAAAAAATGTTAGCTGGGTACCAGGAGACCTCTTTGTTCAAAAGCCTGGTGGGGAAAGGGGCTGGGCAACATCGCATGGAAAAGCTGGCTGGATCGAACCCAAAGTCATGCAGCAGGATCCTTAGGTGGAAGAACTGCCGGGGGGGGGCAAGATTTTGAATGCTTTTCCATGTTAACAGAAACAGACAGAAAACCGGAACAGAGGATAAAGGACAGGGTTAGAATGTTTCTCCAGCGAAGGGAAGAGCCCCTCTCTACAAGGAAATGGGGTGAGGGTTTTTCCTAAGTGGAAGAAATGATGCAGAAGACATAAAATAGATTGTACAAGTTGACCCTAATTTCTAAAGTCCAAATGGAAAAGAGGGGCTGAATGGTAAAGGATGGAATTCCAGCAGTTCACAGACCGTGAACTCCCAAAACAGGATAAAATGGATACTAATTAGAAGAGATAAGAACTACAGAGGACCTATGTGATTTTTCACAAAAAAGTTTAAGCATGGAACAATTGCTTGCCTTAACTTCTGGTCCTGTAGCTATGCACAAAAAAAGAACTGGCTTGTGGGGCGCTGACAGTATCAGACTAGGACAGGTGAGACCGCCATGGAATTCACTTGGTGACCTTAGGCCAGTCGCTCTCTCTCTCTCTCTCCCTGTCACCCTAACCTATCTCACAGGGTTGCTGTGAACTTAAAAGGAAAGAAGACAGAACACGACACATTGCTCTCAAACTCCTCTGAATGAAGAGCAGGAGTTGGGGGTGGGGCATAGATCAGCAATAGCTTTGTGCACAGGAAGTCCAAGATTCAATCTTTGGCATCTCTAGTTAAACAGTCTTCTCAACAATCTTGCGAGGCAGATTAGGATGAGAAAGAATTACTGCCCCATGCCCCCCCCCGGAAACTTCAGGACAGAGGCAGGATTTGAACCTGGATCTCCCAAATCCTGGTCCAATACTCTAGGGTTGGAGGAGCGATCATCCCGTGGAGAAAAATTATGGAAGAAAACAAGACCTTATGGGAAGTTCTGACTACAAAGTTTCTGGCAACTGCTAGAGCCAACTTTATCACTTCCGGATAGCTCTAGGAATCACCAGGAACTCTATGGTCAGAGCTTCCTATAAGGAGACGAGATCTCTATCTCTCTTTTTTTTTTTAAATTCTCCCCAGGACAATCGCGCTTACACACACACACACACACACACACACACACACACACACACACACACCCCAGCCCCACTTTCCACCTGCCAATCAGCTGCACATCAGTGGACAAGGGCTATAACTGGCCAGATGTCTCCTGCTACAAGCAAACAAATGGAAACGGCCATTGGCACATCTTGGCCCTCCCTGCTTCATCATCTTCTCTATCTATTGCTGTGCTGATTTCTTCTTCCTCTTTGCCACGCTCATCTATACTGTTTACCAGTTATAGTTCTTGTTATAATTGTGTTTTTTCAGCACTGTTTTTTATATAGGGCAAGGCCATTGAGTTAGCCTGAGAGCACTGCTTTCAGAGTCCCACAACTGAAGGATGGGCTATTCCAAGGGCGCCAATAGGAAGAGGAAAAAACTACTTCCTGCCTCCCTAAAGGCATGGTGGGAATAACCCATAGAGATGTCCTCCTGACCTCAGAGGAGAAGGACCCTTCATGTTAAGTGCCAATGGCCGTTCTCCCTCTGAGGTGGAGGACATCTCTATGGGACCTCCCCGAGCTATGTCCCTCTTCTGGGTGGATCATCATCTTCCTTGAGTGCCACGATGTGCTGAAGGACTCTTCTTCCAAAAGCTGCATCCGCCAATGCTGCAGTATGAATCTTGTAGTGACGTACAAACGTAGAAATGGACGACCAGGTCGCCACTCTGCAAACCTCCTTGACCGAAGCTCTGTTGGAGAAAGCCGCATTGGTGGCCGTACTCCGAAGAGAATGAGCAGTAATGCCGGTAGGGGCTCCCTGGCCCATTGCCTTGTACACCTCCACGATGCAGGAATGAAGAACTTCACTGATTGCAGCCTCAGACATCCTATCTCCCTCGGAGGAGAGATATTGATGAACATGGCATCTGTTCTTCGCCACTGTTCCGTCCTCAAAATGTAGATCTTGAGAGCACTTCTGACATCTACGGTATGCCACTCGAACTCCCTGGGGTGCTTTGACTGAGGACAGAAGGTAGGAAGACATATCTCCTGCGATCTGTGGAAGGCAGAGGAGATCTTTGGCTGAAAGTTAGGGTCCGGACGAAGAACAACCTTGTCCTTGTGAAATGCACACAAGGAGGACTTGATTGCCAGAGCCCTGAGCTCTGAAACCCTTCTTGCTAAAGTGATGGGGACAAGAAACAGAGTCTTCCTCCGCAGCCACCGCAAGCCGACTTCCCTTAGAGGCTCAAATGGAGGCTTGGTGAGGGCGAGAAGGACCGTATTCAACCTCCAAGTTGGGAAATGGTGCACCTGAGGCAGAGACTTCACCGTAGCTCCCTGCAGGAAGAGTTGTACGTGGGGATGCTTGGTGAATTTGAATCCCCCCCCAAAAGGTAACATAGTGGCCAGAGCTACAGTTTGCCTGCGCAAGGTGGCTGGCTTCAAGCCAGAATCCAAACCCTCCTGCAAGAAGGCCAGAATGGAAGCAGTCGAAGGAGTCAGAGGATCCACCTTCTTACACCTGCACCACCACACAAAAGCTCTCCAGGTAGCGTTATAAATACGGATGGTCGATTGTCTCCTGGAAGACAATAAAGTTTCTGTGACCCTTTCAGAGTAGCCTAGACTGCAGAGATTGTTCCGTTCAATCTCCAAGGGGTTAAAGACAACCATTCTGGATGAGGATGCCAGACTGGACCCTGTATCAGCATGTCTGGACATGTCGGTAGGACCAGAGGTGGACCCACCACCAGCTGCCTCAGGGTGGAGAACCACGGACAACGCGCCCAGTTGGGTGCCACCAGGATGATCTCCGCCCGGAGATCCCGGATTCTGCAGATGGTTCTGGACAACAGGATGAACGGAGGAAATGCGTAGAGGAGGTGGTTCGGCCAGGGAGATGTCAATGCGTCCATCGCTTCTGCTGCTTGGTGGAAGAAGTGGGTGCAGAACCTTGGTAGTTGGTAGTTCGCTGCTGCTTGGTGGAAGAAGCGGGTGCAGAACCATGGTTGTTGGTAGTTCACTGGGGATGCAAAAAGATCGACCCAGCTGGCTCATGATCAACTGGAAGAGGTTGGGGTGGAGAGACCATTCTCCTTCCTGAATGGTCTCCCTGCTTAGCCAGTCCGCCTGGATGTTCTCAACTCCTCTGATGTGTTCTGCTCAGATGGACCTGATGTTTTGTTCTGCCCAGGTGAGGATCTTCATCGCCTCTCAATGAAGCTGAGAAGACCGTGAACCCCCCTACTTGTTGATGTGTGCCTTGGTGGAGATGTTGTCCGTTTGCACGAAGACATGGAAGTTGCGTAGAGAAGGTTCAAAATGAATCAGGGCATGAAAGATTGCTCTGAGTTCCAACAGATTGATGGGTAATGTTGTCTCTGTTGGACTCCATCTTCCCTGTACCAGGGAGTCCTGGAAAGTTGCTCCCCAGGCCTGGAGGCTCGCATCCGAGAAGATTTCCATGGACAGCGGAACATGGTCCTCCTTGCCACCTTTCAAGTTGTTCGGGACCATCCACCATAGAAGGCTGGATTTGATCTTGTGAGGAACCCGGAGATTGACAGACTTCTTCTCCATGATCCAGAGCTGGTAGGGGCGAAGGAAACCCTGGAGGGGTCTGGCATGGAAACGAGCCCACTGGACTGTGTTGATACAGGAAATCATCAGACCCAACAACCTGGTCAGGTCCATCAATGAGGAAGATGCGCTGCGATAGACTAGCGATACCATCTCGCCGATCTTCTCAGCCTTATGTGTAGTCAGGAAAAGGGCATTGCGAGTCATGTCGATGATGGCTCCCAGATGCTTGAGCCTCTGTGAAGGTTGGAGAGAACTCTTGTCGAGGTTGACCAGGAACCCATGTTTCTGGAAACACTCCAAGGTGCACTTGGTGTTTCTTTTTATCTGAAGTTTATTTATTATTTTTCCAAGTTACAACAAACATTCCTCCATTTTTAACTTTACAATAATATGTCTAAATTTTCACATCATGTTCACCCAAGTATAGACACGTGCCCATCTCGCATAGAAGACATCATCACTTTTGCCCTGTAACGCCAAGCTTAGCTTGTCCATTTCAGCCATCTCCAATAATTTGTAAATCACTTCTCCCTTGGTGGGGAGCTCATCTTGTTTCCAATATTTAGCTAAAAGTATTCTGGCAGTCGTCATAATATAGACCAACAAGTACTTTTCTTTCTGTTTAAGGCTACCAGGAATCATATTTAGTAAAAATATTTCTGGGGATAAATTTATACTTATATTCAATATTTCTAAAATTAGTTTCTGTATCATTTTCAATACTTAAAGACTCTTCACAACGCCACCACATGTGAAAAAAGTCCCCACATTTGATTTGCACTTCCAACAGTTATTAGATACCATCGGGTTACATTTTGCTATAGGGTGCACTTGGTGTTTCTGATGGAGTCTGCGTAACTGCTGGCCCGCTCCAGCAAGTCGTCGAGGTACAGGTGCACATGGATCCCTTGATCCCTGAGAAGCACCACCGGATTGATGACGAGTTTGGAGAAAACTCGTGGTGCCGTAGAGAGGCCAAAGGGAAGGGCACAATACTGATAATGTTGGTTGCAAACACAAAACCGGAGAAACCTCTTGTGATGGATGGATGGGAACATGGAGGTAAGCCTCTGTAAGATCTATAGAGGTCAGGAACTCGTTCGGGAACAAGGAGTCTGTGATGGTCTTCAGAGTCTCCATGCGTAAGTGGCACAGTCTGATGAACCTGTTTAGATATTTGAGATCCAAAATGGCTCTCCAATCTCCGTTTTGTTTTGGAACCATGAACAGAATCGAATATACTCCCTGGCCCTGCTCGAGCTCTGGAACCAGCTCTATGGCCCTGATGTTCAGTAAGTGCTGGATAGCCTTGTTGAGAATGGTCTTCTTGTCCCCAGACTTGCTGACTGGGGACTTCAGGAATCTTTCCGGTGGAAGACAGCGAAACTCTATAGAGTAACCCTGGGAGACATTCTCCACTGCCCAGGGACCCACCTGTGACTCCCTCCAAGTTGTGGAGAAGTGGATCAAGCGTGCCCCCACCAGAAGCGACGCGCAGTCATGCCTGTTTGGGCTTGGCGTCTTGGTCTCCTCTGTCGTTCTTGCTGAATGCTGGTCTGTGGAATTAGGATCCAAAGAAACCTCGTTTGCCAGCTGTCTTGGAGAAATCCCACTGTGGTCTTTTCATTTCCTGGCGAAATCTAGGCAAGGAATGCTGCGTGCGAAAGGAATGACTGCTTCGCTTGTCAGTGTGTCTGATAGACCTAGGCATGGACTTCTTTTTGTCGCACCTCTCAACCAGGATCCTATCGAGGGCTTCCCCGAAAAGCCAATCACCCTGGAATGGATAGGCAGTGACGATGGACTTGGAGAGAGCGTCTGCTGACCATGCCTGCAGCCGTAAGTGCCTTCGTACCACAGCTGTGGATGCCAGGGCACGAGACACAAAGGCAAGGATGTCGAACGCAGCATCTGCCATAAAAGAACTGGCCTTGAGAACGTGAGAAGTACCCTCCAGCAGGCCCCCAACTGTCTTCTGGAATCAACTGGATCAAGCGGCGAAGCCAAACTATGGCCGCACGAGAAGCAATAGATGCCGTGGAGGCTGCCTGAACCATCATGGCGACTGCCTCATGGATCCTCCTGAGGGTCGCTTCAGCCTTCTTGTCAGTGCATTCTCTGATGTTCCCCTGACTGTCCTCAGACAGAAGTCCTGAAGATTGAATGGCCGCCACAGGACCGTCCACTGGAGACACCTGTAATAACGCATTTGCATAGTTAGGTAATGCGTAGAGCTTCTTGACCAGCGCCAGGTACTGCCTGTTGGCCACTGGTCTATCCCAGTCCACTCTCAACTGACGCTCAAAAGCCTCTGGAAAGGGAAAAACTTTTTCAGTGTACTCCTCAGGTGCAAAGAACTCCGAATTCCCTTTGCACTTAGATTTGTACTTGGTTCTAGAAGCCCTATGGTACTCTGAGGGAGGGAGGCCTTTAATTTCCAATGCCTTGACAGCCTTGGATAAAAAATATTGGTAGTCCTCAACTTTAAAGAACCGGCTGGACTGTTCTGGGAGCTTGATCTCTTCTTCCTCTTCCTCGGACAAGAACTCCCCTTCTTCCCTGTCTTCTATGGAAGGGGAAGTAGACTGATCCTCCCCCCATTGCTCCTCCCTCGCCCTCCCCAGGTGGAGGGAAAGAGCCTTCTGAGCTACCTTAGTGGGCCAGGCAGAGGGAGAGGGAACCTCGGGAGTTGGCAGGGGCCCCTGAAATGACTGCCCTGTTTTTGCCTGCAAGGAAGAAACCTCCTGCTGCACAGCCTGCCTGATAAGGGTCATAAGATCAATGGGCTGAACAAGGGGCCCCTCAATGGGTACTTTACCACCTCGCAGGGGAAGTCCCAGGCCATCCTCCAAATCGCCCAGGCCGCTGGTCTACAGGGGAACGTTGGTCTTCTGACCCCAAGGAACCCAGGAGTGGCCACTGGAAGGTACCGGAGCTGAAGACCAGGCCTTCAAAATGGCCGCCGGTGTGCCGAGTACGCGTTGCTGGAATGGCGGGCTCTTTGTCCAAGATCTCTTGCTGCCACTTCTGAGCACTCCGCGCCGCCGCCACGCCTGCTGTGGCTGTTGGGGGAACGCGATCTAGCTGCGAAGGCAGATCAGCCCCTGCGGTGTGTCTCGTCACTGCCTGCTCCACTCCACATGGAGCATCCTCTTCTTATCCTGAAGAGAAGGCTTCAGGAACTTCTTTTCCCGCCATTGCGAGATTCGCAGAATCGCCAGCCTTGACTTGAAGGTCCAGGCGCTTCAGACTTCGCTTCACAAGGAAGCAAGAAGAAAAAAGGAAGGAGACGAAAGGGCAAGAATTGCAGTAGAAAGGAAAGGAGCTAAAGCTTAGCTTAGTCTACGCTGCTGCTCCCTAGTGAGGCAGGAACTAAACTGAGGGATGGGCTATTCCGAGGGCGCCAATAGGAAGAGGGAAAAACTACTTTCTGCCTCCCTAAAGGCATGGTGGGAATAACCCATAGAGATGTCCTCCACCTCAGAGGGAGAACCCTACTAACTCTCTAACCACTATGCTGTGCTGGATCTTTGTTTCCTCTGGCCATCATGGCAGAAGACTATTCCATTCCTGGGTGTCTCTGTGAAAACGCACATTAATGTTTTTACGGCACCGTAACATTTTCCCCATCAGATTAATTATTCAAAGCAAGCCCAATGGAAGAAAAGAAACACTTAGCCCTGGGTCCAACGGTCTCGCTATAGGATAGCCAGTGTGGTGTGGTGGTTAGAGTGCCACACTAGGATCCGGGAGACCCAGCTTCAAGTACCCACTCAAGCCATGGAAGCCTGCTGGGTGACCTTGGGCCAGTCACACACTCTCAGCCTAACCTCCCTCCCAGGGTTGTTGCAAGGATAAAATGGAGGGGAGGAGAACAACAAACGGCAATTTGGGCCCGCACTGGGGAGAAAGGCACAATATAAATAAAGTGAATAAAATAATAACTTAAGACTCCTCTTCGTATGGAAACAAGTAAAACCTTTCCACCCTGGCAGATGAGCACATACCCAGTCTCCAAAATAAGCACTGGATGAATCTCTCTCAAAAGCTGCCTCCGGTTTTTATCTCCTGCCGTGTCACTGTCATTGAGACAACAGTCATCCCAGGTCATAATACACACACACATAATACATACAAACACAGGGTGCTTTCCCCTTGTGTTCTGCCAGGACACCTCCACAACAAAAGGGGGTGGGGGCTTTTCTTTGCTTAAGCAATTCTAGAAACCCCCAATAGTGCCTGTCAACAATACCATTAAGATAAGGCAACCGCCACCTTTGCTACAGGAGACATGGAAAACTACTGGCTCTGAACAACAAAGGAGCAGAAACATTTCAGTTCTAATTTTGGAAGAGGGAGGGCGGACTTCTAAGGGGGGGAACCAAACCAACTTTCCCTGCAAATAATAATGCTACTGTTTACCAGAAACAGTAATTAGGTGTACTGATGGAAGACATCAAGAGGCAAGGGACCTCACAGTGCCCTGCCACAGGGAGCAGATCACCCCCCTTCCCGAGTCCTTTAGGCCCCATATCATTTCTCAAATCAGAGAGTTGGTGACGATCTTCTAAAGCCTGAGATGCCTTGGGCCCAGGATATCTCCCCCTTCCAGGATGCCAAGAGCACAACAGTCTCCCTAAGGTTCTTTCATTCCACTTAGACCCAACTCAAATGTCATGTGTCAACAAATCACATTACTTGCCCAGCTCCATGATTTCAGGTACTCCAATAACTCAGTTCAACAGCAGGTCCTTAATTAGGTTTAGCTTTATTGATCAGAGAAAGATGAAGTCATCATGGATTCTTTTGAGTCAGGAATGAGAAATACAAAATGGCCATAATAGTTGTACTAGTTTCATACGATAACCCCTGACACCTGAGGGCCAATAAGCAATAGTAGAAAAACGCATGGAGGTGATTAACGGTTTGGAGGTGAGCGGGAGAGATCAGCGGCTTCCTGCCAAAGAAGCCGGGCACTCAAGGCCAATAGTGAGATAATAGAAACAGTTAGAGAAACACAGCTGCATTGCAAGACACACTCCACCTTACGCAGAACAACCATGGCGGGGCTACCCGACATCCCGCCGCCCCCAGGTCCCCCCCCAGCTTATCAGGGAAGCAAGAGTGAAAGAGGCAAACCAAACAGGGAGCATTGACATCAGAGGCTTTTACCCATTCCCTGTGTTCAGGCCCCAAATCAACCCATTCAATCAAATAAAGCAAGCAATTATGTTTCAAGCGAGAGTCCAGAATGTGCGCAACTTCAAAGTGAGGCTGTCCATCCACCATCGGGGGGGGGGGGGAGGTCAAGCCCGGGTAGGGTGCCAGACATTGGGCCCGAGGTCCTTCCTAAGAGAAAAGTGAAACACAGGATGGACATGTTTAAGAGTCTTGGGCAACTTCAGCTCCACAGTAACGTCATTGATTTTCCGAACCACTGGGAAGGGGCCCGCGTATTTCCAGCCCAATTTGCGGCTGGGTTGCACGCCACGAAGGTTCCTAGTAGACACATAAACTTTGTCCCCGACCCGAACCTCCCACACTTTGCTACATTTGCGGTCCACCTGCACCTTATACACAGCTTTGTCTTTGTCTAATGTCTGCTGGAGGAGGGGCCAGGCGGCTCTAATATTGTGCCACTAG
This sequence comes from Gekko gecko, assembly GCA_029375565.1. Taxonomy (NCBI): domain Eukaryota; kingdom Metazoa; phylum Chordata; class Lepidosauria; order Squamata; family Gekkonidae; genus Gekko; species Gekko gecko. The sequence goes on from JAPDNY010000016.1 coordinate 4,650,332, forward strand.
TCCTCAACACTCCTGGTGGGAGGGGAAGCAGTAGGCAACCAGGGAAGTGGGGTACCTTCATAGCCATGTACCGCTTGAAAGGGGGAAACCCCCATAGAGGAATAGACCGCGTTGTTGTAACAATATTCCACATAAGGGAGTAACTCCTCCCAATCCTCCTATTGGAAATTGGATGTAGATACTGTTCCAGGGTTTGATTCACATGCTCAGTTTGACCGTCAATCTTGGGATGATAAGCACTACTGAGGGCCCATTCAACACCAAAGGCACTCATTAATTCACCCCAGAACTTCGCAACGAATTGCGAGCCCCAGTCGGATACCACCTTTCTAGGAATCGAATGGAGCTTCACAATGTTATGCATAAACAGTTTGGCCAGGCATTTGGCTGTGGGCAGTTGTTTAAGAGGGAAAAAATGTGCTTGCTTAGAAAACACGTCCACCACAACCCAAATGACCGTCTTCCCCCCGCTCGGGGGTAAGTCAGTTATGAAATCCATTGAAATCACTTCCCAGGGCTGGCCAGGGGAAGGGAGCGGTTGCAAAAGCCCTGAGGGCTTCCCAGGTCAGGGCTTAAATATAAAACAAGTGGGACAGGATTGAACAAACAGAGAGATATGCTTGTGCATGCCCACCCACCAAAACTATAATTGTAAAAGGTGCAGAGTTTTGAGGTAGCCAAGGTGACCAGCCAGTTTAGATCCATGTGCCACCTCCATTACTCTGCTCCACAGGGATCTGGGAACGAATAGTCCTTGTACCAACACCCATCTTGCCATTGCTCTAAGCCTCCATCTGAGTTAATCTCTGAGCGATCAGAGTCAGAAAAGGCGGAAATGAATTCCGAAGCCCAATCCCTCCCCTCAGAGTCACGTTTTGCTTTCGCCTGGCTCTACGTCACAACCGCCCCTCCCAGTTGGGTGGGAGTGAACATTGAGTCCACCCCCACCCCCTCCTGTTGGTTTTTGTGTTGAAGGAGGCATGACAGAGCGTCATCCAGGGAATTTGACTTTCTGGGGAAGTGGGGCAGCGTGAATTGAAACTTAGAAAAGAAGTCTGCCCATCATAGCTGCTTAGCATTGAGATTACATGGGGTGTGGAGGACCCTTGAGATTACATGGGGTGTGGAGGACACCTCGAATGGAACTCGCGCCCCCTCCAGCCAATGTCTCCAAGTAGAGAGGGCGAGCCTGATGGCTCCAGCTTCGTTGTCCCAAACCACCCAATTTCATTCAGTGGCATTAAACTTATGAGAGACGTAGGCTAGAGGGTGTAACTTGCCATCCTCTCCTTCTTGAAGGATGGCCCCGCCCATTGCTACATCTGAAGCATCAACATGCACAACAATTTTTTTACTTTCATCAGGATGGGCCAACATGGGTCCGGACATGAACAAAGCATTAAGATTGTCAAAAACTGACTGGCATTTTGCCGTCCGTGCCAACCGGGCCCTAGGTTTCGTGCTATCCAAGCCCTTCCCTTTTGTTTTTAGTAAGTCGGTGAGGGGGAGGCTGACTTGTGCGAAATTGGCGATGAAATGTTGATAAAAAATTGAGAATCCGAGGAAGGACTGGAGTTGCCTCCTTGTGCAAAGGACTTCCCACCCCAGGACATCCCGCACTTTTGTGGGGTCCATTTCCAGCCCTCTAGGGGAGATGTGATAGCCCAGAAAGTCAATTTCCGTTTTGTGGAACTCACACTCGGACAGTTTGGCAAACAGTTTATGTTTGTACAAAGTCTGTAGTACTTCCCTCACCAACTGGATGTGGGACTGTTCGTCAGGGGAGTATAATAAGGCGTCATCCAAGTAAACAAGGGCCCCTCTGAACAGATGCTTGTGTAACACTTCATTGATTAGGTTCATGAATACTCCAGGCGCCCCCTGGAGGCCAAAGGGCATAACCTTATATTCGAATTGTCCCAGCGGTGTATTAAAAGCAGTCTTATATTCATCCCTTTCCCTGATGCGCACCCTGAAGTACACATCTCTCAAATCCAGTTTGGAAAAGATCTTTCCTTTGGCTGCCTCGGCTAGCAGATCTTTTATGAGGGGAAGGGGGTATGCATTGGTGGTTAAGACTGCATTAAGCCCTCAGAATCCATGCAGAGGCAGAGGCCTCCATCTTTCTTTTTCCTGAATAAATGGGGAGGAGGCGGGGTGAATAAACCCCAAAGTGAGATTCTTGTCAATGAACCGTCGCAGCTCCTCCTTCTTCATGGCACTCATGGCATAAAGTTTACCCTTGGGCAGCTTATGTCCTGGTAGCAATTCGAATGCACATTCCATATTACAGTGAGGAGGCAATTCATCTGCCTCCTCCTCTTCAAACACTCATGCTAAGTCTCAGTAGGGGAGGGGGATGACCTGTAGCTCTTCCATTGCCAGGCACGCTCGCACCAGCTCATCAGGAGGAGCAGAACCCAAGTTTGTGTCCCTTCCATGGCTTTGACACTTAGGGGAGATGAATCACACCCTCCCTTCGTCCCATAAAATGTAGGGGTCATGGTCATGCAGCCAGAGACTTCCTAATACCAACGGGAACCTTGCAGCCGGGGTGATGAAAAGGGGCAGTGCTCTCAATGTTCCCCGGCTCCCATTCTTAATCGCCTTGTCTGGTATTTACATGGCTCTTTCATGGAGTCCATTTGAGTGAACACTATGGGCTTTGATCATTTAACCACTGGGGGCCCTGCCCCGTCACCAAAGAGGGGTTAATTAAGTCTCTGGCACACCCCAAGTCAACGAGGGCTCATACTGCCACATACATGTGTGCCCAAGTCCTGATTCATCACAGTCACAATAACAAAGGGGGGGGTAATTGCTCACCGTGTGAGGTGCGGGGGGGGGTGTTGGACCTGCTGCTCAGCACCATTGGCTCATCTTCCTCACTGCTGGTGGAACTGGAGCACTCTTCCACAATTCCGAATTGGAAAGCCCTCTGCACTGTATCTTTAGCAGTCCCCTTCTTCAGTGGGGTGTCCAGTTCCTTCCTCCCCAGATCTTTAGCTGGAGCCGACACTCCCACAACCCCGGGGCAATCGGCGGTGAAATGCCCAGCTTCTCCACAACAGAGACAGAGGCCCAGCTTCATGCACATCTCCCAGGTGCCATCCTTCAGCTCTGGGGCTTTCGATTTTATCCCCGTGGATCCCATGAGAGGGGTTTGGGCAGGCCCATCTATCTTGATCATCTGGAGGCGGGCATTGGCATCAGCAGCCTCCCGCACCCATGCATTGAAAGAGATGGGGCACACTCCACAGGATCGTCTCTCAGATCTCTGAGTGAAGCCCCACTCAATACTGTTCAGCTAACACCCCATTGGGCCACCCCTGCACTTTGGCCGCATACCTCTGAAACTCTTCAATGTATTCATGAACAGTGCGTCTTCCCTCCTTCAGGGTGCGCAGGTGATTTTGCACGCGTTCACTCTCTAGCGGGTCTTCGTACTGTGCCCTTAGGGCCCACATAAACACGGCTACTTCTTGTAGCTTGGGACCCTGTGCATTGTGCAAACTCACATACTAGTCTGCAGCCCCGCTTCTGAGCTGTGCCGCTATATAGTCCACTTGTCTGGCCCCAGTGGGGAACAGGTGGCCCCAAGCTTGAATGAACTTCTCCACCTGGACAACAAAGAAAGCCAGCTTCTCAGGGGTGCCATCGAACTTTTTATCTAGCAGCACCTTAGGGAGGATTTCTGGCATTCTGGGTCCTGGTGCTGGCCCCACTGGCGCTGGAATCGGGATCGGGACTGGTACCTGCTGGTCAACCGGCGGGGGGTGGGCATGGCAGGATCTGCGGCTGCTGCTGCTGTTACAGTCGCATCTCAGCTTGCACCAACTGGGCGACTATGCCCAGGATGCCCATCAAGGCGTCTTCCACTGCCTGGATCATCCGTTCCTACGCCCTCTCCATGTGGGTGAGGCACTCTTCCCAACCCGTCTTCTCCTCCTGTCGAGGACAGGCACCTGTCTCGTGGGGTGGTTGGTACTCATACCGGCTCCCCATTGATGGGCCAGGAGTCAAGGTCCACAATTCACAAGTGTTCGTATCGAACGTGGACTACTCAAAGCCTTGAGTTTCCTCCTGTCTCCTGTCGAACATCCCTCCTTCTGCCCCAAGTTCCAAGCCCTGAGACAGGTGGAGGGAAACTGGTACCGGCAGCGGCAGGGTGGTCATGGGGACCATAGTCACTGGCGGTGTAGTGGTAACCGGAGTCGTGGTTACCGGTGTCGTGGTGACCGGCACCAATGGCTCCTCTTTGGTTTCACTCATCTTTGAGACAATACAGGTAGAGGAGAAGTAGATTCCTGACTCTCTGTCAGGTACTCCAATAACTCAATTCAACAGCAGGTCCTTAATTAGATTTAGCTTTATTGATCAAAGAAAAGTGAAGTCATCATGGACGTTTGTTTTGTTTTTTAAACTGCCCCTAAGGGCAGACTTTTATTTATTTTTGTACACAAACTACAACAAAAGAGTACAAACAGTACATAACAAAACATTACACACAACCTACCATAAAATATGACAAAAAACATATACAGGGGGTATACATCCCAGTTTTTTCCATATCATCCTTAAGCCACTGTCTGTTAATTACTCAATTCACTTTTATTTGAGTATCCTTTCCCTCGCACTATCTAATTACCTTTAAATTTCTCCTTTCCATCTCTGTAAGGTCCTCGTTAAACCCAACCTTCTTATCCTTAACATATCTGGATTCTATCTGCGCTCTCTGACACCATGTTAGATCTCCATCCAGTTTAAGTTTACTCCTTGAATCTAATATATCCAAATATCTCTTTGGTGGATCTTCATCATATAGCTTAGGCAGTGTAAATGCTTCCAGTGGCACAATCAACTTGGAGTTCTTTCTAAACCAACTTTTTTGGATGACTTCCCACACTTTCATTAATGATGCTCGTAGCCAATGCCATTTAAAATATTTGTGTGTGAAAGTCTTTCCATACCAAAGAAACGCATGCCAGCCCATCATTAAATCATGGCCTTCCAATCTTAATAACCTCTTATCCTCCAAGATAATCCATCCTCTAATCCAGGCTAGTGCAACTGCTCTATAATACTATGTCCAGTTCAGTAATCCAAAGCCGCCTCTTTCTTTTAAGTCTTGCAATGTCGTTTTCCTTGCCAAATAAATTTTGTAATAATCCCATCCAACTCTTTAAATACTCCCAGGCTCTGCAAAATCAGAATTGTCTGGAATAGAAAGATCCATCTTGGTAATATGTTCATTTTAACCAGTGCTATTCACTCTATCAAAGATATCTGTAAATTCTTCCACCTTTCTAAGTCTTGCTTTGTCGCTTTCAGTAGCTCTTTGTAATTGTTCTCATATAACGTACTACATTTATTCATTAAGTTAATTCCTAAATATTTCACTTTGTCACATATTTGGTAGCCCAACACCTCTTGTAGCCTTTCTTTCTGTTCCATCTTCATATTCTTGGTCATAATTTTTGTCTTTGAAATTTTAACCTTCAGGCCTGCCACCTGCCCATATTCCTCCAATATCTTATTCAGGACGGGAATTGAGAGTAACAGGTCCTCAAGTATAAAGGCCAAATCATCCACAAAAGCTAAAAGTTTAAATTCTTCACCACTCACCCTCAATCCCCTTATTTTTTCACTGTGTCTTATTTCCTCATTTAGTATCTCCAATGCAAAGATATACAGTAATGGTGATAAAGGGCACCCCTGCCTCGTTCCTTTTTGTATTTCAATTTTCTGGTACACTCACTGTTGACCATGGCCGAGGCAGTTTGTTTCGTATAAATAGCTTGAATCATCTGGATAAACTCCATTCCTGCCTCGGCTTTCCTCAAAGTATCCAGTATAAAGAGCCAGTTCAGATTATCAAAAGCCTTTTCAGCATCTAGGAAGATTAGAGCCACTGCCTTTTCCGGATGCGCCTCTTAATATTCTATTACGTCCAAGATGCACCTTAAATTATTTTTTATTTGTCTTTTAGGCAAAAAACCTGCTTCATCTCTATGTATTGTTTTTGCGAAAATTCTCTTTAGCCTTTCTGCTATAATAGAAGCGTAAATTTTATAATCCGCATTTAATAAGGAGATTGGTCTATAATTCTTGATTTCCTTTTCATCCGTATTCAGTTTATGTATTAGGGATATTGTTGCCTCTCTCCTTGAATCAGTAATCTCCTCTCTTTCCATCGTTTTCTTACAGATCTCTTTTAACTGTGGGAGTAATTGCTCTTCAAACACCACATAAAATTCTACTGGAAAGCCATCTGGACCCAGTGCTTTAGCCTTGTTCTGTCTTTCCACTGCTTCCACCATATCCATCATCATAATGGGCTGATTAAGTATTTTTCTTTGTTCCTCAATAAATTTTTTAACTTGGTGTTTCTCCAAATATTGGTTTATTTGTTCTATACTTGTGTCTGACTTTCTATATAAATCCTTATAGAAGTTTTCCACTATCTTCTTTAAATCTTGTATTCTATTTACTTCTCCATTTTTTCTCCTTAGAATTTTTATATGTGCTTTTTCTCTCTGGATGTTTTTGAGTCAGGAATGAGAAATACAAAATGGCCATAATAGTTATACTAGTTTCATACGATACCCCCTGACACTTGAGGGCCAATGAGCAATAGTAGAAAAATGCGGGGAGAAGATTAACGGTTTGGAGGTGAGCAGGAAAGATCAGCAGCTTCACGCCAAAGAAGCCGGGTGCTCAGGGCCAATAGTGAGATAAGAGAAACAGTTAGAGAAACACAGCTGCATTGCAAGACACATTCCACCTTACACAGAACAACCATGGCAGGGCTACCTGACACATGACCCAGAGCCATTTCATCTCCCTGGTCCCCTCCTCTTGGAAGCCCCAGTCCCCCACTATGAATCTATCCAGGATCCCAGGTCTCTACTGGGGCCCTCCTCTGTGGCCCTGCACTTTCAGCAGCAGGAAGGGCAGACAGGTGGGATGGGGCCTTTTCAATCATGGCAACCAGGCTCCAGAACTTTTCCCCACCACACTCCTACTCACAATATGGACACACTTTGGTCTTTGCCTTCTGGCACTTTGTCAAGGTGCTTGGGAATGAGGCAACTTCTATCTTCCCATGCAACTGTTTTTGAGACCATGCTGGTTTTAGGTAGGAGATCGGGTATCTGTGTCCATCTGTTGTTGACAAATCAATGACATTAATGATGAGGGTCAGTTCTCCAGCCAAGCTCCTTGGGGCAGCCAATGAGTATGACTTGTTCCCAGACAGCCACGAGCAACACAGGAAGGGATGTAAGTTTTGTTAAAAACAGCAACTGTGTATAAACTACCAACATTTTTATCACAAACATCAAACAAGTTCATCATCTAGCCCACATACAGGTTTTTTCCCGTATGTTCAGCTCTGCTATTGATTTTTTTAAAAGAAAAATTAAAGGGTTAACATCTTCTGGCATGAAGTTATAACTGTTGACCTTATAACCTTAGCTTGTTGTTTAGTTCAGACTTTGCATAACTTAAACATCATCATGTTACATGTTAATTTGCTGTTAAGTTCCTGCCTATAAGTCTGAACCTCACCTTCCATTCCAGTGTATTTGACAAAGTGGGCCTTGCCCACAAAAGCTCATACCTTGAATAAACCTTTGTTAGTCTTAAAGGTGCCCCCACTGGACTCTAAATTTGATCTTCTGGCACATGCAGACACTTAACAATAGGACCAGCATTAGAAAACACACATTTTGCAGATGATCCAGGAATGGGCAGGTAGCCCTTCTGTCACTTTTCCAAACCTTGGAAAATATTCCCACATTTAAAGCAATATTATCCATCCATCCACCCACCCACCAGCACAGGAAGTGACTAGCTTCCCCATCCTGGGCCCACAGCACCTTTGGCTGGGTTTAAGATACGTCTCTCCCTCTGTCTCTCCTTCTACCCAAGCTCCCTCCCTCTAAGCTCCCTATATAAAATATAACAAATGATATCCTTCGTAACAGACATATTTGTCCCCCCTTTCCCCAGCTTTGGTTTTCGAGTAGCCTGGAGAAGGCATAGAAAAATGGGGCACCGTTTTGCAACATGCTTTGCTAACCTCTGCTAGACAGACGGCAGGCGTGTACAGAAATCCCCTCCCCTGACAGAATGTAAGGAGCACAAATTGCAATTGATAGAAGTATGAAACTGCTAGATCTTACTCATAATGTGATACATTAAATTTAAGTTTCATCGCAGTGTTCCCAAGAATTAAATAAGGAGAAAGATTCTTACTCTGAACATCCCATAAGTCACAGATCAACATTCATATGTCAGACCAACCAATAGGGATGGCACAACCTGGGAAAATGCGGTTCATTTCAATTCATGGCGTGTCCAGTTCACGAGCCACGAACTGTCACAAACTTTTAGGTGCCAAACAAGCCTGTTCAGTTTGTGATGCAGTACAATGCTCCTGTCTGGCATGCTAGAGACACCAAACTCACAGAGGATCTCTGCCTGACTCTCCTCTACCTGTTGTCCAAGTTTGGTGAGGATTGGATTTATAAGGTCTGAGTTACAGCTCCCCAAAGAAGGCACACCCAGGAAAGTGCTTTCTGAGGAAATGTCAGGCTAAGGTTCAGGAGGTTCAGAAGGGTACAGAATGGTCCCTGTGCAGGCTAGAGGCATTAATCTTGCAGGGGACCTCCCTCTGATGCTCCTCAACATGCCCTCCAAGTAATGTGTAGATTGGACTTAATTGTCCAAATTATGGCCCCCAAAGAATATGCCCACCCCCCCCGAAAGCAGCTGTGGGGGAAAGTCGGGTGCAAGTTCAAAAGTGTACAGAATGGACCCCTTGCAAGCTACACACACCAAACATACAGGGAACCTCGCCGTGCCTTTGAAGTTTAGTAAATATTTTGATTGAGTGAAGACAGTCTGCCTGGAAATGTATCTATTCATGAACTGCCATGAACTGTTTTGAAAGTTCATGGAAAGTTCATGCCAGTTGACCTGCCACAAACTGAGCCTGCCATGGCTGGGAAGGTAGGGTATAAATATAATAAATAAATAAATAAATAAATAAAATGAACTTCAGGTTGACAGCCACGAACCAGCCGAAATTCATCATGAACTTTCGTTTGTGAGCCTGTTCACGCCCATCCCTACCAACCAACCAAGTCTGGTGTGTTGCTGTTTGAATACAAGAGGTTTATTCTTGGACTTGCACATTCCCTTCTGACCTCACACACACAGCCAAGACTGAAGAATTCCCTGTATGAAAATAAAAGAAAAACAACAGCTTTTGTTTTGAAGGCCAAATTCAGGCACTTTAACAAACTGCAGTTTATTTCTTGCCTACAAATCAGGATTTTAAGGTATTGCTTAGAATCCCAGTTTTGCAGTCAACAAAAAAGCCCTAATTTGTTACAAAGGATGAGTTTGAATGTTAAATTGTCATTTAGTCCCAGACTTCCTAGACCAGGAAATCCTGGTAGCAGAGTCTTGCTACTATGCACAAGGCAAGGAGGAGGAGGAGGAGGAAATTGGATTTATACCCTGTGAGGTAGGTGGAGCTGAGAGAGCTCTGACAGAAACTGCTCTTTTAAGAACAGCTCTGACAGATCTATGGCTTGCCCAAGGTCATCCAGCAGGTGCAAATGGAGGAGTGGGGAATCAAACCCAGTTCTCCCAAATTAGAGTCCGCGCACTTTACCACGACACCAAGGGAAGGAGCACACAAGTCTGAGAATTAAAATTTACTCTCTTCCATTATACCCTGCCTTCCTCCCCGAATGGGGACCCAAAGTGGCTTCCATCATTCTCTCCCTTACTTTATCCTTTGTTTAAATATACAGAGGGCAAAGGAGGGGCATGGCTCAATGGAAGAGCATCTGCTTGGCATGCAGAAGGTCCCAGTTTCAATTCCTGGCATCTCCAGTTGAAAGGACCAGTTAGGAGGTGAGGTGAAAGACCTCAACATAAGACCCTGGAGAGCCGCTGCCAGTCTGAGTGGACAAGACTGACCTTGATGGACCAGGAATCTGACTCAATACAGGATAAGGCACCTTCAAGAGTTCATTAGGGGATGACCAGCAGACAAGAGGCAATTTGTGGGAAATGTTTCATTCATATCCATCACCAAGTTCTAGATAACAACATCCACCAAGGTAAATATTGATCTAAGATCAACTTAATGTACCCTGTTTAAGTAGAGATAAGACTGCCTGGTGCACCACCAGACTGCAGAACTCCCTGTCCCAGTAAGTTACCAGGGTCCCTTTCTCCCTTTTGGACTTTCAGAAAACTTGTGCAATCTATTTTATTCCAGACAGCATTTGTTGTTGTCATTCCAAGACATCATTTTCTGTTCTTCCTGCCAACCGTAGATTTCATGGCTGATGTTTTTCAATACTGTTTTTGGTCAGCTGCCATTCTGGGTTCTGCTTCATAACCTGACAATGCTTTCATTTCGTGTTGTCACCATCTCTATGCCTGAAAGGCAGTACAGAAATCTTACAGTATCATGGGAGTTCCGGGGGCGGGAGGGGAGGGGGAGTTAACTATACAGTCCACCTCTTCTACTCAGATGAATTGCTGCATGCCAGAGACAACAGAGAGCAGACAATCTCTTTGCCACACTTTGCTTCCCACGGGCATTTAGCTGGAGACAGAGATCTGACCATGGCAGGCCATTTCTTTCTTTCTTTCTTTCTTTCTTTCTTTCTTTCTTTCTTTCTTTCTTTCTTTCTTTCTTTCTTTCTTTCTTTCTTTCTTCCTTCCTTCCTTCCTTCCTTCCTTCCTTCCTTCCTTCCTTCCTTCCTTCCTTCCTTCCTTCCTTCCTTCCTTCCTTCCTTCGATTTTTACCCTGCTTTCCCAGCAAAGCCGGCTCAGGGTGGCTTACAACATGATATAAAACAATACAATATAATAATACAAAATACCATATAAAATCCAATCAAAAAGAAGTTTAAAACCATAACTGTACAATTTATTAAAGTACTAGCATTTAATCCCTCAACGTATAATCCACTGTTCTGCCTGGCAATAATGTCAAATTTCACACCCAGCTCTGTTTGCCATAATAAAAGGATGAATGTGAGGTGTGTGTGTGTGATCAGCTATTGGGAAGGGGTCCTTTTGAACTGCCTATATTATCAGGGTACCCGCCAAAAATCGTTAGTTTTAACACGGCGATGATTTAACCTGGAACTTACTTACTTTCTTAATAAACAAATCACTGCTAAAGAGAGTGTTGTTAAGAGTAACTCATCCAGGAGTCTGACAAATAACCATTAACATAACCATCAACATTTCTCGATGCTCCACAAGCCATCAGGGGAGTCCTCCATCCCACAGGGTGAATTCTTTCTTGAGTGCTGCAGCCAAATGTGGTTCAGCCAGTTTGAAAACTGAGCGAATGGGTAAATAAGCACCACCGCCTTTATGCCAAACCGTACCCACCCATTTAAAAAAACCCTTCCCATCTGAACAATGACCCCACAACAATTTCATACTGCACTGCATGTCAAGACTAGAGAACACCAGCACAGGACAGGAAAAAACCACACAGCCTTTGATTTTAAACAGCTCCAGGCCTCGTGGGCCAGGCTCCCTCTAAGCTGTGGAGACTTGTGAGCAAAAATTCTACATTGTGAGCCACTGGCATTAAAGTTGTGAGTGAGCGATGTGGCTACTGCATAAATTAAGCTTGCTCTGGAGTCATCCTCCCTGAGCTAAGACGAAAATGTGTGAGCTGGAGCCTAAAAAACTGAACTAGATCACACTAACTCAGCTGAGAGGGAACACTGCCCGTGGGTATTTATTTCCTTCATTTATAACCCCACTTTTCTCACAAATAAGGACCCAAAATATCATTCTCCTCCCAGATCTTAGTCCTACATTCTGACTACTACACCACACTGTCTCTTATGGAGGGGATGGAGTAGGGAGGGGACTTTTGTTACAAGTTTAGCAGAAAAGGGGAAGAGAATCATAGAATCATAGAATGTTAGAGTTGGAAGGGCCTTGCAGGCCATCTAGTCCAACCCCTGCACTCTGCAGGAACACAGCCGAAACCCCTACATACCTACAACATACCCAAAAGATGGTTGTCCAGTCTCCTCTTGAACACGTCCAGCGAAGGAGCATCCACCACCTCCCGAGGCAGTCTGTTCCACTGCTCAACCACTCTTACAGTCAGGAAGTTTCTCCTGATATTAAGCCGGTAACGACTCCCTTGTAATTTCCACCCATTAGATCTAGTCTTGCAATCCAGAGCAAGAGAGAATAGATCCACTCCCTCTTCTACATGACAGCCCTTCAAATACTTGAAGACTGCAATCATGTCCCCTCTAAACCTTCTCTTTCCCAGGCTAAACATACCCAACTCCCTCAGCCTTTCCTCATAAGACTTGGACTCCAACCCTCTCACCATCCTGGTCGCCCTCCTCTGGACCCGCTCGAGTTTGTCAACATCCTTCCGAAAATGTGGTGCCCAAAACTGGACATAGTACTCCAGGTGGGGCCTGATCATAGCAGAATACAGCGGAACTACCACCTCCCGTGATCTGGACACAATGCTTCTGCTAATGCATCCTAAGACTGCATTAGCTTTCTTCACAGCCGCATCACACTGCAGGCTCACGTTTAGCTTGTGATCAACCATAACACCTAGATCCCTTTCACATGTGCTGCTGTCAAGCCAAGTCCCTCCCATTCTATAGCTGTGCCTTTGATTTTTTGTACCTAAGTGTAGGACTTTGCACTTATCTCTATTGAAATTCATTTTATTTGTCTCAGCCCACTGTTCCAGCCTATCAAGACCCTTCTGAATCCTGACTCTGTCTTTTTCAGAATTAGCAATCCCACCCAGCTTCGTGTCATCTGCAAATTTGATAAGCATCCTCTCTATGTCTTCATCCAGGTCATTTATAAAAACATTGAATAACACCGGGCCCAGGACCGAGCCCTGTGGTACTCCACTTGAGACTTCCCTCCACGTAGACACAGAGCCATTTACGAGCACTCGTTGGGTACGATTTTTCAACCAACCATGAATCCACCCAACGGTTGCGCCATCCAGCCCACACTTAACCAGCTTATCCTCAAGGATATGATGAGAAACTTTGTCAAATGCTTTACTGAAAACTAGATACACTATATCCACGGCATTGCCAGAGTCAACCATTTTAGTAACTCTGTCAAAAAAGGAGATAAGGTTAGTCTGGCATGATTTATTCTTCATAAACCCATGCTGGCTATTACCAATTAACTCTTTTTGTTCAAGGTGTTCACAGACAGAGCATTTAATAATCTGCTCCAGAATTTTCCCAGGTATTGATGTCAAACTGACAGGCCTATAATTTCCCGGGTCCGTCTTTTTCCCCTTCTTGAAGATTGGGACAACATTCGCTTTTCTCCAGTCTTCCGGCACAACACCCGTACTCCAGGACCTCTCAAAGATTATAGCCAGAGGCTCTGAAATAACATCTGCAATTTCTTTTAGCACCCTCGGATGCAAGCCATCCGGCCCTGGAGATTTGAAAGTATTTAAGGCAGCTAGATGTTCTCTAACCATTTCCTTACTTATTCTGAACTGGCAGTTCCCCTTTCCTTCATATGCCCTGCATTCTTCAGTTTGTATACAGCTCACTTTACGGTTAAAGACCGACGCGGCTTCCGGTCTGGGATCCATGGCGTCCTGACGTGTTCTGGCTTGCTCTCAGAGCTCCCAGAGCATACGGAGGGACTTGACGACAGGGTGGGCTTTATACAGCCCACCGCAGATCTCCCCAGGCAGGGGGGTGACTGGCAGCGAGCATTGGCCTGAGAGGGAGTTGAGATCGGCTGATAGCGGGGCTTTAAAGAGCGTCGCGACCAGCCTTGATCCCCTCCCCCCAAGAAGGCACTTCGGAAATTCTCTACAAGACCCCACCGAGTTGGATTCTCAACATAAGAACGCATGACCCAGACCTCCAAGACATTCTACGGAAACTGATATCAAGGAAACACTGCAATAACAAGACACGGACTTTGAAGGTAACTTTTAAAAATTGCTCACCGGAGACGCGCGGAAGCCGAGAGTAAACAACATCCGATGAAGCGTATGAGCGTGCTGTATCTTTTGTACTAACACCAACTCCGAAAAAGAGCAGCTAAACAGTAAAAAAGGCCAAAAAGCTGGTTTGTTGAACATTCCTGCGGTTGGACTATTGACTTTAAAATAGAAACTAACAGCAAGCCCTGTGAGAATAAGAGTGGAAAAGTACTCTAGCTGCAGCAGAAAACGCCATAACAGGAAGTGACCGCAGACCAGACAAGTAATATCTCCTAGAGAAGTCTAAGGAGGCCGGAAGAAGAGAGGAAACCAGAGGTAAGGGGGACAACTAAGAGTGCCGGACAGGAAGTGTACAACCGGAAGAATCATCTACCATAGAGAAATTGCGCCTGCCATTTTGAGAAGGTCAGAAAAACTTACTTTGATTTTAGCTAAAAGACTTAATAGAAAAAAGTGAAATTAGAGCGATTTAGGTGGGCATAAGAAGGACTTTAATTTGATATATGTTTTAGGTGAATTTTAAACAACGGCTTACGATTTGCGGCAACGACAGAGGGCGAACTCCTGGTCCTCCCCGAAAATGGCGGCTAAAGAGGAGAAAAAACTACAGGGCCTGATGGAAGCCATGGAGAAACGAGTGATGGATGCGTTACAAAAGATGGAAAAAACTCTAGTAACAGAAGTAACAGACTTGAAAAAGGACCTGTCTGGGATTACAAAAGAAATACAGACGCTGAGTAAAAGAGCAGATGAGATGGAGGAAAGAGTGAAGAGAGTGGTATCTAATATTGCTGAGGTTGCTATAGAAAGAGAAAAAGTTAATGTGATGGTCCAATATAATGCAATGCTTAATCATATGCGATTCAGGGGGATCCCTGAAGACAAAAGTGAAAATATCCATTCTGTTATGGTGGATGCTGTTGCAGATTTTTTAAAAATGGAAGAGCAGAAGGTGGCGGCACAGATTGATTTGGTGTACAGAGTCAACTCTGCGATTGCGCAAAGGAAAAAATTACCCAGAGATGTGATTGTCCAGTTCATATCCAAAAAACTGAAGGAGGATTTATTTAAGCAACAATTCCAGGAAGATTTTACAATTGACAACAAGAAAATCATGATATTAAAGGAACTACCCAGAGCAATTCTTCAGGATAGACGACTCTTTAAAGACTTGATTGACGAACTGAAAACAGAAGGCATAAGATACAGATGGGAAATTTCAAAAGGTGTCAGTTTTACATTCAAGCAGAAGAGAGTCACCATCAAATCAGTAGAGCAAATGACCAGATTCATCAATGATAATTTTAAAGACTCTGATAAATAAGTATGATACCAACATGGAGAGTCAAATTATATCATGGAATGTTAATGGGCTTAATTCACCCCAAAAAAGAAAAAATGTTAGACTTTGGTTGGAAAAACAAAAATGTGATATTGTCTGTTTGCAAGAAACACATATTAAAAAACTGATGCTAAATTTTTGATTCAAAAAAGATTAGGAGAGGAGTTTTATTCCCTCTCCTCCCAAAAGAAAAAAGGAGTTGTTATATATATTAAAAAGGAATTGGAACCAAAAGAAGTTTTTAAAGACAATGAAGGGAAGCTTTTGGCGGTGGAAGCCATGCTTCAGAGTAAAAAGACTTTAATTGTCAACCTTTATGCTCCAAATGGTGCGAAGGAAAAAATTTTTCAGGATTTGTGGGAACAGCTACGACAGCTAACCTATGAGCAAATGATATTAATGGGTGATTTTAATGGTACTGTAAATAATGTTATGGATAGAAAATCCCAAAAAGGAAATGAAGACATGGGCAAACTACCGAAAGTTTTTTTTCAATTGGTTAAACACGAACATTTGGAAGATGCTTGGAGAGTTAAAAATCCCAAGGACAAAGAGTACTCCTTTTACTCATCAAGACATGAATCTTTCTCAAGGATAGACATGGTGTGGATGACTGAGAATCTGATCTTGCAGACACGCAAAATTGAGATTCTGCCTAGAACTCTCTCTGACCATAGTCCAGTAAAATGGTCAACATATATTAAAATAAAGAAATTTCGATGGAGACTCAATGAGGATTTGCTGGACAAACAAAATATTGTGGACAAAATAAGGACAGAAACCCAAACATATTTTCAACTGAATTTAAACAAGGATGTACAGACGCAAACGGTATGGGAGGCCTATAAAGCTGTGATGAGAGGACATTTGATTGCAATTAATAATAATGAAAGGAAACAACAATTGAAAATAGATAAAGAGATTATGGAAAATATTTGGAAAAAAGAAGTGGAGCTTAAAAAAAGACCTGGCAAAAAGAAAATTTTGAGAGAATTGAGGATCTTAAAGGAACAATACGAGGCGAGGTTAAACAAAGAAGTATATTGGAACTTGAAAAAATTGCAACAGAAGTCCTTTGAAGGTGCAAACAAACCTGGTAAATACCTGGCATGGCAATTGAAGAAAAGAAGAGAGAACAAAACAATAACCAAATTGAAAGATGGAAATAAAGAAATTTCAGACCCAGGAGGGATCCAGAGGGAATTTTATAAATATTATGCGACACTTTTTCAATCAAAACAAGTGGATCAGCAAAAGGTGCAAAATTATTTATCTAAGGTTAATTTGATGCAACCAAGCCCAGAAATGAAAGCAATATTAAATGCTGTAATAACTAAAGAAGAAATCAGTAAGGCAATAGGAGAGGCAAAGATCTCCAAAGTTCCAGGTCCAGACGGTTTTTCAGCTAAATTTTATAAAAATTTCATGAAGACCTGGTCCCGGTGTTAGAGATCCTTTTAAATGAAATTAGACGAACTGGGAAGATTCCTGGAATGAAGCTGCGATCACCCTTATTCCGAAAGAAACGCAAGATTTAACAAATGTAAAGAATTATCGACCAATTTCACTTTTAAACAACGATTATAAGATTTTTGCAAAAATTTTAGCAGAGCGCCTTAAAGGGTTTTTGAAAGACACTATTGTTGAAGATCAAGCTGGGTTTTTACCAAATAGACAGATAAAAGACAATATAAGGGTTGTTTTAGATGCAATTGAGTATTATGATAAACACCCGGAAAAAGAAGTTGGCTTTTTATTTTTGGATGCAGAAAAGGCATTTGATAATTTGAATTGGGAATTTATGTTTAAAGTGTTAGAGAAATCCCAGATGGGCGCAGAATTTATAAGAATGATTCAATCAATATATAAAGAACAAAAAGCTACGGTGATTCTGAATGCAGAATCAACCGAAGTGTTCCGGGTTAGAAAAGGTACTAGACAGGGTTGCCCCCTGTCACCATTGTTATTTATCTGGATTTTGGAGATTTTGCTGCAAAGGGTGAGAGATGATGATAACATAAAAGGTTTGAATATCAGAGGTTTTTCATATAAACTAAGAGCATTTGCTGATGATATTATGTTTATTGTTGAAGATCCTGTTAATAATATGCCTAAGGTATTTGAAAAAGTAAAAGACTTTGGCGATCTCGCAGGGTTCTATGTAAATAAGAATAAATCCAAGATATTGTGTAAAAATATGATAGGTGCAAAGCAACAAATGTTACAAAATGTGACAGAATGTGAAGTGGTTAAAAAGGTTAAATATTTGGGAGTTGAAATTACAATGAAAAATATTGACTTGTTTAAGAACAATTATGAAAAATTGTGGAGTTTAATAAAGAGTGATTTAGAAAAATGGGAAAAACTTAGACTATCTCTTCTTGGAAGAATTGCCGTTGTTAAAATGAATGTACTGCCCAGGTTAATGTTTTTGTTTCAGACAATACCAATTGTAAAAGATATGAAAGTGTTGGTGAAATGGCAAAGAGAAATCTTTAAATTTATCTGGGCAGGAAAGAAGCCAAGAATTAAAATGAAAATAATGTACGATTCTAAAGATAGAGGTGGCTTCCAAGTCCTGAATTTGCGTTTGTATCATGAAGCTGTATGTATGTCTTGGTTATCTGAATGGGTCAATTTGGAAAATAGAAAACTTTTGGCTCTTGAAGGGCACGATTGCAGATTTGGCTGGCATGCCTATCTTTGATATGGGAAAAATAAAGTTGATTCAATGTTTAAGCACCATTATGTAAGGAGAATATTGTTTGATGTATGGACCAGATACAAGGATACAGTGTCTAATGAGAACCCTTTGTGGATTGTACCAGCAGCAGTTATACACCCTTTTTCAGAACATAAAGGCAATGACTGGTTGAAATACCAAGAACTGTTGCAAAAAGAGGGGAAAAAAATATGTTTTAAAACCAAACAATGAACTAGAATTTGAGTATGGATGGTTACAATATTGTCAAATAAGAGATATTTACAAAAAAGATTGTAAAGAGGTTGGTTTTAGAGCTAAAAATGATGAGTTTGAAAATATCTGGTTGAAAAGAGAGCGAAAAATGATTTCAAAGATGTATAAAACTTTGTTGACTGCATATACTTTGGATGAAACTGTTAAAGAGCAAATGATAAAATGGGCCATAAACATGAACAAAGAAATTCCTATGGAAGCATGCGAGTTTTTGTGGAAAAGATCTTTTAAAATGTCTACCTGTGTTAATGTAAAAGAAAATTGCTACAAGATGATGTATAGGTGGTACATGACACCAAAAAAGATTGCTAATATTAGTATGGATAAGAACTTGAGTAATAAGTGTTGGAAATGTAAAAAAACAGAGGGTTCTTTTTACCATATGTGGTACAGATTTGTGCTCGTGTCTTGTATTCACCCTCAGTAATCTGACCCTCCTTCCATTTCCTGTACATTTCCCTTTTTAGTTTCAGCTCCTCAGAGAGTTCCTTGTTCAGCCACCTTGGCTTCATTACCCATCTCCCACCTTTCTTTCTTACCGGAACACTTTGAGATTGTGCCTTAAGCACTTCATTTTTCAGCATCACCCATCCTTCCTGTGCAGATTTTCCCTTCAGCATTTCCAGCCATGGGATCCTACCTATTAGATCTCTGAGTTTATTGAAATCAGCTTTCCTGAAGTCCAGGATATGAGTTCTGCTACGTCCTGGTTTCACAGTCTTCTCTATGTCAAATTCCAAGCTGACATGGTCACTATTCCCCAAGGAACCCATCACCTTCACTTCATCAACCAGTTCTTCCCTGTTAGTCAGAATTAAATCTAGGATAGCAGATCCTCTGGTTCCCACCTCCACCTTCTGAGAGATGAAGTTGTCCTCAAGGCTATTCAAGAATCTGCGGGATGTCCCATGTCTAGCAGAGTTAGATTCCCAGCAAATATCTGGATAGTTAAAATCTACCATAACCACTACATCCTGTCTCTGTGAAAGTTTAGCAAGCTGCTGTACAAATGCATTATCCTGTTCCTCCGGTTGATTTGGAGGTCTGTAGTATACTCCCACAACAATATCCCCTTCTTTTCCCCCCTCTATCCTTAGAGTGGGATTTCCCATAGGGATCACAGGAGCAGCAACTATTTAGCACTTTTAATTTGTGCTGTATTGTCCATCGGCCCTTTCAGCCGTCCTAGAAACAGGTATCTATCGTTGCTGTTTTACACATCAGAAAACACAGCACAAGGCCAACGGCACAGAGGCAGAAGCGACATCTCCCAGACCCAGATAAAACTCTGCTGCCCCAGCCCTTGCACTCTACAAACTTCCCAGACCTCTCCAAAGTTCTATTCCCCCCCCCCAGCCCCCGTCAAGAAACTGCTTAACAAGCCTTGATCTAGCCAGAGCTAACCAGCCTTCAGAGGACAGAACCTGTTCTCTCTGCCTTGGGGCGGGTTAGATTTCATTCCCAATCTGTTTTAAAAACTGGACTGTTTAATTGTCTGTGTATACAAAATATCAAGCAATTTCTAAATCAGACACGCTTCCGCTGTGACACCAAGACCTCACAGAGCTGGCAAATTAAAAGAGTAACTAATGCCGCACTGAGAGAATATCTGTGTTTGCTGGAGGTGAAGGTGCTTCTGAGCACATGCAGAGATTCTTTCCAAGTCAACACAGTCACATCAGCCTCATCATGACCAGCATATGCACTGGATCATCACTCCTTCCTATTTTTCCATTAAGAACTAAAACAAGAAGACAAGCAGGAAGTCTATCTGAAGCAAGGAGATCAAACACACATTCCCATATAAAATACTCCCTCAAAATAAAGAACAATGCACCTTAGGAAAAAAGGCTCAACCAGAAGCTTCTGACTGATATGTTTTATAATCAAGGAATGCTTTATCTAAAGCTTTTTATTTTATTTTATTCCCCATCTGAGGTATAAAATGGCACAATCCAAAGACTCCTCAATTGGGACCAACTGCACACTGGTTTTAACTTTAACTCAAAAGGATGAAAGAGAATCCCAAACTAGGAAGCACTGGAGGGGGGGGAGAGTAGGTTTTTATACCCCGCTTTTCTCTACATGAAGGAGTCTCTAGGCAGCTTACAAGCACCTTTCCCTTCCCCTCCCTACAACCGCCACCCTGTGAGGTCGGTGGGGCTGAGAGAGCTGTGACTGACCCAAGGTCGCCCAGCTGGCTTCATGTGGAAGAGGAGTGAGGAATCCAAGCCGGTTCTCCAGATTAGCATCTGCCTCTCTTAACCACTACACAATGCTGGCACAGGCTCCCCCATGGGAAGGCAAACATGCCCATGATAAAGATGGAGGGGTGTTTTAAATCACAGGTTTACTTAGCAGAAGAGATACAGACATCAAAAATTCAAAAGATCAATTTTGGGATTAAAATAGATAAAAAATATTTTTAAAATCATCCTGTCTGTTGTTAGGTTCTGCCATGTGCACTCAGACAAAGTTGGAAGTGGGGCCGGTTCCAGATTTTGGGGGGCCCAGGGCAGAGATTTCCCGGGGCTCCTTCCCACCCACTCACCCATGTGTCTCACTGGATGGATTTTACAGATGCTCAGCACCCAAGAAACATGTACTGCAGAACAGATGAAAAGCAGTCCCTGGACTGTACTGGCTAAATTTGCAGATGACACAAAGTTGTTCAGGATGGTGAGAACCAGGGAGGATTGTGAAGCACTCCAAAGAGATCTTTCGAGGATGGGCGAGTGGGTGTCAACGTGGCAAATGGGGCCAAGTGCAAAGTGATGCACATTGGAGCCAAAAATCCTAAATATAAATACACATTGATGGGGTCCAAACTGGCAGAGACTGACCAAGAGAGAGATCTTGGAGTCGTAGTAGATAACTCAGTGAAAATGTCTGGACAGTGTGCAACTTCAGTAAAGAAGGCCAACGCTACGCTGGGGATTATTAGGAAGGGAACTGAGAACAAATCAGCCAGTATCATCATGCCCTGTATAAATCAATGGTGCAATCTCATTTGGAGTACTGTGTACAGTTCTGGTCACCACACCTCAAAAAGGATATTATAGCACTGGAAAAAGTGCAGAAAAAGGCAACTAGAATGATCAAAAGTTGGAACACTTTCCCTGTGAAGAAAGGTTAAAGTGCTTGGGGCTCTTTAGCTTGGAGAAACGACAGCTGAGGGGAGACGTGATCAAGGTTTATAAGATTATGCATGGGATAGAGCAGGTAGATAAAGAAGTACTCTTCTCCCTTTCTCACAATACAAGAACTCACGGGCACTCAATGAAATTGCTGAGCAGTTGGGTTAGAACAGATAAAAGGAAGTACTTCTTCACCCAAAGAGTGATTAACACATGGAATTCACTGCCACAGGAGGTGGTGGCAGCTACAAGCATGGACAGCTTCAAGAGGGAATTAGATCAGCATATGGAGCAGAAGTCCATCAGTGGCTATTAGCCACAGGATATAGACAGGAACTCTCAGGCTGGGGCAAGTGATGCACTGTATTCTTGGTGCTTGGGGGGTTCAAAAGCCAGTAAACCCAAGCATTCTTGCAGTAAAGATAAGCTTTATTGGAATACAGTGCTACAACCCACAGTAACAAGGTTATTGTCAGGAATGGCGGGGCATATTGCTCAGGCATAGTTATAGTGTGATGCAAAAGCGCAACTAGCGAATGAACTTTTAGCGCGCGCGTGGGAAACTCCCGGTGGGAGGATTACTTTAATGGTCGGGAGAACGCTCCCCCCACCCCTCGGATTCACAGGACTGGAAAATTCCCGTAGACACAAGAATAGCCCAAAGCCTGTACTCAAGGCCACCGTGATAAGACTGAGCAGCAGTAGCGAGGCTCCCACGTTGTAGCTGGCAATGCTACGCAAGCGCATAAGCAGAGACAAGATAGTGTGGATTCAGTGTGAAACTATACTCAAGTTGCCATTTCTGACAGTGAAACAGGGGGAGGGCTTCTAGTGTCCCAGCCCCACTGGTGGACCTCCTGATGGTACCTGGTATTTTTGGCCACTGTGTGACAGTTTTGGACTAGATGGGCCATTGGCCTGATCCAGCATTGGCTTCTCTTATGTTCTTATGTACCATGTCAGATATAGGTGTATTGGGGGGGGTGATGGTGCATGACTGAATAACCCCCACACAGATGTAAGGAAGCAGAGTTCTAAATGTACTGCCCCCAACAGAATATGTAGCTAGCAGATTGCTTTAGAGTAGGAAAATGAACCCTTTGCCTTTGACATGGCTCCATGGGAAATGTAGTTTAAGGACTCTTAGGTCATATGACCTAGAATAGCTCATTCTATTGGTATAGATAAGCCCCTTTCCTGCAGCTTTGCAAGCTCAGGAAAAGTCTCTTCCATGTTCCTTATTGCATCTAACCTCTTTACTGTCAAGGAGATGCGTGAAATCAATTCCTTTCCTGTGCAAGATCTGAGAAAATAGACTCTGCCCTCAAGCAAGATGAACTGTATTATCCTGCCTAGTGAAAGAACTTGAGTTCTAACCTCTGAACCTTTCTGCAGTAGAATACAAATCAGTTTTTCTATGAGTTACTTTCTTGGACGGTGAGCTGCCACTACCTGGTAAACAGACTTAATCCTCTCCAGTCTAAACCCCAGAATACTAATCTACCCTATTCCCCTAGCCTTGTACGTTGAGGAAAAGTTTTGTGCCGGATATACAGTTCATGTGATGGTTGCCAGCACAGACACAGCTGTAGCCCTTGTCCACTAGGAGAGACATCAGCTTTTGATCTGCTACACAGAGGATGCTAAGAAATCCTACAATGATTTCAATGAGCGCAATTTTTGCAGAGGAAAAAAGAACCGGGGATGTTATGCCTATACAAAGGAGACTGCAAAAACACCAAGTGGGAAACTGCTCATTACACGGCTTGTCCCAAGAACAGTATGGAATACAAATAAGGAATTCAGTCCTTGAATACTCTGGATTGTCCTAATATCAACACGGTGGAGGAGCTGGAGTTCAATGGAAGACCACCTGGCTCCGGGTTTGATCCTTTGCATCTCTAGTTAAAAGGATCAGGTAGGAGGTGATGTAAAAGACCTTCCGCTGAGGCCCCAGAGAGCTGTTGCCCGTCTTAGTACACAGCACTGGCCTTAACAGACCACTAGTCTGACTTTCAGTGCAAATTCCAGTACTATTTGTCCTGCTTTTTAAACCTGCTCACCTGTACTTGGCTGATCAGTAAAGCAAATTATGCCATAATGTAGCACCCCACCCCACCCCCCAAAGCCCAGAAAGACAGAGATGAGGCACACCCTGCTTCAGGGGAAGATCCAACTCCGTCACGGCCTGTGAGGAGGCCCATTCTTGAGACACACTGCCACACGCATTACCTGTACGACGTCTCTCCTCACATTCACAAGGTACAACCAGTCACTGAACCTCGGGTAGCTGTTCAGCTCCACTGTTCTGTCGTTCAGAGGAACATTCAGCTTGCACTGCAGCTGGCTACCAATATAGCGGACAAGCTTCACCTGTCAAAACAGGAATAAAAAGATTAGAGTGGTGTAGAGCAATAGCCAAGAATGTGCACTGATAAGCCAGGCAGCCACTGTTTCAAAATCTGTTTCTCCCATGAATCCACCAAGACAGATGTCAGTAAAATGCTATTCTCAAGATCTACAAAATTCAGGGATAATATACCCCCATCATATGCCACTGTGTGACACAGAGTGATGGACTGGATAGGCCATTGGCCTGATCCAGCATTGGCTTCTCTTATGTTCTTACCTCTCCTTATAAATAATTATCTTTTTGTTTCGCAAGATTCCATGCGATCCCATTGGCTGTAAAATGCCCTCCCTCAGCCATTGGCCCATCAGCCGCCACTCAAGAGTACTCGCGTGCCATTGGCCGGGTGCTGGGTCTGCTCCTCTTCCCCACCCACTCCCCCTGGCAGACAGCTCTCTCTCCTAAGGAAGACAGTTCTCTTGACTCCTGGGAGGGACTGTCCCCTCAGTGGCTGTTGGTAGGCAGCCAAGCTTGGTTCTGTGAGTAAAAAAACAAAGGACTTTCAGCATAACCCCCTCCCCAATGGCCACTTTCCTGTCAGAATAAATGGAAAAAGGCTCTCTCTCCTGCTTAGCTTCAGCATGGCTGGCTGGCTAACGAGGTGGGCCAGCGACTATCAAACCATTCTCTTCAACTCCCCGCTGTGCGGCTGACTTTCCCCTAGGGCTGCCAATCTCCAGGTGGGACCTGGAGATCTCCCACTGTTACAATTGATCTCCAGATGACGGAGATCAGTTCCCCGGGAGAAAATAGTTGCTGTGGAGGGTAGACTCTATGGCATTATACCCTGCTGTGTCCTTCCACCCCCCCCAAATGCTGCCCTCCACAGGATCCACCCCCCAAATCTTCAGGTATTTCCCTAATCAGAGTTGGCACCTGTACTTTCTCCTCTGTCAGTAAAAGGCCCTTTCCACACCTATGTTGGCCTTTGGGAGAAAACTCATTGGACCCAGTCCTGATCAGGTTGCCAACTCCAGGTGGGCAATTCCTGGAGATTTGAGGGATGGAGCCTGGAGAGGGTGAGGTTTGAGGAGGGGTGGCACCTCAGACAGGTCCGATGCCATAGTCTCCACCATCCAATCCAGCCACTCCCTCCTGGGGAACCACTGTTACCAATCTCCAGGTGAGGGCTGGAGATCACTCAAAATTACTACTGCTCTTCAGGTAGCAAAGATCAGTTCCTCTGGAGAAAATGATGGACTCTATCATTATACCCTGCTGAGATTGCCACAGAAATTGTCACTGAACGCCCAAAGCCGGGGCACTCTCCCAGAGCCTCTTTCTAGAACCCATTGTTTTTCTTTCCACAACGGGCCTTATTCCTAGTATAATATAAAGCTGACATGGTGGGAAAACCTCCAACTCCAAGCTAGATTTGTTAAAGACGCTGTAATAGGCTTCCAAGAGACTAAAACTCAGTTAGATAAAATTTGGTTTTCATCAAGCGATAAAATAATTCAGAAATTTTATAGATTTTTATTAGATGAGCACATGCAAGATGAAACGGTTAAAACAATTATGATTGCTTGGATGAGAGATATAGGGTACAATATTGGTATGGATAAATGGTTAAAAATGTGGAAGACTGTTAAATATATGAGGGCTACCAACTACAAAGAAAATATTTACAAAGTATTTCATAGATGGTATTGGTCTCCTGACAGAATAGCTAAATGTCATCCTAATGCTTCAAAAAACTGTTGGAAGTGTAAAGTCAATGTAGGAACATTCTTTCATATGTGTTGGCATTGTGGAAAAGTGCATAGCTTTTGGTTGATGGTGCAAAAGATAATATCAGAAATAATGAATATGAATGTCATTTTAACTCCAGAAATGGCTTTGTTAAATATAATCCCAGAATATTATGATCAAAATGATTCATATATGATGATATATATTTTAAGAACTGCTAGAATTTTGTTAGCTAAATATTGGAAGTTAGAAAAGACCCCCCCCCCCAAGAGAGGAAATAGCATATAAGTTGTTAGATATTGTAGAAATGGATAAACTGAGCTTGATACTTCAAGGGAAGGATGATAAAATACATGTTAAAAGATGTTCAAGAGTATATTAATGAATGGACAAACAACATATGGAAAAAATAGACTCAAGTGTATATAATGTTTATTAGGTATAATATTGTATATTGTGAAAAACTTATAAATAAAATATTTAATAAAAAAGGAAAAAAGAAAAGAAGCCAGTTTCATGCATTTCAGCCTGTGAAATCATACAGGCCACAGGATTTCATTTTCAGGAGGAAGATTTTTTAAAATGAAAGCATGTACTACATTCAAGTCATCACTGTGACTATAATTAAGATCTTAATATGGGCAGGCAAAGAATTTTTAAAGGAAAAAATAATTTCCTCAAACAGACAGGGCTGGATGATTAAAAGAACAAAAGTCAGAGGACTCTAGTCGCTAGGTAGCAGGCCATATAATGCAGTTTGTTTCCATTTGAGCTCTGGGTTGGATCAGAGAGAATCAGGGCCAAGACTCTTGGGAACCCCGCAATTAGAATCAAGTTCTCAAGATTTTGAATTTTTCACCCCTGCCGTTTCAATCCCAACATCCTTCATTCAATGCTGCTTCTCCCTTTTGGCAATCAAAACCTTAATTCTTTATTTCTGTCCATATTTTGCTGCACTTGTGTCAAATTCTGCTGCAAAATCAACACATTTCTCAATATTACATGTGTGCAAAGAAATCATCAATTGATAAACCTACAAACAACTGTATTGTATGCATTAACTAACATATAAAAAGTCATATCACAGCCACCCATAACAGAAAAGAATCTATGAAACCAGAACAGTGAAGCACTGAGAACCAAAACTATTGACATGAATACAAATACATTTTAAAAGAAACTGAATAGGGAACGCTCGCTCGTACCTTCTGGGGCCTCCCACTCCACCTTCTTGTTGATAATTCAAATCAATCAAGTTACTCCCCCCCACTCAAAACATTTGGATTCATTTACATGAACTGACGCAGCAAAGAAGGCCCCACCGCCATGGAAATGAGATCTTCCTCAGCCAGAGTAACAGGTTGAGCACTAGACCATGCTCAGGTTCAGCAAGTTGAGCAATACAGGATGGGGATGTCTTCTAGCGAGACAGCAAGCCAATCCTCTAAGCAAGCTTATCAAATCCAGGCACCGATTGGACCTTGAGCATACTTGGCATTTTATTCATTTATTTTAGTTATACCTAGGGCTGCCAATTCTATCTGCCGCTCAGCTGGTGGGGGGGCCATAACCGCAGGGGAGGAGGCATAGCCCAGCGTGGCAGTGATGTCACTGACAATGTCCCTTCTGGCATGCACTGGAAGTGATGTTATTATGTTGCCCGCAAAGTTGCACAGTTTGGTATTTAGGCAAAAAAAGTTGTCCCTGCCCCCCGCCCCTGGCAACCCTATTTCTACCTCACTTTTCTCCCCAATGAGGACCGAAGTCGCTTACATCATTTGCCTCTCCTCCATTTTATCCTCACAACAGCCCTGTGAGGAGGGTGTGACAGGCCCAAGGTCACCCAGCAAGCTTCCATGGCAGGGTGGGCAGGGAGCAGGGACTTCCAAAATTACAAATCCCAAAACTACATCGTCGCCACTACCCAGGGTGCTCACTACTTTCACCTCATCAACCAGTTCTTCCTGTTGGTAAGAATAAAATCCAAGAGAGCAGATCCCCGTTTCCCCCTCCACTTTCTGGGAAATGAAGTTGTCAGCAAAACAAGTCAGGAATTTATTGGACCTTTCATTTTTAGCGGAGTTGGACTTCCAACAGGTATTTGGGTAATTGAAATCTCCCATGACCACCATGCCCCGTCCCTTTGAGGACTTCGTAATCTGTTCTAGGAGTGTCTCATCCAAGTCCTCTGCCTGGCTTGGTGGTCTATACCAGACCCCCATCATGATATCAGTATTATTTCTTACTCCTTTTATGTTTACCCAGAGACTCTCAACTGGAGTCTCAGATTCACGTATTTCCTCCTTCGCATATAATGTGACTCCTCCTCCCTTCCTTATTTGTCTGTCAGTGAGGCAGTAGGTCAAAAGGTCATGACTGACCACCTCAAACGCTGCTGTGAGATCCAATAAGCAACAGCAGCACCAACCTGCCTCAGTCTAGCTGTCTGCAGAGACCGTCTGTAAGGGTGACCAGCAACGTCTCTGTCCCGTGGCCGAGGCGAAAACCAGACTGGAAGGGGTCCAGTGCTAATGTATCACCCGGGAAACCCTGGAAACGCTCGGCTGCCCCTCTTTCAATTACCTTACCCAGATTCAAGGACCAAACAGGAATAACAAGCTTAGTTTATATGGTTATCATTTGTTCAGGTTCAATTCCAGGGGGGGAAACATAGTGAAGGAAATGAATATGTCAGATTGGAGATGGATGGGCAGATGTATCCTTCTTAATTGTGGAAAGCTGAGAGTAATTAACTGAGAACCTGCCATTATGCTCCATCTGTCTCTTCTCAAGCATGGAGGAGACCTTACAGCATCTTCTTCTTTGAAGTGGGGCAATTGACTGTGTAGAGTTATCTCCCCTGTCCGCAGACCAGAGAAATACATTCCATTCTACCATTCCAAATTACACTATACTATTCATTATGTTACATTACAATCTACTATTCTAATCTATTATTCCAAATAAGAAATAAAATACAATAAAAAGGACATATGGCACTTCTGAGGGATTGGTGAGAACACAGATGTAAGAGCTGAATGAGGGTAGCATATGTAGTGAGATACGAAGCCAACATCCCTGTTAAGTCCTGGGGATTCCATTATTCTGAGTGTTGTTATAATTTGCAACTCACAAATTTCCCTTTCTAGCCTGTTCCTGAAATTCCTTTGCAATAAAACAGCTACTTTGAGGTCACCCATTGAATGTCCTGGAAGGTCAAAGAATCATACATAGAATGTTAGAGTTGGAAGGGACCTAGCAGGTCATCTAGTCCAACCCCCTGCAGTCTGCAGGAAAGAGTTGAAGGTTGACGAGTTCTCCTACAGCTTTCTCAGTCTAGTGATTTTTGATGTCAGATTTGTGTCCATTTATTTTATTTATTTATTTATTTATTTATTTATTTATTTCATTTCTACCCCGCCCTCCCCGCAAGCGGGCTCAGGGCGGCTTACAGTGAGGCAACCAAGTGCCAAGACAAATATCTTAAAAACATATAAAATCGCTAAAACGTTTCAACATCATAAATGCTCTACAGCTGTTCTATTATCTCGATCCGATGGCGTCAGATGGTAATTTAAACACATTTATCCTTTGGCGTAGGGTTTGACCTGTTTGCCCTATGTATAGGACAGAAGGGGACTGCTGGCATTTAATTGCATCTACAATGTTAGAATACGAGCAGGTGAATAAGCCTGAGATGGCGCAGTTGATGTTGTTAGGTCCAGTGATTGTGTTGTCTGGACATATGTGGCAGCAAAGTCGGCATCTGGATTTATTGCAAGCTCTGATACCAGTGCCCATATTGAAATTGGATGTTATATTGTTGTGAGTCAGAAGTTTTTTGAGATTGGGGAGGCTGTCTGTGTGCAAGAAAAGGTTTGCTCCCCAATACTCTTTCACAATACAATAATACAACGTCTAATTTGAACATGGTCACTGGTACCAGAGCTTGCAATAGACCCAGATACCAACTTTGCTGCCACAGACACCCAGACAAGAAGATCACTGGACTGACAGCCTTTACTCCTGCGCAAGCATATCAGAAGCCCCCCTCCATCCCCCAAAGCCCCAAGAGAGAACGGCAGCTGCACTTTGCATCAGCATCTCTGAACTGCTTTCCTGCACCCTGGGCTGGCACTGAGTCAACCCGCTACTTTCTGGGGTAACGCTGGGTTTCTCACATCCCACACAGTTACTTTCTCAGATCTCCAAACTGGCTTGCTAGAATTTTAATGGGGTTTATAAGAGAAGGAGGGAGGGGGAAAGATTTCTGGTCTGATACAGCTGAAAGCAAAAGATTCCACATCAAGAGCAGCAAGGCAGCAGAGTCAAAAACAGAACACACGGACCATGCCTTCACAAGAAGCAAACTGAAAAAGGAGCTCTGAAAAAATACTCAAAGCAAAAGCCCTCTGCTGGATCAGACAAAAGGCCCACCAAGACCACAACCTAATTTCCCACGGTGGCCCAACCAACTACCACTGGAAAGGCCGTGAGTTACAGCCCTGCTGTTTTCTACCTTTATCTACAACTCTGAGACACACTACTTCTGAACATGAAAATTCCGTTTAACATACAACACACTTATACCCTGCCATAACTGTATCTAAACCAACACTGGAGTTTGTGCCAGCTAGAATGAGAGTGTGCGACAGGCCCAAGGTTCCCGCAAGCTTCCACGGGAGAGAGGGGATTAGAACATGGGTCTCCCAGACACCCTAACCACTACCCCTCACGCAATTCTGCCAGCAAAGACATATTTCCTTTTGTCTGTCCTCAGTCTACTGGAAATCCACTTTACTGGATGACCCCAAATTCTGGTGTTTGGAAAAAGAGAAAGGGAGAGAAATACACTTAATCCACTTTCCCCACACTTTCTATATTTTATGAACCTCATTCATGTCTCCTTTAACCTCATGTCCTTATTCTAAAGAGACCCGCAAGTGCCTTTATAATTCCTTACACTGACCACACTCAAATGCTGTGAATCTATGGCTGATCTATCCTGCACACATATGAAGCTACCCTACACCAAGCTGTTAGCAACAAGACACCCTTCTTCTGATATCACCCCCCAAATCATTTCTGTACTGGGACCAAGATGGAGCTGGAACAAGCAGAATGGACTCTGGCCAGAGGCAAGCCTGGGAAACTATTTTGGGTAGGTGACTCCGGGTCGCTGACTTGCTAATGGATCTCTCCCCACCCTAAACGAGATACTCAATCTCAAAATTGGGTTTCCTGAGAACCCCTCCCCGCGCCTGGTCTTGCTTTCCCTTACTCACCCACCTTAATTAATGGGCTAGTCATATAGTCCAATAGCCTCTCCCATCCCATATTCAGGGCTCATCAGAGAAACAGTAGCAGCTTTAGTTTACACTGAGCAGCTTCATCAGAAAACATTAACACTTTCAGTCTACACCCAAAATCTTATCAAGCAAATCATCACGGGTTTCCCCCAGTCTTTGTCCATTTATGAGAAAGTCATCGAGCCTCTCACAAGACATAGTTTTACCCCTGAAAAGCCAATCATAGTATTTCTTTACGGGCACACATGTCAGACGGCCTCAGGGTGAAATTCTGCTACATCTGGACACACTCTGCCCATCACGAAGTGTGCATGTTCCCTCAGCACCAAGCATCGCACCCCTGTTCACTTGCAAGTCTCCTCATTTTCTCCAGGAAACAATGGTTGGTTCCCTCTCAACTTCTGCAGATCTAGACCTCCAGGACATGGTAAATATTGCCCTCCCTGAATCACTTTCCCCACTACTTCCTTTTATTTTCCTCTTTTAGATAGTTCGTGTTTCCTTGTGTGCTTTGTATGTATGTTCAGGGCCGGACCATCATAGACAAATTTTAGGCACTTGCCTAAAGCACCCCCTGCTGGTGGGCACCAGAATGGCCTGCTGCTGCCCGGCCCGGCCCCTCCCTCGCCTCAAAGCCCTGCCACTCTGATCGTCGCCTGGCTGCCTGTGCACTTCAGTGCCTGTGCAGCCAGTGCTCCTCCTTCGTCATCACTGTCGCCCTGCCCAACCCAGCTGGGCTCCACCCCACCCCACCCTTCCCTCGCCTCACCAAACAAAAGCCCTGCGGCTGCACACTGCCCCACTCGCCCGCTGTTCCAGTGCCCGTGTACATGTGCTCCGTTGTGAAGCCGCCGAGGCTGAGCACAGGCTGCACACACCACCTGTCAGCTGGCCGCTGCTGCTCTGCCGTGCCTCCTGCCTGCCCAGTCATGAATTTTGAAGGAATCTGTGCCCCCAGCCCCAGCACTTACTCCTCAAGAGCCTTTCGGCTGGAGATGCCAAAGACTATAACCAGGGGCCCACTGCATGGTGCAGTGGTTAGAGTGCTGGACCAGGATGCAGGAGACACAGGTTCAAATCCTGACTCTGCTGCAGAAGCTTGCTGGGTGACCTTGGACTAGTCACACACTCTCAGCCTAACCTACATTGTTGTAAAGATAAAACAGAGAGGAGAACAATGTAAGCTGCATTCTTCCTATCAGGCAGAAAGGTGGGGTATAAATAAAGTCAATCAATCAATTCTAAGTCATGGATTCTACTAATGAGATAAAGGGAACACTGCACATGGAAATTTGGGTTTCCAGATGTCTTCATTAGCAAGCCCCCTTGTCTCTTCTCCCTCCCCCATGCACATTTTTCCATGGATTAGTTGTGAAGTGGCACAGACAACTTGGAGTTGGTGTCAAACCAAGAGCCCACAGCAGAGGCCAGACCTGAACACAGCTATGAATGGTCTGTGACTGGAGCCCCCGGGGCTCTTTGTCCCTCTCATACTTTGGCTGGCCAAACACGCAGCGCAATATGCCTGTGGTGGATCTACATGCACACCACGATGGCTTCCTGCAAGCCAGCCCCAAGATAGCGGTGGCAGGGTGGCTCCCACAAGACCAGGCCAAGCTTCTGGTGGCTGGTGAGCATCCAGGCTAAGGAGGACTGTCACACACCTCCTGTTCCAAGAGCAAGAGAAATGGCTTGCCATTGAAACCTGTCGTCTCTTTGCTGCTTCCTGACTCCACAGGCAGCCGTCTTGAGAGGCAGGGAGAGAAAAGATGCCTAGCCCCTCGTTCACATGAAACAGACAGGGAGTACAGGGGGGAATTCCTCTAAATTTGGTAGGTGGCACAATGCCAGCATCCCTGAGTGTTTACTTAGGGTGGTTCTAGTCGCCTACTGCACAGGTACAGAGTTCATGGCAGCTGTAACACGACTTCACTGTCAGAAGAAGATTTGCCTTGGGTTGTGTGGCAGAACATGCCTGCTCTGGCCTGCAGGCCCCACATTCTGCACTGCCCTCCATGGGGTTGCCAGTTCCCTGGAGGGAACTCTTTTACTCCTCAGTAGCTACCGCCACGACCTGATCAGGACCTCAGCTTCCCTCCCCAGCAAAAAGGACCTCCCGCTGGCCCAGCACCTGGCTACCGCAGGAACAGCCTCCTGCTCGGCGCAGCCCTGGGGGAACAGCCAGTTGCCAGCTGCTTGCCATCCCCCCTCCTGGGGCTCCCCTTTAAAATAGTGTGTCTGAGACAGTGGGGGTCTATGTGGCACAGAGAAACACTTCCAGAATGAAAACTTTGAAGTATTTATTAAAAAGAAAATGTTTACAAGCATATTCTTAAGCACCGTGCCAGACTGAAGCAAGGAAGAACAAAAGAAATTGGTTTTAACAATCCGTGTCTCCTCCCCCCTGACAGCCCAAGTCAAGGCTTCTTTTCCTGTTGTCTCCAGGAAGTCCCTGTCTAGCCAGTTTGGTGTAGTGGTTAGGTGTGTGGACTCTAATCTGGGAGAACCAGGTTTGATTCCCCACTCCTCCACCTGCAGCTGCTGGATGACCTTGGGCAAGCCATAGTTCTGTCAGAACTGCTCTCTCAAGGGCAGTTCTGGAAAGAGCTCTCTCAGCCCCACCTACCTCACAGGGTGTCTGTCGTGGGGAGGGGAAGGGAAAAGAGTTCGTAAGCCGCTCTGAGACTCAGAGTGAAGAGTGGGGTATAAATCCAGTCTCCTCCTCCTCCTCCTCTTCTCACCTCCACCTCTACTCCCTGCTGGGAGAAGGGGGGGAGTGAACTGGCCCACCCCATTGTCTTTAGCAAGAACCATTAATGTTTCTTGAGAGATGCGTCTGGGAGGCCATGGGCTAATCCCCCCCCCCAATGTTTGTTCTTAACTCAGAGGGGGAAAACGGGTTAAATGCACAGCGAAGCCCTGCTCGTTGCCGACCTCCCAGGGGACTAGGCATTTCTCCCCAGGTTGCTTTCAAGAGGACTTAACAGCAGCCTTGCCACGTGGTCCCACAACATTCTGTTTCCCATAGCAGCTGACGCAAGGTCCTGGAAGGTCCACACAAGGGGCACCACGGCCCCAGCTTCCCGGTCTTGTTATTCAGAGAGGCATACTCCCTCAAGCCTGGAATCTCCCCCTAGAAACTAAAATGACTTAACTAAGGCAATCGTACTTTGGTCACATTATGAGAAGATGGGACTCCCTGGAACAGCTGAAGGCAGCGGGAAAAAAGGAAGGCCCAGCAGGAGATGCAGTCTGTAAAGGAAGCCACTGTGCTCCGTTTGCGAGACTGTCAGTGACAGGATCTTTTGGAGGTCATTAGTTCATAAGGTCACCAGAAGCCCCTTGAGAGCCTCTAACACGGAGGCCCCATTAAGCCATCATGACCCCGCCCCCCCCCCCGAATGTGCCTAACTCCATTTTAAAGCCATGCATGCTACTGGCCCACCTGGGGCAGCTATCCTGGGGCAGCGAGCCCCACAGGCTTTGAGAGAAGCATTCACTTTTGCCCGTGCTGCCCATCAGCTGCAACAGAGCCCTCTGGAGGCTGGTCTACCACAGCCAGTGTTGCCTTCTCTGGCTGGCAGCAGCTCTCCAGCGTCTCACGCAGGCTGAGGCCTCGCACTTCCCCTACCACCAGATCTGTTTCACTGCCACGCTGCCTTCACAAGCCACATTCTGCATTAGGGCTTACAGGGCTCTCTCTTGTGCTTGCCTTCTTCTCCAGTTCTGCAGCCCAAGCCCTGCCACGTGGCTCACTGGAGGTCTTGGCTGTCCGACTGGATCTCTTTGCGCGTTTCGTAACCTGCTTTGAGTCCCAGTGAAAAAAGGCAGGCTAGAGACGAAGCAAATCAAAAAATAGCCCACCGCTCTTCAGCCTCTTGCGAGTCCACGGTGCTTTCTTGTGCCATCACGCGACTGGGCCTCCCAACAGCCGTTCTCCAGGGTCTCGGTCAAAGATCAGATACCCAGCCAAGAGCCTTTAACTTGTGATGCCAGGGACCAAGGCTCTCTCTAAGCTGTAGACTCTTGCGAGCAAAAAACTACTTTGTGAGCTCCTGGTATTGAAGTTGTGAGCAAGTGATTTGGCTACTGCATAACTTAGTTTGCTCTGGAGCCACCCTTTGTGAGCTAAGTGAGCCAGAGGCTAAAAAATTGTGAGCTAGCTCACACTAACTCAGCTTGGAGGGAACACTGCCAGGCACTGAACTGGGGGACCTGCCACTGAGCCACAGCCCTTCCTGCCGAAGCAAAGCAAATAACTGTAATGAACCTCCCTTCAGCTTCATCCGCAAACTCTTTCCTTTGGTGGGGGGAGGCAGATGGAAACGCACCCCCACACAGACTGCCCTGAGATTCAGAGCACCGATTTTGAAGCACAAGGGACATTCGAAACTCAGACACCGTAAACATGATGTTCTGGCCGGCGCCTTGGCATTACACAGCACCGCTTCTGCCTGGGCCAGTCAGTTTTCGTTGGACTTTGACACCAAACCGGCAAAAGGAAAAATGAGAGACAGCTGATTGTTTAACCTGAAGGCAAAGTTTAAACACGCAAAGGGAAGTGGATCAGTGACTGTTTAGAGGAAAATAAGTGGGTTTATTAAAGAAGAACAAACTTCTATAGAACACAGAAGAGAGAGGACCTGAACTGTCTAACCCAACTGCTGAAGGAGGAATGACAACATCCGAAGCTCTGCAGGAGCAGGAAGTCTCCAGAAGAGCCAATCAGGAGACAGGAAGGACATCACTGGAAGATGTGGGAGGTCCCTGGTCTAGCTCTGCTGGTTAGCAGTCCTTCAGCTGTCCCCCTGGAGAGTGATTTTCCTGACCCCCTTCGTAAGGCTGCACTACAGACCTTGCATTTGCTAACATAACCAAGACAGATGCAACAGCCTCTCCCAGTCCGGCTGATTGGCCTGAGCTCTTGCAATGCGGGTAAATCCCTTCCTCCAGGGGTGCCTCTGGCAACCCGAAAGGGAGGGAGATCACTGGGGCAGCCAAGAGGACAAGAGGCCCAAATCCTGGCAGACCAGGAAGCCTGGAGGGCCCGGGGAGGCAAGCAAGGGAGAAGACGGGGGCGGCAGAACCACACCTGCTCCCAACCAGTGTCTTATGTCTCCTCTGAATGTGGGGGTGCAGGAGAGGGAATCATGCCCCCCCCCGTGGCAGGTCTCAGTGCCCTTGGCATTCGAGCCCCTTTAAACCCCCCTTTCCCACCCATCACGCTGCCCCATCTTTGAACCTTAACCAAATTCAAGGCCTTGCAAAAAGAGTACAAGGACTGAAATCTTGAGATTTGCTTCAGCACCTCAACCATCAGGCAACTGCATTCGGATCCGGACCAGCCGCATTCTGCTGACTTAGCAGTGCCCTTCCAGTCCAGTGGGGTCCCAGCCCTTAAGCCGCGCACAGCCCACTTCTTCTCGGGTATTTGCCAAACCTGGTTAATGGCCAGTCTATCCATGCATTAAGGGACACCAGTCAGCACAGGGTTTGGTGATGACAGACCAGCATCCTGACAATCTAATATTTTTAAAATCAGAAGACCAAGTTTCTAGTTCTTAAGAGTAGGGAAAGGGAAAGGTTTCCCTTCCTCGAAAGCCAGTTGAATCCGACTCCAGGGGGCAGTGCTCATCTCCATTTCCAAGCTGAAGAGCCAGCATTGTCTGAAGACACTTCTGTGGTCATGTAGCCGGCATGACTAGACGCCGAGGCACACGGAACGCTGTTACCTTCCCATCAAAGCAGTACCTGTTTATCCACTTGCAATTCCTTGCTTTCGAACTGCTAGATTGGCAGGCGCTGGGGCCAGAGACGGGCGCTCACTCCCCATCAGGCAGCCTTCAGGTCTTGAACTGCCAAACTACTGACCTTCCAGTCTGCAGCTCAGCGTCTAAACCTCTGACAACAGGCTAAAACTCAAACACCTAATATCTGAGACACCAGGGAAGGGGGGGGAGCAAGTTGAATTTCCTCAGATCAGGGAAACCAATTTCACCTCCTTGAGCTACCCGAGGGCTCGGCCAAATGGCACCTGCGGGCACCCTGGCACGTGCAACCCCTTCCCCTGGCACCCAAGCCCCGTGTCTCAGAGAAGGCAGGCCCTCCCACAAAGAGAGGGGCTCTTTGCCTGGAACAGAGGTGGCCAAACTGGCTTAAGGTAAGAGCCACACAGGATAAGCGTCAGCTGTTTGAGAGCTGCAAGACATGAACAGAGATCGCGCACATGTTTTTATTGAAAAGTCTGCAGATTTGCTTTTTATGAACATTAAATTAAGACTGTGTGAAAGAGCGGCACGCAGCTCCCGAGCTGCAGTTTGGCCGCCCCTGACCTGGCTCCCCCGCCCCCGGACTGCTCGCTTCGGAAAGACCCAGGGGATCCGCTGGGGGGGGGCGGGGAGCACCAGGCTCTGCCTCCGGGGGCGGCCATTTTGCACGGCCCCCCGCCCCCTCGCCTCAACATTCCAAAGGTTCCCACAGGCTCCAAAACGTTGGGGAGCCCTGCCCTGCCCCCTAACCAGCCAGAGCAAAGCTTCACTGGGCAAACGTCTTGCCTGGGGTGCAAAATTCAGATTCCCTTGGCACTGAAATGTGACCCTGCCTGGTTTCAATCGCAAGCAAGCGTCTCCCCAGGCTCTGCATCAGGGACACTTCTTCCTCGACCCAGAGACTCCCTGGGTGCCCCTGCAGTGCCCCCTGCGTGCAAAGCGCAAGCTCTGCTGCGAGGCCAGGCTGCCACCCCATGCGGGCAGGGGCCCGGCAGCACATGCGGGCTCGGGAACACGAGCTCGGCTGGGGAAAGTCAAGTCTGCCTTTGCATTCTCCCGTCCTGGCAACTAGCAGAGAGGACGACGACGTTCAAGCTGACCAGGTGCCCACAAACCCAACTATGCCGCCCAGCCTGTACCCTCGCCTGAAAGTCTGCATGAGCCAAAAAGGCGTCCGTCCTCGGAGGAGCCTCTGCACGACCCCTCCCTCCCTCCCTCCCTCCCTCCTCAGGCCTGGCCTCCTCAGCAGCCCCTGCAGAGCCACAGCAGATCTTCCTGCCTCTCTGCCACTGGAGACTCAGAGCCCACAACAGCATCACTCCCCAAGAGGCTCCTGGGGGCACCCCTGCACACGGCCAGGGGGTCACTCCAAGTTCAGCAACTTCTGCAGAAGCCGAGGGCATTTCTTACTCACCACCATTCTTTTAGAAAAGGTAAACCTTCAGGGGTTTAAAAGGGAAACACGCCTCCGCTTGGGGAAGATTTTTACTTGCCTTGCAGGGTGCCGTGCACTCCGCCCCGCCCCTCTCCCCCTGAGCAACCCCCCCACCCCCCACCCCACCCCACCCCCACCCCCGGTGCTGTCGCTTCCTGCCCAGGCCCCTAACCGAGCCAGCCGCCTCAGCTGCAACCGCTGGGCTGTTACAAAACATATTTCTGAGAAAAAGTAAGACAGCAGCAGAGTTCAGTGACACATCCTGTGGGAAGGCAAAAAAAGAAAAAAGAAGGAAAGTGGACGGCCACAGACACAGCCTCTGAACCACTCCCAACATGCCACACGGACTGCAAGAGGCCACTGCTCCATTAAGGCCAGTCCTGACGACTTTGACTGGCAGCTGTTCTCCGGGCTCTGATGGAGGCCTCTGACATCCCCTCCTGCCTGGTCCTTTGACATGGAGGTGCCAGTGAATGAACCAGGGATCTTCTGCATGCCAAGCAGATGCTCTGCCACTGAGCCATGGCCTTTCCCTGTCCAAGGAGTGCACAGAGTATCCTTTCCTCCAGACAATATGCTACAAAGAGACACCCCCAAATCTCCAAGTTCACACCAAGGTTTGCTGGCCAATCATGGGGAATTCTGGTGTGTGTGTCGTCGTCCCCCCAACATGTGAACAGGTTTACGCTGTAATTGCCTCGATTTCCATAAACGTAAAAAAGCAAGAAGAGTTTTATTCTTCTGGTCAGAGATGTATAACAAGAAAACAAAATGTTGTCTCCCAGTTGCAAAAAAAACCCCACCCCTCAGTGACTGCGAAGTGTGAAATGGAGCACTCCACAGTGAGATGCATGCCTCGGCTTCCAACTCTGAGATTTAATTTGCATAGACCTTGGAGAGGGAGGGACTTCCTTCAAAATGCACAAAATCACAGCCATCGTTTACCAGGGCCAGTGCAGCAGGACCTCAGGATCAACCAGGATACACCCCAACCGGAACCCAAAACTGGACATGTGCCCACCGGGGGGGGGGGGGCCTCAGAAAAGAGGTGGCGCATCTTCCCAGAAGCGCTGGCAGGAAACCCAGAGTCAAGCCCTGGGGCATCGTGTTTATTATTCCAACACTCTCATCACCTTCTTCAAGGATTATTTTTAAAAACAACAGAGCTGAGTGCGCTTTATAATACGTAACATGAAGGATGCTCAGTGCCAAGAAAAGGTGGAAATTACAAACTACCCAATTATGCAAATTTTCATATTTCCCAATTTAAGGAAACGATTCCTACCTCACTTTTCAACCAGTCAGGTCTCAAAAGACGTTCCAGAGGAGGGGTGAACATACATGTATTATACACACATCCACCTACTAATCATGCAGTATGAAAACAAACCTGAGAACAACCAGCCCAGATTAATCTGTAGATACCAGGACCATTTCCACAGTCGTGAAATTCCCTGCAC
Organism: Gekko gecko; assembly: GCA_029375565.1. Lineage (NCBI taxonomy): Eukaryota > Metazoa > Chordata > Lepidosauria > Squamata > Gekkonidae > Gekko > Gekko gecko. Next base: position 4,689,891 of record JAPDNY010000016.1, read on the forward strand.
TGACATTTTTAAAACTACATATTATGTGAAACTTTCCACAGTAGAGTTTTCCTCACCAGATGCAAACCCAAAGTTTTCTTCTTCTAACCCCCCATTTTCAGAACTCGCTAAAACTGGGGATTCCAGAAATGTGGGATAAGGAGGAGAAAAACCTCGGGTTTGCGCCTAGTGAGGAAAAAACTACTGCGGAAAATTTCAGAAGAAGAAAATCAAAATGAAGATGAAGAAGAGTTGGTTTTTATACCCCACCCTTCACTACCCAAAGGACTCTCAGAGCAGCTTACAATCGCCTCCCCTTCCTCTCCCCACAACAGATGCCCAGTGAGGTAGGTGGGGCTGAGAGAGTTCTGAGAGAGCTGTGACTGACCCAAGGTCCCCAGCTGGCTTCATGTATTCACTCCAAAGTTTATTTTGATACAACTACCCAATGAGTGCTGTCCTCAACTACACGGCAGAAGCGTGGGATACAGTACACTAGCTACAGAACTGAATATCTGGGCTTAAACAAAATAAGTTTCAATCTCTAAGACCACAGAAGAAGCATGGGGACAATAACTGGTCAAATCTCCAAAGCCAGAGGAGCAGGAATACCTAAGGTAGGAACAGGACAGGAAGAGTGGCTGATACCTTACTTAACTGCAGAAGTCTGAGTGGTAGGGAAAGAAAACTATTTCATTTTTACAGAGGAATGTTGCTGTTTGCATGCCCCCCCCCCCCGTCTCTCAGACTTCTTCTGTGCAAGATGAGACACAGCGAGGCTGCTAACCTCCACCCTCAATAGATGCCACAAGGCTCCACCATATCCCATCAAGTTGCACCCCTCATCTGTCAGGCTCCACGCCCAACACCAGCGAAGGAGCTCACAAGGACAGAAAATCCCAGGCCATCCCTTAATACCAAATCTGTCTGGGGAGACACTGCTCTCCAGCAGTCCAGAGATGAAAGTACTACAACACTGGAACATTCTCTTACTCGTATCAAGATTAATCTCCCAAGGGTGCCCCATTTCTATAGGCCGCACACTGCCTCCTGCATGCTGGTACTCTGCAATTTCCTGTTGAACGCAGATGCAAACCCAGGAGGGCACTTGTTCTTGGGGTTAAAGGTGTTGTTGTTCAGTCGCACAGTCGAGTCTGACTCTTCACGACCCCATGGACCCCATCACACCAGGCCCTCCTGTCTTCCACCATCCTCCAGAGTTTGCTCAACCTCATGTTTGTTGCATCAGTACCACTGTCTAACCCTCTCACCCTTTCCCGCCCCCTTCTTCTTTGACCTTCAGTCTTTCCCAGCATGATCAGGGTCTTCTCCAGGGAGTGCTCCCTTCTCACTTGGTGGCCAAAGTATTTGAGCTTCAGCTTCAGGATCTGGCCTTCCAGGGAACAGTCAGGGTTGATTTCTTTTAGGACTGACTGATCTGATCTCCTGGCCATCCAAGGGACTCTCAAGAGTCTCTTCCAGCACCATAATTCAAAAGCATCTATTCTTCAGGGGTCGGCCTTCTGAGGTTAAAGGAACAGTACAAATAAATAACACAAATGTCCTAACTAGGTTAGCCCCAGTTCTCCATATACTCCTCCAGCCACAGGGTGTGAAATGCTAGATCCGAGTCCAGAGGCACCCTAGGGACCCACAAGATCTCCAGGGCAGAAGCTTTCAAGAGTCAAATCTTCCTTCAGCAGATATTCGTACCTGATATCCTTCTACCACAGCCCAATACAGCCACCCTCTGAAACTATCTTCCGGGTGTGAAACATGAGGCTGCATGCCGCACAATGCTGTGGTGTTCATGCATCTCCCAAGGGTGCACGTGCACTGCATTGCATTGGAGACATAAGAAGAGCCCTGCAGGGCCAGACCCATGGTCCATCCAGTCCAGGATCATGTTGCACACCATGGGCAACCAGTTGCCCTGGAGAGCCAGCACACAGGGCATAAAGCATTTGCTGATGTTGCCTCCTCGGGCTGGCCTTTAGAGGCTGACCGCCTCTGGATGTGGAGGTTCCCTTTAGTCACCACAGTAAGTATATTGATGGACCTTCCTATGAATCTCCATATAACAGGGGTCTTCAACATGGTGCCCACCAACTGCTTTCAGAGCGTGGGTGGGGCCATGTCGGTTTTCCCCAGCAAGGCTTCAGACTGGTTGTTGGAGATTTGATAGGCTGTGCTGATTTTTAAAAATCTTGCTTTGGCAGCAGCTGCCACCACAGCACCAGGATCTGCACTGTGCGACTGAAGGCCAGCTGCGGCAGCCATTTTGTGGCTGGTTCCACCTCCTGCAGCAGCCATTTTGTGACAGTACCCACCACACTCCGGTCAGGTGTCCAGAAGTGCCCGCAGGCTCAAAAAGGTTGAGGACCCCTGATCTATAAGAACACAGATGAGATAAATCTCTGTGAAGGAGGGAAGGTGAAACTGCTAGAAAGCAGGGGAGGGGGCCAAGCCCCGACAAATGGAAGCGCCTCTAGCACAGGGGCCAATAGCCTGCTATAAGTCAAGAGCCAAACTACATCAAAATTCAGAGCCAGAGATCGAACACGAGCTAGTATAAGCAAGCCCATTTGCATACCTTAAAATATACATTGCTAAAAACTGTCAAGTGGATTCGTAGGCTGCAAAATTTCCACAGCCCAAATATTGGCTGTTATGAGCCCTGTGTTAGGAAGTGGCACACACAAGGTCTCGCATTTAAGTCATAAACATACACAGAAGTACCCTGTGCAATTGTTTTAATGCCCTGAAAACATCTGTGCATGGACTACACTTGGATTCCTGGAAACTGTTCCCCTCTCATATTCCCCTTCTATAAAAGCATTTCTAAGGAGCCCTTTTTGCCTATAACTTAACAGTTATTCCAGCATCCCATCTGCCCAAAACAGGTTAAAAGCCATATTTGGTTCCATACTGTGGCTCCAGAGGCATAGAAAGCAGATCCCTGGCTCTAAGGAATATGCAAAGCTGTAAATAAGTTAAAAGCAAAATCAGGATGGAATGGGGACATTAACGGACCCGGGAAAGGGACCAGAAAACAGGGACCTTCCTTGGTTCATAGGGACCCATAGAGCAGGGGTGGGCACAGCTACAGAATGGCTGCCACAGGGGACATAGCCAGCCACAAAATGATGGCCACAGCTCACCTCCAGTCGCCCAGCGCAAATCCTTGTGCCGTGGTCGCAGCTACTGCCAAAGCAACGTTTTTAAAAATCTGCACAGCCAATCAAATTTCCAAGAGTCAATCAGCAGCCTTGCTGGGCGAAAGCCCTAGCCAGCCCGGCCGACTTCCTAAAAACCCTTGGCGGGCACCAGGAAAAGTGCCCGCAGGTTCTGTGGCATTAGCAGGCACCACACGGGGGGGCAATGCTCCCTCTAAGCTGCGGAGTCTTCTTGTGAACAAAAATTCTCCTTTGTGAGCTCCTGGCATTAAAGTTGTGAGTGAGCCATTTGGCTGCTGCATCAGTTAGTTTGCTTTGGGGCCCTCCTTCCCGAGCCAAGACAAAAATGTTTGAGCCGGAGGTTAAACAACTGTGAGCTAGCTCACACTCACTCAGCTTAGAGGGAGCACTGTTGGGGACCCCTGCATTAGAGCATACAAAGAGCTTCCTTTTGTTCAGCAGCAAAGAAGAGGCACTCTGTGTACACTCAGAAACCCCACTATGTACTTTTCACTTCTGAACCTGGTCCTGAAAACCTTCCAGGGCTGATGAAACCCGGGGCCTTGTTCTGAGGAGAAAAAGCCAGGCCCAGCAGGCTTGTTTAGGGATCCCTGCCAAGGCTGGTATTATTTGTTGTCTATTTTTACCCTAACTAGCTAAACCTCTCTGGACACAAGCTCGTCTTTTCTTTTTTCTTTTTCTTTTTAAACCATGACGTCAAACCAACAGTTGGGAGCTTCAGAAAAACAACACACTCACACAGACAAACAAAAAGACAACTGTAGAAAATTGCTGAGCAGACAAGAAGACAAGAAAGCCTGCAGGCACAGAAACAAACGGCTTCTTGGAAAGATTATTTCCCAGCATCAGGAGGCAAAACGCCAGATTTTTTAAATTTGCCTGCCAGGTTTAAAAAATTAAAAAGGCAAAGAGTCCCCCCCACACACTTCAGCCCCTGCCACACAGATGGAAAACAAAAGAAAACCTATGGAACACTTGAAACTCAACTACTGTTCACACAGACCAAACTGAAATGTATTTACCCCCCAAGGGATACTATTTCTTTTCTTCTATTTTGCTCCAAATTGGCAGGGTTGGACCTCAAATACAGTCTGTTCAAACAAGGACCACAATATTTTTTACTTCTCTTTAAGAAGCATTTGGAGGCAAAGCAAAATTAGGTCCTTTCTTGCAACCGGAAGTTTTCTCCCTTACTCCCCAGCACACAGTCTCCTCTGTGAGCTCCCATGCTAACCCCAGGCTGCAGAGACACAGAGGCATCGCTCCTGGCCCTCACGCTGTCCTCGGAAGAGCTCGTTTTCACTCACCGTGTGGGTTTCTCATCTGAAACAGCAGCTTCTAAACCCTCCTTGCATACGGCCTCTCCTCTTCCATGGCTGCTTGGCTTGGAGCAAACTCATCGTTTCGGGAGGGATCACAACAAGCATGGCTCAGCATACCCCCTAGAGAACACCAGCGCTTAAATAAAACTAGAAGCCCCATCCATAGCCAGACGGTAGCTCTCCCACCACAGCCAATTCCCCCTTAGGAGAACTAATTGTGCTGGGCTTCTGCAACAACAAGCACACCTGGGTGGAAAGTTCTTTGAGCAGCGCCACCACCCTAGTGGAGCAGTCAGCCAGGAAGTTGGCGGTTCACACTAATAAAGTCAGCGGTAAATGACTCTCTCTGTGCTGTTGTCTGGATCACTGATGGCACAGTGGCTACTGTCAGACTGGGATCTATTCCCACTCTGCCAAGAGAGCTCACTGGGTCACCCGGCACCAGTCCCTTCCTGCCGGCCAGCCCGGGACTGTTGTTCTGGGGGAGACAAAAAATGGAGGAGGAGGAGACAGCATCCACCAGTCTGTGATTCTACGCTGGAGAAAACTGGTATATAAATACCTACTTTAAAAATAAATAATGATTTATGTGAAACACTTGAAACACTGTCTTTTGACCCATGGAGGTATACCAAAGCCTGGCAGCAAAAAAATAAAAATAAAATTTCAAATAAAACAGCCACAAGACAGGGGGGAGAGAGCAACCAACATGGGGGGTCAGGGACCCAAGCAGACCCCTTTGCTCCTCTTCGCCCTCCACTTCTTCACCCACTTCACCCGACTCTGGACCTTCTCTTCCTCTCGGAGGACATGCAGTCCTCTTCAGTCCATTTTCCCACCCCTTTGGGCTTCCTTGCAGAGTAGCATTTTCCAGCATCGCTGAGGAGTCCCCCAAATCAGTAGTCTGATGACTGGGCTTTGTTGCTTCAGAACTGATGTAGGCTGCCCAGATACCACTACAAATGTTTCAGACTGGGCTGCTTTTGAAACTTCAGCATCTAGGCAGAGATCCCTTGTGAGTCCCTGTCTTGCCCAGCACAGACTGTTGTGCCACTTCAGAAGGAGTCCAGGGACTCCGACAATATCAAGGTCACTCAGTGGGAAAACGTGACTTTCCATCACTCCCACCCACCCACCCCCGCAAAGATTCAGCATCAAAGAACAGCTGAAAAACGATATCTGCCCATCCTGCCAAGCTGAACAAGGGGGAAGCCAACCCAGAAGGCAGGCTGTGAAGGCGATAACATGACGCTTCAAGGTTTTCCTCCCACAGCAGTTGAGAGAGAAGGAATTATTGTGTGTGAAGAAGCCTTCCCTGACTCCAGGTATCAAAAGAATCCAACTATCAGGAGGCAGAGGTTATATTATACTGGGATAGATTTCTACAAAACAGCTTTGAATTCAGAACAGTTCTTGGTAATAGGCAGGGACATTTTGTTAAGGGGTTAAAAGAAAACATTTCTAGTCCATACAGATAAATAGATGAGTACTGGGGAAGGAGGGGGAGATAACTCAGTGTCTGATAACCCAGCTAGAGAGGAGAGAAAGAGTAATTGCCAAGGGCTCCAAATTCACCGGAGGGCAAGGCTAGGGTTACAATCAGACGGGCAGTCTGGCCCAATAGAGCTGCTTTTCCCTAATGGATTAAACCGGCTGGTTCACACAGCCGCACCTGGCAGCCGTTCCCCAGTCGTACTCACCCTGTGGTGAGACGAGTTGGAGACGGAGTAAATAGACAGCAGATGAATTCTGGTGCTCACGGATCCCCACACATTCGTCTGAAATCCCCCAGTGTGCGCTCAAATTGTTTCAGAAGTGTGAGCATATGCGCATGCACACACATGTGCGCCCGAGAAATGTTCTTTAAAAACGTTAAAGTTGTTATTTCTTTTAAAAAAATTAAGATCAGACTGCGCACTCCGTGGCTGACCTGCAGCTCCGACCTGAGCAGGGTGGGAATCTGACTGAAAATCTCCATCACAAAAGGCGACAGAGTAATTAGCCACCCTGCCGGTCTGACTGCAGCCTGGGGCTCTGCAGGCCAAGGCAGGGGGAGTCTCTCAGTCTCCTTATCCAAAGACCACTCCAAACACCTGCTCGAAGTGGCTCACAAAGAAAAAACAGTATAATAAGTGTATAAAACTCAACAGCCTAAGAATTATCAGCAAAGAAAGAGTCCTAAAAATAAGGCAGAAACATAAAAACAGAATAAAACAACATTTAGCAACCCTAAATGAGTACTTATAAAATAATCCTCATGCCAGAAGCAGACCATAAAAACAGTTGAACAAAATAAAGACTGATTTCCTCAAGTGAAAGTAATGCTGGGAACCAAAATAAATGTTTCTGCCCTGGGGAATCCCAGGTTCAAAATCACCGTTGCCCATGAAGTTTCCTGGGTGACTTCGTGCCGGACTCTCTCTCTCTCTCTCTCAGCTTACTATACCTTTCAGAGGGTTTACGGAGGGAGAAGAGAACCCTGAGTTCTTTGGAGGAAGGGAAGGATGAACATCTACAGACAGATCCCATCCACTGAAACCCAGCGTCCATTACAAAATGCATTTGCCAGGACCATGCAGAACAGGCCCAATCAGGCATGGGATGTAAGCAGTCACAAACAGAAAAGGGTACACAGGGCATGTGGCCCAGCATCCCTTGCAGCAGCTATGCAGCACCTGGATGGGAGCGTCTGCCCACATCCCAGGAGAAAAGAGAGGCCAGGCTGCTGAGAGGCACCAAGCCTCCCCCCAAACCAGGATTCCCCCCACTTTCACTTCACGTTCCCCGTGCACACAATCTGAAGGACACACACTAGCACAGAATAGGTGTTCGTTTTACTTTACTCAAACCCTGCATTTCTCCCCCAGTGGGGACCCAAAGGGGCTTATGTCGTTCTCCCCTCCCCCATTTTATCCTCACAACAACCCTGTGAGGCTGGTGAGGCTGAGTGTGCGTTAACTGACCCAAGGTCACCCAGCGATCTTCCACAGCAGAGTGGGGATTCAAACCTGCATTCCCCCAGCTCCTAATCATAGCATGTTAGAGTTGGAAGGGACCTTGCAGGCCATCAAGTCCAGCCCCCTGCCCTCTGCAGGAGCACAGCCAAAAGACAGCCCTACATACCTACAACACACCCAAAAGATGGTCGTCCAGCCTCTGCTTGAAAACATCCAGTGAAGGAGCACCCAACACCTATTCCACTGCTCAACCACTCTTATCGTTAGGAAGTTTCTCCTGATATTTAGCCGGTATCGACTCCCTTGTAATTTCCACCCATTAGATCTAGTCTTGCAATCCGGAGCAAGAGTGAATAGATGTGCTCCATCTTTTACATGACAGCCCTTCAAATACTTGAAGACGGCAATCATGTCCCCTCTGTCTTCTCTTTCCCAGGCTAAACATACCCAATTCTTTCAGCCTTTCCTCGTAAGACTTGGATTCCAACCCTCTCACCATTCTGGTCGCCCTCTTCTGGACACACTCCAGCTTGTCAACATCCTTCCTAAAATGTGGTGCCCAAAACTGGACACAGTACTCCAGGTGAGGCCTGATCATAGCAGAATAGAGCGGAACTACCACCTCCTGTGATCTGGACACAAGGCTTCTGTTAATGCATCCTAAGATTGCATTAGCTTTCTTCACAGCCACATCACACTGCAGGCTCATGCTGAGCTTGTGATCAACCACAACACCTAGATCCCTTTCACATGAGCTGCTGTCAAGCCAAGTCCCTCCCATTCTATATCTGTGCCTTTGATTTTTTTGTGCCTAGGTGTAGGACTTTGCACTTATCTCTACTGAATTTCATTTTATTTGCCTCAGCCCACTGTTCCAGCCTATCTGGATCATTTTGAATCCTGACTCTGTCTTCTTCAGAGTTAGCAGTCCCACCCAGCTTTGTGTCATCTGCAAATTTGATAAGCATCCCCTCTATTTCTTCCTCCAGGTCATTTATAAAAACGTTAAACAACACCGGGCCCAGGACCGAGCCCTGTGGCACTCCTCTCGAGACTTCCCTCCACATAGACGCAGTGCCATTTACGGGCACTTGTTGGGTACGATTTTTCAACCAACCATGAATCCATCCAATGGTTGCTCCATCCAGCCCACACTTAACAGCTTATCCTCAAGGATATCATGAGAAACTTTGTCAAATGCTTTACTGAAATCTAGATATACTATATCCACAGCATTGCCAGAGTCAACCATTTTAGTAACTCTGTCAAAAAAGGAGATAAGGCTGGTCTGGCATGACTTATTCTTGATAAGCCCATGCTGGCTACTACCAATTAACTCATTCCGTTCAAGGTGCTCACACAGGTATTGATGCCAAGCTGACAGGCCTGTAATTTCCCGGGTCCGTCTTTTTTCCCTTCTTGAAGATCGGGACAACATTCGCTCTTCTCCAGTCTCCCGGCACAACACCCGTACTCCAGGACTTCTCGAAGATTAGAGCCAGAGGCTATTCTCAGTGGTAACTTGCCTGGCCCCCTGGACGTTTGTACTCCAAGTCCCTTCCCCCATCAACCCTGGGAAAGGGGGAGGGGGAGCAACAGGGCAACAAAGCAGGGGAACCAGTGGCCGCTCAGGACCCTGGAAGAGGCGACTCTTGACGACCCGCCTGCTTTTCAAGTTCATCAAGAAATCCCTTGTCCCTCTCCCTCCTGACTCTTCAGAACCTCACACTGTTCTCCCCACATCTAGTGACACCGAAGGACTTGGTACAATTCCCAAAAACCCTTTCCAGAGTCGGCACTTCCTGTCCTCCAGCACACCCCACACGTCCCAAGGTTCTCTCTCGCTCTCGCTGTCTCTCTCACACACACACACATGCGCGGTCCTGCCTGCATCTTCTGCTCTGCTATAACAATGCATGCTTAATTATCACTTCCAGATAAAAATAACCCCCATGATTAAGATTTGCTGAGTGCCGGCATGGGGGGGATGGGGGGCGGCTCTTGGTGATAGCTTCTGCCCAGATGCCAACTGTCAAGAGAATTCGGGTGAAGGGGTGAAGCAGAGAGGAGAGAGGATGCACAGACCAGGAGAAGAGAAGAACATTGCTAATAAAATGTGCATTCCTTTTCAAAGGGAAACATCAACATACACCAGGCTATAAATGGTGGAGGTGAACTCAGAACAGTTCTTTCCTTGCATTTCTGCATCAGACTATAACAGAGGGTCTTGGGACAAGGTGAAGAGTAACAGATCTATTGTGGAACAAGGTTTCCTGGGCAACAGAGACCCCCCCCCATCATATGCACGCACTGACCACCCCATGACCCACACTTTGGCCTTAAAGAGGTTTGTGTGTGTTTTAAGATCTTGCCCTTCCTCAAAAGAGCACCAGTTTGAAAACTGCAGCAGGCTGACTTGGCGGTCGCGTCGTGGACTTTACTAGAACTGCTCTGGTTGGCAAATGTGTTTAAATTCACAAAGCAAGGGGGGCATGTTTGGGATCTCCCAACAAATCCTACTAAAGTGTTATCTTCAGTCTTATATCAAGTTGGCTGATCCAGCTAGCTCAGCATCGTCTCTGGTCGGCAACGGCCCTCCGACAGAGGAAAATCTCGCCCAGCACCAGAGAGTATTCCTAACCAGAGACATCAGGGGTTGAAACAGAGACTTTCCACATGCAAAGTATGCACCTTCCCACTGAGCCACAGTCCCTCCCTGTCTGGCACTTTTGCCACAAAGGTGAGCTATCAAAGATCTAAATAATTAATATATTGTTGGAAAACAAGCTAATTGCATGCACGGAAGCACACACACTCTGTAACAGTAAATGGTTCGGAAGCTTAAGAAAGGTCGCACGGTGTGTGTGTGTGCGTGTGTTTCCAGCTGAAAGATATAAAGCGGCAAAAACCAACTGGGAACAAGAGCAAGCTCGGCTGAATCTCCATTTTGACACACTCCTTTAAGAGGACCTGCTGCACGAGAAGGCCTCCGGATCCCAGGCCAACAGTTCCCTTTCCACGTTGGGGCGGCTGGTCAATTATTAATGCAGCCCAGGAGGAAGTGCACCAGGCACGGATCTCCTCATTGACCTCCTCCTCCTCCTGCCTTCCCTTCACTTCTCAGAAACATAACAGGAAAGGCAGGGACGATTATGCCCACTGCATTCACCCTACTTGTATCACTCTGGACCGGTTTAGGCACAGTGGAAAGGAATGAGTCACTCACTCCTGATTGACTACTTAATAAGAATATTGGGGGGGCTGTATCCAAAACCACACCCCTACAGGAGCTCAACTGGAAGAGGTCGGCTTCAGCCCTTCCAGGCACTGAATGGCTCTCACCCCGGGGGGCAGAAAAGCAACGGGATGGGGCCAGCCCCTGACCAAGCAACACCTCAAAAGGAGCATCTTGGGCACACACACCCTTCTTTCAACTGTTACATATAGCACATGCAAGGCTGCCCTTGAGCCTAGAGGAAGAAGGAGGTTGGTTTTCTACCTTGAGGAGTCTCAAAGCGGCTGACAATCGTCTTCCCCTCCTCTCCCCACAACGGGCACCTTGTGAGGCAGGTTGGGCTGAGAGAGTTCAGAGAGGACTGGGACTGGCCCAAGGTCACCCAACTGGCTTCATGTGGGGGGGAATCAAACCTGGTTCTACATCTGGGTAAAAAAATAAGGAACATGCATACTGGATCAGGGATACACTTCTGGGTAGTAGTGTGTGTGAACAAGATCTTGGGGTACGGGTGGACCGTATATTAAATATGAGCAGCCAGTGTGATGCAGCAACATAAAAGGCTAATGCAATCTTGGGGAGTATCAACAGAGGCATCACATCCTGCTGTACACGGCACTGGTCAGGCCGCCACTGGAGTCTTGTGTGCAGTTCTGGAGGCCTCACTTCAAAAAGGATGTGGACAGAATGGAGCGGGTGCAGAGGAGAGTGAGGAGGATGATTGGGAGCCTGGAGCCCAAGAAGCCGTGTGAGGAAAGGCTGAGGGACTTCTTGGGCAGGTTCAGTCTGGAGGGGAGGAGGTTGAAGGGGGATGTGATTGCTCTCTTTAAGGATCTGAAGGGCTGTCACCTAGAGGAGGGCAGGGACCTGTTCCTGTGGGCAGCAGAGGACAGGACTCACAATAATTGGTTTAAATTAAGGATGGGAAGGTACCAGCTGGATATTAGGAAAAACTTTTTGACAGTCAGAGTTGTGCAACAGTGGAATGGGCTGCCTCGGGAGGTGGTGAGCTCCCCCTCCCTGGCCGTCTTTGAGCAGCAGCTGGACAAACACTTGCACAAAAAAACCCAACAGTCACGTTTTGGCCACTGATCACATTTTCCAAGTTATTTCGGGGTTTGGGGACATTCATAAAATTTGTCCTCAGGATTTTCATGCTCATCATATTCCCTCCTTCTCCTGCCCCTGATATCCAAGACTCCTGCCACTGTGTTTTCTCGCAAGGAGGTCGGAAGTCAAGTGGGACAGGCCTCTGGCAGGGTCAACAAAAGCCTGGCAAAGCACACTTGATCTGTGCCCGCCCACCAAACTGCTCAGGCCACACACCCCAATCTTACCATTACAAGAACACAATGAAATAAGAGCCAATTGGTCAGCCGGGTTGGATTGAAGCAGAAGAACCAATTTAGAGCCCACTGGGGGCACCTTTAAGACCGACAAAGGTTTGTTCAAGGCATGAGCTTTCGTGTGCAAAGCACACTTTATCAAATACATCAGAATGGGAGGCAAGGCTCAAACTTATAGCCAGAGAATGAACAGCAAATTAACATGCAACATGATGATGATCAAGATATGCAAACCTTAATGTGTCACTTTGCATAGGATTAGGCAGTCATCCCCGTCCCGTCCCCCTGTCCCCCGCCATCTGCCTTTGCATCTACTGGGAAGGCTTGCCAGCTCTGGGTTGGGAAATCCCTGGAGATCTGGAGGGTGGAGCCAAGAGAGGGAGGAGTTTGGGCTTCAGCAGGCTATAAGGCCATGGAGTCCACCCTGCAAAGTAGCCACTTTCTCCAGGGGGACTGATCTCAGTTGTCTGGAAACCAACTGTAATAGCAGAAAATCTCCAGGTGCCACCTGGAGGTTAACAACCCTAGGGAAGTGGGGTTTGGGGAGGGACCTCAGCTGGCGTAGAATGTCCTAGAGTCCGCCCTCCCAATTAGCCATTTTCTCCAGCGGAACCGAGGTTGGTCATCTGGAGATCAATTGTAATTCTGGGAGATCTCCAGGTCCCGCCTGGAGGATGGCAATCCTATGTCAGAAACTGAGGAGGGGGGAAATCCCTCCCCTGCTTGCATGCAAACTAGGCTCCTTTTTACCAAGTGCAGAGAACAGTCAAACGTCCTCAAATGCCATTTGAAAGTAGTCTTTCTCCCAAGCAGAGAGGAGCTGCAACAAGGCCAGTTAGCAGCATGATTTCATTTCTATCCCACTTTTCCTCCAAGGAGCTCAGGGTGGCAGATCCCTTTCTCCTTTCTCCCCTTTTACCCTCAGAACAGAACTGAGGTAGGACAGGCTGAGAAAAAGCAACCAGCCTGTGGACTCCCAAAGAATCCCGTGGCACAGAGGCATTCAAACTGTCCTAGACCATGCCAAGTCTTTCTGTTGCCTTGCTATTTTCACAGGGTTTTTAAATATTATTATTAACTTTAGGTTTAATGGCTTGGTGGATCTACTTTCCTAACTGTTGTAACAAAACAGGAAGCCTGGAGACAGTTATGAACTGGAGAGAACACGTTCTCTGCTCCTCACAGGCCACTAACGTGTCACAAACTGACTAACTCAAGTCTCTGGGCTCCAGTGACGCATTTGCAAAGGGCTGGTGTTTGATCCCCCCAAAGGACTGTTGTGCGAGTCCCCCGCAGCAGACACACAACCTAACTACAGCCACCACTCGTTCTGCATGCACAACTTATGCCTCAGCCAGAACACTGACCCTGGCCTAGCCCAACTGGACGCAAGCTCTGCTGGGGCCCAGAGCAAGTGCTCCAGTAACCCGGTGACCAGTGTTCCCTCTAAGCTGAGTTGGTGTGAGCTAGCTCACAGTTTTTTAGCCTCCAGCTCACAGGTTATCCTCTTAGCTCAGGAAGGATGGCTCCAGAGCAAACTAATTTGTGCAGTAGCCAAACTGCTCGCTCACAACTTTAATGCCAGGAGCTCACAAAGTTTGCTCACAAGGAGCATTGCCTGTGACCCACGATCCGCCAAGTGGAAGACGATGAGGTTTTCTGTCTGCAATGAACATGCTCCAGCACTGGGCTATGGCGTACTCTCTTCCCACTAACCTTTGATTTCAGCTATTTCAGAAATCTTGGAAGAAGACAGCAAAAAGCAGCCAGGTCTGCTTATTACAGGCCATCAGAAGTACACAAAAACAGTACCCTACCTTTTAAGCTTACCTGCCATGAGCCGTGCCTCCCTGCCAGAGTTCAGTGGTTCTGCACACAACCTCCCTCCTTGGCACGCAGGTGAATTTCACTGGGCACCCAGCTCCAGCCGTCCACAGCTGCTTATCAGCACTTGCCTGGCCCAGCCCAACCTGGCCCAGCCCAACGTCACTGCTGCCTCCCTGCCGCTTACCTACCGCCACCGGGTCAAAATGACATCATGCCCTCCTCTCTAGGCCAGAAGTCCCAGACTTCCGACTGAAGGTAACAATCGTCTGGCTGCCTTTGTAAGGAAAGGGAATTAATGATCAACTTGTTTCGTAGCAGCTGAATGGCAAAACAAACGAACTGACTCTGATGCGAAAGCAGCATCTTAAGGGGGCGCGGGCACAAGAGCACAAGAGAACCCTGCTGGATCAGAACCAGAGCCTGTCTTCTGTATCGGCACCTTGCTCCCAGGCCAGGCAGGTGCTTCCAGAAAGCACCAAAGGAAACAAGCCTCCCCCCTTGTTCATCCCCCTCCCCAAACCAGCACTCAGAAGGGGGCGGCACCTAACCTCGGAGGGGTGTGTCCACAGCACAGGTCTGTATGAGGCCGTCCAGAATGACGGCAGCCGGCGTGGTGCACAGCCAGACTCGGACTCTAGTTTGCCACGGCGTAGGGGGATTTGGGACCCGCAAGGGGAGGGAAATTCCAGGGGCGGCCATGAGCGTGAAGGTATGAGAAAGCTCTACTGTAGTGGTGATATAACTCTTCTGAAGACGCCTCCCTACTCAGGGATGACCCTGGGCGCTGACTGTGCCTGCTTTGCTGTCAGAGATAACATAACGGTGAATTTACAGGTGGGGGGGTTGGGAGCACACGAAAGCGAGGCGGGATGACTGTGAAGTGTGACTGGATGGGACTTACGGGGGGGGAGGGTCCATTTGAACTTACTATAACTGTGGAGTTTCGTGCCAGAACCCCAGTTCTGACAGTGTACTGATCTGAGCTTGGAATATCTTTATTCCTCAATAAACAAATCGCTGCCAGGGAGCGTTGCTGAGAGGAATTTTGCCCACGAGTCCGACATACCCTGGTCAGAATGCCAGGCTAGGAGCCAGGAGGCCTGGGGAAAGCCTCCCTCCGTCACTGCTGGGCCTCGGCCTCTCTCTCGCTCTCTCTCTCTGCCTCACCTATTCAACAGGGCAGCTGTCATTTTAAACATTATTTCTAAACAACACTGCATCAGGCTGCACTTGTTCATTCACTCAGTACATTTTTATCCTCGGGGTTAACCCTGGAGGAAAGGCCGGATGAAAGCGCCCTGTGTGAACAAATGAGCGCAGTGTCCAATGTCATGCTTAGAGTACCACGGAGGCCTGCTGGGTGACCTTGGGCCAGGCACCACCTCTCAGTCTAACCTACCCCACAGGGCTGTTGTGAGGCTGGAGGAAAACCCTGGGCTAAATGTGGCCATTCTGTAATGCTGGAACACATGGCGCTGCCATAACACAGGTCAGATCACTGGTCCCGCTAACGCTACATGGTCTGTTCCAGGAGTCCCCGGCGTGGAGCCCACGGGTGCCCTCCCACCCACCATTGCCGCTCCTGACACTTGTTTTTAGAAAGTCGATGGGGAGAGATGGGGCTTTTCCCAGAAAGGCTTCTGGCTGACCACTGGAGACTGGATGGGCTGTGCCGATGTTTTTCAAACACTGCTTTGGCAACAGCTGCCACCACAGCACCAGGACCTGCACTGTGTGACTGAAGGTGAGCTCTGGCAGCGATTCTGTGGCTGGCTCCACTCCCTCTGGCTGTGCTGTGCCCCCCACACCATGTCTGAATCCCAAAGCAGCTCGCAGGGTCAAAAGAGTTGGGGACTGCTGATCTATCTGGAGTTTGGGGTAGGGGTTAAGTGTGCGGACTCTAATCTGGGAGAACCGGGTCTGATTCCCCCACTCCTCCACTTGCCCCGGCTGGATGACCTTGGGCAAGCCATAGTTCTGGCAAAGCTGTTCTTGAAAAAGAGCAGTTTCTGTCAGAGCTCTCTCGGCCCCACCTACCTCACAGGGTGTCTGTTGTGTGGAGGGGAAGGGAGAGGAGTTTGTAAGCCTGAGACTCCCTTGGGTAGTGAAGGGTGGGGTACAAATCCAATCTCCTCCTCCTCTTCTTCTTCTATTCAGACTGGCCCTGGCTGGCTGGCGTCTTAGCAAAAGAACAGCCTTTCTCAGTACCGGTTCCCTGGGATCCCTTTAGCTGAAGACGCCTGGCCCTGAATCTGCTACATCTCATGTGCAAAGCAACACCCCCCACACACACCGACCGCTGAGGCGCATGAGCACCCCTTCCTTCCGGCAGTCACCCACTGCAGGTGGTACCGCTTATGAACTCCTTACCATGCATACTGTCCACAATCTGGCACTAACAAGGACACGGTACAAGCACACAGACATTGCTTTCGACTGAGTATGAACACTCGGTAAGGAATTTTTGAATGTGACACTGACATATGGACCATCACCACCCCTGGAAAGACTTTTCCAGAGCCCTCCACAGGGCAGCCATAATGCTCAGATCAGTGGCACTCACTCTGTGGCTTGTGGAGACCCACATCCACAGCTGCCATCAACCAAGAGAGCCACCTTCATTTCCACCCCTGGCAGGAGGTGGCACCTCAAGGAGGTTTGCAGTTGGCCCATCCCTCCAGCAGCAGCGGTTTCAAGGTGGGAACCCCCTGCCAGCCACAAGCCCCCTCTGGGCAAGGGCCTGGCCCACTTTCCTGAAACATGGGGCAGGTACCACACTGGGCACTCAAAACAGCCACTGGTGACATGTGAAAGAGCCACATGTGGCTCCCAAGACTGGTTTAGAGTAATCCTGAACTAGAAGTTTTCAGGGGCATTTTGGAGGAACTTGGCCCCTGAGCCAGGCCACCATGCAGGCAAGGCCCAGACATGCCAGAAGACGGCAGTGCTTCTCTCTGACACTTCAGAAACCGACTCCTTCATCTTTCAGAGCTCCACATCGTGGTGAGCGCTCCCTTGAGTCAATGCGGCCATAAATAATTCATCACCATCTCCATACTTGGTTCCAGGCCTACTGAAAGAAGATCATCTAATTAAAACAAAAACGGGGCTGGAAGAGATCCATCAATGGACCTGACGAACAGATGCTACCCAGCAGATGGGAAAGCAAGAACTATTCAGAGCCAGGAATCCAGCAAACACAGAGTACAGATGTGCAGAAACATCTTCCCATTCAGACCGGACCTTTATTTAAAGCCAGAAACTCTTCGTTCATTTATTGAAGTCAGATAAACTGAGATGGGGAAAACAATCTGGTAAGCTGCTGGGGACAAAAGCTGGATATAGAGATCTCTAAATAAAAAAGCATAAAAACAAACAAACCACCAGCTGGGACCAATTTCTCCCTGACTGCCTAGAGGCCCTGCTGTACACATCTTCAGGCACCCACCAAAGACAGTACCTTCTTGGTGATGGCACCTTACCTGTTCAGCTCCCTCCTTGCATCCATCCACCTGGCACTTACCCTTGATCTTCAAGCACCAAGTGAAGGCTTGTTTCAATTTCCCCAGGCCACTGGAGATAACTGAGACCAGCACCTGAGAGACCCAGGCTCAAATCCGTATTCTAGGCTGGTAGCTTGGCAGGTAAACCTAGGGCCAGTAGCACACACTCAGCATAACCCAACTCGCAGGGCTGTCGTGAGGCTACAACAGAAGAGAGGAAAACAATCTACGCAGCTTTGGGTCCCCCCGTAGGAAAAGGCAGGGTGTAAATGGTGTTATTTGGCTGATTTGAACTTCTGAAGCTACCTCAGACGACTGGTCTTGTGCAGGGAAGGTCTTGCCCGAGTTAAGTCTTGCCTGCTCATATCTACAGTAGATCTCTGACAGAGAAGGGCCTTTCTGCACACCTGCCATCGGGACTGAGCCCAGAGCCCAGATGCAACACATGTGCGTGGCCTCTGAGCCAATCCTGGCCTCACCCCCTAGGCTCACTCCTGCATGTTTGCCATGGGCCTGATGTGGTGCAGTGGTTAAGTGCACAGACTCTAATCTGGGAGAACCGGGTTTGATTCCCCACTCCTCCACTTGTAGCTGCTGGATGACCTTGGGCAAGCCATAGTTCTGTCAGAGCTGTTCTCTCAAGGGCAGTTCTCAGGAGAGCTCTCTCAGCCCCACCCACCTCACAGGGTGCCTGTTGCGGGGAGGGGAAGGGAGTTTGTAAGCTGCTGCTGTGAGACTCCGAGTGAAGGGCAAAGGGGCATAAATTCCATCTCCACCTCAGGAGCAGCTATCGTTACATCTTTTTCTTTAATAGTTTTTATAGAACGTTTACTGTTTTCTGCCTAATTTTTGCAAGCCGCTTCAGGAGTCTCAGTTATGAGGCAGATTTTTATTTAACTAATTCCTCACACTCTCTTTATGGGGCAGTAGCCTGTAGATTTATTTGCAAGGCCAATCCCCAGCAAACTTCTTTCATGTAAATCCTTCATGGTTTCCCTCCTCTCAAGGGGATCTGCTTGTCAAGTCCTCACTGCTTTAATTTTCAAAATGATTTGCCCATAGGGGGGGGATCCCCCATAGGGAACAGAAATGGAGCTGCTGTAGGATTTCATCCAGCCCAAAACCAAAGAGCACAGCTCAGAGATCTTGGCTCAGAATCAGAATCCACAGGAATCCAGGAAATAACTTTGGTTTCACGCGTTCATTATGAGTTTAGTTAAAAGATCATAGGAGAGGAAGGCCAGCTCGTTTGGGGGGCAGCACAAAACAGATGGTTGGATCCACACTAGATTTTCCATGGGCAGAATGGAATGTCCCTGCCCCCCCCCCCGCTCCACTGCAGCCCCGTCAGCTCCACAAAATGCTGCTCCGAGGGGGTGGGGGGACGAGGGGGTCTGCAGTGAGAAAGGGAAACCAGTGGAAACTGCCCACTGACTCTGATTCTTCCAACCCACTGGAGTGCCATGCAGAATGCTGTGGGCATCATGACCTCCAGAATGCCCTGTCGTATTAACGGCCTTGCTCAGACCTTGCAAACGGAGGCCCTTTTGAGCCACACAAGAGTTCCAGCGATATCGAGGCCAGCTCAGGATCGAATTTGCAAATAAAAGCATAAAGCTTGGTGCGTGCTCAGTTACTGGCCGCTCCCGCTCACCACGGCCTGCCTTGGCAGAGAGCAGAGGAAGGCCTTCCCCCCTCCCCCTCCCCCACCGCCCATCACCTGAGATGCTTCTCGGCAGAGATGTGAGGGGTTGAACTGGGGGGCTTTCTACATGCCAGGCAGATGTTTTACCACTAACAGCACTTGCATTTTTTTGTTCCAGACATTATGTGCTTCCACCACAAACTAATAAACCATGATAACAGCTTGCAACATGGCCAAGAGGTAGAACAAACAGATGCTTTGTGCACTGAAGGCCTCTGGCTGAAACTCCAGCAGGCCGAGGAGGAGGATCGCCACCAAAATCTCTCCCGCCAGCACTCACTCTGACTGTTTTGATTCACCTCTTCAAGTCCCTGAGAAAGGGAAACTGATGCATCCCAGTTCTAGCGCAGATGCATGTAAACTTCAGCGCAGAAGCATTAAGGCATTATGCTATGCACAGCTTGTCTTCCACATACTGCAGCTGCCTAAGGCATCCTGAATGGGTGGAAACGTACCGTACATCTACTATTACCTTGAATCTGCAGAGAAGAGGATTTCTCTGAGTTCATGAATACTGCAGGCAAAGAAGGATCTTCAGTGTTGGGGTGAGGTGGGGCTCCTTGGTATTAGAACTGGGGGTGCTGACAAGCAAATCCTTATTTTCTTATGTGAAACGTTGGGAAGATATGCACTTTTTTTTTTTTTTTGGTAAATACCCACAGAAAGACCCACAGATGTTATTGCTAGGTCTTAAAATGGAAGAAGTAAATGTAACCAAGAGAACATTATTATGGTACTTGATTATAGCAGCTAGATTGACTTTTGCCCAATGTTGGAAACAAGATAAGATACCTGAAACATGGGAATGGATTAAAAAGACTTTGTTTATGGCAAAAATGGACAAAATAACAAGAAAACTAAACAACGAAGAAGACGAAACCTTTTTCAAAGATTGGAAAGACTTTCAAGAATACTTGTTGAAAAATTGGGATGTCAAACGTGGTTTGATTTGTTTTGACAGCTATTGAGGAGAAATTGAAAGAGATTTAGACCTTTGAATTGTTACCATTAGTAAAAGAAAATAAGTTTAGTAGTAAATGTAACTAAATAGAGAGTCATTATGGGGTTGAAGCATTGCGGGAAGCCTTGTTTGGGGGGGAGAGGGTGAAAGAAAATGGATATGTATTGGTTTGTTTAAATTGTATGAACATGAAAATATATCCAATAATAAAATGTATTTACCAAAAAAAAAAGGAAGATATGCACTTTTGAAGACGTTGGAGCAGTCTGCCCGAGTCAGTAGCCTGACACATTGCAGAGAACACAGGCCGGTTCTTGTGCCCCATTCCCCACCCTGTGTCAGACATAGCACACTCTCACGTGAGTGTGGGGTCCTCCTCAATGCCCTCATGTGCAATGCCTGGTTAGGATCAGGGCCAGTGTGCGTGTGGAGAAGGAGCTTCATCTCCCCCCCACCCTATTTTCCCAAACGGAAACAATCCCAAAGAGTGAGATTTGGGTGAATCCATGGGCTCCCCCCCCAACAGGCCCAGTAGAACCCCTCAGATTGTTCCAGGCTGGGAAAACACCCCCACCCCCCACCCCACACACACCCTTCTCCCAGCCTCCATACATTCTGTGGTCCTAACTGAGCACTGCACATGCAGGAACTGAAAAGAAGCCACAACTCAAAAGTGATTGTGCTACATCTGCCACAGGATAAGGACCCAAGCACAAGTTTGTTTGTGTACAGGCCGTCAGAAGCAAAAAGCCTCTTCCATCCTTATTCTAATTCCCAGACTTTTTTTTTTCTGTGCGGATACCTATTCCCTCCAACAGGGGCCTCACTCTCCCCCAACAGCTTTTCCTGCATAGTCAGTAGACTTCCTGGGTTTGTAGAAAAATCTGAAAAGTGGGAAATCCCTTCAGGGACAGTTGAATTCCCCCCAAAAGCCTTTTGAAATGGCCTCTGCAGGGACCTGACTCCAGGCAGCAATGGTGAGAGATTAGAACGTTGGGGGGGGGGGGCGGGAGAGGCTTCTGACTGGCTCTGTCAGTCAAAGGGGGGGGAGAAGGGCCCTTTCTTTCCAGGCCTCTTTCGGCCTTGGAGGGAGGGAGCCTTGGGGATTCCTAGAGGTTTTGGGGTGGAGTGCAAGGAGGGCAGGATTTGGGGAAGGGAGAGGCCTCAGCTGGGCATCATGCCACAGAATCCACCCTCCAAAGCAGCCATTTTCTCCAGGGAGACAGATCTCTGTTGTTCACAGATCTCTGGAGTTCACCCTCCAGCAGGCCCCACTTGGAGGTTGCCAACCCTAGGCCTGGCAGCAGTCTAGGGTTGCCAGGTCCCCCCATGGGCACTGGCAGGGGATGGGGGTAGTGGGGTTGCCAGCTCCAGGTCTGGAAACTCCTGGAGATTTGGGGATGGAGCCTGGGGAGGACAGGGACTTCAGTGGGGTACAATGCCCTAGAGTCCACCCTCCAAAGCATCAATTTTCTCCAGGGGAAGTTATCTCAGTAGTCTGGAGCTGAGCAGTAATTCCAGGGGATCCCCAGATCCCACCTGGAGGCTGGCATCCCTAGGCAGCACCCTCTGGGTGACTTGATACCACCTAATTTGCATGACTCAACTTGGCCTGGCTGCTTGCTGCTGTTCAGCAGCCACCCTATGAAAGCCAGCAGTGGTGCAGCAGTTAGAGCCTCAGAGTAGGGTCTGCAAGACCCAGGTTCAGATCCCCATATTGCGTTGGAAGCTGACTGGGTGATTTTGGACCAGTCACATACTTTCAGCCTAACCAACCTCACAGGGTTGTTGTGCAGATAAAAAGGAGGTGAGAATAATGTAAGCTGCTTTGGTCCCCACTGTGGAGAAAGACTATAATTTTCTTTGGTAGAAGCTGTGGGGGAGGGGGTGGAGACAAAAAGCTGAAGACAGATAAAGGCAGATAAAGGTTAAGTTGGCTGTTGGGTGGGAAGGAAATAGGGTTGCCAACTCTGGATCCCGGGGTGGATCCTGGGGATGGTGGGGTTTGAGGAGGGGAGGAACTTCAGACCAGTTTAATGCCATAGACTCCACCCTCCAAACCAGCCATTTCCTCCATGAGAACTACCATTGCCAGGCTCTGGGTGAGGGCTGGAGATCACCCAGAATTACAACTGTTGTCCGGGTGACAGAGATCAGTTCCCCTGGATAAAATGGCTGCTTTGGAGGGTTGAGTCTATGGCTCCACCCCCAGAAGGGAGAAAGAGTGTGAGATAGGTAAGGGTAGAGGGGAGGAAGCAAGGTGTGAGGAATGGGATGACCATCCCGCAAATTTCTTGCGGGTCTCCACTTGTCTCCCCTAAAAACAATGACCACCCTTGGGGCGGGGGTGGTGGTGACAGGAGGGGATTGCAGCACCTTTCCAGGGGTACCCTGCCCATCATCTTGCATCAGTGACGCCCCAAATTTAGCAGAGTGGGGATTTGAGCCGGGATCTGCCAGATACTAGTCTGACACTCTTAATCACCACACCGCAGTGGCTCTCGGTGGTACAGCATGAGGAAGGTTCATGCAGACACCAGAGCAGCAGCATGAAGTCCATTCATGTCAAGGGGGAGGGGGTATCACCCACAACCAAGCAGCCACAAACAAATGTGGATGTAACACTAAACTCAACAAAATCCCTGCATACAGCAGGAAGACAATGCAACAGACAGGGTGGAGCACTGCACAAAATACACACGCGACCAGAAGAGCATTCCAGAGGGATACAGATGCATTTGTAAGAAATCAAGCTAGTTTTATAGGCACAACTTTCAGCATGGGTCACGGGCCTGGGCCAACCAGGTCGGCTTGGGGAAGGGCAGAGCCGACACATTCTTTCTCCTCCTGAGCTGGAGTGCCAGGACTCCATTCCCTGGCCAAGCAAGAATGTACAGAAGAGGTCGTGGGGCATCGGGAAGTCTAAGGACTTTGCCCATCAGTCCCACGGGGCTGAGGAGGGGGACATGCCAGGACTTTCAGCAGAGCGAAACAGCCGCTCTCCTCTCCGTGGCTCTTTCAGGTCAGGAACCCAGTGCAAAGGACATCCTTAACAGGGTTGCCAAGCTCCAGGTGAAGCCTGGATATCTCCCGGAATCACCACTCATCTCCAGACAACAGAAGCCAGCTCCCCTGGAGCACGCGGCTTCTTCAGAGGGTGGTCTGTACAGAATCATGCCCTGCAGAGGTCTCCCCCCTCCCCAAACCCTGCCTGCCCCAGGATCTACCCCTAAATCTGCAGACGTTTTCCAGCCATGAATTGGCAACCCTAGCCTTGAGGCTCTCCCCCCACCCCGTGTTCTATGGTCAATTCCCATGTGCCTAAAAATCTTTGCTCCAACAGGAAACTCCCACAGGACGCTTGGCGACAGGTCCTAGAAACGGCGCATTGTGCAGCTGGGCCCTGGCCATTTTTTGTTCTTGTGTCAAGTACTCACAGACTGCAGACTACTCTGCCAGGCACAGGCAAAACGACAGGTGACAGAGTAGGACCCAGTCCATGAATGCTCACACCAGAATTTAAACAAAGTTTTAATTAAAAGCAGAGCTTTTTAGATGCCACGAGATTTCACTTGATGTTGCTCTAGTAATCAAAACGCAGCTATGCCTCTGGAAGGAATCCATCACAGACGCCTCCATTCTCTCCAGGCCCGGGGGTCCGCATGCGTGCGTCCTGGCCCCCAATCTACGCCCCCAAAGGACAAGTGCACCCACTTGCCAGCAGCCTCTGAACCGTCAGCAAGGATGGGCTGCGGACAGGCCCATAGCTACACTGGGGCATCCCTGACTTGCTGGCAAGCCCCCCCCCGACTCTCCATCCAGCCCGGGATGTCACAGCCTTCTGCCCTGGATTATTTTGATTAGACAGTGCCCCCTAAGAAATTCAAATGCCCCCTGACTTAAAAAATCCTGGCTACGGGCCTGGCTGGCTTTGCACCACCCTTGCCGGGCCCAGCTCCTTTGCTTATCTCTTCCGCCACCCCCGGAAGCCAGGGGGGAGGCAGAAGCCCCAGCGTGGGCTATTTTTAGGAACAGGCGCTTGGGCATCACAAGCTCTACGGGCACCTTCCTTTCCCTTCCTCTGCAGAGCCACCATCTTCATATGCTCTCTCCCTCGCTGAGCCAGTAGTGCCTGGGGAAAAAAGAACACAAATAAGAGAGATGGCTAAAACCAGCCTCTCCTCCTCTTCCTGTGGGAAAGCCTCTCGCTGAGAACAGGAAACTGTTCCCTTCGCTCCCCTCCATGAGCGCGCGGGAGTCTGGATTTAACAGCTGCTGGCACCCAGCCAAACGTTCGAGGCTCACCATCTGATGCTCTCCTCAAAACATGTTCACACATCCACCCTGACGGTTGCCATGCCAGAACTAAACTCACTCGACAGAGTCAGATGAAGGTTCCCCCCTCAGAAAAAGGGGGCTGGAAGACACAGGTGAGCAACCGGAGCCCAACCGTGGTTGCCGAAGAGCAGAAGGAGCCCCCTGTTGGCACCTCAACGGATCCCAGTCTGGCCCAAGTGTCCAGGTGCCAGGCTCCAGGGCCTCCAACCACCAGTCCTCACCAGTGCTCCCGCTAAGCTGAGTTAGTGTGAGCTAGCACACAGTTGTTTAGCCTCCGGCTCACAGATTTTTATCTAGGCTCAGGAAGGAGGGCTCCAGAGCAAACTAATTGATGCAGCAGCCAAATTGCTCGTGCACAACTTTAATGTCACTGGCTCACAAAGTGGAATTTTTGCTCACCAGACTCCGCAGCTTAGAGAGGGAGCACTGGTCCGCACTGCAGAAGCCCAGAAATAACTCAAAAGTTTGGAGCAGGGTGGGGAAGGACACGATAGTTGGCTACTGGGTGGGGGCGGGGGGTTATAGGTGGTTTATAAAATTATGTTTGGTGAACAGAGAGTGGATAGAAAGAACTTCTCTTCCCATATTATAAATCATGGTCACCTTCTTATGGGCAGTATATTTGGGACGTACAAAATGAAGCATTTCTTTACACAAAGTGTCATTAGCTTACGGAATTCACAGCCACGAGATGCAGTGAGGGCAATTGCTTGAGACGGCCTTAGAAAGAGATTATTCACCATACACAAGGATAGCAACCCACGCTTAGTAGCAATAACAGCGTTCTAGAGCCTCCATGTTCGGAGAAAGTACACCTTTGAATAACAGTTGGAAAGGACTCAATAAAAGGGGGGGCCCTCTGCTTGTAGGTCCTGGGGGGCACTTGTTTGGCTCCAGTGGGAAAAAGGATGCTGGACCAGACGGCCCACAGGTTTGGCCCAACAGGTGGGATCAACAAGCATCCCTTAAAAAAGGTATCAGCCACAGGCGTGCCAGCCTGGGGGGGGGGGGGGTTAGAAGTGTTGTTGGATTAGGATTTGGGAAATCCAGGTTCAAACCCCACTCAAGCCAAGGAAGCTTGCTGGGTGACCTCGGTGCAGTCAAACACTCTCAGCCTAACCTCCCTCTCAGGACTGTTGTGAAGAGAACATGGAGAATGATGTAAGCCACTTTGGGTCCCCTCTCAGATAGAAGGTGTGATACAAATAAAGTAAATAAATAAATGTTCAATGTTGGTGCAGTTTTCTGCTACAAGAGTACAGAAGCTCACTTTTCAGTAAAATTGGTCTTTTCCCACTCACCTTTATTTATTTATTTATTTATTTATTTGCAGGAGAGTACGTTTGACCAAAAATGACAACAAAAGAAGAATCAAAGGGGGGAAATGGCTGGAAACTCTTTATCAACACAAAACATTGAAATAAGGAGAGACGTCCGCCATAAAGCCCATGCCACCAGTACCGCATCTTTGATTATGCTGGATTTTTGCCTGAAATGACCATCCAAAACAGAAGGGATCATTTGCTGAACCCATAAAAGGAGGGGAGGAACCCTTCTTGTTATGTTCTGACTCATGAATCAGTCCTATCTTTTCTTACGTTAAGCTTGAGTCAGTGAAATGGATTGTAAGAGTCAACATTCCCATTGGTTGTTTCTGTGAAATCTTTGTAAATAGCCAATAAGAACTGTATATACTTTTTATGGAGGGAACAGACCTCCTTGGTCTTTATCCCTAGTTTATGATTGGTTGTTAACTGAAGTATGGGCGTGGCTTTGACAGCCTGGATTATTTAAAAAGGGGGCTGTGCTCCGCTGTTTTGTGTGTGCTGTCTGATCGACTTGTTTGCTGTTAAATAAAGCTGAAATCAACTTGTTGAAATCACTACCTTGTTGTCAAGAACACTCCAACATCAGACAAGGGACTTTATAGTTCAAGTCAGGTTCAATCACTCTGCAGCAAATGGCAGATTTTTTATATGTTCCAAATAGGGATAAAATCTTGGAATTCTTTTTAAAAAACAAAGCTTACAAATATTGAACTCTTCCCATTTTTGTCCAGTAACTGTACACAGATAAACACTCAACTAACAACACAACACTGGCTTCTTTTTAAAATTTCTTTTTCAGTTTAGCAATGACAATACACAGTAAAGGAATCTACAAAACGGGGGGGAAAGCAAAGCCTCTGGTGCCACTGAAAAATGCACATTACTGGTTGCAATAAAGTCTGCAGTGCTATTCATGAACATGCAGCTTGATGGGACAATTTGGTCCAATCATAAAGAACTTTTATGTGGCAGCTGGCCTTCAGCCACCAAAATTCTGTTTCGGAATGGAGTAAAGATGTTCTGTTAAAAATTAAAAGAAGTAAAGATGTTCTCTTCAAAATTAAAGGGACTCGGCTTCACTCTTCATCAAATAAAGGATGGGTGAGCTGGTTCCTGAACCCAAACATTCATATTTGAACACACTGTGGATGTATGATTATCTAATTCAGCCCGCCAAAGCCAGCACACAAAACTTAACAGAATGTGCTCCTGCCCACTGTTTATCCCTGCACCCACTGTACAGTCCTCCCTTCCTTGTCTCTTTCCTTGTGATCAGATTTTAAGATTTACTCAGAAATGGCAACCCTGAATATAAGACGATCTCCCTTACTGCACATAACTGGTGTATGAATTGGAAATGGGACTCCTTTTTTCTTGGGGGCACATGTGAGGGGAACACGTCTTCCTTTCAGGCAAATGGGCTGCAATTTGTCCATTTATTAATTTAAAATACTTCAGGTTCTAACCCATCCCCAGCAGCTTGCAGGAAAGAGTTAACACAGTTCACCCCAATAACACCAAAATACGGGGCCAGACTAAAAACCAGCTTAAGACTCGCTACCATCCATCCTCAGAAGGCCTCTTGAATAACTCAAGTTTTAAAATATCCTGACCCTCATAACCCCCTCAAGAAAGCCACAGGCCCTGACCTGGATAGCCCAGGCAAGCTCGATCTCGTCAGATCTCGGAAGCTAAGCAGGGCCGACCCTGGCAAGTACTTGGAAGGGAGACATCCAAGGAATACCAGAGCTGGGATGCAGAGGCAGATAATATCAATGCCGCCTCTCTGAAATGTCCAAGCCCCACTGAGGGTCACCACAAGTCCCCACAACTTCCAGGCTCACAAGCACAGACACACAGACTCAAATACTCACAAAAAAGAAAGAAAGCCACAGATAATCCTTAAATCCGAGAAAGAGTGAACATCCTCCTTGCACAAAGGAACACCTGAAAGAAACTGCCAAGGTGACAGGACTGGCCACGGGGAGACAGTCCTTCAGACCTGCAGCCCCTGAGAGGCCAACAAGATGGGGGGAGGGCATGAGCTTTCAGGAGCCACAGCTCTTTTCCTCGGATACAGGCTGGAAAGGAGGCCTCGGAGTCCGACTCAGGTCCAGCTGCTCCACTGCAGATCAGCACAGGTGCCCTCGAGAGCCACCTTCCGATGCGGAGGCCCCAGCTGGTGAGGGGGCGTAACTGGAATAACCAGCTCCTCGAACTGAATTCAGAGACAGGCAACCAGTGCAAACATTTTAAAATGGGTGTAACGCGCATGAGCTTTTGAGTTACAAACTTTGTAAAGCTTCTTGAGCACTGATTGTTCCAACAACCTCCCCATAAGAATATCTGGAGATAAATTTTTAGCTTCCAGAAATGCATTTTTATCTATATTTGAGTTTCCCAACATAAGGACCTTTCAGACAAATCTTCCAGCTTCCAGCCAAATCAGCGTGTACACAAAACTGCCCACGGGTAATGGCAGGCTTGAACCCATTCAATTGCACCGACAGCAACAAGCTGCACATGGGAAGATTATTGCCTATCAAAACCCACAATCTTGGTTGTATCGTAAGCGATACCAAGCTGCTCAGGTTGAAGAAACTCTTTCCCAGCACTGACGACATGAGCATCAAGTTCATGTGCAGGAAAAAGATTGTATCACTGGCTCACAGCGGGGGTGGGGTGGGGGAACCTTCACCACATCCTACTGCCAGTGGAGGAGGAGGAAATTTCTTGAGCCCGAAAATTCACCAATGACAATGTTAGCACAAAGATAAAGCAAGGAAATGTCACCACAAAACAGGCACTTTGATTCACAACAAAGCAGCTGTTAGGGGAAATGCAGGAACTGGGAGTCTTTCTGATATGAATTTAAGGGCGAAGGCAAGTTCTGCAACTGCCCATGTGGCACTGCTTTGAGAGCCACGAAGTTATTTATTACCTCGCTTAAAGCAAACATTGTCATAAAAACACTGTCATCCCACACTGTTACCCACAGGTCAAAGCAAGCTTCAACAGTGTGTGAAATGGCAGGCTATGCACATGATGCCTTAATGCTCTTGGGCCATCCAGGTCAAGGCACCAGGCCGAAGACAGGACACCAAACCAGACAGCCAAGCAGGCCTTTACAGCAGGCCTGGCCAATCCCAAAGCTTCATGCTGTCCTCCAACCACGGAGCCCAATAATGAATGCTCCTATTTGGTCTGAACCCTCCTTAGGCAGAGAGGTCATGGCAGACTGCCTCTGTGATGGCCTGCTGCAGAGGTCCCCAACAAGAAGAAGAAGAGAAGAGTTTGGATTTATACCCCTTTGCCCTCCACTTGGAGTCTCAGAGTGGCTTCCAAACTCCCCTCCCTTCCCCTCCCCACAACAGACACCCTGTGAGGTAGGAGGGGCTGAGAGAGCTCTGACAGAAACTGCTCTTTTTCAAGAAGAGCTGTGCCAGATCTATGGCTTGCCCAAGGTCATCCAGCAGCTGCAAGTGGAAGAGTGGGGAATCAGACCCGGTTCTCCCAGATCAGAGTCCACGCACTCAACCACTACACTCAACTGGCTCTCAATAGTGCCCATCAAATGGTTTTGGAAAGTGGGTGGGGTGAGTTGGGGCTTTTGGCCAAAGACACTTCTGATTGGCTAAGCAGGCTTTTAAAGTATTATTCTGGGAGCCACTGTCACCACAGCTCAAGCATATCCACTGGGTATCTATGCCAGAAAACATGTTAACCAGAGATTCTGCCCGAAACACTAAAGAGTGACCATTAGAGTTATACATAAGCTCATGCCCCGACAATTTGCAGTTGCCTCCACCTCCTGCAACAGCCCACCATCCTGTGCCAGAATTTTAAAGGCACCCACGGGCTCAAAAAGTTTGGGTACCCTAGCCTAGTGTAACTTCACCATTCAATCTGAACACAAGATGGTTTTGCTTCCAGTTCCTCGGAACAAACCCTCACTAGAATACTCAGAAGAACTGTGGGGCTTCTGCTTTCAGTCCCAGTTCATTCACTTTCAGCCAGTGAAAGAAGTCAGAGTTTTGGGTTATGTGGAAAAACTCTTGTGTAACCAGCCTTTATTTACGGCTGATGCCAACTCCGCTCTCCTTCCTCCAGCACTCAAAAGCAGCATGAGAGAAGTTGCCGCAGGACCAACTCTGGAGTCATTAAGCACACCTTCAGAATCCAGCAAGAAACCACCTCCACCCTTCCCCCAAATTCATTTTTGTAAAGGCAAGATTTGGGCTGTACTTTCCTGCCAATAATATTGAAAATATACATGCTAAAAAACCACACAAGATAAAAAAACAGACTAGAAATCAACTGCAGAAAAAGCATCAGAGATAATAAAAGACCAAAAACAATTCTACCACCATAACCCACCAAAGACTTAGGAGAACACAGCCTATCACACGCACACGTGGCTTACTGCAGAGAATCCAAGCAGTCGAGCCTCGAAGCTGGCCTTCAGATTTTGTGCCTGCACCACGCCTGCAGTCTTTTTCCGCTGGTGCATTTGTCCTGCTGAGACCCTGGCTGGGGTCCCCTCTCCTGCCACCTGGGGCTCCGCCTGCGGGTGCAGCTCTACGCTGCCTCTCCCACCACCCGGTTTAAGCTGGGCGGCAGGAGAGAGCAGTCCAACTGAGAGGCCTTTCTTTCTTTCCCCCAGCGGCATGAGACTCATGCCATTCTTTACAAAAATTAAAGTATCAAAAAACAAGGGACACAACGAGGAATGGTGGAAGGTGCAGATTGGGCAAAATGACCTGGATGTGGGAGTGGCCTTCAAGGGGCGGGGAAAGGAGGGGGGAATCCAGGAGAATCTGCAGACTTTTGAATTACCCTCAGCTTGGAAGCGAAGCAAAGGAAAAACCAGCACAAAAGCACTCTCAGAAAACCCGGAGAAACAGCAACCAGAAAGCACACTGAGTGCCGAAGGGAGGAGAAACGATGCAGAATGAAAAAGAAAACCTGACGGACAGGCGCACGGAGAAAGGGAGGGGCACAACACCCGTGCATAAAAGGCCCAAGAGAGCTTTCTCCTGGTGGCTAACAGACAGTATGGCAGATGGAGAGAGTATTCCACAATCAGGGGAGCTACAGGCAGAAGATGACCTCTACTTGTGCCTCAGAATTTAGGAGAATTTCTCCGAAAAAAACAAACTCTGCCCCCCATTCCCCCACAACAGTGAATTTTTTTTTCGAATGAGTGAAATTCTTTTTAAGATCCAGCTTTACTTGTTCAGAATGTGTAATATGATGGTTTTTAGTGAGGCCATCTACAGCATGAGAGAACGGCAATTCCTGTGAATAGTGTAGATCAGGGTTCCCCAAGGTGGGCCCAGGTGGGCCATGACACCTGCAGATGCCTTTCCTGGTGCCTGGCAGGTGTTCTTAGAAAGGGGCCAGGGCCAGGCGGGGCTTTGCCTCAGCAGGGCTTCTGATTGGCCACTGGAGATGTGATTAGCTGTGTAGATTTTTAAGAAGATGCTTCAACAGTCGCAGCCACCACAGCACAAAAATCTTCACTGTATGACTGAAGAAAGGCAAGAAAGTTTAAGCCATGTTTTGTTTTTTTTAAAAAAAAGAACAGAACTGCTGCCACAACTGTTGAAGAGTCACTGTTAGATAGACCATGTTGGTCTGAAGCAGCAGAATAAAGTTTGAGTTCAGTCAGGCAACTTTAAGGCCGACAAAGTTTAATTCTGGGTATAGCAGGGGAGCGCAGCTATCATATACCCTTGACCAAAGAACAGTACACTCCTTCTATCTGGGATGGTCGTCCTCTTCGACCGAGCACGCAGCTTCGGGAGGGACGCACATGGAGCGGTGAGGGAGGTAGGGGACACCCGCCTAGCCAGCCAGATCAGCCGAATCGACCCTGGCGATCAATGGGGTGACAGATGTTGCAGCCAGATCGCCCTCACATCAGATGGTCAACTAGAATGGGTTTCTTCTTTCTGATACCTTGGTATTGTTTTTAGCTATAATCTATCCTGGTCCGCTCACCTGACGTACGTTAAAAAGTCATCCAGATTCGCCATGGCATTGGTTGAAATATTTTTCCATACAAAGGAGGCTAAGTGGATTCCTCCTGCCATCGAGGCGTACAATGCAAAGGTGGTCTCCCAAATTCTATACGGGGCAAAAATCTGGATTGCTGGCGTGGACGAGAAATTGGATTCCCAGCTAAACTCCTTTCTTAGGAGAATTATCGGAACTCCACGGTGTGTTGCTGGGACTGTCCTCCGTATGGAACTGGTTCAATCTTCGCTTGAAGCACGTGCTTGGAAAAGGGCATTCAAGTTGAGATTTAAGCTATCCGACCCAAGTCACCGTCCCCAGGCTGGCTTTCTTCGTCTCATCTTGAAGGACACGACATCTAACCCTTGGTTGTCCCTTCTTGCTGGTAAACTCAGGGCATTGGGAGTTTCGATTTCCTCACCCACTGAAGAGCTTATGCCCTCCCAGCTTAAGGAAACTTTGAAGAAATTCAGGCAGTTGGACTGGGCCAGTACCGTGGCCAGGGCCAGACGCAACTGTTCTCCTTTGGCCTTGGGGCTGTCCCCACCAGAGAGACTTCCTGAGTTTCATTCAGCACTCCCAATTCCATCCCACCGTCACGCCCTCTTGTTGGCCTGCCTAAATTCATTTCCAACGATGGTAACACTGGGCAGATTTGAAGGGGTACCTTATTCAGATTGCCTCTGCCTTTGCAATTCTGGCGAAACTGAAACTTTAGACCATCTGATGTTTCGCTGCCCCCACTGGACTCAAGATAGAGGGCCATATATTACTCCCATTCTTATGAAGATGAATCTTCCCTCGCAGCCTTGGGTGCTCTCAGTGTTGTTATCTGACTCAGATGCTGATGGATTGATAACAGCCAATGTGGCGCGGTTCCTGGCAAAGGCTGCTGCTCTCAAGAAACATTGAAAATTTTATCAACCCTGATAATACCTATATTGATCTTCAACCTTCGGATGATTTTAGTTAGTTGGCTCCGCCCCAAGTGTAGCTAGGCTATTTTTAACTTCTGGGCCACTGCCGGGGTTTTATTGATGTTTACTGATTGTGACTATGCTCTTGTCATATTTTATGTTATATTTTATGTACTAATTTTACCCCTTTTCTTCTGGTCAAGACTTCGGTCATATAGACCCATAATAAATGAAATGAAATGAAATTCTGGGTATAAACTGTCGTGTGCACGCACACTTCTCCAAATACATTGAAAAAGAATTTCCTCAACCATCACATATAGGTAGAGAGGTGAGGGGTTAGTTACCAGGAAGAGTTAGAGTCAAGATACATAAGTAACTGAGAGATTATAGCTGAGACTGGATTAAAGCAGTTGGTAAAATCTGTGAATAGCAGTAAATTAGCATACAAGAGTTAACAAAGAGATGTGAGAACTGAGTATGAATCCAGTTACTCCTAGAGTTATGTATGACTGCACTGAGATTTTGTGGCCAGCTTTGCTTCTTTAGGCAGACACTTTGTGGTTATGTGTCAGGGTCAACAGCAAGCAGGTCCACACACACTCTCCAAGGAAAGTTATGCTTTATTGGAATACTGTTCCATTGCCAAATATTACAGGTACATTGTCAAGGAATAGTGCTTATTGCAAGGGACTCAATACATATACCCTGATGCTTCCTCTAGCTAAGCAAATGAACTTCAAGCACATGTGCGGGAATCCTCCCAGCGGGACATTACATCATAAATGGGAGACTCTCCCCACCCCCTGAGAGCAGAAACATTCACACTGATAATGGAACTCAAGCTCTCCCTTCCCGTCAAGGTTACACTGATAGCACCCTCTGGCTAAGCCAGTTCGCATGGGCGGAGGAGTGCCTCCCTTCTGTTACCCATGGTAGCCAAGCAAAGCAAGCATGTGCGCATGCGTAGAGGTTGGGGATGATGGAAAACAAAGAAAGTATGGCAGCTAGCTGACATTATGCACCCCTCCCATGCCAGAATCCCAAAGATGCCTGCAGGCTCAAAAAGTTTGGGGACCCCTGCCGCAGACTCATATGCTGTAACAAACTGTTAAGGATGTCTATTGTTTAGGTGTGTCATTAATTATGTCTGCAACTAGCACATCCTGATGTGTATAATAATAGAATGCACTATTGAAGAATAGTCAGTGCTAGTACCATTACAACTGAATGAGAGTCTCTTCTTTCCAAATATTTATATTTCAATTTGTTTACTACAAAACTTGTGCTTCCTCTTTTCAATTTCTATTTTTTTCTATCTCCTAGAGAACAAAATTTAATATGCCTGTACGAAGGTAGCACAGGGTGCAGCAGGTTGTATATTTACAGTTTTACTTCTAGAAAACTACGATATTTGTACTTTTACATTTCAAAAATACAGCGGTGCAGTTTTAATAAGTTCTGAGTCATGCATGGTATTGTTAAAGTGATGCATGATATTCCAACAGCGTTCAGAGACTCCTGTTTTTAGATTTTAGTCGTCGTCCCCTGAAGTATAGTAAATGGTCAGGCCTTCTTTCTAGTACCAAAGTTGCAGAACTGCCCTCCGCCACAGGACACGTGACTCCATCCCTGCCTTGCTGGCCTTTAGACAGCAAGCACAGATGGTTTTGCTGCAGTCTTTGAATGGAAATGGTCTTCATATTCTTAACTTTAGGATATTTTATGATAATTTTCATACTTCTACGATGGCTTCCTTTTTGAGACACGCTTTGAAGAATTTTAATTTGAAATGCAAGATACAAATATATTAATAAATCAAATATATGGGCAATGTGCCTTTTTAAAAGCACTTCTAAAAATAACTCTTTTGGCTTTCCTAAGGAAAAAAATCCAGGAAGTAACACCTCCCACTCATCTGTTCTGCTCAAATGATTCCCCGGCATCTAGACCTTGCATTTTGGCAATTCACCAGATTCTGCCCCGGTTACAGACTGCTGACAATGAATGATGTAACACTTTGGTCCTGCCGTGTGGCTGCTCAGAAGACCCAGATTTTTGCGCCTCTGGCAGATGATCGGCTATGCAGCATTTGTGCAAACAGAGGCTGCACACCCATACGCCTCAGCTGTTCCAAGCCCGCACAGCAAAGAGCTCTCCAACAAGCCCTCCACACGCTGACCCAGAGCGCAGGAAAGGACAACAGGCACAAGCCCACTGGTCCTGCCACACACCTCAGCACAACTGCCACAACTGGTGCAGCTGTGCAGAGCAAGTTGCTTTGGGCACAACCCCTCACCGTGCTCAGTCACATTTGGAAAGCAGAGTTGCTGATCATGGGGAGATGGCGCATGCGCAGGCATTTCCTCTGAGTGTGTGCACCATGCAGATGACTCGGCGGCCCACTCTGCCTCCCGGTGGAGGGGTCCTCTGCAGAGGCTGCCAGCAAAGGGGATCTACTGGCTGCCCTTCCTTCCATCCACGATGGCCAAAGCAGCTTACAACAAGAAAAACATAAAACCACATCAACCAAGAGTGGGAAGACAGTAACACAGCAGGATAAAATAATGGTGGTAAAATACACATTCATGCACATGCATACAGAAAGATAAGCAAATTCAAACTGAGCTCTGTCTTGCAAATGAATACCAGACACACGGGGAAAGGCGGGGAGGGGATTTGCAGATTAAGATGGCTTTCCTATGAGTTCTCCCCTGCAAATACCCTCGATAACACCTTGCACTTTTCAATCTTGCTCCGTTCCTTTCTGGGAGTCCAGCTGGGGGGGTGTGCATGGGGGGAATATCTAAAACGAAATCAGAGCAGGCCATGCTGTGGGGAGAACCAAGGGACCGGAAGAAAAGTTACATACGGTCTCCTATTCACTGCCAGCCCTGCCCCGCCCCCCCCCCCCGGCACTCAAAACCAGCCCTTCATCATCACCAGGAATTCAAGAGGTTGGGAACATCCTTTGTTTTCCTCAGAATATCTAGTTCCTCCCTGCAAGCTTTTTAAAATACACACTGGCAATTCCTGCTTGTCCAGGTTTGACAAACTGTACGGGCAGAACCGCTGGGTGCTGACAGAGGCGCACTGAGGCAGCAGGATCCTCACGTTGCCACAGACTAGGCCCCTTTGGAAACTCCCTGGCGTCTCTTCATGCTTATATTCGTGGTCCTTTCCTTCCAGAGAACCAGTGTGGCCCAAATAACGATGCACCGACTGACGTGCAATACGAGATTAAGGCTGCGAGGGGGAGGGCCCCCAGTGGGGCAGTGGGGCTCGTGAACTGCCAGTTGCCTCGCCACCCGGGCAGGGAAGCCTGGCTCACACGTGCAGGAGAAGAAGGGCGGCTGAAAGGAGGATGCACCACTGCTGCCCCTGGTGGATCCCGGACTGACCGGAGGGGGGGGGATCCTTGCAAGTAACAAGCCAGCACCATGGAAACAGCGCTTCTCCTCCATGCCTTCCTTGAGGTGCCAGTTTTCTGCCTGCGGAGAAAGGAGCATTTCAAAAAGCAACCAGAACAGGTCCACCACCATTCTCCTGCACGTGCAAACTAGGCTTACAAAGCACCCCAAGTAATCAGGTACAGACGGGGGGGTGTGTGTGGAAGGGGGATTTTTCCCCTTTAGGGCCACAAAGGACCAACACAGCAGACTCACACAAGGAATACGGGGCACTCTGCTGGGCTAGTTGTCCAGGGCTGCACACTGCTGTGAAGAACTCCAGATCCTTCCTCATGCTCCAAGAGGCACAGTCCACCACCCAGCTTCTGGGCCCCCGTTGGCACGGGTGGTAGGATGGCAAGTTCCCAGTCCAGGGAAATGTTTAAAACTTCTGAGCAGTGCTACAGTGATGTTTGCTAGAGACCTTTCGTCCACCTTCAATTCATGTAAACAATTATTTTAACTAAAGCTTGAAACATGTTTCGCTCTGGCACTGTCCTCAGAATGATTTTTCATTGCCCACATTTGCTGCTGCAAAACAGGGAATTCTTTAAAAACCTCTTTTCAGTGTACTGAGCCAAGTTCTGCCCGTAAAAATATGCCAGCACAACCTCAAATTGGAGTGTCTTGGAAGGAGCGCCTTTCCAAAGCACACAGTCACTGAAACCACATCCTTCCCTCTTTCCCATCCATTCTACGAGCTCCAGGACCCAGCTGCTCCCCCCCACCCCCACCGCCAACCGAGTCCTAAAGGAGCCACGCTCAGCCGCCAGCAGAGTTTGCAGAGTCAACCAGCCCTCAGCATAAACACTTGTGGGTCTCTGGAAAGAGCGTTTAGAAAACCGCAAAGGCTGTTTATAGTATTTGCATATGCACAGCAACCGGTGACAAGCCCAGTGCTTCGGGCTGGGTTAAGTGAGAAAGCCCAGAAGAAACCATTCACTCCCCTCCCCCTCCAAAAACACACCTCCACAAACAGCTGGCCCTATCCAAATAGTGCACACACACATAATCCCTTGCTGTTGCGGACTAGTTATAAAGCAAACAGCACTTTCATCCATGCTGCTGTCCCAGAAGCCCGAGACAGAAAATCAAAATGGCACCCACCTTCCATTTGACTAGGGCACAATACTTGGGGAATAAGAAACCTTAAAAACTAGCATATTTATTGTGGTACAACTTGCAGAACAGCGCTCACTTCATCAGAGGCAAGTGGGCAAATCAGGGAGGAGGGGAGGAATGTCAGCAGCTATGAAACGCAGGCGCCTGATATTTCTATGCATGGCTGAGTTGCATAGAAGAAACCAGCAGTAACAGGTGAAAAGACCATCTTCCAGTGCCTGCCAAGCTCACTGGTTTCCTATAGCGGAAGCAGAATCCATTATGTCTGAGGCCTAACAAGATAGTTGTAAAACTTTCCAATGAATTCTAATTCTGTGGTTTCCTATGGGAGCCTCCCTTTGAAGTACTTTGGTTGAAGAACGGTGACTGATCAAGTGGGCTTGCAGTCCAGGAAAACGTGGGCCTCTTTTTTTATGCTATTTATAGTTCGCCTTTCTCACAGAGCCTCAAGGCAGATTACAAAATGTAGATCAATGCAGTCAACAGGCAGTAAGTGATGTGATAGTGCTAAGACTGCAAAAATCAGAGCCCAAGCAGAAATCCAAAAACAGAGTTGAAACAAAGCATGAGAATTAACACCAGCGGCACATTTAAGACCAACAAAGTTTTCTAAGCTTTCCTGTGCAACCACACTTCTTCAGATACAGTGAAACAGAATATCTTCAACCATTCCATATAGAAGGGGGGGGTTAGTTGCCAGGAAGGGTCAATTAGAGTCAAGATGGGAGACAGAAACAAAATTGGAAACTACCAGTCTATACATAGAGGTAGAGGGTGAGCAGTAAATTATCATACAGCATAATGAAGATGTTTAACAGATACAAGGACCAAACAGGAATAATAAGCTTAGTTTATATTGTAAATATTTGTTTGAATTCAATTCTGGGGCAATTCTGGTTCAATTCTGGGAGAGCCAGTTTGGTGTAGTGGTTAAGTGTGCAGACTCTAGTCTGGGAGAACCGGGTTTGATTCCCCACTCCTCCACTCGCAGCTGCTGGATGACCTTGGGCAAGCCACAGTTCTGGCATAGCTGTCCTTGGAAAAGAGCAGTTTCTGTCAAGAGCTCTCTCAGCCCCGCCTCCCTCCCTCCCAGGGTGTCTGTTGTGGGGAGGGGAAGGGAAAGGAGTTTGTAAGCCGCTCTGAGACACCTTTGGGTAGTGAAAGGCGGGGTATAAATCCAATCTCTTCTCTTCTTCTTCAAAAACAGTTAAGGAAATAAATATGTCAAAGTTGGAGACTGATGTATCCTTACTTGCAGAATGCTGAGAGTAATTAATTTTAACTCAAGTGACAACTGAAGGTGGCAGTTGTGGAGACTGAAAGAAGACAACCCCCAATTTATCCTTGTGGCTCCAAGACCACTTCCTCCCCCCCGCCCCCAAGTTAGCTGTTCTTGGACTGAAGCAAGAAAGGGACCCTGCGCCATTCAAAACAAACTTGGTCAGCTATGAGCTATTTTACGTAGGCACAAAGCAGACTCCTGCAGGCAGGGATGGTTTTATGCTACGTGCAGCTATCATCTCTCTCTTTTTGTCTCAAGGGAGTTTACAACGGCAGAACTTCCTGTTGCACGCTGAAAAAGCATCTCCCTTGATCATCTGTCTGGCTCCGTGTTCCTCCTTCTGGGGAACCAGCAAAGATATCACTACCACAACGGCTTCGTGCTGATTGGGTGGCTGGGAAATTACAGACCTTGAGCTGAAGGTGGGCAGTGGGCATTTCCAGTTTATTCAGCGAGGCAGCTCTGCCTTAGTCTCTTGCAGCACAACAAACAGGAGTCCATAGAGTATCTATTCCACCTTTTATCTCCCAACCCCAGCAAACTTAAGAACTCCAAGACCCACAGAATTTAGTTTGCAAGCTGCTGAAGACTGAACCAGTTTGTAAACAGATTCAAACTTTCTTGCCAGTGTCTGAGAAGGATATGCAAGTCCATCTGTGCTTTAGGAAGACAGTACTGGACACAGCCCACTCCGGTGAAGTGGAAGAGCTTTTCTTGAAATTTATCTCTTCAGCCTACAGACAGAAAGCGTGTCAGTTTGAATGTACCCCCTTCCCCTTGGAGGAGAAAATAAAACACTCTCCGCACATAGAAAAGAAAGTGTTGGGGGGGGGAGTTCCAATGCAGCTTTCTCCCCAAAATCTTACCTCCCCCTCCCCCGTACATGCAGGCCATCTCTGTGTGTGTGTGAAAGTGCTGCCAAGTCACTTCCGACTCATGGCGACCTCATGAATGAATGGATGCTCTCCAAAACGTCCTCTTCTCATGGAGAGCCTCGCTCAGGCCTTTTAAACGGGGGACCTTTGAGGGTTCCTTGGTGGAGTCGACCCCTCTCTTTCCCTGCTGCCTCCACCCTTTCCCAGCACGATTGCCTTTTCCAGGGAGCCCTGTCTTCTCGTGACGTGACCACAGGTACGATCGCCTCAGGTGGTTCATTTTAGCTTCTAGGCTTGATTTGATCTAGAAGGCCCCACTGAGTCGTCTTTTTGGTGGTCCACAGCACACATAAAACTCTCTTCCACCACCACAATTCAAATGAATCCATTTTCTTCTAGTCAGCTTTCTTTGTTGTCTTACTTTCAAGCCCCCACACATACTAACGGGGAATACTATGGTATGAATTACCCTACACGGCATAATAAAAAGAAGAGACATCACCCTGCCAACAAAAGTCCGTATGGTCAAAGAAGAAGAAGAAGAAGAGATTGGATTTATACCCCGCCCTTCACTACCCAAAGGTGTCTCAGAGCAGCTTACAAACTCCTTTCCCTTCCCCTCCCCGCAACAGACACCCTGTAAGGTAGGTGGGCCTGAGAGAGCTCAGACAGAAACTGCTCTTTTTCAAGGACAGCTCCTATCGGAACTAGGGCTTGCCTAAGGTCATCCAGCCGGGTGCAAGTGGAGGAGGTGGGGAATCAAACCTGGTTCTCCCAGACTAGAGTCCATGCACTTAACCACTACACCAAACTGGCTCTCAAAGCAATGGTATTCCCCGTAGTAACATATGGCTGCAAGGGTTGGACCATAAGGAAGGCCGAGCGTCGAAGAATAGATGCTTTTGAATGATGGTGCTGGAGGAGACTCCTGAGAGTCCCTTGGACAGTAGGGAGATCGAATCAGTCAGTCCTAAAAAAAATGAACCCTGACTGTTCCCTGGAAGGCCAGATCCTGAAGTTGAAGCTCAAATACTTTGGCCACCAAATGAGAAGGGAGCACTCACTGGAGAAGACCCTGAGGCTGGGAAAGATTGAAGGTCAAAGAAGAAGGGGACGGCAAAGGATGAGATGGTTGGACAGTGTCATCGAGGCAACGAACATGAAATTGAGCAAACTCCAGCGGACGGCGGAAGACAGGAGGGCCTGGCGTGATGTGGTCCATGGGGTCACGAAGAGTCGGACTCGACTGGGCGACTGAACAACAACAAATACTTACCAGCAACATATCCTTGCACTTAAGAATCTTTTCTGGCTCCTTTCATTTGACCATGGGGAACATTAAAAACAAAAATCACTCCTCCTAACCTACTAAACTTTTAACACAGGATTCTGCCAGTCAAGGATTTGGCGGTCTGGGCATGGGGAACACTGGAGGTTCTGCACTCTTCTGACGTGAGGCCTCTTGGACCCTGTCCGTCCCCAGCAACCCCTGGCCAAATACACAACGCAGACAAAGCCACAATTCTAACTGACAGCAGCCACACGGGTTATACAGCCAGGATGCACGGTGGATTCCAGAAAAAGTCAATGGGAAATACAAGGGTGTTATACCAAAACACCCCTCACAGAGGAATCACCGTCTTCATGCTGCCTGCAGGTCTCGCATGCACTCAGTCAATCCTCAGGACTCGGCCTGCTGTATCAAGAGCACCACACAGTTCACTGGCCAAGACTTGTAGTCATCCTATGGTGTCCTCAGAATACACGTCTTTCTTCATTTTAAACATTGCCTAGACCACAGATCCCTCAGGCAAGGAAAAAGTATGAAATTAGCCCAACAGAGCATCATTCTAAGAACAACAGAATTAAAGCCACCAGTAGAAACCCTTTTTTTTTTTTTAATGAAGCCAAACAGACCTCGCTGTCTTCCTCAAAACTTCTCCCCATGAAAAGGCTGAAATAGGGTTAGAGAAGCCAATGTTGGATCAGGCCAGTGGCCCTTCCAGTCCACCACTTTGTCACACAGTGGCCAAAAATACCAGGTGTCACCAGGAGGTCCACCAGTGGGGCCAGGACACTAGAAGCCCTCCCACTGTTGCCCCCCCAGGCACCAAGAATACAGAGCCTCACTTGCCCCATCATAGCCACCGATGGACCTCTGCTCCATATGTTTATCTAATTCCCTCTTGAAGCCATCCATGCTTGTAGCCACTACCACCACCTCCTGTGGCAGTTAATTCCACGTGTTAATCACTCTTTGGGTGAAGGACTTCCTTTTATCCGTTCTAACCCGACTGCTCAGGAATTCGGAATTCATGGAATGCCCATGAGTTCTTGTATTGTGAGAAAGGGAGAAAAGTACCACTTTCTCTACCTGCTCTATCTCATGGATAATCTTATAAACCTCGATCATGTCACCCCTCAGCTGTCATTTCTTCAAGCTAAAGAGCCCCAAGCGCCTCAACCTTTCTTCATAGGGAAAGTCTTCCAACCCTTTTATCATTCTAGTTGCCCTCTTCTGCACTTTTTCCAAAGCTATAATATCCTCTTTAAGGTGTGGCAACCAGAACTGTACACAGTACTCCAAATGAGGTTGCACCATTGATTAATATAGGGGCATTATGATATTGGCTGATCTGTTTTCAATTCTCTTCCTAATAATCCCTAGTATAGTGTTGGCCTTTTTTTTTATTGCAGTCGCACACTGTCTCAACATTTTCACTGAGTTATCTACTACGACTCCAAGATCTTTCTCTTGGACAGTCTCTGCCAGTTTGGACCCCATCAACGTGTATTTATAGTTTGGATTTTTGGCTCCAGTGTGCATCACCTTGCACTTGCGCCACTTTGAACCCCATCTGCCACGTTGACACCCACTCACCCATCCTCGACAGATCCCTTTGGAGTGCCTCACAATTCTCCCTGGTTGTCACCACCCTGAACAACTTCATGTCATCCGCAAATTTAGCCACTTCACTGCTTACTCTCAACTCCAAATCTCTACAAAGGGTGATCTAACAAACAGCCAGCCATGATTGGTGGCTCCAGATAGCTTCTCCAAACTTACTGCCTGCCTGAGATGGCAACAACTGAGTGTTACGGCTGAGCTTTGCCATCCCAGGATGGCAGCCAGCCTAGAGGAGATTTCGCAAGCCGCGCACCTAGAGGAGATTTCGCAAGCCGTGCAGTGAGCCACCAAACACTGCTGTCTGACAGCTCCCCATCTGCAGAGCTCTTTCTCTGCCCCACTTATGGAGAGAAGCCCTTGCAGTGAAAATAATAGTATCCAATCCCTTTGTCCTTAAGACAGAATCCTCAAAGTTATTTCCAAGGGCAATCAAACAACAATCCAGGAGATGGAGAGGGCGGGTGGTCCTCCTCCAACCCAAAGAGGCATTTCTGGCGGGGAGGGGGAGGCACCTCCCTCGAGGGCTGCCTGTGGACCCGGCCTTTTGTCAGGTATCCCTGCCATAAGGGTGATGGGGAGGAGATGAGAGGGTAATAAATGTATCTGTGTTTCTCGTTTGGAATGCGGGGAGGTGACGAGGTTGCCTGGGAGACCGGGCCATATCTCACCTCACCCAGGCCTAAATGGCCTTGAAGCCAGGCTGTTCGTCTCCTTTCACTTTCTAAAGACAACAGCTAGGCTTGAGAACTTTCAGGTGGTGGGAATATAGTAATTTAGCACCTCATAGCTTTCCCACGCGTGGGCTGGCCATCTATTGGTAGAGGTGTGGGGGCTCCTTTCCCCCCTTAAAATATAACCCCAATGCTTCATGTATTCAAGTTATTCTTAACAATGCTTCTGTTCTAGTGACCTAGTATTGCAGTCTAATAAATACTATCCTTGTTTCAATGAATAAGGCCTGGTGTTTGACTGACTAACTGAGGACTCTGACAGTTTGTTAAGAATCACTTTTAGTCGGGACTGGTCAGAAACTCGTTGCGCACAAAATGAGTGACGGTGAAGAAGACACCATCACAGAATAGATGGATACCATATTGGGAGTGAGGAATTAAAGATCAATTTGTTTGCAGATGATATAATGATTGCGCTGCTAAACCCTAAAGAGGGGATTAGAGAAATAAGGACTATATTGGAGGATTTTGAAGCATATTCAGGGCTAAGAGTGAACATGGACAAATCTGAAATTATGTACTTCAATGTCAGTAAAGCAGAGAGAAGAGAAATTGCAAAGATGACAAAAATGGGCCCAGGAGCTAAGTCAATAAAATATTTGGGGATCGAAATCAGGAAGAATTGGAAAAAAACAGGGGAAGGGAACTTCAAAATGGTCTGGAAGAAGTTCTGTAAGGACATGAAAAGATGGGCAAACAAAAATTTGAGCATTTCAAACAAAATAAGAGCCGTAAAGATGTTCCTAATTTCTAAGATGATGTATCTATTCCAAACACTCCCAGTAGAATTAAGTATACAACAGTTTTAGAAAAATGGAATGGAATAATTAGGGAATGGATCTTTGGAAGTAAAAAGCCCAGAATGCAAAAGAAGTTCATTTATAACCCGCAAAATGTATTGGGGTGGGGTGTACCCAATCTAACAGACTACTACGAAGCTTTTAACATCAAGTCAATGATAGAGATAGGAGAAGATATAGAGCAGAAATGGGTTAGATTGGAAAATGAATTAAATGAAGGAGCTGGGAGGCTGGGTATATTTACAAGAAATGTGAAGAAGGAATACGGCAGAGCGGTGGGACCTAGGAGAACAGCGTTGAAAATATGGGAGAAATGGCAACCAATCTGGTTGAGCAAGCTCTCTGAGTGGGCACCAGTGGAAAGTGTATATGGGGAATCAGACGACCCCCATTGGTGGAAACTACTCCAAGAAAAAGGGTTCGCTAGAATAAGAGATATGTATGGGGAAGGAGGCCGGCTTAAGCCACTACAAACAATAATTGAGACAGTAGGGAAACAGTACTGGTTGAAGGCGACCGGTCTATATAATGCAATAAAAAAGGAAAAAAGAGAGGCAAAAGAGGGAGGGGGACTCAGAAGAAGTCGCAGAAACCTTGTACAAAGAAAAGAGGAAGACAAGTAAGGGTCTAGCGGGTAAGATATATAAAATAATGACAACTAATGAGGAGTCAGTAATTAAAAGCACTCAAGCGAGATGGGCTAGAGAGGGACTAACCTCAGAAACAACCTTAAAAAAATTAATGGTGGGGGTCAAAAAGATCAAGTTCGATAAATTTAGAGAAATGGAGCTGAAGTACTTCACCAAATGGTACCGGACGCCAGCCCAGCTAGCTAATATGATATCGGGGATGAGTTCGAACTGCTGGCACTGCAATCAAGCTAAAGGGTGGTACTCACACATGTGGTGGGAATGTGCCAAAGTCCAGGAGTTTTGGAAGGAAATATTAGCCAGAATAAAGGAAAGGACAGGTGTATCAATACCTATAGATGTTAACTTAATGACATTAGGAACCTTAAAGATC
This sequence comes from Gekko gecko, assembly GCA_029375565.1. NCBI lineage: Eukaryota > Metazoa > Chordata > Lepidosauria > Squamata > Gekkonidae > Gekko > Gekko gecko. The sequence goes on from JAPDNY010000016.1 coordinate 4,734,714, forward strand.
GAGAGAATAGAAAGCACATATCAAGAGGTAGTTAAGGCAATGATACTAGCCGGAAAGGGGAAGGCAGTCATAGCATTAGGATGGAAAGACAAGAATAAGTGGACAATGGAGAATTGGAATAACTATCTGTTTGAATATATTCAATCAGATATAGTGACCCTGACAACGGAAGAGAACACCTGGGAGGAAAAGAAGACGCAAACAAGCAAGAAATGGTCATCGTATTTCGATTACATCAAGGAGGACGAAGCCATGAAGGATGCCTACTGGAAACTTCGGATTCTGTGCCCGTGGCTGAAGCAATGAAGAAAGAAGAGCAGGGGGAGGGACTGAGGGGAGGGGGGTGGGGTGGGGGGGGAAAAAAAAATCTTGTATCACGGTAGTGGGAAGATTATATGTGTGAAAGCCTGTTGAAATAAAGACACTCTCCCGATCAAGGACCCACCGGAGGACCAGAAACCGGAGGACAAGAAACCTCCTGTGACGACGGTGCCGAGCACCACTGCAGTCGTGCCCTTGGAAGTCCCGGGTACATATGTCCCGGCATCGTGGGGCCTGGAATACGACTTAGGGGGGCCCTACGGGGACCCTTATGGAGCGGCGTACGGCGGAGTGACCACCCGGCCCAAGCAGCGACGAGACTGGATGAAGCCGCTCGCCGAGACGCACGAAACGTGGTTCTTCACCCCGCGAGCGTCGGTGAGAGAAAGCCCGTTCGAGAGATCGATTCACCGGCTGAGCACGGCAGAAGGGGCGGAAGACCCGCACAGGGAGTCGAAAGACTTGGACGGGGCCGTGGTGAGCTGGAGATGGAGTGGCGACCCAAGTCAAGATCACCTGTTCCACTTGCTAGACGAGTCCCTCTCCCGCATTCCCAAGATGATCTCGGACGGCATCCAAGAGGAAATGGACAGGAGGCAGAGAGAGGCGCCTCCTGATCAGCAACCCCCCGATCGCAGGATTGTGCCGGCGGGCCCGCCTGGGGGTGTCCCTGGGCAACCGGGGGCACCCCCGGACCAACCAGCGGGGCCCCCACCACAGGGGCCGCCGGCGCCGCGACCGCAAAGACCCTGGGGGTTCCTTCCACCGAAGCCGGCAGAACTCCTTGACGCGGACTTTGACGGGACCCCGGAGAAGTTCTCATTCTTCTTGGTGAGAACCGAAAAGTTCATCGAGAACTGGGGACACCTGTTCCAGAGCGAGGACCGCATGGTTGACGCGATCGCATCGCACCTGAAGGAGGCAGCGGCAGACTGGTATGTAGCCCTGCACCAAGCAGACGGGCAGGAGTTGCAGGAAATCGACGCCTTTATGTGGGCCATGAAGGAGCAGTTCGAAGATGTCAACGCGAACAAGACTGCCCGAGCCTTCTTGCGCGCTTTCAAGCAAGGTTCCAAATCCGTGAGGGAGTATACTGCGGAGTTCCGGAGACAAGCCGTGAAAGTCCGGGGATGGCCTGACGGAGTCCTGGCAGAACAATACCGCCTGGGGCTCAACTCAGAGATCCGCCGGACCGTGATGAGTGGACACGACCCGGAGACGTTGATGGGCTGGATGCAGGAGGCAATAGCCACGGAAACCCGCCTGAAAACCATCTGGCTGGATGACGCGGCGGCGCTGGGGAAGGGAGCCCCATCGGGGCCAACCCCGGCACCCAGGGGGAAGACCCAACCAACGACTCCTCGACCCAAAGATGGCACGCGGGAGATCCGGATGAAGCAAGGGCTATGTCTGAAGTGCGGCGAATCGGGCCACCGCGGCAAGCTGCCCCGGATCAACCACCCCACCTGGAGGGGCGAAAGGGGGCAAGAAGAAATTCAACACATCCACACCCAAACCGGTGGCGAAACCGAGAGGGGCTAAAGGTAAAGGTTCCCTTGCTCGAAAGCCAGTCAAATCCGACTCTAGGGTTGCAGTGCTCATCTCCGTTTCAAAGCCGAAGAGCCAGCGCTGTCCGAAGACATTTCCGTGGTCATGTGGCCAGCATGACTAAACACCAAGGCGCACGGAACGCTGTTACCTTCCCACTGAAGTGGTACCTATTTATCTACTTGCAATTTCTTGCTTTCGAACTGCTAGGTTGGCAGGAGCTGGAACTAGAGACGGGAGCTCACCCCATCATGCGGCACTCACGGGTCTCGAACTGCTGAACTACTGACCTTCCACAGCCTGCAGTTCAGCGTCTTAACCACTTGAGCCACCGCAGCCCCTCGAGAGGGGCTAGAGCTCTGCAAATTAACCCGCTGAGCGAGACCTCCGACTCATCGGAGGAAGAAACCACAAAGGCGGGAAACGAGAAGGACCTGCTGTAAATAGCGCTGAACAGCAGATCCCGGACTCGCAAGCGCTGAACCCGGTGAGCAGATCCTCCTCTCTCTTCTTTCTTACTGTGACTCTGATGGATCCGGGTCTACAGACCCATGTGAGAGTGCGAGCTCTCATTGACTCTGGGTGTGGGAAAGACATTATTAACCCCTCGCTAGTGACAGGGCTAGGGGCGAAAGTAGTCAAACTGGCTGAACCCTGGTGTTTACCCAAATGGACGGCTCAAGGATGAAAGAGCCGTGTAAATACGAGACTGTGCCATTACGCCTGGGGATTGGGGAACACTGGGAGGTGAGACCATTCGTTGTTACCCCGGCCGCCCGTTTCCCTCTGGTCTTGGGGAGTGCGTAGTTCTTTGACCACGACCCACACATTATGTGGGAAGCTGGGAAGGTCAACTTCATCTCAGCCAAATGTAGGGACCACGTTTGGCGCGAGGGCTGGGGATCCCTGCGACTGGGAAACGACCCTGTGCTGGTGGGGGTGGCGGAAGCAGAGCTGGAGGCGATCCCGCAAGAATACCGGGATTTAGCAGCAGTCTTTGGGGAAGAAGAGGCGGACGAGTTGCCCCCCACAGGAACTCAGACTGTACTATTGAAATACTGCCAAACCAGAAGCTACCTAAGGGCAAATTGTATTCCATGAGCCCGGCTGAGAAAGTGGAACTGAGAAAGTTCATAGATAAGAACTTGGAGAGGGGGTTCATCCGACCCGCCTCTTCCCCGTTCGCCGCACCCGTTTTGTTCAGGAAAAAGAAGGACAGGGGGTTGCGGCTATGCACGGACTATCGCAGGCTAAACGCTGTTTCATCCACCAATGCATACCCCCTGCCCCTGATCAAGGACCTCCTAGCTGCGGTTGCTGGGGGAGGATTTTCTCTAAACTGGATCTTAGGGATGCCTACTTTCGGGTACGCATCAGAGAAGGGGATGAATACAAAACTGCATTTAACACCCCCCTGGGGCAATTTGAATACTTGGTTATGCCTTTCGGGCTACAGGGGGCGCCAGGGGTGTTCATGAACTTGATTAATGAAGTGTTACACAAGTATTTATTCAAGGGGGTCCTTGTTTACCTTGATGACATACTTCTGTATTCCCCCGACCTCCGTTCACACGTGAAGCTGGTGAGGGAAGTACTTCAAACATTGCACAAGCACAAACTCTTTGCTAAACTGTCTAAATGTGAATTTCATGTCGGAAATTGCCTTTTTAGGTTACCGCATCTCACAGAAGGGGATTGAGATGGACCCTGACAAGGTTAAAGATGTGGTGGGGTGGGAACCCCCCAAGACGACGAGGCAGCTCCAAGCTTTCCTCAGATTCGCCAATTTTTACAGATCATTTCTTTCGAACTTTGCACAGGTGGCCCTCCCCCTTACTGACCTGCTCAAAACTAAGGGGAAAGCCCCTGACTGCACCCGGCCGGGTGCGCACCTAGACTGGACCCCAGAGTGCCAGCTCGCATTCGAGCGCCTGAAGGCTCTCTTCTTTACCTCGGAGCCGGTGCTGGCTCATCCTAATGAACTAAAGAAATTCATTGTCCAAGTCGACGCTTCGGACGTCGCCATGGGGGGGGCCATCCTCCAAGAGGGGGATGATGGTAAACTCCACCCCCTTGCATATGTCTCTAAAAAGTTCAATGACACTGAGCGGAATTGGTCGGTGTGGGAAAAAGAAGCAGGGTCGATCCAGTTGGCACTAGCAACATGGCGACACTGGCTGGAGGGGGCTCGAGTGCCATTCGAGGTGTGGACTGATCACAAAAATTTAGAACTCCTCCGCTCGCCCCACGCGCTGAATGCCAAACAATTGCGATGGGCTGATTTCTTCTCTAAGTTTAATTTCACCCTGCACCATTTCCCAGGGAAGGCTAACTCGCTTGCTGATGCTCTGTCCCGCCTCCCGCAACACGATAGCAAACGGGAGGAGGTCCGGGACTCAGTCTTCACCCCCTCTCAACTGGGAGGGGCAGTAACCACACGCAAGCAAGCGCTGCACCCCCCCCACACGTCACTCCCTTCCCACTGGGAGTCGAAATTCGCATCCGCTATGTCTCAGGCAGACAGAGAGACGCTTGAAGGGGAGGAGGGGGTGGTGAAAGATGCACAAGACTGTTGGCGACAGAATGGAAAACTGTTTGTGCCGCTGTCACTCCGGGGGGAGGTGATGGGTTGGGCTCACGGCTCCAAACTTGCAGGGCACACGGGCTTTGTGAAATCACTTCAGCTCCTCCAACGGCAATTTTGGTGGCCGGGACTGAGGAAAGATTTGTCTCTGTTTACAAACGCCTGCCAAGTATGCCTTATGAGCAAGCCCCGGCCGGGGAAACCCCCCGGCTCACTGCAGCCTTTACCTACCCCGACTCGCCCTTGAGAGGTGATCTCCATGGACTTTATTACTGATTTACCACCGAGTGGTGGAAAGACTGTTATTTGGGTCATAGTCGATATGTTTTCTAAACAGGCTCATTTTGTTCCGTTTGCTTCCATCCCCTCCGCAAAAAGGCTGGCTGCGGCGTTCTTGCAACACGTGGTGAGACTCCACACTTTGCCGAATAAGGTGGTCTCGGACAGGGGGGCACAATTTGTCTCCCAATTCTGGGGGGAGTTGATGTCACTGCTAGGGATGGAGAGGGGGGTCAGCAGTGCATACCACCCAGAGACCGATGGTCAAACCGAGAGGGTTAACCAAACGCTTGAACAATACCTCAGGTGTTTCACGAACTTTCAACAAGACGATTGGCAGTCCCTGTTGCCGCTGGCTGAGTGAGTGATGCAGGTGACTGGTGTAAACGCTTGCAAACTGCGTGGCCATTGCTAGTGAAAACGCTCGAGGGGGCCAAGGCTGCGTATAAAACTCAAGCTGACAAGAAACGTGACCTTTCTTGGACCCCAAAATGTGGAGAATTTGTTTATCTCTCCACACGGAACCTGAGGGGCTTGCAGCTGAGCCGCAAACTCGGTTGGAAATATGTGGGACCTTTTAAAATTGTGCGTGTGTTGAACAATGTTACTGTTGAGCTTGACCTGCCTAAATCACTGAAATCTGTTCATCCTGTATTTCATGTAAGGCTGCTACGACGTGCGCCTGCAGAGAATGTCTGGAGACCCCAGCGCCCCGCCCCTCCTCCGCTGATGGTGGGGGGAGAACCGCATTATGAAGTTTCTCAAATCCTGGACTCGAAGATTTCACGCAACCGTTTGTATTATCTCATCAACTGGGCGGACTTTGGGCCTGAACAGAGGGAGTGGGTGAGGGCGGAACATGTTCATGCCCCGAAATTGGTCCGCGCGCTCCATAAATTGTATCCTCTGAAGCCGGGGGGATAGATCTATTATCAGGAGTGCAGGATGTCAGGTATCCCTGCCATAAGGGTGATGGGGAGGAGATGAGAGGGTAATAAATGTATCTGTGTTTCTCGTTTGGAATGCGGGGAGGTGACGAGGTTGCCTGGGAGACCGGGCCATATCTCACCTCACCCAGGCCTAAATGGCCTTGAAGCCAGGCTGTTCGTCTCCTTTCGCTTTCTAAAGACAACAGCTAGGCTTGAGAACTTTCAGGTGGTGGGAACGTAGTAATTTAGTGCCTCATAGCTTTCCCGCGTGCGGGCTGGCCATCTATTGGTAGAGGTGTGGGGGCTCCTTTCCCCCCTTAGAGTATAACCCCAATGCTTCATGTATTCAAGTTATTCTTAACAATGCTTCTGTTCTAGTGACCTAGTATTGCAGTCTAATAAATACTATCCTTGTTTCAATGAATAAGGCCTGGTGTTTGACTGACTAACTGAGGACTCTGACACCTTTTCACTTCCAAGCCAAAACGTTTCTTTTTACCCAGACTTTTAATTAGGGGCTCTGTCCTTCCAGCTGTTTAATGGCTTGCTTTGGTTCGAGGGGCATTTTATGGGAGTTTTCTGCTCTTCCTTACGACCCGAGGCCATCTTTCATTGTCTTGTTTTCATACTGGTTATTATTTCAGTTGTAAGATGCTGAAGAGTCAGTATAAAAATCTCCTAAGTAACGAAATAAAAAGATCTTCAGTGGATTTGCGACAAAAGGAAAGGAAAGGATGAGCCCAGAGTGACCAAGTACCCAGCGGAGGAGGGGAAACAAGTCCAAACAGCCCGATGCCCCAGGAGCAGGGAGAAGGCAGTGACTTCCAGCTATAAAAGAACGGGGCTGGGGGGCGGGGGGGGTTGGCCAGGCCTGATTCCAGGTCTGTCTGTGAAAGCCCCACACCGGGACATCAGCGGCCCCGCTTGACACCTCCCCCCCGCCCCCGGGGCCATGCTAAATCTGACTTCTGAAACATGAAGGTGATACAGGGGAGAGACGGACTACAAGCTCTCAGAGCAGCAGGGGACGGTTTGCATCCCTCAGACCTTTTCTTCCAGATCAATATTAAACAACACGGGGGGGGGGGCGATGACCAGCAAGGGGGAGAGAAGGGATTACTGCTGGGCCTGACAGGACAGCCCCTGCTTTCGTCTGAGCCCAGCTGCACCTCAAGACTCCAGCCTGCAGCATCAGTTTGCAGAAAGCATAAAACAGGATTGGTCAGGAGGACGTTTGTATAAAGGGATCAGAAGAACTGCACTATAATGGAACAGCAGAGGCAGTTGCTTTTGTAAGGGAAGAAGCGGGGGGCTTGGGAGACTCACAAGGGGATATTCCCCCACACACATACCCCTTGGCTCACCAGTCAGATTTCTGCAGGAAGACTACTCCTTCCTCCCCTCGCCCTGCCCCCACCCATCCTGCCCATCCCCCACCACTCTGCCCCCCAGTCCCCCCCATTCTGCAGGGGGAGCAGCAGGGGGATGCTGGCACAGCTACTGCTCCTTCCCCTGCTCCACCTGCAGCGCCTCCTGTGCCTCAGGCAGCAAATCTCCATCCTCCTCTATTACCCACAGAGGGCCAGAGGAGACATGTTGTCTGTGCATGTGCAGACTGCACTTCTCTGGGGGGTTTTAACATCCCTTTCCACTTTTGTAACTTTTAGAATTTATTTATTCCTGCAAACTCAGGAGAGGGATCCCATGTTTGTGGGTAGAATCTCCCTTCTTTCTACAAGGCCTCAATGTACAGATCAGCCAGTATCAGCAGATGAGGCTCTGTGGAGAATCAGATACACGGACAGGACTGTAGTCTACTGCAGTGTTTATTGCATCACTTTGCTTTCACTGCATTGTCTTCTAACTTTTGTAAACCACTTGCTGCATTGTGGTACATCATGCCTTGTGCAATTTTTTTGTTGTCTTAGGGTATTTCATGCCTTGGGCAGTTTTTATTGCCTTAGACAGACTTTTGTTGGCATTGTTCTCCAATTTTTATAACCCTAGTCCTATCGCTCTATCTTGTACTGTCTGATTGAATTGTTTTTATATTTTGTAATCTGCGTTGAGTATCGACAAGAAAGGCAGGCTGGCACGTGAGGCTGTTTCGCGCTGAGCCTGAACAGCGGCCTGTCAAAGTCAGTCCTGTCTACTCTGACCGGCAGCTGCTCCCTGGGAGGGAGGCATTTCACGTGACCCTCTGCTTGGCTGTTCTTTTAACTGCAGATACTGAGGGCTGAACCTGGGACCTTCTATGGGCAAACTATGCGCAAATCTGACAGAGGGAGCTCTGACTCTCAAAATGCTTGCACCTCTAAAATCACGTTGGTCTCTAACCTAGTATTTGCAAACCAGATACTCTAACCCCAACCCACGGCCATTCTACAAAGCAGTCACCTTGAGAAGCAGGTTTCAGAAGGGATTCCCCAAAATCTCCCCTAACTCCAGAAGGCAGACTCCAACATGAATGGCAGGTATTATGGGATGATGGGGGGTGAGACAAGAGGTCACATGCAATACCAAATTTGCCACACCTATCGAAACGAAGCACAAGGAAAACCAAAAATGTGATTTACACTGCCAGAATGGTACATGGCCCAAATCTGCCAGCTAAATGACTTCTAATTTTTAAAAAGCTGTAAAAAAAAACACCAGTGTTTGTGTTGGTAATTTAAAAAAAACTGTTAAAACCATTTTCACATTACTGTAACAAGCCAACAGTCCCTTGTCCAGCCTGGACTCTTTCTTGCGGAAGCCCAGGCTAAAACTTTCCCTTCTGGCCTCTAGTTCTGCCCCATTTCATTCTTCATAGACTTGGCTTTGATTTTCGGCAGAGGGATTGTCTGAGATCCACCAGCCATTATGAGAATCCCATCATTTGGGGTGCCCTCCAAGACCAGGATGTAGATCCTGTGCAGGAGGTGACCACAATTGTCTCTAGAAGAGGGTAGAAAGGAAAGCCCTTCACCGAGGAGCGGTTGCCAACTCCAGGTTGGGAAATTCCTGAAGACAGAGTTGGTGGCACCGGGGGAGGGGTCTCAAGAGGGTCCCAGGCCACAGAGTCCAGCCACCAAAGCAGCCATTTTCTCCAGGGGACCTGATCTCTGTAGTCTGGAGATCAGATGTAAATCCAGGAGATCTCCAGGAGGTTGGCAGTCCTATTTGGCAGCCTGGAGGTTGGCAGCCCTGTCTGAATGACATGTTACATGAGATCCAGAAAGGGGTTTAAGAAGCTTCCAGAAAGCTTTCAATAAAGTTCCTCATCAAAGGCTCCTAAGTAAACGGTAGTCATGGGATAAGAGGACAAGCCCTCTTGTGGATTAAAAATGGGTTAATTAACAGAAAACAGAGAGCGAATATACTTGGAGTTTTCACAGTGGAGGCTGGTAAGCAGTGGGGTACCACAGGGCTCGGTACTAGGTTTGGTGCTTTTTAACTTGTTCATTAATGATTCAGAATTGGGAGTAAGCAGTGAAGTGGCTAAGTTTGTGGATAACACTAAGTTGTTCAGGTTGATGAGAACCAGGGAAGGCTGTGAGGAGCTCCAGAGGGATCTGTCAAGGATGGGCGACAACGTGGCAAATGGGGTTCAACATGGGCAAGTGCAAAGTACTACACACTGGAGCCAAACATCCTAACTATAACTATACACTGAGGGCATCCAAACTGGCGGTAATTGACCAGGAAACGGATCTTGGTGTCGTGGTAGATAACTCACTGAAGATGTCGACTTAGTGTGTGACTGCAAAAAAGAAGGCAACTGCTATGCTGGGGATTATTAGGAAGGGGACTGAAAATGAATCAGCCAGTATCATCATGACCCTGCATAAACCTATGGTGCAGCCTCATTTGGAATACTGTGTACAGAACTGGTCATCGCACCTCAAAAAAGGTATTATAGCCTTGGAAAAGCTGCAGAAAAGAGCAACTAAAATGACTTAGGGCATGGAACACTTTCCCTATGAAGAAAGGTTGAGGTGCTTGGGGCTCTTTAGCTTGGAGAATGGATGACTGAGGGGTGACATGACTGAGGTTTATAAGATTATGCGTGGGACAGAGAAGTCAGAGAAAGAAGTCCTTTTCTCCCATTCTCACAACACAAGACTTTGTGGGCACTCCATGAGATTGCTGAGCAGTAGGCTTAGAACGGATAAAGGGAAGTATTCCTTCACCCAAAGAGTACTTCACACATGGAAGCTGTGGCAGCTACACGCATGGACGGCTTCACGAGGGGACTGAATAAGCATCTGGAGCAGAGGTCCATGAGTGGCTCTTAGCCACAAGGTATAGATGGAACATGGGGGAGGGATGCTCTGTATTCTTGGTACTTGGGGGGGCAAGAGCGGGAGGCCTTCCGGAGTTCTGGCCCCGCTGGTGGAGCGCCTGATGGCCCCTGGGTGTGGGCCACTGTGTGACAGAGGGGGCGGTCAGATGGTGTGCTGGGAGCGGTTTAAATTGCTCCAGTCCTGATGGATTTTTTTTTAACCCAGAGAATCACGATCACACTCACCTCCTTGTTCCAGATCGCTGCGCAGCCACATTGCTTCCCGCCGTCCACACACAGGAGCGTGCATCGGTGGGTTTTTTCCCCTCTCAGTTTGAGCATGTGCACAGGCAGCCATCTGTAGATTTCCACATTTCCCTTTAAACTTTTACCCCCAAACTGGCCTCCGTGAGATCCCAAACTCGTCTAAATGGTAAAACGAGTCACCATTTAAACTTAGAAGCAGAGCTCCGCCTATGCGCACACTGCCGACACACTAAAAGAAATGGCGGACAAAAAGCGGAAGCCTTGGGCATCCACGACAGCTTTCCAGAGGGGAGGGGTTGAAGCACCCGGAAGTGGCTCAACACCACAGGAATGATCAGACGTCAGAAAAGTATGGCTAGAACTAGAGAATCAGGAAAACACCACTTGGGGACCTGGTATCAAAATACTCTGGTTTAATACTCCAAAAAGCGACTGCCGGGGACGGTACACAGATGTTGGGTGTGTGAACATGCACATAAAATCCGTTACTGAAGCGTGCTGAAAGCAGTTCAAACGGCGTGTCTGAATGCACCCAGAGTGTTGGACTGGATGGGCCACTGGCCTGACCCAACAGGGCTTCTCTTCTGTTCTCATTTTCTTAACATTTACCAATCTCAACACGCAGGCCTTCTCCAGCTCTGCACTGCCTACCAACAACCAATCCATGTTATGAACTTAACAGGGAACTAACCCATTTGGCAAGACCTTGGGAGAGCATTCAGAACTGTGTGAGATTTCATGGTTCTTATTCTCCCCATTATGAAGGATACTGTGGGCAGCATTCCCTCTACGATATGCACATGAGCGGCCACTCATTAACACAGGAAGCCCCGCTCAGCAGCAATCGGGGGCCACGTAGTGTTTTGCACGGCCCATTCACCATTTTAAGATTACAGCCGTTGTTTCCTGCTCAGGATGTGAACTGCTCCACTGGGGGGGGGGCTAGAGGGAAGACTGACTGTGGGATAAAGGAGAACACACACACACCCTTTGTAAAGGCTTTTTAAAAGGCAATACATAAAGGAAAAATGGCACACTCTCAAAGCTTATAAGGTGCAAGTAAGAGAACCCCCAGATGTTCCTTGCAGGCCCCGTTCCTTCTTGCAAGGTTAGTCATGGGGCAAGAGAGCCCCTTGTCAGAAAGGAGCAGAGCCCCTCCCTCCCCACCCAGGCTAGCCCAGTCTCACCTGATCTCGGAGGCCTAAAGCAGGGTCAGCCCTGGCCAGCATTTGGATGGGAGACCTCCAAGGAATGCCAGGGCCATGATGCTGAGGCAAGCGAGGCAAACCACCTCTGCATGTCTCTTATCTTGAAACACACACACACACACACCCCGAGATCACATAAGTCAGCTATGACTTGGCAGCACTGGCGCCTTCCTCTACCACGACTACCCTCTTGCACGGGGTGCACAAGAGCCTCCCCACTCCAACTACTGGACGGGAAAGCGGGAAGGGCTGCCAAGAAAAGGTCAGGAGACTAAATGCAGATCAGCAGGGCCTTCCTCCTGTCAAGGGCCTCACCCAGACTTACAGCATGCCACGGGGGGGGGGGCAGGAAGGTACCAGAGGCTGGGTTATTCTACTGGACAAATACGCCTGCACGCTCGTTCAGAAGGGGGATTCTTCTGCTCTAAATGACAAGGTTGCCCTGGCCCTGTGTCCCAAATAAGATGAGGACCGCAGACTGACCACCACCTGACTTCTAAAAAAAAATTAAAATGCCAGCAAGGTAAGCCTCATGTTGCTATGCCACATTTTACTTTATAGAAACTGACCACTAGCCCATATCATTGAGCCCCAGCCCCAGCATTCGATTCCAATCTCTGTTTTATTTAGAGGCACAAACCTGAGGCAAAAGCTTGCTCAACCCCAAGGCATGCTCTCCTAAGGAGAGTGACACTCTTCTAAACCCACTGACTTCAATGGGATTAGGAGGGCACAGCTCTGTTTAGGACTGCACAGGAAGACATTATTCATGCAGCTGGAGGCTGGCGCCCAGGCCTTCCGAGAACACCGAATGCGGGAAAGCGGCCTCCAGGGGGAGCTCATCCCTCTCTGGTCTGGAGGGGTGGGATTTGCCCTGGCATTTGCCCTCCCCAAGCAAAGGAGGAGGGAGCCTTTCGCGCGCACAGCATGCCAGAGAAGCAGGCATTTCCTTCACCTCTCCCCATCCGAAAAAAAGGACTCCTGCCGCCTACCCGGAAAATATCCTCCCTTCCCCACAAAGTGAAAAATCAAGCAGACCCCAACCATCCCATACAAATGACCCTGAAGAAAAGGGTCCAGCGTCACCAGTCAGACAACACCAGGCCTGTGTTGCAATAAGAGAAGCGCTTCTCGCCTCTCCCCCCATTGCAAAACCGCAGCCTGCAGGCAGGCACTTCCCGAGGCGGGGCGAGGCAAAAAACAGGACCCCTCTTCCCGCAGGCGACTTGTCAACCGGGGGGGGGGGCGCTCCCCCCCCCCCCCCCCAGGACGACCGACCGACCGACCGACCGACCGACCGGGGGCAGCCTCGTCCCGTTCCTGCCGCGCGCCTCTTCTCCTGGCCCCGCAGCGGGAGCGCGAGAGGGAGACCCTCGTTCCGGGAGAGTTGCGCGGCCGGCCCTGCGCCCCCCGCCCCGAGCCCGGCGGGCTGTTCCCGGGCCCCCCTTCCCGGCGCGGGGCGGCCGCCGCCTACCTCCAGGGTGCGGATCTCCTGCTGGGTGAGGTCGTTGGAGGCGGCGCACTTGGTGCGGAGCCCGCGCAGGCTGGAGAGCGAGATGTCGATGAGGTCCTGGAGCTGGCCGCATTGCTGCAGCGCGCCGCCCGCCGCCCGCCCTCTATCCATGCCGCCGCCGCCGCCGCATCGGGGGCAAGGGCCGGGGGGCGCCGGGGCGAGGAAGCCAGCGGCCCGGGCCAGCCCCCGAACTCGCCTTCTTCGCCGGGAGGGACGGAACAACTGACGGCCCCCCCCCCCCGGCAAAGAAGAAGAAGAAGAAGAAGAAGAAGATTCAGCGCCCCGGGAGGAGGCGGGTCGCTGGAACGGGCCGGCCGGATGCCCCCCTCCGCTGCAAGGGCGGCCGCCGAGCCCGCATCGCAGCAGCACCGGCAGCCCAAGCGGCACTTGCTGCAGCACCACCAGCAGCAGCAGCAGCAGCAGCAGCCCCGCCAACTGGCGAGCGCAGCCCTGCCTGCTCCGGCCAAGAGGCTCGCGGAGGCCAGCTGCGGCAGGGTCACCGCCCACGAGGCTGCTGGGAGTTGTAGTTCGGGGGGCGGGGGGCCGCCCGGCCGCGCCCCCCTCCCTTCGCCGCGGTGGCTCTTTTGAAATACTGAGGGACTCCTGCCTGCCTGCCTGCCTGCCTGCCGCCGGGGCGGGGCAGCCCACCCACCCAAGGCTCCCTCTGAGTCTGGAGATTTTTGAGCAAAAACTCTGCTTTGTGAGCTACTGGCGTTAGTGGAGAGTCCAGGGGCACCTTTAAACCCAACAAGGGTTTATTCAAGATACACAGGAAAGCTCATACCTTGAATACATCTTTGTTGGGCTTAAAGGTGCCCCTGGACTCTAAATGTGTTGTACTGCTTCAGACCAACAGGGCTGACCACCTGGCATGTGAGGGAGCGATTTGGCTCCTGCATAAATCAGTTTGCTCCGGAGCCACCCTTCCTGAGCCAAGACAAAAATGTGTGAGCTGGAGGCTAAAAAACTGTGAGCTACCTCACACTAACTCAGCTTAGAGGGAACACTGCCCCCACCCACCCCATGTTTCCCATATTAAGCCCCTATAACAGTGATGGCGAACCTTTTAGAGACCGAGTGACCAAACTGCAATCCAAATCCCACTTATTTATTGCAAAGTGCCAACATGGCAATTTAACCTGAATACTGAAGTTTTAGTTTAGAAAAAACAATTCATTAACATCTTTTGTCTTAAAAGAAAAGCACAATAACAGAGCTTTCAATGATACAAATAGCTTTTTATTGAAAGGTAAAAGTTTGCATTTGGCCTGAAGTTTGCATTTGACATCATATACACAAACTCCTTCCAGTTAGTACAGGACAGGACCCTTCCTATTTACCTGGTCTGTCTTTCTCAACATGATCTTACACATTTTCACACCTAAAGTGACAGCCCTCTTCCCCCTTCCATGGGAAAGAGACAGAAAAACAGCACACTCAGTGGAATCTGCCACTTCTAGATTGACTTGGAATAAATTAAATTTTGATCCTGCAAATCTTGACCGATGAACAAATAAAGCACTTCAACTTGAGCACTTCAACCAGGTGACCCACCCCCAAAGCATATCAAGGCTGCACGGAATGAGAGACCAGGGAGTGGAATGACAACCCCTGGGGGTAGCAGGAGTGTTCTGGAACTGGAATGAGAGGCCCCAGAGTGGAATGACAGCCCCTGGGGGTAGCAGAACACTTCTGCTACTCCCAGGGGCTGTCATTCCATTCCATGGTCTCTCATTCCAGTCACAGAACACTCCTGCTACACCCTGGGGCCATCATTCCACTCCGTGGTCTCTCATTCCAGTCCCAGAACACTCCTGCTCTCCCTGGGGCTGTCATTCCATTCCATGGTCTCTCATCCCAAGCCCTGAACATTCCTGCTCCACCCTGGGGCTGTCATTCCACTCTGGGACCTGTCATTTCAGTTCTTGAACACCCTGCTACAGCCTGGGGCTGTCATTCCACTCCGTGATCTCTCATTCCATTCCCAGAGTAGTGTATTTGGGCCCAGAGACCCTAATGGAAAATCCATTTCGCATTTTTATTGCAACTCTACTTGTATTGTAATGTATTTCAATGAAGTCCATGCAAGTCAATTGGCATTCCTGTCTCCCATTATTTCCAGTGGGCCTTCAAGTGTTTCCCATTGTTTCCAATGGGCAATCCTGTCCTTCCTTTTAGTAAGGGGTCTTTTCGTAGAAGAACAGCTGCAGGAGCTCATTAGCATATGGTATGCTAATGAGCTATTAGGCTATTAGCATATGCCACGCCCCCTGACATCACCGGAAGTGATGTAAGAAGGGGAAGAGGGGGGGGCGGCATCTTCAAAAGCCTCCCCTTCCCTTCCCCAGCTGGCCTGGGTGGGGGAGCTAAGAGAGAAGGGGTTTAAAGTTTAAACTCCTTCTCATGAGAGTTGGGCCACAGAAGGAGGAAAGAGGGAAGGAAAGAGAGAGAGTAGAGAGAAGGAAAGAGGGAAAGAAAGAGAAGGGGAGGGAAAGAAAGAGAGGGAAGAAGGAGGGAAACAGGGAAAGGAGGAAAAAAGAGAAGAGAAGAAGGTGGGAAAGAAAGAAAGAGAGAAGAGAAGAATGAGGGAAAGAGAAAAAACAAAGAAGGAAAGGAGGGAATGAAAGAAATTTGGGGGCAATTCAGCCCCATTATATCCTATGGGCCATTTAAGTCAATGGTGAAAACATAGGGTATATTCTGGGGGCTGGAGGGGAGGTGGTTTGAGGGAGAGGCTCCAAACTCACAGGATAGCTGTTGGAGCCTCTTCCCAAGATACCCACCAAGTTTCAAGAATATTGGACTAGGGGTCCAACCCTATGGGCCCCCAAACAGGTTGCCCCCATTCCCTCTATTGTTCTCTATGGTGGGAAAAAAGTTATTTTTTTCCCACCATAGAGAACAATGGAGGGAATAGGGGCAACCTGTTTAGGGGCCCATAGAACTGGACCCCTGATCCAATGTTCTTGAAACTTGGTGTGTATCTTGGGGAGAGGCTCCATCAGCTATCCTGTGAGTTTGGAGCCTCTCCTCAAACCCCTCCCCTCCAGCCCCCAGAATATACCCTAAGTTTTCACCATTGACTTAAATGGCCCATAGGATATAATGGAGCTGAAATTGACATTCGGCTGCCTGAAAGACTCTTCAGGACGCTGGCTGGGGCGGGGCTTGGCTCCTGAGCTCCCGGAGCTGCGCTCCGGTGCGCTCCCCCCCAAAAGACCCCTGCTTTTAGTATATCCCATACATCGACCCTCCTACACGGCTCCTCCAAACGGCATTTTAGCTATTCCCATGAGTACGAAAAGCCAGAGCAAATTTACAATCTGACTAAAGGCACAATCCTATGCTCTCATACTTGAAAGCAAGTTCAGTTGTCTCAATGGTGCTTAATTTTGAATAAGTATGCACAAGATTGGGTACTGCTTTTGAAGCGGCTATTCATTTCTGCCTCATCCCTCCGTCCCAGCTCATCGTTGGAGAGTTGGGAGCTCTGAAGTTCAGGGACAGTCTTTCATCGGGGGGGGGGTGCCCTATGTGTGATTCCCTGGAAGCTCTCAGGAAGCTATAATTGGGGGTAGGGGTGCTGTGCCTTACATCCACAGGGCGGGAGTTCTGGCTCACCTTGAGCCACCTCACCATAGCACTGGCTGCCACCCCCTCCTGCAGCACCAGCTCCAAAACAGTCTCCATGTCCAACTCCTTGAACAGCCCTTCTAATCACAGCCTCTGAGCAGGCACACAAGACATGCCACCCAAAGCAGCAGGGTAGCCCCGAAAGGAAGCAAAGGGGGTGGGTACTAAAGTTTTTCAGACTCCAGGTTACAGCACAGGATGCTGGAGGGCGCAGTGAGAGAAACCAGGCAGAGAGCCAAAGAGGGAGGAGGAGGAATAGCGCACCTCCCCAAAGAAGGCGGGTTTGGAAACTGAAGTGGCACACTCACGCAGATGCAACTTTTGGCAACGAGCCTGAGTGGGCATCCCTGGGAATGCTCAGCCTCACTCCTCTGGGGCAGAAGGGGCATGGATTGGAGCGCACATTTGCAAAGGAAGGGAAGTTGCCGTGCTTTCCCGGGCTAAGGGGGCAGGGTCATGCTGTGGGGATTCCTTGCTGAGCAGCTCCTGGGCTTTGAGTAGGTGGGGATTGTGGATTGGTGTCAGGCTGTGAGGAAGGTGGAGCCCATGGGGAAAGCGATTCCCCTCTTCTCCCTCCCCCATGTCAACAAGCGGGGCGCCTGCACCGGGGTTTGCACGTCTTTTCCTCTCATGTGTGGTATTTGCTTTCCAACCAGGGCCCAGGGTTTGGCTGGCTGGTGCAGCAGCTGCAGCAGCACAGTAAGCAGGCTCAGCTGCCTCCTTGCCCGTGCCCACAGAGAGGGCTCCGAGTGCCACCTCTGGCACCCGTGCCATAGGTTCACCACCTGGGCCCTATAACATGGCTTATTTGCTTCCATTCTATAAAGTATTTCTCTGTTCTTGGGTTTTCTTGGGGCGGGATGAACGATTTTGCCTGCTGGTTTAAAAAGCCTTTTTATTAAGGTGCTTTTATTATGTTTAATTGAAAGGGCTAAAGTCTCTAGCTTTTAGTCCTGTAATCTGAGGTGTGGTGTTTCCTTGATATTCGTAGTAGGAATGCTTGGCACCTGAGTTTAGCTTTTGAGCTTGTGGTCTTAAAAGGGCTCTTGTTGTTAAGTGTTGTATATTGCCTTTTTATTTTTATTAGCATTCCACAATCCTGATCGGTAAACTGCCTGGAATACATTCTGGAAAGGCTGGGATATGAATCTGTCCAAATAAATGACTCTGGCAAAACCTTGGCTCTTCCGAAACAGACCTTCCCTCCGCTTTTGCTCTCCAAATTTTTTTTTTTTTTTTAAGAGTCACCTGGGCTGGAAGCAGAATTTGTATGAATGTTTCCATGTATGTAAGTGGCATCAAGTTGTAAGCAACTTATCATAGTGACCCCAGTTAAGAGGCTTCCAAGGCAAGTAAGAAGCAGAGGCGCTTTGCCATCACCTTCCTCTGCAGAGTCTCCCTTGATGGTCCCCCATCCAACCACCGGGCCTACTTACCTTCCGAGATCAGATGAGACTAGACTATAGCCGATCATTCCGCATCCCCTTGAATGTTTATACAGAGAACTAAAAAAGACATGTATGTTATAAAGGGTTGCCAGCCTTTAAATAAATAAAAGTACCGTAACATAAAACCAAGTTAAAACAATCAGACAATTAAAAAGATGGCAGCAAAAGCAAGATAAGAACTCCAGGGCAAAGATGTATTTCTGCAAGCCACGGAGGCTGAGATGGACTGGACGTCTGCCACCTCAGCCAAAGGCCTGGTGGAACAGCTCCATTTTGCAGGCCCTGCGAAATATAACAGGTCCCACAGGGCCCTGTGAAATATAACAGGTCCCACAGGGCCCTGATCTCACATGGGAGTATGTTTCACAGGCTGGGGCCATGGCGGAAAAAGCCCTGGTCCTGGTCAAGGCAAAGCAGACATCTTTCACGCCAGGAGCTACCAGTAGGTGTTGGGCAGAAAGCATAAGGCTCTCCGGGGCACATATGGGGGAGGGACGGTCCTGAAGGTATACTGGTCCCAGGCCACATAAGGTTTTAAAGGTCAATACCATGACCTTGAACCAGATCCAGTACTCAACTGGCAGCCAAAGCAGTTGGCGGAGCACCAGCTGAACGTGCGCCCACACAGGCGTTGCCATCAGGAAGCTTGCCGCCACAATCTGTACTAGCTGCAGTTTCCAGGTCAGGTACAAGAGCAGCCCCGCATAGAGCAAGTTACAATAATCCAGCCTGGAAGTGACCATTGCATGGACCACTGTAGCTGAGCCCCAGGAGGTAGGATAGAGAACCAGCTGCCTGACCAGCCGAAGGTGATAAAAGGCCGACCTGGCAACCGCAGCAACCTGGGCCTCCATCAAAGGCGAGGCGTCCAGGATCACCCCCAGGCTCCTCGCCCTCGGCACGAGGGTCAACAATGCCCCGCCAAGCATTGGGAGCTGGATTCCTGATCCCAAGCCCCTGCGACTCAGGTGCAGGAGCTCCTATCCTACAGCAGCTGCACTGGCTCCCAATTAGTTTTTGGTGCCAATTTAAAGTGTTGGTACTTTCCTTTAAAGCCCTAAATGGTCTGGGACCCTCATCCCTTTGGGACTGCCTCTCCCGGCATGATCCTCCCCGTCTTCTCCGATCTTCACCTCGGCATTTATTGACGGTCCCTGGTCCACAGACTGCCTGCCTCGTGTCAAGAAGGGCGAGGGCCTTCTTGGCAGCGGCCCCCATTCTGTGGAACTGGCTGCCTGAGGAGGTGGGTGCCTTGTGGGGCCTCCCCCAGTGCCGCAGGGCATGCAAGGCTGCCCTTTTTCAGGCAGTCTTTGGGTGATTGTGATCCACCAGGCCACTAGTATGCTTCACCTATGTCTTCACCATCCACACATCCTACCCTGCTTGATAGTGGATAGATTTTAATGGGGATAGGTTTTTAATCACTGTATTTTAAAAAGCTTATTTAGGCCCTGGTCACACAGGCCAGATAACGTTGGGGGGAGGCGTGGCTCTTTGCGCCAGCACAATTAGACCCGCCAGAACACGATCAGACACGACAGCGGCATACCCTGGTTTCGTCAGTCAGCACATGTGTATAAATGAGGACAGCTGGGGAAAGCCGTGCACCGGCATGATCACACTGAACGGTTCTGTGGGCAGCCCGTGGCAAACCATTTGCTAGCACATTGGATGTGCTATTTTTTAACTGCGCAGCTTCGGCGGCTCGCCATGGGTTGGCTACAGGTGCGCTATGCCTCCTAGATGTTCTGGTGTGATCGCGCCCGGAAACTCCGCCGGCCTATCATGGCTTCCGCACAGCAAATACTCCGTGTGACCAGGGCCTTATTGTATTGTTTCCATCGAGTGCATTTTATATGCCATTAGCAGCCCCAGGGAGAGGGAGTGGGGTATAAATTCGATAAATAAATAAACACGTATAGATTACATTACTGTAATGTGCTCTACGTGGGGTTGCCCTTGAAAAAATGTTCAGAAACATCCATCTGTGCAGAATGCTGCAGCCAAGATGTTGACTGGAGTGGGGTGTAGGGGCCGTATCATGCCAGTCTTGTTCCATCTACATGGGCTCCCAACCTGTGTCCAGACACAATTCAAGGTGCTGCTGCTGACCTTGAAAGCCCTCTATGGCTTGGGAGCAGCATGCCTGAAGGGCTGCCTACTCCCTTGTCAACCTGCCCAACCAGCATGGTCCCCTTTGCAGGCCCTGCTTCAGGTGCTCCCACCTTCAGGTGCTCCCACCTTCTGAGCTCTGGCAGATGGCAACCTGGGAGAGGACCTTCTCTGTTGTGGCACCAAAACTCTGGAACTTTCCTCTTCTATTGCCATCTTCCACCAGTGAGTCCGATCCCTCCTTCCTGCCCTATGTTTTAAGTGCTGCTTTTATGCTTCCCCATCGCCGGCCAGCTGGCTGGCCTCTAACTGGCCTAAAGGTGACGTGATGATGTCACACGGAAGTGACATCATCATGTTGCTGACATTGCGTGGCAACAGTCTAGTCTTTGGACAAAATTCTATGGTAAAATCGGCTACAAACCATAGAGATTTGCCCCAAAACTAAAGTGTCACCCCTGATATCGGCAACGTGATAATGTCACTTCCAGGTGACATCGTGCCATGATGCTTTGCATGCATGGCAGAAGATCCAGGAAGTACCCTTGTTAACACCCTGGCGGTGAGCTGTTTGCACAGTGCATAGATTTCTGCCTTGTCTGACTTTGCTGCTTTATAATTCCATTTGCTAATCTGTGGTTGTTTCTCAGTTTAGGCACCCAGACCTGGCCTGTTATGTTGAACCCCCCCACCCCCCACCCCCGGCCTCGATTCCACCTTCCTGCCTGCCTTGTTTTTCTCCAGACCTGCGGATGGGACTCTTGGCTTTCTGGCTCTGTATGGGCTTGTGACCTTGCTCTTATCTCTTGCTCCAGCTGTTGTGTTTGCATTGGTGCCTCCCAGAATTCCTGAGCACAGCAAAAAGCGTCAGGCTCTGCCTGAATGAGGCATCCATTTGTGGACTGAACTGTGTTGTTGGCTACCAAAGGATCCTGGTCGGTCAATACCGGGCCTGCCCTTGAACGCAACATTGCTTTAATATGTTTCTTGTTGGTTTTAATGGTTTTTAATTGGTGATTTTATTATAGAATCATAGAATGTTAGAGTTGGAAGGGACCTTGCAGGTCATCTAGTCCAATCCCCTGCACTCTGCAGGAGCAGAGCCAAAAGAGAGCCCTACATACCTACAACATACCCAAAAGATGGTTGTCCAGCCTCCGCATGAAAACGTCCAGCGAAGGAGCATCCATCACCTCCCGAGGCAGACTGTTCCACTGCTCAACCACTCTGACAGGAAGTTTCTCCTGATATTTAGCCGGTAACGACTCCCTTGTAATTTCCACCCATTAGATCTAGTCTTGCAGTCTGGAGCAGGAGAGAATAGATCTGCTCCAACTTCTACATGACAGCCCTTCAGATATTTGAAGACTGCAACCATGTCCCCTCTAAGCCTTCTCTTTCCCAGGCTAAACATACCCAACTCTTCCAGCCTTTCCTCATAAGACTTGGATTCCAACCCTCTCATCATTCTGGTCGCCCTCTTCTGGACACGCTTGAGCTTGTCAACATCCTTCCTAAAATGTGGTGCCCAAAACTGGACACAGGACTCCAGGTGAGGCCTGTCCATAGCAGAATAGAGCGGAACTACCACCTCCCATAATCTGGACACAATTAGGTATGTTTTAATTTGTTAGCTGCATTGGAGGTCCTTATGAGGGCAGAAAGGTATGGTATAAATTTTGTAAAGTGAAATAAAACAGCTCAGTGGTGGAGCACCCATTTGGCATGCAAAAGGTGCCAGATTCAAAGACCAGGTAGCCGGCCCTAGGAATGGCCTTTCTCTGCCCAAGACCCTGGAGAGCAGCTGCAAGTCAGAGTGGGCAATGCTGACCTAGGCCAAGGGTCTGACTTAGTAGGATGCAGGTCCTCATGTGTTCAGCATGTAGACCGTTGCTTTTCCAGGGAGGACAGAGGCAGAAGCACAGCACAAAGAGGAATATCATGTGTTATGTATGGAGCCTGAACAGTACTGGCAAAAAGGACTTAGCTTGGGATGCATGACCAGAGATTGCTAGGGTCAGGGCCGGCTCAAGGTGGTTCTGTGCCCTAGGCGGGCGCAGATGCCAACCTCCTGGTGGGGCCTGGAAACCCTTTTGTCCCCGCCCCCTCCCCCCAAGGGCAAGCTCTGGATCAGGAAGTTCTGGATCAAGCCCTTTGCTGTGGCCAGCATGCTGGAAAGCAGCAGGCCCTTGATGACCCAGAAGGAGTCCCTGCGGGCAGGGAAAGGCCGGGCCTCAGTGCAAGGCGGTGGGGGGGGGTCAGCAAGCCAGAAAGGGTCCCCCTCACTCCTCACCCTTCTCTCCCTCCCCCCGCTCCTCACCAGTAGTAATATTCACGGAATCGCCCCCCGGGCACCACCAGCGAGTTCAGCACATGGATCAGGGAGTGGCGCTTGGGGCTGCTCTGGACCTCGGCTCTGACCTGCAAGAAGGCAAGCCCAGCCTGTTGCTGCCGCTCCACCCCAGGGACGCGGCCGGCCAGCCCCCATTCCTGGGTGGGCCCGTGTGCCTCACCCAGGACCTCCTCGCCACTCACCTTCCTGCCCAGCACCTTCCACTTGGCGTTCCGCTTGTGCGCGCAGGAGCGCAGACACGGGTTGGAAATCTGTCTGAGCAGCTCCAGGCTAGAAAGGGACAGGAGGCAGGCGGGGTGGGGAGCTGGGAGCAGCACAGGGGCTGGCAGGCACTCCCGAGCCACAGCCTCCACTGACGACGCGTGGCCATCCTGGCTGCTCTTTCTCAACAGGGCGGTGCGTGTCCACTTAGTCCTCATGGCTGACCTCCCCCCCGCACCTGGGCCTGGCCCCTCTCCTCCTGCCGCTTGAGGCCATCCACGCCACTCCTCCCTTTGGCCTTGTGCGAGGAGGAGAGCAGGGTGGTGGGGCCCACAGCGCTGCTTCCGGCTTGCCTCTTTCGGACAAAACAGGCCCTGGGGCTGGAAGGCCTGCGGGGGGGGACTAGCTGGTTTTAGGGATCTGCCACCACCTCCTGCGCCCCTCTGTGGCACTCATCACAGGTGGTGGCGGCCACCGCCCCCGCCTCCTCTCCCCCTCAGGGAGGAGGGGGAGGGCGGGCAAGCTCCACTGCCACCTCCTGAGCCCTGGTAGGGCGCTTTTCACTGGTGGCGGCAGCAGGGAGACGGCGGCAGGGAGGTGGTGGCGGTGGCGGTGGCGGTGGGGCTTTTCACGGGGGGGTGGGCACAGTTTGCCGCCCCTGTGGCCGGCGCACCCTAGGCGAGCACCTAGCTTGCCTAGCAGGCGAGCCAGCCCTGGCTAGGATGCTAGAATGGGCCAGTAGGGGGACAGGGATCCTGGAGTAAACCAATTGGGAAACAACAGAGTGTAAATAGCCTATCATTGGGAGTGGGGTGTGTTTTTGGCGTAACCTTTTCCAGGCATAAATACCCAGCTTTGGCCAGGGGGTTCCAGTTTTCTTTCTCTTGCTGAATCACTAATAAAATATGAGCTGATCACTTGAACACGTCTGGACCCCCAGGATATTTCATAATGTTTGCTGGGGAGAAAGATCTCCCTTCCTCAGGCTAAAAGTCTTTCCCACAAGGGGAACAGCACTGCTTTCAATTGCTTAATGTAGTCATTAATGGCATAAGTAGCTTGCAGTCTGTAATGGAGTAATGATTATTTGCCATCTGACTTTTAAAATGTGTTGTTAATGCTGTTTAATTGTTTTTATCTTGTTGATGTTTTTATAGTTATTGTACATCATCCAGAGCCCTGCACTTTCCACATTAATACATAAAATCCTGGGCCTGTGAAGAGGAAGGTGAGACAAAAATAAGGCACAGAAGAGGGTTCCAGCCAAGATGGAAACCATTGCTGTCCTCAACCAAATGCCTGGTGGAACATTTCTGCCTTGCAGGGCCTGCGGAATTGCATCAGGTCCCACAAGGCCCTGATGGTTTTTGGCAGAGAGTCCCACCTGGCCAAGGACAGCCGGACATCTTTGGGGCGAGGGACCACCAACCAGTTGCTGTCTAAGGAGCGTGACGCTCTCCCGGGGACATAATGGAGGAGACAGTCCCATAAATACATCAGTCTCTGACCACTCAAGGCCTTAAAGGTCAACACCACAACGTTGAACTTGACTCGGCATTCCACTGGGAGGCAACGTAGCTGGCACAGCACTGGATGTATATGTGCCATCCGTGACATTCCCGTCAGGACTCGTGCCACTGCATTCTGGATCAGTTAGAGCTTCCAGGTCAGTCTCAAGGGCAGGGCAGCATCGAGCAAGTTACATTAGTCTAGCTTGGAGGTGACCATTGCACAGATTACTGTGGCTAGGTCAGGGCACGGCAGGAAAGGAGCCAATGGCCAAGCCTGGCACAGATGAAAAAACACCAGCCTGGCAATATTCAAGGAGGCATCCAAGATCACTCCCAAGCTCTTAACAGGCTGTGCCAGTATCACTGGTGCCCCATCAAGAGCAGACAGCCTGTGCCCCTGTCCTGAAACACA
The DNA here is from genome assembly GCA_029375565.1 of Gekko gecko. Classification (NCBI taxonomy): domain Eukaryota; kingdom Metazoa; phylum Chordata; class Lepidosauria; order Squamata; family Gekkonidae; genus Gekko; species Gekko gecko. The sequence continues at coordinate 4,759,297 of JAPDNY010000016.1, forward strand.
CACACACACACACAGCCACAGAATATCTTGGTTAGATTCAGTTTCAACATACTCTGTTTCAGCCACCCAACCACGGCCTCCAAACCCATGGCCAAATTATGTGGGGCAGTATCCAGGTGGCTGTCCAATAACAGATACAGCTGGGTGTCATCAGCCCAAAACTCTGCACCAGCTGGGTAAGGGGATGCATGAAGATGTTAAACAACATCAGGGAGAGGAGTGCTCCCAGAGGGACCCCGCATGTTAAGGGGCATCTAGAGCAGTGTTTTTCAACCTTTTTGTGCAAAGGCACACTTTTTTTCATGAAAAAAATCACGAGGCACACCACCATTAGAAAATGTTAAAAAAATTTAACTCTGTGCCTATATTGACTATATATAAAGTAATTCTCTTGAATAGGAATCAAATAAACACAAAGAAATTATTTTATAATTACTTTATTATGAAATAATAATCTTTATTTTATAATTGTTCATATGTTACGGATGAAATTGGAATTTTCCCACGGCACACCAGACAATATCTCATGGCACACTAGTGTGCCATGGCACAGTGGTTGAAAAACACTGATCTAGAGGACACAACCCTCTGTCCCCGACCTTGAAGAACGGAGGTAAGACACTGAAGGGCTAACCCCCGAACTCCTATCTCAGTGAGGCGGTGGGTCAAAAGATTGTAACTGACTGTGTCGAATGCTACCATAAGATCCAGTATCTACAGCAGTGCCACAGCTGTCTGTGGAGATTGTCTTTCAGGGCAATCAACACCGTTTCCATCCCATGGCTGGGGCAGAAGCTGGATTGGAATGGGTCCAACACCAATGTGTCATCCAGGAAACCCTGGAGCTTTTCAGCTGCTGCTCTCTCAATTAACTTGCCCAGGAATGATAAGTTCAAAACTGGGCAGTAATTGGCAGGATATGGAGGATCCAAAGTTTATTTTTTTTCAAGGGCAGTACAACCACGGCCTCCTTAAGACCCTCTAGATAAGCCCGTTTCCAGGGACAGATTGACAAAATCTGTCAGCGAACCAGTATTCTCTCATTGCTGGATTTTACCAGCCATGAGGGGAGAGGAGAGGAGGAGGAGCAGGAGGAAGAGGAGGAGGTTGGATTTATACCCTGCCCTTCACTTCCCAAGGGAGTCTCAGAGTGGCTTACAAACTCATTTCCCTTCCCCTCCCCAAAACAGACACCCTGTGAGGTCGGTGGGGCTGAGAGAGCTCTGACAGAAACTGCTCTTTTTCAAGGACAGCTCTTATCAGAACTATGGCTTGCCCAAGGTCATCCAGCAGGTGCAAGTGGAGGGATGGGGAATCAAACCTGGTTCTCCCAGATTAGAAGTCCACACGCTTAACCACTATACCAAACTGGCTCTCAAATCCAGTGCATGATGTGGGGGACCTGATACAAATTGGGTGAGCCCCAGTGCTGCTATGGAAGGCACCAGGTCTGAAGCCTGAATGGATTAAGATATGTTTTAAACATATTTTAAACCGAACAGGCTGCGTGTTGCAATGTTACAGTGTCAGAGTAGAGAGATATGGATTCAAATCCAAGTGATCAGTGTGTGGTACAAGGCCAGGGAAGTCACCAATGCACCCTCTCAGCTGCGGAGTCTTGTGAGCAAAGATTCTCCTTTGTGAGCTCCTGGCATTAAAGCTGTGAGTGAGCCATTTGGCTACTGCATAAATTAGTTTGCTCTGGAGCCATCCTCCCTGAGCTAAGATGAAAATGTGTGAGCCATAGGCTAAAAAGCTGTGAGCTAGCTCACACTGACTCAGCTTAGAGGGAACACTGGAAGTCACAGGTTTTAGATCTCTACTTTGATTTGAAACCCGCTGGGTAACCTTGGCCCATTTTCTCTCACTCACCTCCCTCAGAGGATAGATCCAGGTGGGGGGCAGCCATGTTGGTCTGAAGCAACAGAAAAATGTTTGAGTCCAGTCAGGCACCTTTAAAACCACCAAAGTTTAATTCCGAGTATAAACTTTCTTGGTGCACAAAAGCTTATACCCAGAATTAAGTTTTGTTGGCCTTAAAGGTGCCAGTGGACTCCAACTTTGTCCTACCTCAGAGGGTTGTTTTGAGGCCAAAATGGGGAGGGAGACCACGCACATCACCCCAAGCTCCTTGGAGGAAGGTCAGGACAAAAATGTGATAGAGGTCAGCCCTGAAGCTCACGGGACAGCCTTTGGGCCAGTCATTCTCTCTAACCAGGACATCCCTGTTTTATCCTTGCCCGAATCCTGGAGTAGGGTTAGGGTCCTTGCCAGGATAAAACAGGAGTGTCGTGGTTAGAGTGTCACACGAGGCCTGGGCAATGCAGGTTCAAATCACCACTCAGCCACTGGAGCTCACTGGGTGTCTGTGGGCCCGTCATTCTCTCTCAGCCGAACTTACCTCACAGGGTTGTTATCGTAGGGTTGCCAGGCCTGGGCTGGAAAATACCTGGAGACTTTGGGGGTGGGTCCAGGAGAGGGTGGGGTTTGGGGAGGGGAGGGGAGGGGCCTCAGCATGGTACAACACCACAGAGTCCACCCTTCAGAGCAGCCATTTTCTCCTGGGGAGCAGATCTCTGTCAGCTGGAGGTCAGGTGTAAAAGCTGGCAAGCCTCTGTTATTGGGAGGGAAAACCGTGATGTCAGCCACTTGAGGCCCCCCAATGGGGAGAAAAACAGACCCACACGAATAATAAATAACCCTGCCCACTGTCCTGAACACCTTAGAGGAGGGGTCCCCAACACAGGCCTACCAAGTGTTTTTAGAAAGTCGGGGGGGGGGCAGGGGGGGAGGTCTGTCATGTGACCGTGGGTCAGTCACTCTGAGGCCCGTTATGCACTGACAGCTGACTCTGGAAGATCTGAGCAGTCAAGCCTTAAGGTTGACTTAGGATCTGTATGCCTGCCCTCTGCACCATCCTTTTTTCTCTGGCCTTCTTATTGTGTACTCTGTGTATCCATTCTGCATCTACAACCAAACCCCACATTTTTTCTTAATTGGGGAATGTTACTTGTGTAGGAGGAGAAGCCTTAGCATGTCGGAGGCATCGGAGCTCTGGGCCGGGGCAGTCTAATGGGCGGCGTTTCGGTGGATGAGTTTCCATTGGAGCTTCGGTTCCCAGCCATATTCAATAGGATGCTCAGCCGCTACACCGGACCTCCGGTTTCTCTCGATCTTTACCCCACGGTACGGCCCATCCGCATGAAGGCCAGGTGCGCTCCATTCGCCTTACGCCCTAAAATAGATATCGAGCTGGATCGCCTGGTGGAACAAGGGGTCCTAGAACCCATCTCCCACACATGCTGGTAACACTGGTAAAACCCAACGGGGACATCAGGATATGCACAGACTACAAATGCACTATAAGTAAAGCACTCCAGGATCATGCATATCCAGTCCCTGTCATTAACCATGTCCTCGCCCCCCTGGTGGGTGCCAGGGTTTTTGGCAAACTGGATCTGGCACAAGCCTATCAGCAACTACTGGTGGACGATGAAACAGCCAAAGCCCAAATGATCGTGACCCACAGGGGGGCATTCAGGGTTCAGAGGCCACAGTTTGGGGTTAGTGTTGCCCTGGGAATCTTCTAAAACCTAATGGACTGTTTGCTTAAAGGTATCCCTGGGGTCCAGCCCTTCTTTGATGATGTTTTAATCGAGCCCCCAACGCTGAGACCTTCTCCATGCAACTCCATCCTGCAACACTTCAACGACGCCGGATTAAAGGTGAAGCATGAGAAGTGCATGCTTGGGGTGCCATGGGTAGAATTCCTGGGGTTCGCGGTTGACACACAGAGCATCCACCCACTCCAGACGAGATTTGTGCCATCATGCAAGCACCTGCCCCCTCCTCCAAGGCTGAGCTCCAGGCTTTCCTCGGCCTTTTGAATTTCTATCACTCATTCCTACCCCACAAGGCTGCCATCACGGAGCCCCTGCACTGCCTCCTCGACAAACATGCTCCGTGGTCCTGGGGCCCCCGGCACACGGCCACGTTCCAGGAGGTGAAAGAACTGTTAACATCCAATTCGGTCCTCACTCATCTCAGTGAGTCCATCCCTTTGGTTCTGGCTTGTGATGCTTCCCTGTACAGAGTGGGGGTGGTCCTGGGGCACTGACTTGCTGATGGCCGGGAGGTTCCATTTGCTTATTACTCCCACATCTTGTCTGTGGACAAGCGCAACTACACTCAAATTGACAAGGAGGCCTTGGTGATCATGGTGGGAGTGAAGAAATTTCATTATTATCTTTACGGTCAGCCCTTCACAGTGGTCACAGACCACAAGCTGCTCCTGGGTCTGCTAGCCCCAGACCATCAGACTCCCCAAAAGTTGTCCCCTCAGGTGCTCAGGTGCTCTTTCTGGCCAGCTACCAGTATGTGCTCGTCCACTGGCCCGGTAAAGCGATGGGCCACGCAGACGCTCTCAGCCGCCTTCCCCTGCCATCCAGCAATCCGGACCTGGTCTTGCACACCACATTGCCTTCCTTGAGGAATTCCCCGACTGCCCAGTCCAGGTAACCGAGGTGTCCCACCACACCATCTGGGACCATCTCCTGTTCCACGTCTTGGACTGGGTAGGTGTGATGACGGGGTCCGGGGGCCAGGTACAGGAGAATAGTCCAAGAGAAGAATCAGCGAGAGTTTCAGGGGTCAGCCAGAGTAGTCAACAGAAGTCCGGGCGAACAAGTTCCAATACAGTAAACAAAGCCATTGTCAGTCGTTGCCAGTAGCTGGAGTCCAGGGCGGAGTCAAGGAGCGAAGCCGAGGTCGAGAGCCAGAGGGAGTGTCAGTACATGAGCCGAGGTCAAGAGCCAGAGGGAGCGTCAGTACACGAGCTGAGGCTGGGAGCCAGGGAGTCTATCAGAGGCGTGGGTCAAGCAGGAGGTGCAAGCCGGGTGGTCCAATGACGAGTTTGCCAGTACGGTTTGTTCATGGCCAGTGACGTTCTCAAATACCGTGCTGGCCCATTAAGCAATTAGCAGGTTGTTACGAGGTCCTGGCTCCAGCTAATACTCTGGGCTCATCGACCGTCGCCCGCACATGCGTGCTTCCTTTCGCCTGGCCACCAAATCCCGGTGCCTGCGGTCTCACAGCTGGTCCACATGTAGGGGCGAGTTGGGTGGTGATGTATCCTGGCTTGGTCTTGCCTGATTCATTCCAGGTGCCGGTTGCCCATAGTTGGGAGTCCACCATCCCCAGCACTTAGGTTCCCTGAGAACTTGGGCACACCAGATGGTCTTAAAGGTGCCGCATCCTCATTTTCTAGGCTCCCAGGTGCTGGGTCAGGGGGTGTCACTGGTGTCAAGTCTTCCCTTTCTGAGCTTCTAGGCACTGGTTCGGGGGCAGGCATGACAGTAGGGAGGGGATAGCCCACCACTCCAGTAGGCCCAGAATTCACAGCATTCTTGTCCCAGAGGAACGAGTTGTCATCCCACAAGGGCTGCCTACTCTGGGGAAGCTGGGTGGTAATACCCACCCCACTGCGCCAGCGGGTGCTCACAGCATTGCATGACATGCACCCAGGAATTGTGTGCATGAAAGGATTGGCCCTGAGCTATGTGTGGTGGCCTGGGATGAAGTAAAGCACTGCCAGACATGCCAAGAATCGCAGCCGGAACCTCCACGAGCCCCAGTGCGGCCATGGGAGTCCTCACACAAGCCATGGGCTCGACTGCACTTGGACTACGCGGGGCCCTTCCGGGGGCAGATTTTCTTCATCTTGGTGAATGCCTACACCAAGTGTCTGGGAGTGGTCCCGGTCCCCTCCACCTCATCCCGATCCACCATCGGTGCAATGTGGCAGATTTTCAGCACCCATGGCATCCCTAGTCACTGACAATGGGATGGCCTTTACCTCCTTTGGAATTCCAGGCCTACGGGATCCAGCACATCCACTCTGCTCCATTTCACCCTGCAACCAATGGCCAGGCGGAACGCATGGTCTGAATTACCAAGGAGTCCCTGCGTCGGATGGACCAGGGGGACTGGGACTACAAGCTGGCCACCTTTCTATTTGGCCAGTGAGTAACACTGCATACCACAACTGGGCGCAGCCCAGCCAAGCTCCTGACGGGACGCCGCCTTACAACTCGTCTGGACTGTCTACATCCAGATTGAGTCCTGGAGCACAGCACAGCATTGGAAAGTCAGGAAGCCCCACGGGGGTTCTTCCCACGGGACCCCGTGTATGCCCGGAACTATGCCCGGGGTCCTGCCTGGATTCCGGCCAGGGTAGTCAGAGTAACAGGCCCTCTGGGGCTTCCGGTCTGGGATTCATGGCATCCTAACATGCTCTGGCTTTGCTCCCAGAGCATACGGAGGGTCTTTATGACAGGGCGGGCTATCTAGCCTGCCGCAGATCTCCCCAGGTAGGGGAGTGACCAGCAATGAGCATCGGCCCAAGAGGGAGTTGAGATCGGCTGATAGCGGGGCTTTAAAGAGCGCCGCGACCAGCCTTGATCCCCTCCCCCAAGCGGGCACTTTGGAATTTCTCTAAAAGACCCCACCGAGTTGGATTCTCAACATAAGAACGCATGACCCAGACCTCTGAGACATTCTATGGAAACTGATACCAAGGAAACACTGCTATGACAAAACACGGACTTTGAAGGTAACTTTTTAAAATTGCTCACCGGAGACGCGCTGATTCCGAAAATAAACAACATCCGTTGAAGCGCATGATCGTGCGGCATATTGTGTACTAACACCAATTCTGGAAAACGCGGCTGAAAAACTAAAAAAAGCCCAAAAGCCGGTTTGTTGATCATTCCTGCGGTCGGGATATTGACTCAAAAATAGAAACTAACACCAATTCCCGCGAGAAACAAAGCTATTTAAGCTGCGACAGAAAACACCAGAACAGGAAGTTATTTCAGACCAGACGAGTAACGCTTCCTAGAGACGACCGAGGAGGCCGGAAGAAATGTGCTGAGATTTGCAGTCGAAACGGGAGGAACCAGAAGACAAGGGGATGATTAAGACTGCCGGACAGGAAGTAAGGAACAGGAAAAGCCACTTACCATAAAGAAATTGTGCCCGCCATTTTGGGAAGGTCGAAACGATTTATTTAAATTGTGGCTAAACGCCTCAGCGGGAAAAAGCGAAAATAGAGCGGCTCAACTGGGCATATAAAGAGCTTTAATTTGATGTAAGTTTTATAATTATTGTAAACAACAGCTTACAACCTCCGGCAAAGACAGAGGGCGAACTCTTGGTCCTCCCCGAAAATGACTGCTAAAGAGGAGAAAAAATTACAGGGCATGATGGAAGCTACGGAAAAACGGATGATGGATGTTATGCAAAAAATGGAAAAAACTAGGTAAAGTGGCTGAAGAAGTAGCTGATCTGAAAAAAGATTTGGCTGGAATCACAACAGAAATACAGACGTTGAACAAAAGAACGACTGAGGTGGAGGAGAGAGTGAGAGGAGTGGAAACTGGCGTAGCTGAGGTTTCTAAAGAAGCATCAAAGGCCAATGTAATGGTGGAATACAATGGAATGCTTAACCATCTGAGATTCAGGGGTATCCCTGAAGACAAAAATGAGAATATCCACTCAGTCATGGTGGAAGCTGTTGCAGATTTTCTAAAAATAGAAGAGGAGAAAGTTGCGGTTCACATTGATTTGGTATACAGAGTCAACTCTGCGATTGCCCAAAAGAAGAAATTACCCAGGGATGTGATTGTCCAGTTTATATCTAAAAGAGTGAAAGAAGACTTGTTTAAGCAACAATTTCAGGAAGACTTCATAACTGACCAAAAGAAAATTATGATATTAAAGGAATTACCCAGAACGGTTCTTCAGGACAGACGACTCTTTAAAGACTTGATTGACAAATTGAAAACAGAGGGCATTAGATATAGATGGGAAATTCCAAAAGGTGTGAGTTTCACATTTAAGCAGAAGAGAGTCACCATCAAGTCAGTAGAGCAAATGACCAAGTTCATTAAAGACAATTTTAAAGACTCTGATAAATAAATACAAAATCAACATGGAGAGTCAAATCATTTCGTGGAATGTTAACGGACTTAACTCGCCCCCAAAAAGGAAAAAAGTTAGACTATGGTTGAAAAAACAAAAATGTGAAATTGTCTGTTTGCAAGAAATACATATCAAAAAGACTGATGCTAAATTTTTGATCCAAAATAGATTGGGAGAAGAATTTTATTCTCTCTCCTCGCAGAAAAAAAAGGAGTTGTTACATATGTAAAAAAAGAGTTGGAACCAAAAGAAATTTTTAAAGACAAAGAAGGAAGATTTTTGGCAGTGGAAGCTATGCTTCAGAATAAAAAGACTCTAATTGTAAATCTCTATGCCCCGAATGGAGCCAAGGAAATTTTTTTTCAAGATTTGTAGGAACAATTACATCAGTTAACCTATGAACAAATGATATTGATGGGTGACTTTAATGGCACTGTTAACAATGCAATTGACAGAAAATTTAAAAAAGGAAATGAAGGCCTAGGTTAACTCCCCAAAGTGTTCTTCCAAATGGCGAAACATGAACACCTGGAAGATGCATGGAGAGTTAAAAATCCAAAAGACAAAGACTATTATTTTTATTCATCAAGACATGAATCTTTCTCAAGAATTGATATGATGTGGATGACTGATAACTTAATTACACAAACACACAAAATTGAAATATTACCAAGAACTCTCTCTGACCACAGTCTGATAAAGTGGTCAACCTATGTTAAGAGAAAGAAATTTCGATGGAGACTCAATGAGGATTTACTGGACAAACAAAGCATTGTGGATAAAATAAGGACGGAAACCAAAACGTATTTTCAACTAAAGTTAAATAAAGAAGTACAGACGCAAATGGTATGGGAGGCATATAAGGTCGTGATGAGAGGACATCTTATTGCAATTAACAACAATGAAAGAAAACAACAACTTAAAATGGATAAAGAAATTTTGGGAAATATTCGAAAGAAAGAAGTAGAACTCAAGAAGAGACCTGGCAAAAAGAAAATTTTGAGAGAACTGAGGATCCTAAGGGAACAGTATTGTCAGGTTTTGAAAATCAAGTAGATCCAGTCATTCTTGCACAAAGAAAGGTTTATTGGATTATCTTGTTATAAACCCACAGTAAGAGGTCATTGTCAGGAATAGGGGCAAAGCAAAGCAAGCTAACTTATAGTGTGATGCAATGAAGCGCCTAGCAAATAGAACTTGAGCACTCGCGCGGGAACTCCCGGCGGGAGAAATACTTTATGAGCGGGAGACTACTCCCCCCTCCCCTTGCCTTCCCAGGACTGGAAAATTCTCATCTACACAAGAATAGCCCAAAGCCTACATTCAAGGCCACCGTGATAAGGAGAAGCGGCAGGGAAGAAGCTCCCACGTTTCTGCCTGCATACCTACGCAAGCGCATAGCGGGGATAGGAAACATACAACAATGCCTTCAGTGAGAAACATCAAATGCAGCTTTTTCTTACATTCTGCCCTTCCCAAAACACCACCCACCCGCCACTTAGGAAGGAGAGAACGTGGGCCCCCCGGTTTATGAGGGTATCGATTGTGAAAGTTTCGCAAGTGATCAGGTGCATTGATATCCGAAACTTTCACCCACTCTTTATGTTGGGGCCCGAAATGTACCCATTGGACCAGGTACAGAAGTTGTCCACGTAAAATCTTAGAGTCAAGGATATCCGCAATCTCGTAGTGTTCCTCATCATCAATCATCAGAGGGGGGGAGGCTCCGGCATCGTAGTTTGCCATTTAGTCGGGGGTAACGCAGGTTTGAGGAGGCTGTAATGGAAAATTGGATGTATAGCTTTAAGAGACTTAGGCAGATCTAGCTGAACAGTCACTGGATTTATACATCGTAACACCTTGAAAGGACCAACAAATTTCCAAGCCAGTTTTCTGGACTGTTGCTGCAACTTTAAGTTTTTCGTAGATAGATAGACGGAGTCCCCTGGTTTTAGATTCCATCCCCCTGCCCTTTTTTTATCTGCTTGTTTCTTGTACTGTGCCTTGGCTTCATTCAAAGTCTCAATAATTAGGGGCCAAGACTCGCGAAAAGTTTTACACCATACTGAAGCTTTCCCCACCCCTTCCCCCGGTTGCAAAAAGGGGAGAGGGGGCTGTCATAACCCATGGCCGCTTTGAATGGTGACATCTTCGTGGAAGCGTGCCATGAATTGTTGTAAGCAAACTCTGCTAATGGCAGTAAATCAACCCAATTGTCTTGTTGATAATTAGAAAAACATCTCAGGTATTGCTCCAATGTCTGGTTTACTCTCTCCGTTTGCCCATCAGTTTCAGGGTGATAGGCAGTACTGAGAGCACGTTCAATACCCATGAGGGTCATTAACTCCGACCACAATTTAGAAACAAATTGACTTCCCTATCGGATATTATTTTCAGTGGTAATGTATGTAGTCTGGCAATGTGTTGAAGAAATGCCTTAGCCAAGGCCCTGGCAGTTGGCAGACCGGGGAACGGTATAAAATGCGCTTGCTTTGAGAACAAGTCTACCACCACCCAAATGACCGTCATCTGTCTAGAAGGGGAAGATCAGTGATAAAGTCCATCGAAATTACTTCCCAGGGTCGGGTCGGGGTGGGGAGAGGCTGTAGGAGACCTGGAGGTTTCCCCGGTCGGTTTTTACAACGGTTGCATGTTGGGCATGACTGTATATAGAGTGATAACTCCTGTTTCATTCGGGGCCACCAAAACCCACGCTGCAGAAGTTTTAAGGATTTCACATATCCGAAGTGCCCTGCAGATTTTGAGTCATGAACTGTTTGCAACATTTGGGATCGAGTGGCTGCAGGAACAAACATTTTATTCCCCTTAAACCAGCAACCGTTTGGATCACATCTCACATCATCCCTGCCTCGCAACTCACTTGTTTCTTGCGGGGTGATGTCAGTGAGAAATTGTTTCTCCCAGGGTAAGGTTTGGATAAGATTCTCCGAGATTCGTTTGGCCTTGCAGGTTACAACTGCACCAACCAGTTGTTCTGGGGTAAACATAGAGTCTTGTACCTCCACCCTCTTACTGAAATGTTGGGGAAGACGGGAAAGAGCATCCGCCAGGTGATTAGCCTTCCCTGGAAAGTGGTGAAGAGTAAATTGAAACTTGGAGAAGAACTCAGCCCACCTAAATTGTTTAGCATTTAAATTCCGGGGTTTCCGTAGTACCTCAAGGTTTTTATGATCAGTCCATATTTCAAACGGTACTTGGGAACCCTCTAACCAATGCCTCCATGTGATTAATGCTAAACGTATAGATGCAGCTTCCTTATCCCAAATAGGCCAGAACCTTTCGGTATCATTGAACTTTCTTGATACATAAGCTAGGGGTTGCAGCTGACCCTGAGCGTTTTCTTGTAAAATCACCCCACCCATAGCAGTATCTGATGCGTCAACCTGGACCACAAATTTCTTTGTCTCATCTGGGTGTGCTAGTATTGGCTCAGACGTGAACAGCTGTTTTAATTGATCAAATGCATATTGACACTGAGGCGTCCAGTTCAAAGGGGCCCCCGGCATTGAAGCCTTGGATCCCTTCCCCTTAGTCTTTAGAAGTTCGGTAAGGGGAAGGGCAACTTGGGCAAAATGGGGTAAGAATTGACGGTAAAAGTTGGCGAAACCGAGAAAACTTTGGAGCTGTCGTCTGGTTTTTGGGGGCTCCCACATTACAACATCCTGGACCTTCTTTGGGTCCATTTCCAACCCCTCAGAGGATATGCGGTACCCCAGAAAGTCAATACATTCCTGATGAAATTCACACTTTGACAGTTTCACGAATAGTTTGTTGTCTAAAAGCCTTTCCAGTACTTTTCGCATGAGTATGGTGTGGGATTTTAGGTCTGGGGTATAGACCAAGATATCATCCAAGTAAACGACCACCCCCTTGAATAAGTAGGGGTGTAGGACCTCATTGATTAAGTTCATGAAGACCCCTGGTGCCCCTTGTAAACCGAATGGCATCACCCGATATTCAAATTGCCCCAGCGGGGCTATTAAATGCCGTTTTGTACTCATCCCCTTCTCTGATGCGAACTCGAAAATAGGCATCTCTCAAATCCAGTTTAGAGAACACTTTCCCTTTTGCCACCTCTGCCAATAAGTCTTTGATGAGGGGCATTGGGTAGGCATTGGTTGCAGACACTGCGTTAAGACCCCGGTAATCCGTGCAGAGTCTGAGCCCCCATCTTTCTTTTTACAGAACAATACCGGTGCTGCGAACGGGGATGACGCTGGCCTGATAAAACCCCGAGCCAGATTTTTATCAATAAAGCGGCGCAGTTCTTGCTTCTCACCAGGACTCATGGCATAAATTTTCCCTTTTGGCAATTTCTGCCCCGGAAGAATTTCAATAGCACAGTCAGAGTTGCGGTGGGGGGGTAGTTCATCCGCCTCCTCCTCCTCAAAAACCCTAGTCAAATACTGGTAATCCCTAGGGATGCGGTTCAGGTCCTCCATTGCTAGGCAAGCGCGTGGAGGTTCATTGCAGGGAAGGTTCCCCCACCCTGGGTCCCATTTGTGTTCGGCACATTTCGGTGAGATAAATTGAACATCCCCCTCTTCCCATAGAATGTAAGGATTGTGTCCATGCAACCAAGGACTACCCAATACTAAGGGAAATTGGGCTTGAGGAGCTATCACAAATGAACGCAGCTCCCAGTGGGCACCGATGCCTATTCTTAGCGGGACAGTCTCAAATCGGCATGGCTCTTTCATTGGAGACCCATCCATCTGTGTAAAAGTTATCGGGTCTTTCAAGTTGACCACGGCTGCCTCCAGCCCTACCACCATAGACGGGTTTATGAGGTCCCTCCCACACCCGAGTCAATGAGGGCTCGAACCCGAATGTGGGTCATCATTGCTGGGTTCATTACTAGGACAGTCACAAAGAAGAGAGAGGGGTAATTGCTCACCAATTTAGGCGCCTCAGGTGTTGGGTCCTGTTGTGTAACGCCATTCACAAACAGGACCATCTCATTTCCCTGCACCTCATTCTCTTCCTCCAGCAAGAAGTTATCCAGTTGGTCCGGCCCCGCGAAAAGGGCCCGTGGGTTGCGTGGTTTTGCTGTGCCTTTCTTCGGGGTGGGGTTCATCCATCTTCTGGGTTCTTCTTGTTGTAGGGCCCGATTAGGGTCCCCTTTTGGGCAAGCAGCTGCGAAGTGTCCCTTTTCCCCACACCGCAGGCAGAGACCCTGCCGCATACGCTGATCCCTCATTCCACCTGGGGTGGTTGCCGGTTTGGACTTGGCTTGGCCCGCCGTCGAACTCGGACGGTGGTAACCGAACGATGAGTCCAGTTTCATCATGCGTAGTCGACTCTCGGCCTTTTCGGCTTCCTCCATCCAACCTTGGAGGGTACGAGGCTGCTGAGAGCTGAGGATGTTATTGCGGATGTCGACTGCTAGACCCATTCGATATTGTTGGGCCAGAACCGCATCAGTCCAATCCCGAATTTTCACAGCATGCCTTTGAAACTCCCTGGAATACTCTCGCACTGAGAGTTTACCTTGTCGGAAGGTACGAAGGAAAGCTTCTGCCTTTTCCGCTGCCCCCGAATCCTCGAAGCGATTTCTCAAAGCCCACATGAAGTCATCTACATTCCCCAGCTCCGCGGCCTCCAGATCATGGAGAGCAACATACCAGCTTGTCGCACTCCCCGGAATCTGGATGCGATAAACTCCACCTGCTGTTCTTCATCTGGGAAAATATGGCCCCATCTTTGGATAAATTTTCCGACCTGCAATATGAAAAAAGACACAGTCTCTGGATCTCCATCAAAAGTTATTTCAAGCATATCCTTAGGTCGGATTACTGGGGGGCCTGAGCCATAACCGGGATCGGCTGCATAAGAGGGACCGGAGCCGGTGGTTGGGGCGGAGGTGCAGCAGGCGGCTGGAGTGGCCCTGGTTGGCCTGGCCCTGGAGCTGGTGCTGGCCCGACTGGTGGAGGCGGAGCTGGTGCCGGCTGGCCCGGTCCTGGACCCGGAGGTGCTGGTTGAGCCGGTCCTGGACCCGGAGGTGCTGGTTGGCCTGGCCTCGGGCCCGGAGGAGGAGGAGGTGGTCGTCCCGGTATCAACGGTGGCGCCGGGGCTGGTGCTGGTCTAGGCTGTGTCAACGGATGGGCCCGAATAGCTTGGTCCATCATCTGTGGTAGGGACTGCATTAGTTTGCTCATGTCCTTCACCAGACGTCGGGTGTCCTCTTGAATAGAGTCCATGCGAGCGTCGGTATCTGGCCCCGACCCAGTTCTGGGAGAACCTCGAGGTACTCTCCCCTGGGGAAGTCCAAAACTGCCTCTGGGATCAATCAAATTGTCTCGGCTTTGGCTCCCCGGCAAAGTCCATGTCGACTGGGTAGTATCCAACAGGTTCTTTGACCAATCGCGTGACCTACGATAGGTCACCCCTTTATCCCATGGCGTTGGGACTCCGGGAACATAGGTTCGGGGAAGCACTCCTCCTTGAGACGGCAGGTGCCCGGCCGGGCTATAGACTGGGAGAGCGTACTGAATCCCCAATGTGCTTAGAACTGGCGGGGTCAACACTCCGGCTCCCGATTGTGATGCTGGTGCGATCAAAACTGTGGTGGTAGTCACCGGCACAGTAGTGGTGGTCGGGAGGGTGACCACTGCGGTCACCACAGTGGTAACAGGAACCGTGCCCCCTAAGGTAGCGGCCGCCGCCGCTGCGCCTGTGGCTCCTGTAGTGGCCGTCACCGCTGCAGTCCCCGTACCCCCTGGAGCAGTTGATACTGCCGCTGCGCCTGTGGCTCCTGGACTAGTAGCCGCCGCAGCTGCTCCCGTGGCTCCCGTACCCGCTCCGCTCATCTTGGTAGACGGCAGAAACTGACGGTAGTGGGAATGATGAAGATTCCTGACAATTTCTGTCAGGTTTTGAAAATCAAGTAGATCCAGTCATTCTTGCACAAAGAAAGGTTTATTGGATTATCTTGTTATAAACCCACAGTAAGAGGTCATTGTCAGGAATAGGGGGCAAAGCAAAGCAAGCTAACTTATAGTGTGATGCAATGAAGCGCCTAGCAAATAGAACTTGAGCACTCGCGCGGGAACTCCCGGCGGGAGAAATACTTTATGAGCGGGAGACTACTCCCCCCTCCCCTTGCCTTCCCAGGACTGGAAAATTCTCATCTACACAAGAATAGCCCAAAGCCTACATTCAAGGCCACCGTGATAAGGAGAAGCGGCAGGGAAGAAGCTCCCACGTTTCTGCCTGCATACCTACGCAAGCGCATAGCGGGGATAGGAAACATACAACAATGCCTTCAGTGAGAAACATCAAATGCAGCTTTTTCTTACAAGTATGATGCGAGGTTAAATAAAGAAGTCTATTGGAACTTGAAAAAATTGCAACAGAAGTCCTTTGAAGGAGTGAATAAACCTGGGAAATATTTGCCATGGCAATTGAAGAAAAGAAGAGAAAATAAAACAATAATCAAATTGAAAGATGGGAACAGAGAAATTATAGACTCAGGAGGAATCCGGAGAGAATTTTATAAATACTACGCTACCCTTTTTCAAGCTAAACAGGTGGATCCACAAAAAATCCAGGACTACTTATGGAAGGTGAATTTGATGCAACCAAGTCAAAAAACAAAAGAATTTTTGAATGCTGTAATAACTAAAGAAGAAATCAGCAAAGCAATAGGAGAAGCAAAAATTTCCAAAGTTCCAGGACCAGATGAATTCTCAGCCAAATTCTATAAGAAATTTCAAGAAAACCTGGTGCCGGTTCTAGAGATTCTTTTAAATGAAATTAGAGAAGGTGGGAATGTTCCAGATTCCTGGAACGAAGCAGCAATCACCTTGATACCGAAAGAGGCCCAAGACTTAACTAATGTTAAAAATTATCGACCAATTTCACTTTTGAATAATGATTACAAAAATTTTGCAAAAATTTTAGCAGAACGCCTTAAAGAGTATTTGAAAGGTACTATTGCCGAGGACCAGGCTGTTTTTTTGCCGGACAGGCAAATAAAAGATAATATGAGGGTTGTTTTGGACGCAATAGAATATTATGATAAGCACCCAGAAAAAGAGGTCGGCTTTTTATTTTTAGATGCGGAAAGGGCATTTGATAATTTGAACTGGGAATTTATGTTTAAAGTGATTGAAAAATTGCAGATGGGCGTAGAATTCTCAAGAATGATTAAATCAATTTATAAAGAACAAAAGGCCACAGTGATTGTAAATGCAGAATCAACGGAAGCGTTCCGGGTCAGAAAAGGAACTAGGCAGGGCTGTCCTTTATCGCCATTGTTATTTATCTGGATTTTGGAAATATTGCTGCAAGCGATTAGGGATGATAATAATATAAAAGGTCTTAGTATTAGAGGTTTCTCATATAAATTAAGAGTGTTTGCTGAAGATATTATGTTTATTGTTGAAGATCCTGTTAACAATATGCCGTTGGTATTTGAAAAAGTAAGAGAGTTTGGTGATCTCGCAGGGTTCTACTGTAATAAAAATAAATTGAAAATATTGTGTAAAAATATGATTGTTACAAAGCAACAATGTTTACAAGAAATGACAGAATGTGAAGTGGTTAAAAAGGTTAAGTATTTGGGAATTGATATTACAATGAAAAATATCGATTTGTTTAAGAATAATAATGAAAAATTGTGGGTTTCGATAAGACATGACTTGGAAAAATGGGAGAAACTCAGATTATCTCTTCTTGGAAGAATTGCTGTTGTCAAAATGAATGTACTGCCCAGGTTAATGTTTTTGTTTCAGACAATACCAATTGTGAAAGACATGAAAGTGTTAGTGAAATGGCAAAGAGAAATCTTTAAATTTATCTGGGCAGGAAAGAAGCCGAGAATTAAAATGAAAATAATGTAAGATGTTAAAGACAGAGGTGGTTTCCAAGTCCCGAATTTGCATTTGTATCATGAAGCTGTATGCATGTCTTGGTTAACTGATTGGGTTAATTTGGAAAACAGAAAATTACTGGCCCTTGAGGATCACGATTGCAGATTTGGCTGGCATGCCTATCTTTGGTATGGGAAAAATAAAGTAGATTCAATGTTTAAGCATCACTATATAAGGAGAACGTTGTTTGAAGCATGGACCAGATACAGGAATATGGTTCCCGATGAGAGGCCTTTATGGATTCTTCCTGCTGCGGTTATTCATCCTTTTTCAGAACATAAAGGTAATGATTGGTTGAAATACCAAGAGTTGCTTCAAAAGGAAGGGAAGAAATATGTTTTAAAACCAAACAATGAATTTGTATTTGAGTATGGTTGGTTACAATATTGTCAAATACGGGACATTTACAAAAAAAGACTGTAAAGAGGTTGGTTTTAGAGCTAAGAACAATGAGTTTGAAGATATTTGGTTGAAAAGAGGGCGAAAAATGATTTCTAAGTTGTACGAAACCCTGTTAACTGTATATACTTTGGATGAAACTGTTAAAGAGCAAATGATAAAATGGGCTATAAATATGAATAAGGAAATTTCAATGGAATCTTGGGAATTTTTGTGGAGAAAAGCTTTTAAAATGTCAACCTGTGTCAATATATAAGAAAATTGCTATAAGATGATGTACAGGTGGTATATGACACCAAAAAAGATTGCTAATATTAGTATGGATAAGAACTTGAGTAATACGTGTTGGAAATGTAAAAAAATAGAGGGTTCTTTTTACCATATGTGGTGGACATGTGATAAAGCAAAAGTATACTGGTCAAGTGTCTATTGTGAGATGCAGAAGATATTAAAAATTCCTATTAGGAAAAGCCCGGAGCTTCTTCTCTTAGATTTGACAATGGAAAAAATTCCACAAGAAAAGAGGACATTACTATGGTATATGATCACATCGGCGAGAATGGCTTTTGCGCAACAGTGGAAAGCGGATAAGGTGCCAGATATACAGGACTGGTTAAGGAAATTGCTGTTTTTAGCTGAAATGGACAAAATGACGAAAAAACTAAATGGACAGATGGCAGAACAATATTTAAAAGACTGGGAAGGCCTGAAATTGTATATGGAAACTGAATATAAAATGAAAGGGAGAATGTACAATCTTGATTCTTATTGAAATTGAATGTGAAATGAAATGAATATTTGATTGTATTGTACTTTTATTTGAAACTATGTAAGAAAGAGTCAGGTTCCTATGTATTAGAATTGTGTTACCTGGTTTATCGATTGTTACAAGTTTAAACTTGATTACCTTTTAATTTTTTCTTTTGTTATTAGCAGTGTTGGAAGCCTATTAGGGGGGAAGGGGGAAGGGATATAATCTTCAACCCGAATTGGTAATGGTGTTTAACAATGTTGAATATATTCCAATAAAAATTTTGTTTCAAAAAAAAAAAAGAAGAGTAACAGGCCCTCTGTCATACGAAGTCTCTGTAGAAGACGGACAGCTGCTGAGGCATCACATTGATCAATTATGCCACCAACTCATTCCAGTGGACCCAAGCAGGCTGGATGATTGCGAGAACAAAGACACCAGCCCTGACACCAGCGACACGGGCGAGGCCGTGGCACCCAGCCAAGTGCCGCCACAGCAAACAAGCACATCCCCCGAAGCAGACACAAGAAATTCCAGGGAGCCGGCCCACATTCAAGAAGCTGGCGGCACACCAAGCCCAGCCGGGGCCCCCAGAGACCCCAGCCATGCTGCCCGCGACCTTACCAGAGCAAGCAGCCCCGGCCACTGAACTACGCCATTCGACACGGGAACGAAAGAAGCCCACATACCTAAAAGACTTTGTATGCTAGGGAAGGTCTGAACCATGGGGGAAGGGGTGTTGTGAACCAACTGAGGACCACACGCGCGGTCGGGCGAGCACGTGGTCATGCGAAGAAGCAAAGCTTCACATCCAGAGACAATAGCCAGCCCGGATCCTAGAAGGGACCTGTCAGGTAGTCTGGATCCAAGGAATGACCTATGGGATTTGGGGACATTGTAAATAATCCTATCACAGGTGTGGGTGGGTGTTTGGGTGTGGTTTGCAACGGGGATTTAAGCAGGCCTCCGGTCCTGCTTCATTGTCTCAGTCTTCTCTAACCAAATAAACTATGAGCTGATTCACCCCCAACACGTCTTGAACCCAGTATATTATACCACCCCAGTCCACTATATTGGTAGACCTGGCTTTGGACTGTCACCTTGTGCTGAATCTTAGAAAATGTACCAGCACTTGGGGGGACGGGGACACTTGCAATCTACTTTCTGTTGATGTTGTTGTTGTTGTTGTTGTTTTTGTTTGTTTTAGTGAAATATGAGAACCAGCGTTACAGGTCAAGTATAACGGAGGAGGAACCATCACTGTCAGAACCCTGCCTAACCTAGCAAACAGGAAGCTGCTTAAATGTTATCAACCTACTCAAACTACTTATTTATTAAAATATTTATATCCCACTTTTCCCTGTGACTCAAGGCAGCTTACAATTCATACTGAAAAGCATAATAGGGGTCTGCAAAAAAAATATTTTTCCCAGCTCAATTGTAGCCTATAGGCCTCATAGGCTACAATTGAGAATCAATCTGGGGGTAGTTGGGGTTCTGGGGGCCTGGTGTTTTTAGGTAGAAGCACTAAATTTGCAGCATAGCTCCTGGTGCCTCTCCTTAAGACCCCCCCAGTTTAAAAAAGATTGAACCAGGGGGTCCAATTCTATGGGCCCCAGACAGAGGTGCCCCCACCCTCCATTGTTTCCAATGAAAGGGAAAATGACTTGTGAGCAGAAGCAGAAACCTTATGTGCTGCCTGTTAAACTTTTGTGCACCAGCACCCCCTAGCACAGCTTAGAGGGAACTATGCTAACCACTACACTAGCTAGATAGGGAGAGAGGAGAGGGTAAACTACCCTGTTTCAGAGCATTTCTGCATGAATCTCTGACCTTGGCTGGAAGGATGGAACCCAGAGCCAAGACACACACAGGGTTGCAACAGTCAGCCTCCTCCTAATTCTGTTCAGTCAAACACAAATAATGGGAAGAAGGCTGGAATCCCAAAGACCAAAAGTTCTAATGCAAAGTTTATGCCAACTGGAACACCCAGTCACATAATCTGTCATAACACAAATAACTTTTACACAACGTACACAATATACACACTATGGCTTCCAAGTAAGGGAACGGGTATTGACCTGGTGGTGGGAAGTGCCGTCAAGTTGCAGCCACCTTATGCCGAGTCCGCCGTGTTTTCCAGGCGAGAGACGTTCAGAGGTGGTTTGCTGTGGCCTCCTGCCTCTGTGCTGCGGTCCGGAGATCTCCCACCCCAGCACTGACCCTGCTGAGCTTCCGAGATGTGACAGGATTAGAACAGCCCGGGCTGTCCCAGTCAGTGCTGGCTGTTCGCCCAGAGACCCAGAATATGCCAGTTGCCGGTTTGTATTTCGATGCTGGGAATGTGTCCATGACGTATACATTAATTTTTTTTATGATATTATTTGGTTGCCTTTTGCAAAAATCGTGTTTGGTTTATACCAAGAAAGATCCAATCACACTCACGCAGAATTACAGATGGATTCCTCCGCCCCACAAATGCAGACGGGACTGTGCAGCTACAAAATGGACAAGTTGGGCTTCCAGAAGCCTTTGTTTGATTAGTGTATTTCTCAGCTGTCTTTCTCAAAAACATACCAATAGTCCTTTCCCATCACGTAGTCTGAGAATCCCTGCACTACAGGAACAAAGTTGGCAAAAAGTTTCCCTCAACATACCAGGGGCATGGGCTGTATTCTGCCAGGCTACACTGCCCATTTGTGCCCTTCACTGACGTGTAGCTGATTCCTCACCGAGCATAAGCAGCTCATTATCATGCCAAGGGGCCAAAATGTTCTGAGGGTGTCTTCTTTGATGCAAGACTTTTTACTGTTTCAGTAACAGAGAACAACAAAAGGAGAGAAAATCTTATATTTGTTGCACTACACAAAGAGCTGTACAAACACCCACGTCACCTTTTAGCATATTTATCCTGAAATCATTTTTCTTTTTTAAAGTAAGGCTTCTCAATGCAATTACTCAATTTGATCTGTTTTAACACAGGTAACAAAAACCCTGCTTTGACAAACAGCAGTGTACAGATGTGAAGAGCTGGGGAGTTAATTGTTTCTGAAGGAAAATATAAGCTTCTATTATCTCTCGTTTTCCCTCAAAGGCCTCCTCCCACACATCCACCAAGAGTGCCTTTTTTACGTCTGCCCCACATGGAAATGAGACAGAGCAGGATTTCTTTAACACTGTGATGTGATTATATTAAGTAATATCCACTTTTTATAGACCTGTTAATGGAGATTCCCGAATGGATGTTATTTGTCAAAAATTAGGGCGTTGGGCCACCCTGGGGTAAATCACAGGGCATGTGAAATGACTCATGCACTGCCTACACACTAATATGCTCCTCAAACTTTTGGAAGTTGGATCCCACTCCTAAACTTGCTCACCAATGGGATCCCAAAATGTGCAATAACTCCATACTACTTTCCCCCTTCACAACATAGAACACAGGGGTCTTATAACAGTTAGGCCTGAATATGCTTATGTTTCATTTTCGTATGTATAAATATGTAGTATGATTGTATTCTGTGGATGGGGTCACATGGTCATTTTGAATGGGTTTCACCACTGTTCCGTGTCGCATTTAAAAGGGCTGACCAGACAGCCATATCCATCTTACACACCAAAGTGGACTCACACCCGTAATACTGCCAGTTTTCTATCGCGTTTGCCTACACCAGAAAAATCGAGTACTTTCCAGATATTTGTGCTGTGAATCCGCAATTTCTCCGATCTGGACTGCCACCTCTTGCTATGAATGCAATTAGGTCTTCTGCATGTCCTTCTTGCAAATCCCCCCCCCGGCTTCCACCATTGTGCGCATGTTCAATCATGCTTTCCCTGGCTTCTTCTCCCAGCCCACCCTATTCCTGCTCTGCCCCCCCACCTAGAAGAGAGCCACAATTCACTGGTGTCCTAGAGGGCAAGCTGGAAAACACCACTTTGCACCAATGAGTAAGGTTACTAACATCAGAGTGGAATCTGGAGAAGTTCTGGAACTGCACCTGATCTCCAGACTGCTTCGGAAGGTGGACACTATGGCATCGTACCCAACTGACAACCTCCTTTCTCCAACTCCCACCCTCCCCAGACTCCATCCCCAAATCTCCAAGAATATCCTAACCCAGAAGTGGCAACCCTGCGTGACAATCAGGAACATTCTGAATCAGCTGCTCTTGTTTAGATGAGTGGAGAATCCTTCTCCCACAGTCACTATGTTTTTTAAGATATGAATTCTAATCTCTATCCTCCTGTGCCTGTCAGAGAAGCAGCAGTGGAGTATTTTCGCCCTGGTATTTCAGGAGAGAGGCTTGGTGGAGTTTAGCAGACTCCCAACCCAGCCATATTGTATGACGCTCACTAGAAAGAAGTCAGCATATGGTAGAATCACACCTGAACTGTACCATTGAAATGGTACCATCAGATAAAAAACAGCTTATAAAATCATAACCACACTAGCAGCTTAAAAATAGCTTAAAACCACACTCACAATCATAACTCAAGCAGCAATATAAAAATAGCTTAAAATTGTTCAACCACGCCAGAGCCATAAAGTTATTAAACAACATAGCAGAAAGCCAAAAGAACAGAACATCTTTCAGCTAGAACCTGAAGCACAACATGCTGGGAGCCAAACAACTGCAGGGAGGGAGCTGCAAGTCCAAGGTGCCATTACAAAAAAGACCCTGTCAGCAGTAGCAGCAGCAGATTTGGATTTACACTCCATCCTTCTGAGTGGCTTACAAACTCCTTCCCTTCCTCACAGGGCCAGCCCCAGGTATTTTTGCACACTAGGCGAGGACACCTTCTGCCCCCCCCCCGTGCTGTTTCCTCGGCAAGCCAAGGAAGGGAAGGAGGTTTAAACCCCCGTCCCTTCCATCTGAGCGCCGGCTTGCCTGCATGCCTTGCAAGCCATGGAAGGGAAGGGCTGCCTGCCAGCCTCTACCGCCCCCCTTCCCGGCGCCCCTCCCACACTGCTCTCTTGTCGGCCCTCTGCCTCCGCGGGGGAGGCTTGGGGCTTTGCAGGGGAGTGTGGGGAAAGGGGAGGCCGTGGGGAGGTCAGGGGTGCATTGTGGGGGCCTGGGGGAGGCAGGGGAACTTTTTGCGGCCATTTCCCAACGGTGCAGGAGGCACCGCAGGTGTTAGACTTTAAAGAGCACCTTTCTGCTGCTCTAGGGGCAGCAAAGGGGTGCACTGAAGCAGCATGCACCCAGAAAGGCAGTGGTGGCCAGCGGGCAGCAGGAGCTTTTGGCGGGGGCAGGGGGGCCCCTAAGGGCTGGTGTGCTCTAGGCGAACACCTAGTTCGCCTAGTGAGAGAGCCAGCCCTGCTTCCTCTCCCCACAACGGGAACCCTGTGAGTTAGGTAGGGTTGAGAGAGCTCTGAGAGAACTGCTCTTGAGAGAACAGCTCTGAGATAACTGTGACTGACCCAAGGTCACCCAGCTGGCTGCAGGTGGAGGAGTGGGGAGTCAAACCCAATTCTCCAGATGAGAGTCCACCACTCCTAACCACTACACCAAACGGACTCTGATGCAGGGCCTCCGTGTTCTTAACTTCAGGCACACAGTGAGACTGAAGGGCAGACAAGTTTGAATGGTGGCAGAAACTTACTCAAAGGATAGAGAGGAGGGGCTGGGGTTTCCCCCACACATGGGCTCAAGCTTTCTCGTGTGCACAGGGATCCCCACCGCCTCTCGAGTGCACACAGATGAGGAGAGCAGGCCGGGGGCTGGTGCATTGAGGCAGCCCCTCCATATATAGTGCAATCCTAGACAGTTTCCTGGGAGGGAATCCCCATTAAATAACCGAAAGTAGGATTCTAAGCAGATGCTTAAGAGCGCTCTAGACCCAGGGCCAGCTCCAGGTGTCTGGGCGCCCTAGGCAGGAAGCCTGGGGCGCCCCCACTGGGGATGCCAACCTCCCAGTAAGGCCTGGAGACGGGGGGGCGGCGGCTGCGGAGCGCTGGCTTTCCTGGAGGCTCCACGGCTGCAGGACCCCCAGGAAAGCCGGGAAGGGGGCGGGGATCTAGCGGAGGCGGCGGCGGGTGCCTGGTTAAGGTGGCGGGGGGGCACTTTGGGGGGGGGGAGTGGGGCGCCATTTGGCGCCCCTGAGGCCAGGGCGCCCTAGGCGAGCGCCTAGTTCACCCAATGGGCGATCCAGCCCTATCTAGACCAGGGGTCCCCAACATTTTTGAGCCCACGGGCACCCTTGGAATTCTGACAGGGGGTGATGAGCACAACAACAAAATGGCTGCCGCAGGAGGCAAAGCCAATGAAAAAATGTCAGGGACCAGGGCCAGGCATGTCTCTCGTCACAATTCTTCAACATTTAAAGTGGAAGTTCTGCTTAACAGGGGTGCGTTCAGACGCGCCGTTTGAGCCGTTTTCAGCACGGCTCAGAAACGGCTTTTCCCTGCGCGTTCACACGCCCAACATCTGCCCACCGTCCCCAGCCGTCACTTTCTGGAGCAAACCCCTTTGAAACGGAGTATTTTGGCACCACTTACCCAAGTGGTGTTTTCCATCATTCTCCGTTTCAAGCCGCACTTTTCCCTGTCTGATCGCTCCATCCAGCCACTTCCGGGTGCTTCAACCCCCCTCCCCTCTGGGAAGCTGCCTCCAGCTTCCGTTTTTAGTCCTCCATTTTTTTTCCCCCTTACCGGTGTGCGCTTGAGCGGAGCTCCGCACTTAGTTAAAAAAAAGAAAAGGTTTACTGGTGCCTAGTTTAGGCATTTAGAGGAGTCCAGGATCTCGGGGAGGCCATTTTTAAAAGGACTCTTCCTTTAAACTTTAAAAGGACCTGTTGAGATCGCTCTTCTTCGCACCGGCCAAACTTCCTGTTCGGAAGAGGGCTGCCTGTGCGCATGCTCAAAGGAGAGGGGAAACCCCTCCCACCTGCAGGAGGACGGCGGGGCGCTCGGAAGGAGGAGGTTAGTCTGAGCGCGATTCTCCAGATTAAAAAAAAAAACGCATCGTGCCGGAGCAGTTTAAACCGCTCCAGCACGCTGTCTAAACGCACCCAGGATGTCTTTTAATCTGCACAGCCCATCAGAAGCCCGGCTGGGCACAAGCCCCACCGGGCCCTGTCCACAAGGCGAGTGCCAGGAAAGTTGCTGGAGATCAGCCTGTGGCCTGTGGGCACCAGGCTGGGGGCCCTTGCTCTACACTGCCTTGGAACTGCTGCCTTTCGCATGTAAAGCCCATAAAGCTTTCCTGCACCCAGGGCTGGCCAATCTGCCTGCTCCTTGGGAGGAAAGCGATGGCAAACCTAGACAGCATAATAAAAAGAAGAGACATCACCCTGCCAACAAAAGTCCATGTGGTCAAAGCAATGGTATTCCCAGTAGTAATGTATGGCAGCAAGAGTTGGGCCATAAGAAGGCTGAGCGCCGAAGAATAGATTCTTTTGAACTATGGTGCTGGAGAAGACTCTTGAGAGTCCCTTGGACTGCAAGGAGACCAAATCAGTCAATCCTAAAAGAAATCAACCCTGATTGTTCCCTGGAAGGCCAGATCCTGAAGCTGAAGCTCAAATACTTTGGCCACCAAATGAGAAGGGAGCACTCCCTCGAGAAGACCCTGATGCTGGGAAAGACTGAAGGTCAAAGAAGAAGGGGACGGCAAAGGATGAGATGGTTAGACAGTGTTATCAATGCAATGAACATGAAATTAAGCAAACTCCGGAGGATGACAGACGACAGAATGGCCTGGTGTGATGTGGTCCATGGGGTCGCAAAGAGTCGGACTCGACTGTGCAGCTGAACAACAACAACAAACTTTAAAAAAATAATACATAACTGCTACAATTGTTCCCTATTAGAGTTAGCATTTATATGATCTACACTTGCTGGCTAAAGGGGCACACAAAGACCGGTGAGGTCTGTGAGCCTCTGGTAGAATCCTGACCACATAGCAGGCACTGCATGTTTTGAAAGATGCAAAGAGTTCTTTTCTCATCTTTTTTTTTTTAAGATCTAAAACTACAGGCAGAGAATTCAATGTTCTGCTCTGCATCTGCTCCAACAATCTGGGTTTTGTACAGTCTTGGTATAGCACACACAAAAATGTGCCTCGTTAAGGCAAAACAGCTCATTTGCAACTGACTAGACAGTCTACGTGGGAAGCACGTTAAGCCCATTGTTCAGAACTGATGGGTAGTGAATAACTGTCAGGCACTCGGATGGCCACGTGGGGCTCCCTTGCCAAGTCCCCTCCCCCAGGTGGCAAAAGTTCCAGACAAGCTTTCATGGAGCTGCTCCCTCACAGCCATTCGCAGAGTTACCAGAACACAGGCGCCTGCATATCCACGACAGGGACAGAAAACGTGCCTGTGGGAGCCCCTAATCGTTTGTGTCCTTGGGCAGGTTGCTAGAAAGTGTGCCTGCCACTTATTCACTTTTTCTGGTTGCCCTCACGTCACAGCTGACTCATGACGACCCTGTTGGGTTTTCAAGACCAGGGGTGTTGGGGGGCGGCTTGCCATGGCCTGGCTCTGCAGAGCAGCCGTGACACCCACCCCTTGGTGCTCCAGCCCGGCCCCCGCCGAGATCTCCCAAGGTCAGGCCGGCCTTGGCCATCCAGGTGAGGACTGGCTGAGTCTGCAACCCCTCGGACCCCCTGCAGGTCACGGCCAACTTAGGGTGGCCCCACAGGGCACAGATCATGGATAGCTGGAAACAGATTATTAGCACTTGGCGGTCTGTAGGTTGCCAACTGATCAGAACAAAAACTGCTCTTGTGGCTTCCCCCAAGATTTGAAAAGCAGACCCCAGCAAGTGAAATTTGTCATAGCACGGAACTCAGTGTTTTCGCCTGGTACTTCCCATGGACAGAAGCAGGAGGCAGGTTAAAAGCAGGAAAGGTTTTATGTTGACGGTGGTAGAGGTAATTCATTTTAAGACAAGCCAGGAAATGTTATGTGGCAATGAGGCATTATCAGACATTGGTCTGTTCATACCCTCACTTTGGTAAATGCTATCTACTTTATATATGTATGTGTGTATAAAAAAACTGCAATATAATACACACACAAATACAAATTTTAACATTTGAAAGGAAAGTTACCCTTCAGATCATTCCTTTCATTCCCACAGTACAAAAGGATAAGAAAAAGGACCACATTCTCCTTATTTAAGACATGGCCGTCCAAGCAAGTGTCTGAATATTTGGTCTCCTCTCTGGCCTATTTATTTATTTCCCCCATTTATGCCCCGCCACACCCCACCAAGGCAGGCTCAAGGTGGCTTACAGAAGATAAAATACATATCAACAATCGACATTAGCATAAAACAATTAAAAACAGTTCATTAAAACAGTACAATATTAAAGTGCTAGCTATTTTATTTTGATGTCATAACAGTGGTGTTACTGCATGAGAGCATTCCATGCGTTGTTTAAGTTTCCAGCTCACTGCTCTTCCTCAGATATGATCGGTGCACACAGGCTGCTGGTCACCAACCAGGGACCAGGCGTTACCGATTTCAGATGTTATTGATAGTAGTTGTTAATGGTGGTGGCAGCTCCTAGTCAAAAGCCTGGTGGAAGAGCTCCATCCTGCAGGCCCCGCAGCATTATGAAAGGTCCCGCAGGGCCCTGATCTCTTCCAGGAGCTCCTTCCACCAGTATGAAAGCCCTGGCCCTAGTCACAACCAGCTTAGCGTCCTTGAGACCTGGGAGGGCCAATCAGCTTTGTGACCCTGACTGTAGTGCTCTCTGGTGTATATTTATTTATTTATTATTATTGTTGTGTCCTGAGATCAGAGGGCTGAGCTGGCGAAACACTGCCAAGCTTCGCTCTCTGAGAACAATAGGGACTAGGTTCCTGAGCTCGCCAGTAGTGAACCAATGGCAGCATTGGCGGGCGATTCAAACCCGCCAATAGGAATATAGGGCCGTCCCCCCTAACTGTATATAGTTGGCCTCCGGCCGTTACTGTGTGTTCTTTGTCTTATGTGAAGTACGAATAAACGCGTCTTCTCTTATGTCGTCGTCCGAGTCATGAGGCCTGAAACCCAGTACTTTACAGTGGCGACGAAGGTGGGATTCTAACGCCTTCTGTGACTCCATGAACGACGAAACGGACACCGCCGAGCAACGCATCGCTGACCCCGAGAGCAGCACCGCACCGCTCGCCGAGCATCGCATCGCTGACCCCGAGAGCAGCACCGCACCGCTCGCCCCGGCGCGCGCCGTTCCTGACAGAACCATGGCCGCTTCCCACGTAACACTGGAGCACTTCGACCAGTCGCAGCCAGAAACCTGGGACGCATGGGTCGACCAGCTCATCAGCTACTTGGAGCTCAACGAAATCCGCCACCCCGACCAGAAACGAGCGATCCTCCTGAACGCCTGCGGCACCCAAACCGTCCGCCTCGCCAAGAGCCCCTTGGTGCCCCGCACGGCCTTGGAGAGCTCGTTTGGGGAAATCCTGGACGTCCTAAATGGCTACTTCAGCCCCCGGCCGACCTTCCTGGCCAAGAGGATGGATTTCCAGAGGCGAGTCCAGACCCGAGGGGAATCCATTGCCAACTTCCTAGCCGCGCTAAGGGCGCTAGCCGTGGACTGCGGGTTTCCGAAGGTGGAGGACAACCTGCTGACACAGTTCGTGTGGGGCCTGGCGGACTCCAAGCTGCGGCGCAAGTTGGTGGGACACCGGAAGCTCACCTTGGACGAGGCCCTCGACGACGCCACTGCCCACGAGGCCGCAGAAGGGGATCGGCCGGTCGCAGCCGCGCAGGTGGTTGGAAGGAGCCCAAGCCCCGGAAACGAAGAGACGGACGAGGTCTTCGCCCTCAAACCCCAACAACGCCGGCCAGCGCCGTTCCAGCAGGCCAACAGGGAGCAAGCCAAGTACTCCGGCAACCGAGCCGTCTGTGCCAGCTGCGGGGAGGGCCACGGACGGAAATCCTGCAGGTTCCGGGACGCTGTCTGTCACGGGTGCGGAAAGCAGGGACACCTCGCCCGGGTCTGCCGGTCCAAGGGCTCCCGGAATTCGAGATCGTCGGTCCCCCAGTACCGCGCATCGTCCACCGCACACAAGACAACGGAAGAGGTCGCCGAGTTGTACCACCTCACCGACCAACCACTACAGGTACTTCGCCTCCCCAACCCCAACCTTTCCTCTGCCCCGAAGATCCAAGTAACCGTGCGGATCGAGGGGTCCCCCTGTTGCATGGAAGTGGACTCGGGATCGGCGGCGTCCATCATTTCCCTGGACACTTTAAAAAGACTTTGCCCACTAGGGGACCCCTCTACGTCCATCGCCACTAAGCTTGGTGGACTTTCAAAAGAACCCTGTCCCCATCCGGGGAGTCGGCACTTTCCGAGTGCAGTACCGAGACTTTGAGGGGAAGTTGGACTTGGTGGTGGTAGAGGGAAATCTCGCGAGTCTCCTGGGGCGGGCGTGGTTCGAGGCCCCAGGCATATCGATTGGGGAGTAAATAAATGTGGGGTGCGGGACTGGGGG
This sequence comes from Gekko gecko, assembly GCA_029375565.1. Lineage (NCBI taxonomy): Eukaryota > Metazoa > Chordata > Lepidosauria > Squamata > Gekkonidae > Gekko > Gekko gecko. The sequence goes on from JAPDNY010000016.1 coordinate 4,788,778, forward strand.
GCGGTGTGCAAGGAATTCCCAGAGGTCTTTGACGGGAAACTGGGATGTTACAAAGGGCCCCCGGTGTCGCTCCACTTAGACCCCACCGTGACGCCCATCCGTCGCCGCCCTCCCCACAAACAGGCTCAGGGTGGTATATATGGGGAAAGGCGGTCCCTCGGGTAAGTCAGACCCTGGCCATAAAGGGCTTTAAAGGTAAGAACCAGCACCTTGAAGCGAATCCGGTGTGTTATTGGCAGCCAGTGCAATGCCTTCAGGGCGGGCTGGATGTGCTTCCTCATGGGGAGACCCATCAGGAGCCTAGCTGCTGCATTTTGCACTAGCTGCATCTTTCCGATCTGTGACAAGGGCAGCCCCGTATAGAGAACATTATAGTAGTCTAATCTTGAGGTGACCACTGCATGGATCACTGTTGCTATGTTACAAATAGTTTCTAATTCCTGTCTTGGCTGGTGATACAAGTTCAAACATCATTCATTCTGATTTAACCTGGTCACATTTACAACTGAACATTTTAGCAAATTCCTCCACCACTACCTTCCTCTCTGGCCACAGCCCCTGTGTCCATCTTTCCTACAGTCTTGCTCATGAGTTTGATCCACACACTCCAGACTGTGCTTCAAGACCCATCTCCCCAGCCCCACACATCCCACAGCCTATGCTGAAGGCTTACATGAGGCTCTTTCTCTAGCTAAATCAATCCGTCTTCCTCAGCTGCTGAGCTCATTTTCTTCATTCTGTGAGTGATCCCTCCTCTGCAGTTAGGATGCTTGCGAACATTCTGTGACACAGACTGAAGAAACATGCATGCTAAGAAAGCTCTGTTTCTTTGGTGATTTTGATGTGTCAGTTGACTCATTGACAATACTAGCTTTAACACTTACCAACCAAGTGTATGCATATTTACTTAGAAGTAAGTTTGCATGATGGAGCTGCGGTGGCTCAAGTGGTTAAGACGCTGAACTGCAGGCTGTGGAAGGTCAGTAGTTCAGCAGTTCGAAACCCGGGTGCCGCATGACGGGGTGAGCTCCTGTCTCTAGTTCCAGCTCCTGCCAACCTAGCAGCAGTTCGAAAGCAAGAAATTGCAAGTAGATAAATAGGTACCACTTTGGTGGGAAGGTAACAGCGTTCCGTGCACCTTGGTGTTTAGTCATGCTGGCCACATGACCACGGAAACGTCTTCGGACAGCGCTGGCTCTTCGGCTTTGAAACGGAGATGAGCACCGCAACCCTAGAGTCGGATTCGACTGGCTTTCAAGCAAGGGAACCTTTACCTTTACCTTTACCTTAAGTTAGCATGAATTCATTTGGGAAACACCAAAGACAAGGGCATTCGAGGGCAGCCGAAAATTCTCTAGGTTTATTCTTCCTGAAGCAAGCAGTGAGTTAAGAATACCAGTTTGTATCCAGCCTTGCAGTTCCTCCAGGAGACTGGCATTTGTGCTTGGAGATGAGGATTTCTGGCCATGTCCCTTCCATTGCAGAACCCAACTTTTGCTGCCCATGCTGTTCCTGAGGGTCCAATGGCCCCTGGGAAAAACATTTGGTGGGCTCACCGCCAGGCTGCAGCCACAAAGCTCTGCTCTGCCTGGTCTGCAGAGGGCTAGTTCCTTTCTGCCCGGAAAACCAACCTGCTGGAAATGGGTTTGGAATGGAACTCACAGCATTCAGTTCTTGCACATCCAGAGGAGATGACTGCTGTTGACAAGATCAAGGAGTTTCCTGGGCCATGCTTACAGAACAACCACACCCAGCAGACCACCAACTCCACAAAGGGACTTCTGGCCAGTTAAGCTTTGACTGACACCACGGTGTCAAATTTCCCCAGGCCTCCACCTCTAGTCATCCGCGGCTTTTCCTGGTTTCCATAGATGATTTTACCCTCCCTGGAATAAAAATGCACTTTCTCCCCTCTTGCCACACAGCATCTGGACCACATGTTTCCAGGAAGTTTTGGTAATCCCAGCGCTGAACCCGCGTCAACCTAGTGGGAAAATCTTTCTCATGTGGGGTTTGCAACCTTAGGTCCGCCCTCCCCTCCACATTTGCATGTCCCACCCTCCAGCCCCACATTACCACAGAACAGTTAATTAGCTAATTGTTTTCCATTTCTTGTCTTTGTTTTTTTAATGGTCCGAGACAATTGCGTTATTACGCTACTTATATTGCATTCCAACATTAGTTCTCACTGTGCAATTTTTTTTTTAAAGGATTTCACACTTCACTGTGACGAACACTAGACGGACCTATGTAATTAAATACATCTCTTCTGGGGAGGGAGGGATCCACTTATGTGCAGTCTTCCCGGAGCCTGTGTGAGGACTCGCAATAAGCAAAGGAAATGCCACAGGAAAGCCCCTACTGCGGATGCAGTGCTACAGACTTGCAGCATTAAAACAGACTTTCTCGCAGAGCTTCAAAGCGGTAAGAACATACCACAGAAACTGTCCTTCTGCAGCAATTCACAGGAACACATAAAGCTGCCTTGTATTGAATCAGACCATTGGTCCAATCAAGGTCAGTATTGTCTACTCAGACTGGCAGCAGCTCTGCAGGGTCTCAAGGGGAGGTCTTTCCCATCACCTACTGCCTGGTCCTTTCAACTGGAGATGCCGGGGATTGAACCTGGGACCTTTTGCGTGCCGAGCAGAGGCTCTACCACTGAGCCATGGCCCCTTCCCAAATTCCAGGGAGGGAAGCGTGTTATGTCCCCACAAAGTTAATCATGTGTCCTCTTGTTGCCGTGTAAAGCACAGCTTTGCTTTACGCATTTTTCATCCCAGTTAACCTTATTTAATTACTTAATTTATACTCCACCTTTCTACCCAATGGGCAGCCAAAGCAGCTTCTCCATTTAATTCCCACAACTACCCTCTGAGGTAGATTAGGCCGAGAGTGACGGGCCCAAGCAGGCTTCTGTGTCAGAGTGGGGATTCCAATGAGGGCTGCAAAATACAACTATCATGAGAACAGCAGGGACTAGCCTGGATGCATTTTTACAAAGTGGACCAAAATATCAAGCAGAACAGAAATGAAGCCAAGATGCAGTCACAAGAGTAAAAGATCTAACCAGAGTGGGGTGTGATGATTTAACAAAGCAAACTGGATGGTTTACACCTGTGGTCCCCAACTGTTTCGAGTCTGCGGGCACCTCTGGACTGCTGACAAAGTGTGGTGGGTGCACCCACAAAGTGATTGCCACAAAATGGCTGCCACGGGAGGCTGAACCAGCCACAAAATGGCTGCCGCAGCTCATCAATCATACAGAGAAGATCCCTCTGCTGTGATGACAGCTGTTGCCAATGCAACAGTTTTAAAAATCTGCACAGCCAATCAGAAGCCCTGCTGGGCAAAAGCCTCACAAGGCCCTGCCCGCTTTCTAAAAATACTCGATGGATACTGGGAAGGGTGTTGGCAGGTGCCATGATGGCACCAACGGGCACCATGCTGGGGACACGTGGTTCACATCAAGCACTAAAAAGGGATAAAGTATTTTCTGTTGTGGGTGAGCTCCTCCTCATCCCCATCGAGACTAAGTCTGACAGTGTCAAAACATACCAACAAAATTCAGCTGCGTCACTTTGCATCTGGGGTCTCCAGAAAGACAAGAGAGATCTGTGCAGTGTCTCCTGTTAAGAACACAAGATATCTGCATTTTGCTGAAGTTTACAGCCAGGATTAAGGTGGCGGCTGTGCTTAAGCCACTTATAAGGGCCGTGGACTAGCAGGCTATAAAAAGGCACAGAAGAACCCTGGCAAGAAAAAGGGCGGGGGGGCGGGCAAGAGCAGCTGCTTTGCTCCAGCTCTATAGGCGTTAAGTCTTTAAAGGGGGGTATGTGTTTGGGTGTCCAATGCACATTCCCTCTCTAACGTATTGATTTAGAAATAAATGTCCTGCCTTCTCCCACGCTCAAGGTAGTTCTTGTCAAACACCAATCACTTGCAGTTGACAGGAATCTGGAAGCATTAAAATAGCTAACACGCTGTAGCCACCAACGCCACAGACAAAATCATAAATATAAGTGATCTTTAAAAACTGCCAGAAGTGCATCCCTGTTTGCACCCATGAAAGACTGGAGAGTTGGAAATTGTATCCAGGATTTGGCTATTTGGGTGGCTAAAAAAATTCGGTACGTAAAAACTTAGCACAATCAGTGTTGCCTATTTGTTATCCTAACCTGCAACCACCACAACTCACGCACATGGACTCATGTTTTCATATATAATATCCATAGGCAGACGTTCTTTTGGATATTTTAGTAACTGAATTGTAGCTGACAAAGTTTTAGCTCCCCAATTAGTGTGTGCGGCTGGTCGACCAGCAGGTTTGCCTGGCTGCAAGCATGGAGCAAGAACCGAACTGCTCCAGACTTGTCCTTTGTCTGCGCATCAACGCTGTGCCGAGAAATGCTGCCCAAAGGGTCACTGGCAATTCCATTTTCTTCCTGGGCTGGAAGGAAACGGGAGCTGTCAATCCCTGCGAGTATCCCAGTCAGGCCCCAGCCTGCCAGATGCCCTCCTGGAGAAGGTGACAGGTCTGGGTTTCCTTTTTAATCTGGTTTGGACTTGTTCAGTCTGTCCCCACTCATCTCACCCTCCTCCGTCCCTTCTGGAGTTCATTAGGAGGGGAGGCTCTGGATCTTCATGCCCTGTTTTTTCGTTTTCCCATGGGAAAGTTGGAGCTGAGATAAAACCTTTAAGATGCAGGGACGTATTAAAAAAACACCAGAAGACTCCATTCAATATGTCCAGATTCCAAGCCAAGTGGAACAGGGCTGTTTTGCCCACTGGGCTGGCTGGACAGACATTCTGTGACCTTTTTTAGACATCGTGGACTGCGACTGGGAGGGGGAGGTTTCCCCCCAAAGGCTGCTGAGGACAACACGGGGAGTGAAACCCTGAAGCCCAGCCCTGGCTTGCTTTGAGACCACCACCACCTGGCACCACAAGCTTGCGCTTGGTCTGCTGGCCTTCCACCCCAGCCAGCCACAATACCATGCCTCTTGGGACCTTCCAACTGTCCCCATCTACTGGGGATGGGCCCTGGCTTGTTGTTACCTGTCACGGGTAAATCAGAGTTGTTTGTCTTCGGGGCATACAGATGAAGCGGTCTTATCCAGAGTCAGGCCATTTGTCTGCCAAGGTCAGTGCTGTCCACTCTGCCCGGCAGCAGCTTGTTAGCATCTTAGATGGAGACCTTTCTTATGGACTGCCCAGCTTTCTAAGGGGGATCATAAAATTTAAAGCAATGCAATAAGGACAGCACAAGATGTGACATATGCAGCAACTGGACTGAAGACATTAGAAAGTCATGCAGAGGAGAAGAAGAAGAGAGAAGAGATTGGATTTATACCCCGCCCTTCACTACCCAAAGGTGTCTCAGAGCGGCTCACAAACTCCCTTCCCTTCCCCTCCCCACAACAGGCACCCTGTGAGGTTGGTGGGGCTGAGAGAGTGCTTGACACAAACTGCCCTTTTTTCAAGAACAGCTCTTATCAGATCTACGGCTTGCCCAAGGTCATCCAGCAGCTGTAAGTGGAGGAGTGGGGAATCAAACCCGGTTCTCCCAGATTAGAGTCCACGCACTTAACCACTACACCAGTAAAAGCAAGGACATTGATACAGCAACTGGCGCCATAAACCACAGCCTTTGTCACTTGGTGTAGTGGTTAGGTGTGCGGACTCTAATCTGGGAGAACCGGGTTTGATTCCCCACTCCTCCACTTGCACCTGGCTGGATGACCTTGGGCAAATCATAGTTCTGACAAGAGCTGTCCTTGAAAGGATAGTTTCTGCCAGAGCTCTCAGTCCCACCTATCTTACAGGGTGTCTGTTGTGGCAAGGGCATAGACTTTCCAATTTCCGGGGGGGGGGTTGGGGCTGGGCCAGGGGCATTGCTATCCGAGGTCCTTAAAAGAACCAAGGCCCAGTGACATCATAGGGAGGAGCCAGTGACATCATAGGGCATTGTCACTATCTATAGAGGCCATGTGGGATTTAGGAAGGGGCTCCCCAGAAATTTAGGGGGTTAGTTAATGAATAAAAAGTTATTTTAAAAAAGAAGGTAACATCTCACCTGCGGTCTGTGTGGTTAATAAGAGCAACTTATTGGCTCCGTATATTTGTGTGCTGCTCTTTCCACAGTGTGTTCAATGCAGCTGCCAATTGTCAAATCACATCATACAATTTAAAAAATATAAACAGCATAATATAAAGCAGTAAAAACAGCACAGAAAAGCTGTGTTCAAAACTGAATCAGATTAGAACCAGCAGCAAAATTTTAGCTAAAACACGTTTATTTAAAGTCTTAAACCCCTAGTGACAGATGGCCACCCCCCTCCCAACATATAGTAATTTATAAGTAATTATAAAAGGAAAAATATTTATATGGAATTTAATAACACTTCAAAAAATGGTATAAAATAGAAACATCTCTCTCACAAACAGGTGTTTGACAGCAGTCCAGTGTGAGCACCAACTCATCCTGCAGACAGTCTCCTTACTTATAGGTTCATTCCACTCTTCCAAATGGAACCAGACGGATGTGTATCCTCTGGACAACAAAGCTGCAAGAAAGTCTACCATATTGGCCAGACAACATAGGAGCCCAGAAAGAGAGAAGAACCAACCTCACTCTCCCCACAACTAAAGATGTATTGAACCCAGCTTGCAGGCTACTCCCTCAAGTGGGCCTTTACCCAGTCAGTGAAGGGACCCATGAGATGAGAAGGAGTCAAAGAGGGGTGGAATTATGGTAATGTCATCATTTTGATGCCAGGAGGATATGGGCCACTGTGGCACTAATGCAGAAAGAGGAAGTCCCTTCTTAGCTCAGCAAAAGATTCAGACAAAGGGCTACAAGGTGTTAGCCTTGGAATTCCCACATACCAGTAAACAGGTTTCTGACAAAGGAGGAGGTCTGGACCTGTAAGGAAAACCGAGGCAACCAACTTGGCTAAATCTGACAGAGTGGGCAGTGACTGACTCACAAGACCTCCTATTGGAATATAGGCCACTGGATCTGAGGAAGTGGGTGTGCACACGAAAGCATTATACCTCGAATAAAACTTTGTTGCTCTTAAAGGTGCCCCACTGGGGACTCAAACTTTGTTCTGTTGCTTCAGACCAATAAGGCTGCCCACCTGTTATATACTGAGATCGAGGCAGCTTTCCATAGCACATGATTTCTTTATTCAGCCCAGAACACAACAACTCAACCATAGACTGCTGTGTGTTTGAAAACTGGCCACCAGCCCCAGGAAGATTATAGGAGTTGCAGTGCCAGAAATTAAGGGAACTGGAACAACCTGAACCAGGCTGCCTCCGTGACAGACGACATGCAAGAACAGAGCTTTTAAGCAACCTGCCAGGAGTCTCTAAGACTCAGAATCGCCCACCCACCGTGGAAGGCCGCTGGGGGACACAGTCTCAGCCAGACCTACCGCTCAGGGCTGTTGTGAGAATATGCAGCTTTGGGTCCCTGCTGAGGAGAGAAACTGGGGATGGCATTGGCTATACACCTATTTTTAATGATATTAAAAAAGATTACATCATTGGTCATAGAACAAAGGAGCCTTTAGAAAGGGCCACTACATCTCTCTCCCTCCAACACAATAGTCATAACAACCACCCAGTGCCTGAACTGGGAGTTCTACCGCCTGTTCCACATACAGAACCACTAAAACAGATATAAATGTCCCATGGCCGTGCATGCAAAGGGTGGAGGGGGGCATCCTTTTACTACTTTGTCAGATCATGGGGAAATATTAACTCCCTGCCCTTTCTGTTCACAATATTAATAAAGGTCTGCTCCTGTCCTCCTCTTCAGGGCATTCTGTTGCCAAGCTGGGCATGGAGGAAAAAGGCGAGGCCGAGCCTTGAAAATAAATGAGGGGGCCATGGAAAAACTAGGTGGAGGGAAAGAAAAATTAATGGGAAAAGTGCAGAAAAGATGAAGAGAAATTAAGGGAAAGAGAGGGAAAGGCTGTTATGTCTTGCTGCAACACCCTAACTGCCCCTTTGCAAGATCTGGCTCAGCTGAGCACAAGGACAGGCGGTGAGAGAAGGGCAAGACTGCTGGAGAGAATGACCTGCAGGCCGGCAAATCCAGTTGGTCGCCCATGCGGCTCTGAAGCAGCAGAACAAATTCAGAGTCCAGTGGAAGCACCGTGAAGACCAACCAAGGTTTAGTCAAGGTCTGAGCTTTCGTGTGCAAGGCACGCTTTTTCAAATACAATGGAATGGCAGGTGAGGTTCTAAACTTATAGACAGGGATTGAGTAGCAAATTAACATGTAACATGATGATGTTTAAGTTGTGCAAAGTGAAAAACTAAATAACAAGTTAAGGTTATAAGGTCAACAGTTGTAAAGCAATAAATATGTCACAATAGCAGATAAAGGTCTAAAGGTGTTTTTTCCAGTTGTGGGAAGTAACAGAATTTTCATTATCTCCTCTGAGGCATTGAGGGCACATGGAGGGCACTTTGAGCTGGATGTAATATTGTCAGCAGATATCCATTCAGTATTCTAATATACTATTCTAAAAAAGAAATACACTAAAATATAGAGGATTTGTTGAGAATACACATGTGAGGACTGAATGAGTTAGCATATGTAATGGGATAAAAATTCCAGTATCCCTGTTGAGTCCTGGGGAGGTTTTTGTTCCAAGTGTTCCAAACTAACTTGTAAGTCAGAAATTTCCCTTTCCATTCTGTTCCTGAAGTTCCTTTATAATAAAACAGCTACCTTGAGGTCATCCATTGAATGTCCTGGAAGGTTGAAGTTTTTCTCCTGCAGGTTTCTCAGTCTTGTGATTCGTGATGTCAGATTTGTGTCCATTTATCCTCTGGTGCAGGGCTTGTCCTGTTTGTCCTCTGCAGAGAACCGAAGGGCATTGTTGACATTTAATGGCATATACAGTTTAGAAGATGAGCAAGTGAGTGAGCCTCTGATAGTGTTGTTGATGTTGATAGGTCCAGTGATTGTGTTGTCTGGGTGCATGTGGCAGCGAATTTGGCAATTACTGTTATCATCCAATAATAGAAGGCAAAAACAAGGGTAGTAAACAGACCCACTACTTACAAATAGCCAAAATGCTAAAGAACATGTGATAAAAAGTAGTGAATACAAAGTAGCCATGTAAGAAAAATACAAAATGGAAACAATGAAGAACTTGTGTAATAATGCACTACAATAGAAAATCCACAGCTTCTCAGTCCCGCTAGAAATCTGAAGCTGCTGTAGCTGATTACACATTGAGGATCTGCGGCCGTTCTTGTATTGAGTTGAATTGGATTGTGCATGTGTGTAAAAGTATGGAAACCACAGCAACTTAAAAGGAACACCCTGATGAAGGATGAACTTTGAAACATTGTAATCAAACATCCGGACACAACATCACATTATTAGTTCTCCATTATTCTGTGGATATTTCTATTGTAGTGCATTATTACATGAGTTCTTCATTGTTTCCATTTTGTATTTTTCTTACTTGGCTACTTTGTATTCGCTACCTTCTATTACATGTTCTTTAGCATTTTGGCCATTTGTAAGTAATAGTGAGTCTGTTTACTACAGTTGTTTTTGCCTTCTATTATTGGATTATTACACAAGAGTGTAGTGAACATCATTAATTACTGTTATCAGCCATCAGCGTGCTGTCTTGTCTTGCTCCAGTGCCTGCTCTGTTGATGGGCTTTGCATGAAAGGGGAGTGCAGCTGATAATAGAGTGCCTTTTCCTGCTCTCAGACTTCCCAGCACCCCTAGTGGCTGCAGCCAGAACTGCATTAAAATGAATGGAAAGACAATCAGCAGGATGGAGTGTGAGGCTGGTTCAGGGGCCCTCCAGTTGACCTCCCCAAATTTTGTCGTTCGTCCCACACACACACCCATCAGCAGCCCCGGTGGGGAACCAGGAAACTGCAGGCCTGTCAGCCTAACATCTGTCCCAGGCAAATTAGTAGAAACTGTAATCCAGAGGTGTCAAACTGATTCGTTAAAGAGGGCCAGATCTGACATAAATGTCACTTTGTTGGGCCAGGCAAACCCAGTTAACGATATTATTTTTACTCAAAATGCAAATATGCCTAAAACATTAACATTTGTGCATTATAGTATCTCCCCAATGCCCACCTTTCCACTTCTGCTGCCTGTTATGCATTAGGAATGGGACAATAGACAGGGACATAATGCACAGCCTCTGTCATCTGGCAGTAACAGTAACGACCAGTTGCTTGTGGGCTGGATAAGAGCCCTGGGCAGGCCAGTTCTGGCCTGGGGGCTGCACTGAAGAGAGAATTGTTAGGCACATCGAGGGACAAAGGCTGCTGAGGGAAAATCAGCATGGCTTCTGCAAAGGGAATTTTTACCTCACCAACCTTTAGGAGTTCTTTGAGAAACTGAACAAGCGTGTGACCCTGTAGATATTATATATCTGGACTTTCGGTACACTACCTCACCAAAGACTTCTGAGTAAACTTAGTAGTCATGGGATACGAGGATGGGATTTCTTATGGACTAAAAACCAGTCAAATGACAAGAAGCAAAGAGCAGGAATCAATGGAACCGTTCTCACAAAGGAGGCAAGTCAGCAGAGGGGATCCCACAGGGATCAGTATTGGGGGCGGTACTATTTAATTTATTCATAAATTATTTGGAACTAGTGGTGAATTAGTCCTGTAGTGGTGAGTTAGTACTGTAGTGCCCAGGTCTGCAGATGACACAAAATTATTCCGGGTGGTGAAAACCAAGGATCACTGTGAAGAGTTCCAGGAAGGATCTCCACAAACTGGGTGAGTGGGTGACCATGTGGCAAATGAAGTTCAGTGCTGGGTCAAAAAATCTCACCTTAAAGCTGAGGCTAATGGGGTCTGAAGTTGCTGAGACAGAGACAGAAAAAATCTTGGGGTCATAATGGATGGCTGGATGAAAGTGTCAACCCCGTGTGCTGCAGTGGTGAAAAAAAGGCAAACTCTGTGTTCGGGATTATCAGGAAAGGGACTGGAAATGAAATGGCTGATGTTATAATGCCTCTGTACAGACCTATGGTAAGGCCTCATTTGGAACACTGTGTGCAGCCCTGGTCAAAAGGACTTTGCAAAGATGGGAAAAGAGCAGAGGAGGGCAACCAGCCAAGACGATTAGGGGGCTGGAGGACCTTCTCTATGAGGAAAAGCTGAGGAGTTTGGGACAGCTGAGGGGGGAACATGAGGGAGGTTCATAAAATTAGGCCTGGGGTGGAGAGCATTGAGAAAGAATTTTTTTTCCTCTGTCTCCAAAGTACTAGAATTCATCTTGAGGGCATCCAATGAAGCTGATGGGCAGCAGGTGCAGGACAGACAAAAGGAAATCCTTCTTTACACAGAGAGTGACTTAAACGTGGAATTTGCTGCCAGAGGATGTGGTGATGGCCACAGAAATAGACAGCTTTAAAAGGGGATTTGATAGATTCATGGAAGATAGGATCTATCTGTGGCTACTATGGTGATTGAGGGGACACTGGCCTATGTGCCCTGTTGGTTGGCCCCTGTGTGAGGCAGGATGGTGGACTAGATGGACTGTTGGTCTGATCCAGCAGGGCTCTTCTGAGGTTCTTATGAGAATCAATGCTCCCTTTGTCAGATACCACAAGAAGATTTTTGGGGTTTGCTCTCCCCTTACAAAACCAGATAGAAGTCTTGGGTGGATCCTTAATAAAACAGGAGTTCAGCGGCACCTTTATTCCTTTATCTATTGTGACTCCTAAAAGAAAATCAGTTTTATTGTGATCTGTGGGATTGCCACAAAATGCGTGAGTGCTGCATGTGTGTCCTTTCTACACAAAACCCCAGTGGATCCCTGGCCTTGATGGACAGAACAGAGTTGCCACAAACACCACATGAGCTCAACCATAAAACAGCAGGATTCGTATTCTCAGTTAGCTTAACTGTACTAAACAGGGCTTCAGCACTGAGGAGGCACTTTTCAGGCACTTCAGATACGCAGTCAAGGCCGGCTTGCCCACTAGGCAAGCTAGGTGCTCGCCTAGGGCGCTGGGCCCACAGAGGTGCCAAACTGCCCCCCACCCCCCGCGAAAAGCCCCCCACCTCTGCCGCCTCCTCACCACCGCCACCAGCGAAGAGCACCCTGGCACGGCTCAGGAAGCGGCAGCAGAGCTTGCCTGCCCTCCCCTCCCCCTGGGGGGAGAGAAGGAAGGGGCGCTGCCAGGGCCGGCTTGCCCACTAGGCGAGCTAGGCGCTCGCCTAGGGCACCGGCCCTGCAGGGATGCCAAAATGCCCACCGCCACCCCCGTGAAAAACCCCTCTTCCCACCCAGCGCCAGCAGCCCTGGCTTTCCTGGGCGCCTCGCAGCTGCGAAGAAGAGGGCACCGCCGCTGGGAGGGAAGGGGCGGGCTAAGAACACCCGCCCCTCTCCCGGCTCTCCTGGGTGCCTCCCAGGAGAGCCGCACTGCCGCTGGGAGGGAAGGGGCGGACGTTCTAAGCCCGCCCCTTCCCCGGCTCTCCTGGGCGCCTTGCAGCTGCGAGGCACCCAGGACAAGGGCGCTGGGCCATCTCCAGGCCCCACTGGGAGGTTGGCATCCCCGATGGGGTGGGCGTCCCAGGCTGTCCTGCCTAGGGCGCCCAGACACCTGGGGCTGGCCCTGGGCACCGCTGCCAGCGAAGAGCGCCCCGGCAGGCGCTCAAAGGCAAGCCGGCGCTCAGATCAGAAGGAAGAGGTGGGGGTTTAAACCCCGCCCCTTCCCTGGCTTGCCTGGGGTCCCCGCAGCTGCGGAGTGCCCAGGCAAGCCGGTGCTGGGAAGGAAGGGCAGGGGTAACCGGGCGCTGTCTCACTGCTCAGGCCACCCCACCCCCATCTCCAGGCCCCACTGGGAGGTTGGCATCCCCAGTGAGATGGGCACCACAGGCTGGCCTGCCTAGGGCGCCCAGACACCTCGGGCCGGCCCTTTATGCAGTGAACTTTCTGAGGGAAAATGGGTTACCCTGGGACAACTGCTCCTTGATTCTGTCCCCCTAGTGAGATGCTCCCAGCTTTTGCTCCTTTCTCCCAGAAGGACAGGGCTGCCTCCTGACCCAGCACCATTTCAAATCTGCACAGTATTTTGCAGGGAAAGGGCTTGTGATCATGGCCTGAAACATCTCTCCCCCCCAAAAAACCCCATCCAGCCTAATGAAGAATTCCACAGGACTCCCAAGCTGGTGTGCTTGGCTTACCTTCTGTTCTTCTGAGGTTCTCTCTTTTTTTTTTTTTAAACAAATTTTTTTTATTGGAAAAAACAATCAACATTTTCAATAACGGTACCAATACAATTTCAGAAAAAGAAAGTTCCCAACCCTTCCCCCCACCCCCTAATAGGCTTCCAACACTGCTAATAACAAACAAAAATATATGTTAGACGGTAATCAAATTTAAACTTATATGCATTGACAAACCAGGTAACACATTATATAAAACCTCTACCATTGCAACATATTCTCAAATAACAGTATAATACAATTCCAAATTCATTTCACTTCTCGTTCAATAACCATATGTATCCAAGTTATATATTTTCCCCTTCATTCTATATTCAGTTTCTAGATACAGTTTCAGTTCTTCCCAATCTTTTGTATACTGTTCTGCCATTTGTCCATTTAACTTCTTAGTCATTTTGTCCATTTCCGCTAAGAATAGCAGTTTTCTCAACCAGTCATGTATATCTGGCACCTTCTCCATTTTCCATTGCTGAGCAAAGGCCATTCTCGCCGACGTAATCATGTACCATAGCAGTGTCCTTTTTTCTTGTGGAATTTTTTCCATTGTCAAACCGAGGAGAAGAAGTTCTGGCTTTCTCTCAATTGGGATTTTTAATATTTTCTGCATCACACAATGTATATTAGACCAATATGTTTTCACTTTAGCACATGACCACCACATATGGTAAAAAGAACCCTCTATTTTTTTACATTTCCAGCATTTGTTACTCAAGTTCTTATCCATACTAATATTAGCAATCTTTTTTGGTGTCATGTACCATCTATACATCATCTTATAACAGTTCTCTTTTACATTGGTACAAGTAGACATTTTAAAAGATCTTTTCCACAAAAATTCCCATGATTCCATAGAGATTTCTTTGTTCATATTTATGGCCCACTTTATCATTTGCTCTTTTACAGTCTCATCCAGTGTATATACAAACAACAAAATTTTATACATCTTTGAAATCATTTTCCGCTCTCTATTCAACCATAAATTTTCAAATTCATCATATGTGGCTCTAAAGCCAAATTCTTTACAATCTTTTTTATAAATATCCCTTATTTGACAATATTGTAACCAACCGTATTCGAATTCTAGATCATTGTTTGGCTTTAAAACATATTTTTTCCCTTCTTTTTGCAATAATTCCTGATATTTCAACCAGTCATGACCTTTATGTTCAGAAAACCGATGTATAACAGCAGCTGGTACAATCCACAAAGGCCTCTCGTCCGAGATTGTATCCTTGTACCTAGACCATGCATCAAACAACGTCCTCCTTACATAATGATGCTTAAACATAGAATCAACTTTATTTTTCCCATACCAAAGATAGGCATGCCAGCCAAATCTGCAATCGTGTCCCTCAAGAGCTAACAGCTTTCTATTTTCCAAATGGATCCAATCGGATAACCAAGATATACATACAGCTTCATGATACAAACGCAAATTCGGAACTTGGAAGCCACCTCTGTCTTTAGTGTCATACATTATCTTCATTTTAATTCTTGGCTTCTTTCCTGCCCAGATGAACTTAAAGATTTCTCTTTGCCATTTGACCAAGACTTTCCCATCCTTCACAACTGGTATTGTCTGAAACAAAAACATTAACCGGGGCAATACATTCATTTTAACAACGGCAATATTTCCAAGAAGAGATAGTCTTAACCTTTCCCATTTTTCTAAATCACTCTTTATCGAACCCCACAATTTTTCATAGTTATTTTTAAACAGATCTATGTTTTTCATTGTGATTTCGACTCCCAAATATTTAACCTTTTTAACCACTTCACATTCTGTCACATTTTGTAACATTTGTTGCTTTGAACCAATCATATTTTTACACAATATCTTAGATTTATTTTTGTTGACATAAAACCCTGCAAGATCGCCAAACTCTTTCACTTTTTCAAATACCTTAGGCATATTATTAACAGGATCTTCAACAATAAACATGATATCATCCGCAAATGCTCTTAATTTAAATGAAAAACCTCCAATATTCAAACCTTTTATGTTATTATCATCTCTAACCGCTTGTAGCAAAATCTCCAAAATCCAAATAAATAACAATGGTGACAGGGGACAACCCTGTCTAGTACCTTTTCTTACCCGGAACACATCTGTTGATTCTGCATTCACAATCACCGAAGCTTTTTGTTCTTTATATATCGATTGAATCATTCTTATAAATTCTGCGCCCATCAAAGATTTCTCAAACACTTTAAACATAAATTCCCAATTCAAATTATCAAAAGCCTTCTCTGCATCCAAAAATAAAAAAGCAACTTCTTTTTCAGGGTGTTTATCATAATACTCAATTGCGTCCAAGACAACCCTGATATTGTCTTTAATTTGTCTATTTGGTAAAAATCCAGCTTGATCCTCAACAATAGTGTCCTTCAAAAACTTTTTAAGGCGCTCTGCCAGTATTTTTGCAAATATCTTATAATCGTTGTTCAATAATGAAATGGGCCGATAGTTCTTTACATTTGTTAAATCTTGCGTTTCTTTAGGAATTAAGGTGATTGCAGCTTCATTCCAGGAATCTGGAATCCTTCCTGTCTTTCTAATTTCGTTAAAAAGAATCTCCAACACCGGGACCAAATCTTCATGAATTTTTTTATAAAATTTAGCTGAAAAGCCATCCGGGCCTGGAACTTTAGAGATTTTTGCCTCAGCTATTGCTTTACTGATTTCTTCTTTAGTTATTACAGCATTTAAAAATGTTTTCATTTCAGGGTTTGGTTGTATCAAATTAACTTTGGATAGGTAATCCAACATTTTTTGAGGATCCGCTTGCTTCACTTGAAAGAGAGTTGCGTAGTATTTATAAAATTCCCTCCTGATTCCTCCTGGGTCTGAGATCTCTTTATTTCCATCTTTCAAACAAGTGATTGTTTTATTCTCTCTTCTTTTCTTCAATTGCCATGCTAAATATTTGCCAGGTTTGTTTGCACCTTCAAAGGATTTCTGTTGCAATTTTTTCAAGTTCCAAAATACTTCTTTGTTCAACCTTGCCTCATATTGCTCCCTTAAAATCCTCAATTCTCTCAAAATCTTCTTTTGCCAGGCCTTTTCTTAAGTTCTATTTCTTTTTTTCTGAATATTTTCCATAATTTCTTTGTCTATTTTCATTTGTTGTTTCCTTTCATTATTATTAATTGCAATCAGATGTCCTCTCATCACAGCCTTGTAGGCTTCCCATACCGTTTGCGTCTGTACACTCTTATTTAAGTTCAATTGAAAGTATGTTTGGGTTTCTGTCCTTATTTTATCCACAATATTTTGCTTGTCCAGCAAATCTTCATTAAGTCGCCATCGAAATTTTTTCTCTTAACATACGTTGACCATTTTATCGGACTGTGGTCAGAAAGAATCCTAGGCAATATCTCAATTTTGCGTGTTTGCAAGATTAAATTCTCTGTCATCCAAATCACATCTATCCTTGAAAAAGATTCATGTCTTGATGAATAAAAAGAGTACTCTCTATCTCTGGGGTTTTTAACTCTCCAAACATCTACCAAGTGTTCATGTTTGGTCAATTGAAAAAAGACTTTAGGAAGTTTGCCCATGGCATCAATTCCTTTTTTTGATTTTCTATCAACAACATTGTCAACAGTACCATTAAAATCACCCATTAAAATCGTTTGCTCATAGGTCAACTGTCGTAGCTGTTCCCACAAATCCTGAAAGAAGTTTTCCTTCGCACCATTGGGAGCATAGAGATTAACAATTAATGTCTTTTTATTCTGCAACACAACTTCTACCGCCAAAAATTTCCCTTCATTGTCTTTAAAAATTTCTTTTGGTTCCAACTCCTTTTTAATATATGTAACAACTCCTTTTTTCTTTTGGGAGGAGAGTGAATAAAATTCCTCTCCTAGTCTTTTTTGAATCAAAAATTTGGCATCTGATTTTTTAATATGTGTTTCTTGCAAGCAAACAATATCACATTTCTGTTTTTCCAACCAGAGTCTGACATTTTTCCTTTTTTGGGGTGAGTTCAGTCCATTAACATTCCATGAAATTATTTGACTCTCCATGTTGATTTTATAATTATTTATCAGAGTCTTTAAAATTATCATTGATGAATCTGGTCATTTGCTCAACTGACTTGATGGTGACTCTCTTCTGCTTGAACGAAAAACTGACGCCTTTAGGAATTTCCCATCTGTATCTTATGCCCTCTGTTTTCAGCTTGTCAATCAGATCTTTGAAAAGTCGTCTATCCTGAAGCATTGCTCTGGGTAGTTCCTTTAGGACCATGATTTTCTTGTTGTCAATTGTGAAATCTTCCTGAAATTGTTGCTTAAACAAATCCTCCTTCAGCTTTTTAGATATAAACTGGACAATTACATCTCTGGGTAATTTTTTCCTTTGCGCAATTGCAGAGTTGACTCTGTATACCACATCAATTTGTGCCGCCACTTTCTCCTCTTCCATTTTCAAAAAGTCTGCAACAGCATCTACCATAACTGAATGGATGTCTTCATTCTTGTCTTCAGGGATCCCCCTGAATCTCATGTGGTTAGTCATTGCATTATATTGGACCATCACATTCACTTTATCTGTTTCTATAGTGACCTCAGCTATATTAGATGCTACTCCCTTCACCCTTACATCCATCTCATCTGCTCTTTTAGTCAACGTCTGTATCTCTTTTGTAATTCCAGACATTTCTTTTTTCAGCTCTGTTACTTCTGTTATTACAGTCTTTTCCAACTTCAGAATCGCGTCCATCACTCGTTTCTCCATAGCTTCCATCATGCCCTGTAGCTTTTTTTCCTGTTTCCCAGCCATTTTCAGGGAGGACCAGGTATTTGCCCTCTGTCGTTGCCGCAGGTCGTAAGCCGTTGTTCAAAGTTTTCCTCCAACTCACTCTAAATCAAAGTCCTTCTTGTGCCCACCTAAAACGCACTAGTTCCACTTTTTTCTATTGAGTCTTTCATTTAAAATCAAAGAAAATGTTTCTGACCTTCCCAAAATGGTGGGCGCAATTTCTCTATGGTAAATGGTTCTTCCAGGTACTCACTTCCTGTCCGGCAGTCTTGATGGTCCCCCTTGTTCCTGATTTCCTCCCTTCTTCCGGCCTCCTTGGTCTTCTCTAGGGCAATTACTTGTCTGGTCTGAAGTCACTTCCTGTTTTGCCGATTTCTGCTGCAGCAGCTACAGTACTTTTCCACTGTAATTCTCACGGAGTTGCTGTTAGTTTCTATTTTAAAGTCAATAATCTAACCGCAGGAATGATCAACAATCCGGCTTTTTGGCCTTTTTATGCTGTTTAACTGCACTTTTTCCGCTCCAGTGTTAGTACGACAGATACAGCACGATCATGCGCTTCATCGGATGTTGTTTATTTTCGGCCAAAACGCGTCTCCGGTGAGCAATTTTAAAAAGTTACCTTCAAAGTCCGTGTCTTGTTATAGCAGTGTTTCCTTGATGTCAGTTTCCGTAGAATGTCTTGGAGGTCTGGGTCATGCGTTCTTATGTTGAGAATCCAACTCGGTGGGGTCTTGTAGAGAATTTCCGAAGTGCCTTCTCTGGGGAGGGGATCAAGGCTGGTCGCGATGCTCTTTAAAGCCCCGCTATCAGCCGATCTCAACTCCCTCTCGGGCCAGGCTCGCTGCCAGTCACCCCCCCTGCCTGGGGGGATCTGCGGTGGGCTATATGAAACCCACCCTGTCGTCAAGACCCTCCGTATGCTCTGGGAGCTCTGAGAGCAAGCCAGAACACGTTAGGACGCCATGAATCCCAGACCGGAAGCCCTGTTCTTCTGAGGTTCTCATTGAAATGGTGCATCCTGGACTGCTGAGGCTTTGCATATGAAGACATGGCTTCTCACTTGCAAAAACTGCAGCGACAGTTAAGTATGTTAGTCTTCAAGGTAGGGTTGCCACCTCCCAGGTTGCACTGGGAGATCTCCCACTATTACAAGTGGTCTCCAGGCTACAGAGATCAGCTCCCCTGGAGCAAATGTCTCCTTTGGAGGATGGACTCCACAGCATTGGACCCTGCTGAGGCCCCTCCCTCCCCACCCCAACCCCCCCAAATCTCCGGGTATTTCCCAACTCAGCATGGCATCCCTACTTTAAGATGTTGCAAGATGCCTTCTTGCATTTGCTGCAACAAACTGATGTGGCTTTGGCCACATATTCCTCTCAGGGCCAAGACCCACTCATGCTCTCCTGTCTGTGGGAACATGAGTCACGCAAGTTGTGCGCCATTTTGCAATGTGTTGAAGGTAGGGCTCTCTCTGAAGGATGGCTGGAAACTGCAGCTCATAGTGAGTTTTGTGGCTTCACCCTTCTGCCAAAGCTTCCTGAGGAAAGGAAGTGACGCTCTTGTCAGCCAGGGAACTTGAAGCCTTTTGCTTACTCTGCTGAGACTTTGCCAGGAGCAGACTGAAAGCGGTTGGGGTTTTTTTTGTTTTTTTAAAGAGTGTCCTATTGGGGCCAAGGGAGGTTTGTATTCGGGTCTTCACTCTGCCCTGAAACTTGCTTGGTGGCATTAGGTCAGTTGTGTTCTTTCAGCCTAACCTGCCTCACAGGATGAGGATAAACGGGAGGAAGGGGAAAAGCTGGTCTATGTACGCCTTCCAGAGGTTCTGTGGAACAACAGTAGGATAAGAGAGTGCACAGATAACCTGAAAAGTCGTGCTGAGCCATCCGGGGGCTGATTTCATCTGCTGCAATCCTAAAACCACTACTCTGGAAGTAATCCCCACTGGCTGACTCTTGATGTATGTCTGAATTGATCAGGTTAGGTTTGCTCCCGTAGGTGTTCCACGGGCTGCAAGTGGAGGCCTGCTTGAATTCCTACATGGCTGAATTGCATGGAGCTTAGCTGGGGCTGCTGACTCCAGCATGGGAGATTCCTGAAGATTTGGGGGCAGGGCTTATAGAGGGCAGAGTCTGGGCAGAACGAAGAAGCAGAGCAAGGATGGGAAGCCAACAGCATAATGCCCCCACCCCCTCCAAAGCTGCCATTTTTCTTCAGGGGAGCTGATCTCTGTAGTCTGGAAATCATTTGTAATCCTAGGAGAACACCAGACCCCACCTGGAGGTTGGCAATTTGAGCTGTGGACAGTGTGTTTGAAGATCAGCTGATGGAAGATCTATGGTTGCCAGCCTCCAGGTGGGGGATCTCCCGCTTCTACAACTGGTCTCCAGCTGACAGAGATCAACTCCCCTGGAGAAAATGGCTACTTTAAAGGGAGGACTCTATGGTATTGGACCATGCTGAGGCCCCTCCCCTCCCCAAACCCCGCCCTCTCCCGGATCCACCACCAAAGTCTCCAGGTAATTTCCAACCCAGACTTGGCAACCCTAGGAAGACCAAGTGCTGGCCTAGAGAAATCAGTGGGCTTCTTTTATGGGAAACAATAATGGAATGAATGAAAAGTTTAGGAATGACAGATTCATGTGGTGTTATGTATTTGCTTATGTGTTATGCTATGTAACCTAAACTGGAGCTTCAGGCACAAGCTCCATTGACTCTCAGGTATTCTAAACCCTGAAGTCAGATTGGTCACTGTTGCATAACAGACCATTGCGAAAGGACTCTGAATTTCAGCGGGAACAAATCCCATTGGTCCTAAGCTCTCGATTGTAATTGGTCATTACTGTGCTAGGGGGTGCGACCTCGCTAGTCCAAAATGTATAAAGTTGCATCATTCTGTGGTTGCTGTGTTCTGAGCTGAATAAAGAAATCACTTGTTATGGAAAGCTGCCTCATTCTCAGTATATAACACTGGCGATGAGGATGGGATGCAGTGGGTAGGTAGCCCCACAGAACCACAGCTGATCATGCAGTGGGCAAGGAATTGTTGCCTTGGCCCACCGAAACAGCAAGGTGGTTTGTCTTACCTGGTCCGGGATTTTCCCATGGCCCTGGAACTCCCACAATCATCTGGAAGATGAGCGCCAATTTTGAGTGATGCCTGCCTGCCAGTGAGGTGCAGTGGTCAGAGTGTCTCACTAGGATCTGGGAAACCCAGGTTCAAAGCCCACTCTGCTGTGGATGCTTGCTGGGTGACCTTGGGCCAGTCACACATTCTCAGCCTAACCTCCCTCACAGGGTTGTTTTGAGAATAAAATGGAGGAGAGGAGATAAATAAATAAACCACCCTGAGCCTGCTTCAGTGGGGAAGGTGGGATATAAAATAAATAATAAAGTTTATATATCCGATACCTGGCATTACATTTTATGGCACACATGGGATGGCCCAACTGTAAAGTTCTGTGCAGGATGCATCAGGAGTGATATCAGCTCATACTTTATTAGAAGTGAAGAACGAGAGAGAGAATGCCAGTTTGTAGGC
The DNA here is from genome assembly GCA_029375565.1 of Gekko gecko. Lineage (NCBI taxonomy): Eukaryota > Metazoa > Chordata > Lepidosauria > Squamata > Gekkonidae > Gekko > Gekko gecko. The sequence goes on from JAPDNY010000016.1 coordinate 4,810,342, forward strand.
CGGCTTATATCCCTCAGACAAACCACACCCAAACACACACCCCATACCCATGATTTACAGTGGCAAGAGTTCCATAGGTCCTTTCTCGGATCCTAGCCCTCTGATAGGAGTGGACTAGGATCCACTCTGGCTATTGTCTCTTGAATTGAAGCTAGGGCTGTTCGCCTGACCGTGTGCGGACCTGACCTCGCATGTGGTCGAACTCAGTACACAACACCCCTCCCCCCTTAGTCCAGAGTGCACTAGAAGATGTAGTCTTTGAGGTATGCAGGCATTTTCCTTTCTCGGGAGGAGCAGCGAAGTTCCAGGGCTGCTGGAGCCGGTGGCCGTTCGCTCGGAGGTGCAGTGGGCGGAGTCTGAGGCGATGCTGCTTCCCTTGCACACTCACTTGGAATGGGCATGCTGTCTGGTGCCTGATCTTCTGATGCCACCACGGTCATCCCAAGAAAAGGCCCCATCTGCGATGGCACTGTGGCTTCCAGTTTGTCGGGGTCCTCATATTTGCCGTCGTCTGGGTCAGCTAGAAGGACCCTGCGGCACAGCTGGTCAATGTGCCTCTTCAAGAGTTGTCCATCTTCGCTCAAGACCTCATGTGACAGGGGCCCTGTTACTCTTACGACCCAAGCAGGAATCCATGTCGGGCCCCGGGCATAGTTCCAGGCATACACTGGATCCTCTGGGGAAAAACCCCGGGGCGCTTCTTGCTCCTCGGGGCTTGGGTTGTGTTCAGGGGCCCTGTCTGGGTGGAGACGATCTAACCTTGTAGTCAGGCACCTAGCTAGAAGGAGCTCAGCTGGGCTGCACCTGGTAGCGGTGTGAGGCATTGTGCACTGGCCAAACAGGAAAACAGCCAGTTTGTAGTCCCAGTCCCGTGTCCATCTGGTGGAGAGGTAGCCTTCTCAGAAGTGCTACCTGTTCCATGTGCAGGGCCGGAGAGACAGGCACAGATCAGGAGTCTCAATGCATGGATGAGGGGGGAAGGGTTCAAGTTTATTAGGCATTGGGATCCTTTTTGGGACAAGTGGGAGCTGTACAAAAGGGACAGTCGCCACTTGTCCCAAGAAGGAACCAGGCTGCTGGTGCTCAAAATAAAAAAGGTGGCAGAGCAGTTTTTATGGGGGAATAATGAATAATGGCGGAAAGCTGACAGGAGATGAAAATGATTCGGGATGGCTCATCTCAAAGAGATGAAGGGGTAGCTGTTACTTTTGTACAAGGAAATGGATTACAATTGTCCACTGGCTAACGATAGGGACTGCCTGGCAAGGTCTCGAGGCAGAAAGAGGAAGGTTGTGGGCTTAACAAGCATGGGAAACTATAAGTGTTTATACATAAATGCTAGAAGTCTCCGAGGTAAAATCGGGGAGTTAGAATGCTTGGCATTGGGAGGGTGGAATAGACATTGTGGGTATTTTAGAAACTTGGTGGGATGAGGAAAATCAGTGGGATATGGTGATTCCTGGTTATACATTATATCGGAAGGATAGGGGGAAAGGGTTGGAGGTGAAGTGGCTCTGTATGTCAGAGAGGGTATACAGTCCAGTAAGATTGAGAGGGTAAGAGAATTGGATTCGCTTCTGGAAATGCTATGGGTTGAAATAGTGGGTCCAAAAGGAGGCTTAACAGTGGGAGTTTGTTATCGCCCACCAGATCAAAAGGTAGAGGAGGATTATAAAATGATGAATGAATTAAAGATAGCGGCTAGATGAAATAACTGTGTCATAATAGGCGACTTTAACTACCCACATATTGATTGGGTCAAAATGAGTTCTAGTTGGGAAAAAGAGATTGAGTTTTTAGACACTCTCAATGACTGTGCTATAGAACAGATGGTCACAGATCCTACCAGGGGAGAGCTGATTCTGGATTTGGTCCTACGTAACACCCAAGACCTGGTGAGAGATGTAAAAGTGATTGCACCACTTGGGAACAGTGACCATAATGTCATTGAGTTTAACATTTGTACAAATAGGGAGTTGCCCAAAAAGACTGACACAACCACTTTTTACTTTAAAAGGGGTAACTTCTCTGGTATGAGGGGACATGTGAGGAAGAAATTGAAAGGAAAAGTGGAAAAGGTCAAAACCATTGGGGAAGCTTGGAGACTATTTAAAAATACAATCCTAGAAGCTCAGAAAAAATATATACTGCAGGTTAGGAAAGGCACAAATAGGTATAGAAAAAAACCTGCATGGTTAACAAACAAAGTAATGGAAGCTGTAAAAAGTAAGAAGAATTCCTTTAAGCGGTGGAAAGCTAGTCTCAGTGAGGTTGATAAAAGGGAACGAAGACTGTGGCAAATAAAATGCAAGTCTGTGATCAGGCAAGCAAAAAGGGAATATGAGGAGCATATCGCAAAAAACATAAAGGCCAACAATAAAACTTTCTTCAAATATATTAGAAGTAGGAAACCAGCCAGGGAGGCAGTGGGGCCCTTGGATGACCAAGGGGTAAAAGGACTACTGAAGGATGACAGGGAAATGGCTGAGAAGCTGAATGCATTTTTGCCTCTGTCTTCACTGTGGAAGAGTGAGAAGTGCTTGCCCACTCCAGAACCACTGATTTCGGGAGGGGTTTTGAAAGACCCGAATCAGATTGAGGTGACAAGAGAGGAAGTCCTACGACTGATGGACAATTTAAAAACTAATAAATCATGAGGCCCGGATGGCATTCATCCGAGAGTTCTGAAAGAACTCAAATGTGAACTTGTGGATCTCCTTACAAAAATATGTAATCTTTCTTTAAAATCTGCCTCCATTCCTGAGGACTGGAAGGTAGCTAATGTCACTCCCATCTCTAAAAAGGGCTCCACAGGAGATCCGGGAAATTACAGGCCAGTCAGTCTGACGTCGATACCAGGTAAGTTGGTGGAAACTGTTATTAAGGAAAGAATTAGTAAGCACATTGATGAGCAAAACCTATTGAGGCAGACTCAGCATGGGTTCTGTAAGGGAAGATCTTGTCTCACTAACCTGTTAGTGTTTTTTGAGGGAGTGAACAAACATGTGGACAAGGGGGACCCAATAGATGTTGTTTACCTTGACTTCCAGAAAGCTTTTGATAAAGTTCCTCATCAAAGGCTCCTAAATAAGCTCAATAGTCATGGGATAAAAGGACAAGTCCTCTTGAGGATCAAAAATGGCTTATAAATAGGAAACAGAGAGTGAGTATAAATGGGAAGCTTTCTCAGTGGAGGATAGTAAGTAGTGGGGTACCACAGCGATCAGTACTCAGTCCAATGCTTTTTAACTTGTTTATTAACGATTTAGAATTGGGAGTAAGTAGTGAAGTGGCTAAATTTGCAGATGACATGAAGTTGTTCAGGGTGGTAAAAACCAGGGAGGATTGTGAGGCACTCCAAAGGGATCTGTCGAGCATGGGTGAGGGGGTGTCAACATGGCATTTGGGGTTCAGTGTGGCCAAGTGCAAAATGATGCACATTGGAGCCAAAAATCCTAAATATAAATACACGTTGATGGGGTCTGAACTGGCAGAGACTGACCAAGAGAGAGATCTTGGAGTCATAGTAGATAACTCAGTGAAAATGTCTAGACAGTGTATAACTGCAATAAAGAAGGCCAATGCTATGCTCAGGATTATTAGGAAGGGAACTGAAAACAAATCAGCCAGTATCATAATGCCCGTGTATAAATCATTGGTGCGGCCTCATTTAGAATACTGTGTACAGTTCTGGTCGCCACACCTCAAAAAGGATATTATAGCATTGGAAAAAGTGCAGAAAAGGGCAACCAGAATGATCAAAGGGTTGAAACACTTTCCCTATGAAGAAAGGTTAAAACGCTTGGGGCTCTTTAGCTTGGAGAAACAACGGCTGAGGGGTGACATGATCGAGGTTTATAAGATTATGCATGGGATAGAGCAGGTTGAGAAAGAAGTACTTTTCTCCCTTTCTCACAATACAAGAACTCGTGGGCACTCCATGAAATTGCTGAGCAGTCGGGTTAGAACAGATAAAAGGAAGTACTTCTTCATCCAAAGAGTAATAAACATATGAAATTCACTGCCACAGGAGGTGGTGGCAGCTACAAGCATGGACAGTTTCAAGGGGGAATTAGATAAACATATGGAACAGAAGTCCATCAGTGGCTATTAGCCACAAGGTATAGATAGGAATTCTCAGTCTGGGGCAGGTGATGCACTCTATTCTTGGTGCTTGGAGGGGTCAGCAGTGGGAGGGCTTCTAGTGTCCTGGCCCCACTGCTGGACCTCCTGATGGCACCTGGTATTTTTGGCCACTGTGTGACAGAGTGTTGGACTAGATGGGCCATTGGCCTGATTCAACATTGGCTTCTCTTATGTTCTTATGTTCTTATGTAGAGCCTCCTTCATGGTTCTCACCATGCGTTCGGCTTGGCCATTTGTTGCTGGGTGAAACAGGGCCGAGTGGATGTGTTTTATCCCATAATATCCCGTAAACTCTCTGAATTCTGTGGAAGTAAAAGCTGAGCCATTGTCAGTGACCAAGGAGTTGGGGATGCCTTAGGCGCTAAAGATCCGCCACATTGCTCGGATGGCAGATTGGGAGGAGGTGGAGGGCACCGGGACTACCTCGAGCCATTTACTGTAGGCATCCACCAGAATAAAGAAAAGTTGTCCCTGAAACGGCCCCGCAATGTCCAAATGTAATCTGGCCCAGGGTTTGTGTGACGATTCCCATGGTCGTACCAGTGCCTGCACTGCACTGCACTGCACTGCACTGATACATCAGAGTTGTGTACTCACTTCAATGGATCCTGTCATGTCCCCCTCCCTTGCCTTAGGGGCAGAGTGTCACATCATTGTCAGTACTCCTACTATAGCACAGAAGGGGAGCAGAGCCCAGTTTGAAAAGAGGCTTCCAAGTTGCTGTTGTGATGAACTCAGAATATCATTGGCTCATGCTAGCCAACTGAGGCCTCTGTGCAGGCCCAGCATCTCTGAGAATTAGGCATTTCCTTCTTGCTCTACTGGTCCATAGATTTTGGCCATCTGTATGGAATTTCTGTAGAATGTTTCTACAAAAAGGGAACTTGCACTCCAAATCTGTTCTGTGATTTTTGTGTACCATTAATTATAAATATTGGATACTAATCTTCTACCGTGGGTTGTCCATGTCAAACCATATTACAACCAGCCTTCTTGAACAAAAATAAACCAGGTTTTGTTGTACAAGGAATGGCTTCAGTCCACAATGTTTAGGTATCTAAAGGAGCCGGTTGCAACTCTGACAATGCCTTACTGTATCCTCTATGTCCTGGTCTAACCCTGGCCACCACACGTAGCTTCTGGCCAATGCTTTCATCTGGACGATCCCGGGATGAGTCTCGTGGAGGGCTGCGAGTACCCATTTCTGCAAGAGGGCAGGGATCACCACCCAACCACCCCACATTAGGCACCCTTTGTGAGAGGACAGCTTGTCCCTGTGGGAGGAGAATGCCGTGAAGTCAGGCCCCCCCAGGCCCATGGGCCATCCCCTCCCCACCCAGTCCAAGACCTGGGAGACCGGCCCACCAGGACTGGCCAATCCAGGAGGGCCTCCAGGAGGGTGATGTGATGGGCTGGGGCAGGATCGGGGTCAGAGGAGAGCAACGGAAGGCAGCTCAAGGTGTTGGCGTGGCCTATTGCCTTCCCCAGGTGGTGAACGAGCTCATAGCTGTAACCCGCCAGGAAAATAGACTAGTGCAGTACCTGGGGAGAAAGCATCTGCGGTGTTGGGTGGTTGGGGGCCAGGAGACCCAAGAGGGGCTTATGGTCCATAACTACAGTGAAGGGCCGGTCATATAGGTAGTTGTGGAATTTCTTAACCTCTGCCACAAACGCGAGCGCCTCCTTGTTGATTTGAGCGTAATTCCGCTCTGCCGCCAACAAAGTCCTGGAGTAGTATACTACCGGGACCTCATGGCTATCTGCCAGCCAGTGCCCCAGGACTGCACCCACCCCGTAGGGAGACGCATCGCACGCCAGCGCCACCGGCAAGGTTTCGTTGAAGTGGGAGAGGACCGCATTTGACGTTAGCAGGTCTTTTACCGCCCTGAAGGCGGCAGCGTGCGCAGCGCCCCAGAGCCAGGGGGCACGTTTGTCCAGGAGGCCGTGCAGCAGCTCCACAACTGCAGGCTTGTGGGGCAGGAAGGAATGGTAAAAATTCGAAAGCCCCAGAAAGGGTTGGAGCTCCATTTTGGGCGCCTGCACTATGGCCCAGATTTTGTCATCCGTGGGGTGAATTTCCTGGGTGTCAACCACAAACCCCAGAAATTCCACCCTTGGCACCCCCAGGAGGCACTTTTCTCTCTTGACTTTGAGTCCTGCAGCTTCGAATCTCTGGAGCACTGTTCTGAGCCGGTCTGCAAACATCTCAGAGTCTGGCACCACAACCAGCACATCATCTAGAAAAGGCTGGACTCCCAGGATGCCTTTAAGGAGACAGTCCATAAAGCTTTGAAAAATCCCTGCATCATGCTCACCCCAAACTGCAGCCTTTTCACCTTAAACGCTCCCTTGTGGGTAACGATAGTTTGCACCTCGGCGGAGGCAGCATCTGCTGGCAGCTGCTGGTAGGCCTGGGCCAAGTCCAGTTTCCCAAAAACCCGCGCTCCCTCCAGGGAGGCCAAGGAATGGGCGACCACCGGCACCAGGTAAGCATGTGCCTGGAATGCCTTACTCAGCGTACATTTATAGTCCGCACAAATCCTCACATCCCCGTTTGGCTTCACCAGTGTTACTATAGGTATCTCCCACCGAGCGTGGGTGACGGGTGCCAGCACCCCTTGTTCCACGAGGCAATCCAGCTCCACCTCGAATTTCAGTTTAAGCATTAAGGGAGGATGCCTGGTCTTCATGCAAATGGGCCGCACCGCTGGGTCGAGGTCCAGTGTAACCTGGGGTCTGGCGTACCGTCTGAGCGTGCCATCAAACACCCCAGGGAACTCATCACAGACCGAGGCGAAGGTCCAAGGCATGACCTGATTTATCCCCGTCACCTTAAACTCCAGCGGCCTGAACCACGAGAGCCCCAACAAATTCATGAGCCATCCCTCCACCACCAGCAAATCCAACAGTCCGTCAAAATCCTTGTACTGCACCCGGAACTTGCCCCAACCCTACTGGTTTTTTTTTTAAGTCCCGCAGTGACAAAACCTGTGGCTTTTGCAGGAGGGCCCCCCCCCGGGGGCAGAGTGTACGTAGGGTGTCCACCGAAAGAATAGAGAAAGACAACCCAGCGTCCAGCTCCATTCTGCACGGGGACCCCTCTGCCAGGACTGCGGCGTGCGTCTTGTTGGGGCCGTCAGGGGGCAAGTTCATTGCCTGGTGCTGCTGCTGGTGGGCCGTGAGGGTGTGCAGATCCGTGGATTCCTGGTGAGCAGATGTCTTCCTGCACAGTCCCCGAGAGTGGCAGACCCGGGCAATGTGCCCTTGCTTGCCGCAGGTCCGGCAGATGACATCCTGAAAATGGCAGGTCCGGCACTCGTGCGCCTCTCCGCAGCTGGCGCAGGGCATGGAGGCCTTCTCCGACAGAGCGGCTGCCGATGCTTGTGATCGTGGGGTGCATCGAGACAGGTGGCGCACCTGCAGGGTCTCCTCCTCGTCCGAGACGTCGGAGCCCCGGGCTGCGTTGGCCTGGTGTACCGCTCAGCCGCTGGTCTCTTGGTGAGCTTTTTTGTACACTGCCGCTTCTTTCAAAGCCTTGTCCAGGATCAAGTCCTTGTGGCTGGCTAGCTTGCGGCACAGTTTGGGTTCCCTGAGGCCCGCGATGAATTGGTTCATCAGAATATCACTGAGGCTGAGGAACTCACAATGGGTGGCCGCACAGTGAAGCCCCACCAGGAAGTCGGTGGCAGATTCATCCAGGCCCTGGACACACGCAAAGAAGTTGATGCGCCCCGCAATTTTTGTCGGTTTGGGCACAAAGTGATCATTAAGCGCCTTCATCAAGACCTCGAAGGTTTCCTCCTTCGTCTTCTTCGGGGCAATCAGGTCCTTGAGCAACCATAGCGCTTCGATTCCACAGGCGCTCAGCAACAGGGATTTCTTCTTGATGGCTTCCATGATGTCGTGGAAATCAAGGTGGTTTTCCAGTTGTTTGAGCCAGGTCTCCCACTGCTTGGGACGGGTGACATCGAATTTGGGAATGCTACTTTGGGTGGTGGCCATCTTGTTGACTCCACATGGCAATGGAACGGTGCTTGTTGCGGTGATTGGAGAAGCAGAGCGCAATGCAGTGCTGGAACCGGGGTCAGCGGTGCAGTGCGCGGGGCTCTGTGTGTTGGGGCACAGTGCATTGCTCATTGCTGCATCTTGTTCGTTCATTCGAATCCACCTTCATCGCCAGTGTAAAGTACTTTGCAGGATGCATCGGGAGTGATATCAGCTCATAATTTATTGGAAGTGAAGAACAAGAGTGAAAATGCCGGCTCGCAGGCCGGCTTATATCCCTCAGACAAACCACACCCAAACACACACCCCACACCCGTGATAGGATTATTTACAGTGGCAAGAGTTCTATAGGTCCTTTCTCGGATCCTAGCCCTCTGATAGGAGCGGACCAGGATCTGCTCTGGCTATTGTCTCTTGAATCGAAGCTAGGGCTCTTCGCCTGACCCTGTGCGGACCTGACCTCACATGTGGTGGAACTCAGTACACAACACCAATGAAATGTCATTTATGTCAGATCCAGCCCTTGTGACAAATGGGTTTGACACCCCCGGTCTAGAACATCATCTCTCATCACCTCAATTTGACTCAGTTCCTCAGACTCTCAAAAGCTGATACCTCCAAACTCTTGTTGGTTTCTAAAAGGGCTGCCCGCTCTGGGCTGGGATTTTGAGGGTGGGGGCGGGGTTTGGGCAGGGGAGGGACCTCAGCGGGGTATAGCGCCACAGAGAGTCCCCCCTCCAAAGCAGCCATTTTCTCCAGGGCAACTGATCTTGTTCACCTGGAGAGCATCTATAATAGCAAGAGGTCTCCAGGTGCCACTTGGAGGTTGGTAACCATAGTCTCTGAGGTGCTACTGGCCTCAAAATCTTGTTCTTCTACTACAGACCGACATGGCTACCCTCTCAGACTCACTTTTTGTGCAATTCAGCATCCATTCTAATGTTCTAGTGCCCTCTACTGTGGAAGACCCAGAACTGAAGGAGTTTAATTAGGTAGGGAACAACAAATTTAGAGTCCAGCGGCACCTTTAAGACCAATAAAAGTTAGCTTTCATGTGCACACACGCTTTATCAAATATCAAACACTTTATTTGATAAAGTTCACCTTGCACACAAAAGCTCAGACCTTGAATAAGCCTTTGTTGGTCTTAAAGGTGCCCCCCCCTCCAACTGGACTTTAAATATGTTCTGCTGCTTCAGACCAGCACGGCTGCCCACCTGGCCCTAGGCAGGGAACAGGAAGGCCTCCCATTTGTACGACGGCTTGCAGGGTAGCCGTACTGGAGGCAGGGTAAGGACACTGCTGAGATAGGAAACGTGTCACTGTGTGCCTTGGGTGGCCGGAGGCGATTGTCTGTTAGAGCGAAACAGGAATCAGAGACAATCGCAGGAAACTCAGGGGAGGACCCGACCCGACTGACGGAGAGCCATCGTAGTCCGGCACGTTTTTAACATGCGATGGCCGTGAGCTTGGAGGTGGAGCTTGGAGCCCAAACAAAACAAAGCAATGGATTGCATGCCCTGCCAATAATGAATTGATTTTATTTGCATGCGCCTGCATAAAACTCTCCATCCACAGGAGAGATTCAGGACGCTTGCTGAATCAGGCAAAAATGAATGCCCTGGCCCTGGATCTCCATGGACAGCACTCCCAAAGAAAGTCTGCCAGATGGCATCCTTAAGGAGCCAGCTCACATATGGCAAGGACAGGATGGCCAACAGCCTGGAGAAAAAATGCCCTGCCACCCCTTTAATAGGGGCTCAGTGGGGTGAGATTTACCAGGCCGTGTCATTGACCTCAGTGGGTTGAAAAGCTTCCACTGCCATCTGCCGTTTCTGTGTGCGAAGTCTCTGTTCCCGGGACAAGGCCTCGCTCTTTTCGTCTGGCTTTGATGAGCAGGGGAGAGACCCCTCACCTGGCTGGCTGTGAATGGTTTCAGCACTGAGAATCACTGTCTTCTGCTCACTCTGCTCTGGACTTCTGACAAGAGAGGACCATGAACAGAGTGAGTGTGGAGTTGCCCCCCCCAGGAGCTAGACCTCCGGAGGAAGCCCCGGGAGGGCCCAGGAAAGCCGGCGCCAGCGGCCGGAGCCTCCGCCCACCAGCCTCAGGACCTCCCCCGCCCCGCCTAGGAGAAAGCTGGCGGCGGCAGCCAGGCCGCCGCACGCCAGTTGAAATAGTATATATTGTAAAATAGATTATTTTTGGCACAGCATTGTATGATTTCAGGGTCTATATGAGCAGCAGGAGAGTGGGGAATCAGGTGGTGGAGTTCTAAGGTGAGAGAATGGATGTAACATTTCAGACATCTGGCTAGTGAGGGACACTTTACTGCTCCCTCATTGTCCTTGTAAACAGAAAACTAGGGTATCCCAAAGAGGGAAAGCCTGGAATCTGTCTTCTTGATGCGGTGCCTGTCTCCTTGCGGGGTGTTTTTAACATAGCCTCCCCAAACCTCACCTTCCCCAGGCTCCACCCCCAAACCTCTCGGAATTTCCCGAATCAGAGCTGGCAGCCCTAGGGGGAGCATCAAAAAGGGCATTCCCCACCTGTGGTGTAAAGCGGTACGGCCAACGCAAAAGCATCCAAACTCTATCCCCTCGTTCTGCTGTATGTGTAGCCCTGGCTGGATTCTCTGCTCACATAGAGATGAAGCTACTTTCTGTAGCTGACCTAACTGTGAAACATTGTTGATGTCCATCGCAATGCACTCAGGACACCAGTTTAGGCATAATCTGTCCAAGAACATGTTGATTTTGATGAGAGAAAGTGTATTTCCCTCTCCCACCGAAGTCAGTGGGACTCTAAAACGTATTTCTTGGGCTGACCTATGGCCCCTGTCTTTATAGAAAGAAGATGGCTGTGCGTAAGAGTCTTTTTCCAAGTGTGGCTTCTCCCATTCAAGGGCTGCTGTGCCTAGAGAAGCCACATCCAGCAGAATTCCTTCCCCCTTTCTGCAGCCCTTAATTGTACCGGAAAGCCAGGTGATGAAGAGAGTCAAGTGTTAGACCAGTAGGGATACCCCCTTGGGTTCAAATCCCCTCTGCCATGCAGCTCCCTGGGCGAGCTGGGCCCATTTGCTTTGTCCATCTCTGACACTTGTTGTGAGGAAAACCTAGAATCATAGAGTTGGAAGGGACCTCCAGGGTCATCTAGTCCAACCCCCTGCACAGTGCAGGAAATCCACAAATACCTCCTCCCCCCCACACACACACACAGTGACCCCTGCTCCATGCCCAGAAGATGGCAAAAATCTTCCAGGATCCCTGGCCAAACTGACCTGGAGAAAAATTGCTGCCTGACCCCCAAGTGGCAGTCAGCATTTCCCTGGGTGTGTAAAAAAAGGGACACAAGAACTAAGCACTGACGCAACCCTTCCTGCCCTCCCGCTCATGATCTAAGTTGACAGAATCGGCATGGCGGTCAGATGGCCATCTAGCCTCTGTTTCACAACAGAAGGGGAGCCCACCACCTCTCGAGGAAGCCTGTTCCACCGAGGCACCATTCTAACTATCAGGAAGCTCTTCCTAATGCTTAGCCAAAAACTCTTCCGATTTCATTTCAACCTGTTGGTTCTGGTCCAACCTTCTGAGGAAACAACTCTGTACCATCCTCTATATGACAGCCCTTCAGGAACTTGAAGTTGGTTATCATATCACCTCTCCGTCATCTCCTCTCCAGGCTAAACGTACCCAACTCCTTCAGCCTTTCCTCAGAGGACTTGGTCTCCAGACCCCTCACCATCTTTGCCGCCCTCCTCTGGACACGTTCCCGCTTGGCAAGATCCTTCTTAAATTGGGGTGCCCAAAACTGAACACAGTACTCTAGGTCAGGTCTAGCCAGAGCAGAGTAAAGGGAGACCATCACTTCATATGATCTGGACATTATACTTCTGTTGATACAGCCCAAAATCGCATTTCCCTTTTGACCTGCCGCATCACACTGCTGACTCACATTCGGTGTATGGTCGACTAAGACCCCTAGACCCTTTTTGCACATACTACTGCCAGGACAAGTCTCTCCCATCTTAAAATGATGCATTTGATTTTTCCTTTCTTAATGCAGAACTTTGCATTGATCCCCATGCAATTCATTGTATTTGTTCTAGCCCAGTTTTCCAACCTGTCAAGATCATCTTGTAACCTGCCTTTGTCTTCTACCATATTTGCTACCCCTCTGAATTTAGTATTGTCTGCAAATCTAATAAGCAGTCCCTCTAGTCCTTCATCCAAATCATTGATAAAGATGTTGAACAAAGCAGGTCCCCGGGCAGATCCTTGAGGGGCACTCCACTTGTCACTCCTCTCCAAGAGGATGAGGAACCATTCACCAGCACTTTCTCAAGCCCCAGAAGCTGGCTAGGCTTGAAGACAACAAGCCTCCGCCTCCTCTCTTTATATTATATATATATATCGATTATTTCAAAGGACCACTTCTTGTTCGGACAGGTTCATTTGAGGCTTTGCATTGCATTCCAAACATTTCCACTGTGCTTGCCTTGCACAGGGTAGGAGGGAGTTTTACCAGCTGCGATCATGAACCGGAAGTCTTCTTACAGTATCGTGCCCGCCAATCTGGCCAGATGGGAGAAGGTCGCCCAGGCCCCCCCCTTCTCCCACCCCACGCCTCCCCTCCCCCTTTTTCCTTCCTTTCTCTCTCTCTCCCCCCTCCCCACTTTATCTCTCTCTCTCTCACTCTGTTTCCCCCCTTCCTTTTCTCCTGTTCTTCCCCCCTTCTTTCCTTCCTTCCACTCTCTCTCTCTCTCAGTCTCTCTCTTTCTACCCTTCTTTCTTCCTTCCTGGCTTTCATTCTTTCTCCCTTCCTTCCTGCCTCCCTCCCTCCCTTCCTTTCTTTCTTTCAAACTTACTATCATCACCCCCCCCATCTCTGGCTGCCCCCTCTTTCCTTCTCCCACCCTTTCCCTCCCTCCTCCCTCACTCTAACTCTCTCTCTCTCTGTACCTCTGCTTCTCCCTTCCTCTCTTCCTTCCTTCCACCCTCCCTTCCTTCCTATCTAGGGCCCGTTGTCTACTGCCACAACAGGCTTTGCTCCCTAGTAAATAAATAAAGTTGACATCCGTCTCCCTCCTCCATTTAATCCAAAAGTCGATTAGACAAGAGGGAAAGACTAGCCCGGCGAGGCCACCCAACAGATTCCCACAGCAGACGGGGGATCCCACTTCCTAGGCCAACATTCGAGCCACTTGAACAAATTATGACCCTCAAAGTATCACAGCGGATAGACACATCAACAACAGAGTATGACCACTGTAATATGAAAGGCTAAATAATAATTATTAATAAACCATCATCTTGCAACCTGTCATTTTTATATAACTAAGGACATACAAATATCATAATAAACAATTTGTGACACTTATCATTCTTATATTATAGGGAACCTACAAATATTGTAATAGACCATTCCCAAGTCCATATGTCAAGCAAAGTACAATATACAAAATTCCAAAAATGCAACATTACTACTAGTGTGTGTGTAAATCCCAATACTATGTATCCAAACTGTCACAAACTTCATAGAAGGATCATAGTGAAGGACAATTGAAAAGTGGGACAGGACTTCAGGTCTGTGCTGTGGAATCTGCTGCCTTGGATTAAATAAACCATCCCCAGTAACAGGATTTCAGCAGGGCGCAGACATTTCAGTTTATGTATGACCTTGTTAAAATGCTGTTTCTTTCACCCACTGCAGGACAGAGCATGGAAGAACCCATGTCACCGGTCACCATACAAGGGCCTGTCGCCATTAGCTCCGCTCTGGAGTCCGAAGAAGGTAGGCACAGCTTACAGTGGCACTGAGAGCTCCTTCTCGGAAGCTCACAGGCTCGCCTTCACCACTTTTGTCTGGGCAGGAGGAAAAGGCCAGTCTGGCCACAGGGGTAGCCCTCCCTATAAGCCTTAAATCACCTTGTCCCGTGTCATGGAGCGTCTCAACCAAATGCAAAGTGGTTTGGACTCCTAAGGAAAACTGGTAAGTGATGAAGAGGAAGAAGAAGAGATTGGATTTATACCCGGCCCAACACTGAGACTGGGATTTTCAGAGCAGTTCACAATCTCCTTCCTTTTCCTTTCCCCACAACAGACACCCTGTGAGGTAGATGGGGTGAGGAAGCTCTGAGAGAACAGCTCTGAGAGAACTGGGACTGACTCAAGGTCACCCTGCTGGCTGCATGTAGAGGAATGGGAAATCAAACCTGGTTCTCCAGATTACAGCCCGCTGCTCAGAATTAGCAAAGCCAAGCGACACACATGAATGCTGGGCGGGCAGTGGTGGGGTGCGTTGAGGGCAAAACGTTGCTATTGTGAATTTGACCCTTTCACCTGGAATAACCAATGCATTTCCTCCAGGCATGGTGTGGGTATTCAAAATGGCACAAAGGAGGATGCCCCCTGAAGGCTGGTGCTCATGTCATGGCCTGTGGGCCAAATCTGTGGTGTCACCAAAGCTGGGCACCGTCTCTAATCAATGGCAAGTGCTCTCTCTTTTACGTTGCCGCCTCAGTTGCCTGTCATTGAGTACAGACTGTCCTGTATCCAACGTGGTATGGCGAGACTAAGAAGGACCCGGATCGAAATGAAGCTGGATGAGGCCATGGCACAGCAGCGGCAGGAGGAGGAGGAGGAGAGTGAAGAAGAAAATGTTGCGCAGCACGTCAGGAACACTTGAGCCAGCATACTCAGTCACACTAGCACTCACCAGCAAGCACTCTCTTGCATCCAGAGGTTTCCAATAGTCAACCACACTGAGAAAGTCCAGTGGTTACTATGTACAGGAATTTATTTACAAATTTACACAGCTCTCTAGCAAAATGCTCCGCCATACACCACCATCAGAAGAAAGGGAAAAAGCTATACAGAGCAATGACATATATACATTGGTCAGCCAATCACATCAGTGCTGACTCACGGTTACATCAGCCCCAGGTTGCATCAGCTCATGCCCACACTGGCTGAAACTGGTTTAGTGCAGCTCTCCAGCTGTCACTTAGATCGTCATGATCTGAGTGCTGAAACTTACCAACAAAAAAATCCTTGAAGGACAATGTTGTGTGTGGGGGGGACTAGGGGAAGTGGTGTGCAGTTTGTATTTCTTAGTGTTTTTTTGTTTGTTTGTGTTTGGGTCAGGTGGGGGTTGGGGGAGGGTTGCGGAGTTGGATTTTGTGAATATTTCCCATCTTGTCCCCCCCCAACAATAAAAAGTGTTAACTGTTTACAACTGCATTATTTTATTGTTGGAATATGCATCCCTGCATCTTAGAAAAATACCCTGGTTGGTAGACGAATCACAAACCGCAAAACCTCCCTGCACGCTCTTGCTGCCGTGAAGCCTATGCATGGGGGGAGATGATTCCTCCTGCCAGTCACTTGGGCACAAGCATTGGAGACGGGCCCCAATTCCACCTTGGACCTATTCTGGTGGTGAGTGTGGGACCTTTCTCTTCTTTGCATGTGGGGAATGGGGTGGAGCCTCTGGGAGGATGGGCAGCATCACCACTCCCCGCCTCAAAACAGAGATGCCTTGCCCTGATGACCTCCACCAGGGGTACCAGAGAACTGGAGATGTCCGCAAGCATGGAGATGGCAGCTTGCATAAACCCTCGCATCGCTTCCCAGGATTCCCTCTCCTCCTGTCTTCAGGCCCTCGTCTCTTGCATGAATTCTGTGTGTTCAAGTCTTCCTGACTCCAGCATGGCCCTATTCTCCTGTGCAGCGTGTCGTCAGGTGCTCACCAAACCTCTGTAGAGCTGACACCTGCTTTTTCCTGGCCATAATCAGAGCCAGGTGTGAAGTGGGTGAAAGCTTTGCTATTGTTGCCCTGGCGAGGAATACCTGTGGATGACAAAGGAGACAGAAGAGGGTTCTCAGTATGAAATCTGTTAAAGTGGCAGCTGCTCAGGCATGTGACCGGACACTTTTGACATTCCCTGGCCACACTTTTGACATTCCCTGGTAGTCTAGAGAATCACACTTATGGTCAGGGTCTCTCTTCACACCATTCTGTGACCCACCTTCCTCCTGATTAGTCAATATTGTGGGTTCTGGGGACTTTCGGTTAACGGCATAGCAAGGGCAGTCGCTCTCCCTGAGGCTCGGGGAAGCAATTTGCACACCAGTGGTTTGGAGGGGACGTAGCTCTCCCATTGAACCCTTGGTGAGGGTTCCAAACCATAGGGCTTTTTGATGGGTGACCTCTTCGACGGCATAATTCCAGAGAATTGAGGCGCTCCTCCGCCCTGATGGTCCTACTGCTGTGTGGCCACATGGCACAAGCTGGGCTGGCTGGAACAAGCGCCGGAGATTGAGCGATTGGCAGAATGTAAGCAAGGTCAGAGTGACCGGCAATGAATGTGAGTTGGATACAGCAAACTTTGAGATAACCAAACAATCCCTTAGCCCCCCCTCCCCACATCGGCAAATGGAGAATGGTGGGATACTCCCCCCGTTCGTGAGCGAAAGAAGTTACAGAAAAAGAGAGGGGGAAGGGAAAAACTGAATGTTTGGCTTGTTTGGTGAGACTTACCAGAGCAGATTTACAGCATAAGCGATTTTCAGAGGAGGTGAAACAGCGGCTGGCTTTTGTAAACAATCGACCAAAATGTCGGGCACAGGGAGGAAGGGAGCGAAACCAAAACCTCCGGGTGGGCAAAGTCCAAGACCAGAAGAAGAGGGAGTGGACGTCGCGAGACTTCTAGCGGAGATGCTCAAGCCGGTTATGGAACAGCTCGCTGGTATTAACCAGCAGTTAACTGCCCTAAACCAGACTCTCACAGCGCAACAGCTCCAGCTGGCTGAAAATGTTAAGCAGACGGAGCAAACGATAGAGGTGGTAAAAGAGATGCACACCGAAAGCAAGACTTTGAAGAAAAGAGTGGAACAAATAACAAATAAGCAGAACCATCAGGAAAACAGGCTTTTGTTTCTTCAAATGGAGAAAGCAAACATGGTTCTCAGGTTCCAAGGAGTTCCTGAATCACCGAAAGAAGATTTAAAGAGTTTCCTTAGTGATCTCATCGCACCAGTTGTAGGCTTAAAAGCGGAAGAAATAATGCATGATATAGAAGCAGCGTATAGGGTGTATTCAAATTACACCAAAAAGAATAGCCTACCTGGAGAAATCTCAGTGAGATTTTCAAGAAGACAAACTAGGGATGCAATTTTAAAAGTTACATCAGCAACTCCATTGAAGCTTGGGAACACTACTATTAAGACTTTAAAAAGATATTCCATTTGAAATTCGTCAAAAACAGAAGAATTACAAGGACTTAATCCTTTTTCTCCAAATTAATCAAATCCCATATAAATGGGCAGTTCCAGAAGGGGTCATCTTTAAGCTACACGATAAGAGAGAGAAGTTTAACTCCGTGCACAAGGCTAAAGAATTCCTGAAACACCATCTGGAAACCAAAGAAGACGGTGAAACTGGTTTGAGTGGCTCCACACCCTCAGAGACGGACAAAGACTTGGCCACGGAAGAAGGCACTGCAGCCCACAGACCAACTTGCTTTTAGAGATAGAAAGCCTAAGTAAAGGCAGAAGGACTCTGAAAATTGCCTTGATGAAGCGAGTTTGGGGGATGCTCTGGAACTCTTCCATAACAAGTAACTAACTAACTATATAGCTGAGAAAGATAGTAACTCACAGCATGCAATGTTTACTAACGATATAGTACTAACATAGATTTTAACTGGGATAATGATCTCCCTCTCTTGGGTTTTTAGTTTAGTGTGGGTATTTTCTTTTCTTTCTCCCTAGATGTAGTCCCCCCCTTTTTTGTTGTAGTTTTAGTTGTCTATTATAAAAAAGCAATAAAAAATCCCCTTTGGGAGCCCCCCCAAAAATATTGTGGCTTCTGTAGTCCCTGAAAGACAAAAAAAAAAAAAAAAAATGCAGTTTGAGTGGGAGGATATGAAGGGGGGGGTTACCTGTAGGCAGCACTGGCATTCAAGTAGGGCAGGACTGGCATGCAAAGAGGGCATTATTTAGAAGCTATTTCAGGGGTAGGGCAGAATGGGATGCTGATGACAGCAGAACCATTCACAGACGTTGCTGTGTGAATGGGCACTTTAGATCTGTCAGGCATCTGCAGTTATATCAGATCTAAGCGCATGTCTGACTGCATCCTTAGAGCCTTATGCTGCTTAATGGCACTTCAAAACACACCCACCAGTGCAGCCTGTGTGTTCATTCTGAGGTGAGACCAATACACAATGCATTAGTAGTCTAGCCTGGATTTCACTGTGGCGTGGATCCAGGCCACGGATCTCTGATAGCCACCTGTGTTCGCTGTCCCACAACACACACACACCATGCTAGTGTCAGACCTCCCTCCCTCCAGTGTGATTAGCACGACTTAAAAGATCTTTGATGGGAGCATAAGAAACTGGATACCACTGTTGTGCAGTCATCCATTTAGCCGCCAGAGGGGGATGATGAGTCAAAACAGGTTTGGATTATTTTCATGCAATCCATGGGATAAGGAGGAGGAAGAAATGCATGAAAATGAAGGTGGAAATGTTCCCAGTGTTGCAATCAAATAAGCCACGAAAGAAGAAGAAATGTGCATCAGCTGATACATATAAAAATGTATAAACAGCTAAAAGTCCAGGAAAAAGGAGGAGGCTTTAAGTAGAGGCTCTAGCCTGACTCCCAGTTGGATCATATAATAAGGCCCCTTCTTTCTCAGCCCCCTGATGGGGGTGCCAGCCTCCAGGTGGGGCCTGGAGATCTCCCAGAATTACAACTGCTCTCCAGAGGACAGAGATCAGTTCCCCTGGAGAAAATGGTTGCCTTGGAGGCTGGTATCTATGGCATTATATCAGGGCTGGCCAAACTGTAGCTCGGGAGCCACGTGCGACTCTTTCACACATATTGTGCAGTTCCTGGAAGGGCATCTGAGAACGCAAAGGGGAGGCATCCTTTTTCTCCCTTCCTTCCTTCCTTCCTTCCTTCCTTCCTTCCTTCCTTCCTTCCTTCCTTCCTTCCTTCCTTCTGTCAGAGTCCTTAACTTAGTCAGCAAAATACCAGGCCTTGTTCATTGAAGCAAGAATAGTATTTTATTTTTTAAAGCTGCAATAGTAGGTTACTGAAACAGAAGCGTTGTTAAGAATACCTTAGTTACATGAAGCAAGCAGTTATACCCAAGGGAGGAGAATGGGGACCCCCCCCTCAACCAATGGAAGCAAAGTGCGCGCGCGGGAACTAAAGACAATGATAATTAATGTAGTTCCCGCCGCCCCCATTTTCCCAGCGTAGCTGTTGCTTTGAAAGCGATAGGAAGCTAGCAGACTGTCTCCTCCAAGGTCATTGTGTTAGGTCTAAAGAAGATATGGCTTGTACAGCCAGGCATCCAGGACAGCTCCCCGCATTCCATTCGAACAGTCCAGGTGCATAAATCAACACCCCACGATCCCATCCACCCACCCTTCACGAAACAAAGCCCATCCTCCCACCTGTCAGAAAATGCCTGTGATGTTTCTCACTGAATCCATTGTTTTGTGTTCCCTACCCTGCTTTGCGCTTGCGTAGCTATGCAGGCAGAAACGTGGGAGCTTCTTCCCTGCCGCTTTTCCTTATCACGGTGGCCTTGAATGTAGGCTTTGGACTATTCTTGTTTCGCTGAGAATTTTCCAGTCCTGGGAAGGCAAGGGGAGGGGGAGAGTTGTCTCCCGTTCATTAAGTATTTCTCCCGCCGGGAGTTCCCGCACGAGTGCTCAAGTTTCATTTGCTAGGCACTTCATTGCATCACACTATAAGTTAGCTTGCTTTGCTTTGCCCCCCATTCCTGACAATGACCTCCTACTGTGGGTTTTAGCAAGATAGTCCAAATAAACCTTTCTTTGTGCAAGAATGACTGGATCTGCTTGTTTATGAACCTGACAGATATTGTCAGGAATCACCATTATTCCGCCTCCGCCAGTTTCCGCCGTCTATCACGATGAGCGGAGCTGCGGGGGGCGCCACGGGCGCAGTCCCCGTGACTACTACTCCGGGAGCCACGGGTGCAGTTCCAGTGACTACTACTCCGGGAGCCACGGGCGCCGTTCCAGTGACTACTACTCCGGGAGCCACGGTCCCAGTTACCACCGTGGCAACTCCAGTGGTCACCATTCCGACCACCACCGTTGTTCCAGTGACTACAACTTCGGTTTTGGCAGCGCCGACCTCGCAATCAGCAGCGGGATTGGTAACCCCCCCATCGATCAGCACAGTGGGTGCTGCGTACACTCTCCCAATCTATAGCCCGGCCGGGCCAACGCAGAGTCAAGGGGGAGCGGTTCCACGAACTTACGTGCCGGGAGCCCCAACACCCTGGGATAAAGGGGTGACCTATCGCAGATCACGCGATTGGACTAAAAACCTGTTGGATACTACCCAGACAACTTGGTCCATGCCGGGGAGCCAGAGCCGGGACAGCCTTTTGGATCCTAGAGGTAGTTTTGGACTTCCCCAGGGACGGATGTCTCGAGGATCGCCCAGAACAGGATCCGGTTCAGATACCGAGGCTCGCATGGACTCTATCCAAGAGGATACCCGACGTCTGGTACGGGACATGAGTAAGCTAATGCAATCCCTACCACAGATGATGGACCAAGCAATTCGAGCTCATCCGCTGACACAACCTAGACCCGCACCAGCACCTGCACCACCGGTGCCACCGGGACAGCCACCTCCTGTTCTTCCGGCCCCAGGGCCGGGCCAGCCAGCACCGGTCCCACCTCCACCGGCCGGTCCAGCACCAGGACCTATCCAGCCACCAGCTCTGCCCCCGCCTCAACCCCCTGCTCCAGCACCTCTCCCGCAACCAGTTCCAGCACCGATCATGGCCCCGGCCCCCCAGTAATCCACCCCAAAGACATGTTGGAGATCACGTTTGATGGGGACCCAGAAACTGTGTCGTTTTTCATATTGCAAGTAGGGAAATTTGTGCAGAGATGGGGCTATGTGTTCCCAGACGAGGAGCAACAGGTGGAGTTTATCGCTTCCAGGTTCCGGGGGAGTGCTACTAGTTGGTATGTAGCCCTTCATGATCTGGAGGCAGCGGAATTGGGGAATGTCGATGACTTCATGTGGGCCTTGAGAAACCGTTTCGAGGACCCGGGGGCGGCCCAGAAAGCTGAAGCCTTCCTTCGCACGTTTAGACAAGGCAAACTCACCGTGCGGGAGTATTCAAGAGAGTTTCAAAGGCATGCAGTGAAAATTCGGGACTGGACAGATGCGGTGCTGGCTCAACAATATCGAATGGGATTAGCAGTAGACGTCCGCAATAATGTCCTCAGCTCTCAGCAGCCTCGCACTCTCCAGGGCTGGATGGAGGAAGCCGAAAAAGCGGAAAGTCGCTTGCGTGTCATGAAACTGGATCTATCTCTGGGTAATAACCGTCCAAGTCTCGCGGCAGGCCAGGCCAGACCCAAACCAACCTCCACTTCAAGCGGGATGAGAGATCAGCGTATGCGACAGGGCCTCTACCTGCGGTGTGGGGGAAAAGGGCATTTTGCTGCATCCTGCCCAAAAGGGGATCCCAATAGATCCCCACCACAAGAGGAGCCTAGACGGTGGCCAACTCCTACCCCGAGAAGAGGTACAGCGAAACCACGCAACACACGGGCTCTTTTTGCCAGCCCCGACCAAGCAGACACCATGATGCTGGAGGAAGAGAGTGAGATGCAGGGAAACGAACTGGTCCTGTTTGTGAATGGCGCTACACAACAGGACCCCATACCTGAGGCGCCTAAACTGGTGAGCAATTACCCCTCTCTCTTCTTTGTGACTGTACTTGTGATGAATCCAGCGATGATGACCCATATTCGGGTTCGAGCCCTCATTGACTCAGGGTGTGGGAGGGACCTGATAAACCCATCTATGGTTATGGGGTTGGAGGCAACTGTTGTTAATTTGAAAGACCCGATAACTTTTACTCAAATGGATGGGTCTCCAATGAAAGAACCATGCCAATTTGAGACAGTTCCTTTAAGAGTAGGCATTGGTGAACACTGGGAGCTACGCTCGTTTGTAATAGCCCCTCAAGCCCAGTTCCCATTGGTGTTGGGTAGCCCATGGTTACATGGCCATGATCCGTATATTCTATGGGAAGAAGGGAGCGTACAATTTATCTCCCCGAAGTGTGCAGAGCACAAATGGGACCCAGGTTGGGGAAAAACCCCTTGCAATGAACCTCCACGAGCTTGTTTAGCCACGGAGGACCTTAACCGCATCCCTAAGGACTACCGGTATGTCACCAGGGTGTTTGAGGAGGAGGAAGCAGATGAACTACCCCCCCACCGTAACTCTGACTGTGCGATTGAAATCCTTCCAGGCCAAAAGTTGCCAAAAGGGAAAATTTATGCCATGAGTCCCAATGAAAAAGAAGAACTACGCCGCTTTATCGATAAGAATCTGGCCCGTGGATTTATCAGGCCAGCGTCGTCCCCTTTTGCAGCACCCGTATTGTTTTGTAAAAAGAAAGATGGGGGGCTCAGACTCTGCACGGATTATCGGGGGCTAAATGCAGTTTCTGCAACTAATGCCTACCCAATGCCCCTCATCAAAGACTTGTTGGCAGAGGTGGCAAAGGGGAAAGTGTTTTCTAAACTGGATTTACGAGATGCCTATTTCCGGGTCCGTATCAGACAGGGTGATGAATATAAGACTGCGTTTAATACCCCGCTGGGGCAATTTGAATATCGGGTTATGCCCTTCGGATTACAGGGGGCACCAGGGGTCTTCATGAATTTAATCAATGAAGTGTTACACCCCTACTTATTCAAGGGGGTGGTTGTTTACTTGGATGATATCTTGGTCTACACCCCGGATCAAGAATCTCACACTGCTCTTATGCGAAAAGTATTAAAAACGCTGTTAGAGCACAAACTGTTTGTTAAACTGTCAAAATGTGAATTCCACCAGAAATGCATTGACTTTTTGGGATACCGCATATCCTCTGCAGGGTTAGAAATGGACCCAAAGAAGGTCCAAGATGTTTTGATGTGGGAGCCCCCCAAAACCAGGCGGCAGCTCCAAAGTTTTCTCGGTTTCGCCAATTTTTACCGTCAATTCCTGCCACATTTTGCCCAAGTGGCCCTCCCCCTCACAGAACTGCTAAAGACAAAGGGGAAGGGAACTAAGGCTTCAATGCCCGGGGCCCCTTTAAACTGGACTCCCCAATGCCAGGAAGCTTTTGAACAACTAAAACAGTTATTCACGTCTGAACCTATACTAGCACACCCCGATGAGACAAAAAAAATTGTGGTCCAAGTAGACGCGTCGGATACCGCTATGGGTGGGGTGATATTGCAAGAAAATGCTCAGGGGCAACTGCAACCCCTTGCGTATGTGTCCAAAAAGTTTAATGACACGGAGAGATTTTGGCCCATTTGGGATAAAGAAGCAGCGTCTATACGTTTAGCACTGATCACCTGGAGGCACTGGTTAGAAGGGTCCCGAGTACCTTTTGAAATCTGGACTGATCACAAAAATCTTGAGGTACTGCGGAAACCCCGGAATCTAAATGCAAAACAATTCCGGTGGGCTGAGTTTTTCTCTAAATTTCAATTCACCCTTCACCATTTTCCAGGTAAATCCAATCACCTGGCGGATGCTCTCTCCCGCCTTCCCCAACACCTGTGTAAGAGGACTGAAATAAGAGAGTCTATGTTCACCCCTGAACAGTTAGTTGGAGCAGTTGTAACCCGAAAAACCAGTCGCGCACAATTGTTGCCCCCAATCCAGTCTATAACCTGGGAAAAGCAGTTTGCCACTGACATCACCCCACAAGAAAAAACTGAATTACAAGCTCGGGATGATGTGAAATGTGGTACTAATGGCTGTTGGTACAGAGGCCAATAAAATGTTTGTTCCAGAAGCTACCAGATCCCAAGTGTTGCAATCAGCCCATGACTCAAAGTCTGCAGGGCACTTCGGATATGTAAAAACCTTACACCTACTACAACGCGGCTTCTGGTGGCCCCGAATGAGACGGGATTTAACCCTTTATATACAGTCCTGTCCAACGTGCAATCATTGCAAAACCAGACCAGGGAAACCTCCAGGTCTTTTACAGCCTCTACCCACCCCGAGTCGACCCTGGGAAGTAATCTCTATGGACTTTATCACAGATCTTCCCTCCTCTAAACATATGACAGTCATTTGGGTGGTAGTGGACCTGTTCTCGAAACAAGCTCATTTTATACCGTTTCCCAGCCTGCCAACAGCCAAAGTCCTAGCCAAAGCCTTCCTTCAACACATTGCCAGACTACATACGTTACCACTCAAGATAATCTCCGACAGGGGGGTTCAATTTGTTTCAAAGCTGTGGTCGGAGTTGATGACTCTTATGGGTATTGAACGCGCTCTCAGTACTGCCTATCACCCTGAAACTGATGGGCAAACGGAGAGAGTAAACCAAACTTTAGAACAATACTTAAGGTGTTTCTCTAATTATCAACAAGACAATTGGGTGGATTTATTACCACTGGCGGAATTTGCGTACAACAACTCATGGCATGCTTCTACGAATATGTCTCCCTTCAAAGCTGCCATGGGCTATGACAGCCCCCCTCTTCCCTTTTTGAAGCCCAGTGAGACTAAAGGGGAAGCCTCAGCATGGTGTAAAACTTTCCAAGACTCTTGGCCCCTAATTGTAGAGACATTGAATGAGGCCAAGGCACAGTACAAAAAACAGGCAGACAAAAAAAGAGTGGGTGGATGGAAATTGCAACCAGGAGACTCGGTTTACCTTTCAACCAAGAACTTAAGATTAACGCAACAATCCCGGAAACTTGCTTGGAAATATATTGGGCCATTCAAAGTTTTGAGATGTATAAATCCAGTAACTGTACAACTAGATTTGCCTAAATCTCTTAAAGCAATACATCCAATTTTCCATTACAGCCTCCTCAAGCCAGCTTTACCCCCAACTAAATGGCATCCTGAGCGTCCAGCACCTCCCCCCCCTTTGATGGTTGACGATGAGGAGCACTACGAAATTGCTGACATTTTGGACTCTAAGATTCTTCGTGGACAACTCATGTACCTTGTGGAATGGGTACACTTCGGGCCCCAACACAGGGAATGGGTGAAAGTATCTGATATTAATGCACCTGATCACCTGAAAGAATTTCACAATCGATACCCAAATAAACCTGGGGGCCCTTCATTCTCTCCTTCCTGAGTGGTGGGTGGGTGGTATTTTGGGAAGGGCAGAATGTCAGAAAATGCCTGTGATGTTTCTCACTGAATCCATTGTTTTGTGTTCCCTACCCTGCTTTGCGCTTGCGTAGCTATGCAGGCAGAAACGTGGGAGCTTCTTCCCTGCCGCTTTTCCTTATCACGGTGGCCTTGAATGTAGGCTTTGGACTATTCTTGTTTCGCTGAGAATTTTCCAGTCCTGGGAAGGCAAGGGGAGGGGGAGAGTAGTCTCCCGTTCATGAAGTATTTCTCCCGCCGGGAGTTCCCGTGCGAGTGCTCAAGTTTCATTTGCTAGGCGCTTCATTGCATCACACTATAAGTTAGCTTGCTTTGCTTTGCCCCCCATTCCTGACAATGACCTCCTACTGTGGGTTTTAGCAAGATAGTCCAAATAAACCTTTCTTTGTGCAAGAATGACTGGATCTGCTTGTTTATGAACCTGACACCACCCTTCTCCATCCATTATGGCAGGACTACCTGACACCTTCCTTCCTTCCTTCCTTCCCCCTCCCGCCCACCTATTTTCTTTCTTCTCTCTCTCTCTTTCTTTCCACCTCTTTCATTCTTTCTTTCCACCTCTCTCTCTTTTCCCCTCTCTTAGACAAATAAATATTACTAGCAAACAAATATCACTGAACAAATAAGTATCATCATCAATATCTGTTTTTACCACTTCTGTTTTTATTTTTGGCAGTCTCTAATGTTAATAAAAAGCAAACTTATTTTTAAATAAAAATGTGTGTGTAATTTTTGTTCATGTCTCGTGGCTCTTAGACATCTGATGTTTATTCTATGTGGCTCTTATTGAGCAAATCTGGCCCCCCTGCATTATATCCTGCTGAGGTCCCCCTCCAGACTCCTCTTACACATTTGCTATGGTCCCCAGCAGGGTGGCCAGTTGCCCTGGGCGGGAGGGAAATGCCCTATCCCTTCAGTAGAGGCTCAATGGAACGTTCTTTTCCAAGTGATGTTATTTACCTCTGTGCCATGAAAGGCTTTTATGGAAAGGACAGAACATTTGTCTCCAGACTTGTTGGCATGCAATTCAGCAGCCTAAAAAGAAACAGAGGAGGAGGAGGAGGAGGAGGAGGAGGAGAGATTGGATTTATACCCCGCCCTTCACTCAGAGTCTCAGAGTGGGTTACAAACTCCTTTCCCTCCCCACAACAGACACCCTGGGAGTTAGGCGGGGCTGAGAGAGCTCTTTCCAAGAGCTGTCCTTGAGAGAACTATGGTTTGCCCAAGGTCATCCTTGGTTATTTCTAGTTCTCAGGAACTCAAGTAAGTTTTGGTATTGTGTGGGGTATCTTAAAGTTCAGCAATTTCAGCAATCAGTAGGTGGGCCTGAATAGCTGTTTGCCTTTCCCCAGACATAGCAGAAGCCCTGCTGAGTTCAATGGAACTTACTTCCAGGTAAGCAGAAGGCTACATTCTCAGTTGCACAAAGCAAAAGAAACATATTGACCTGTATCCTACACCACTTTGCTCAGCTAAGTACAGAATCTTCATCTGGTGGAAGAAGTCATTCTGCTTAAGATTCTGAGCAGGCCTGGAGGAAGATGTCCTGCCCCTTTAACAGAAGCTCAGTGGGAAGCTATTTGCCAGTTGATGTTATTTACCTCTATGCTGTGAAAAATATTCAATGCCCCATTTCCCAAAATTAAGCCTCTGTTAAAGGGGAAGGACAATGTTTACCCAGGTTGTTGGCAACACTAAGTCTCTCAGAAGGCCCCCTCCACTCCAGGAAGGCTTCTAGTGTTAGATCCACTGGTGTGGCACAGCGAGGAGTGCATGAGGCTTACATACAGTAGCAGCAGCAGCAGCAGCTTCTTTGTACTATGTGTGTGCTGGCACAGAAACACAGTTACACTGAGCCAATTGTCAGTTTCAAACTAACAAGAGTTCTTTATCTGGGAACTCCATTCTAGATAGTATAGGCTGAGAGATAGGGGTAGAATCTAATCTAACTAGCTGGATGGATGCAGAATGCTTCCATGGTGCAAAAGACGGAGAGCATGCTCCTTCTTTGTGTGTGTGTGTGAGAGAGAGAGAGAGAGAGAGAGGGAGGGAGGGAAGGGAAGGAAGGAATGAAGTCTTGTCCCTAAGAATAGCATTCTACTTCAAAGGGATAATATCAGATAACAGGAAGGAAAGGATGTGTGACCTAACCCCCTCTATCTATCTAAATCTATGGTGCTGCCTGTGAAGACTGAGGCAGGAGACAGCGTACACTCCTCCACTTCTAGCACCTAGAATAGCAGGACACAGCCCATTCTTATCTTCCAAATCACTGTGGAGGGGGTCTGTTTCTCTGACTTTGCCAAAGAACCACATGACAGGAGTCAGGAACTCAGTCAAAGCATGCAGCGGCTAGAACGCTGACTGGAGCGAGCGGCAGGGACAATGTCGCCCCTGCCTAGGTCCATCTCCACTGGCTCCCAATTTGCTTCTAGGGTTCCTGGCCCAATTCTAGTTGCTGGCATTGACCTTTAAAGCCCCATACAGCTTGATGTCAGCATAGCATAAGGACTGCCTTCTCCCACCTGAACCTACCTGTTATCTTTGGAGGACTTGCTTTGAGTGCCCCCACTATCTGAAGGGGCCCCTGAGAAAGGTTGTGGTGCCGAAACTTTGGAACTCCCCCCTTAGGAAGATCTCACCTGCCTCCCTCTGCCCTTGTCTTCCACCAGCAGAAGACAATTAGAAAAGACACCCTTACACATTTATCTGGTATTTTGACATATTTATTGCTTTATGACTGTTGATCTTATTACCTTAGCTTGTTATTTAGTTCCATCTTTGCACATCTTCATAATGTTCAGTGTTCCCTCTAAGCTGAGTTAGTGTGAGCTAGCTCACTGTTTTTTAGCCTCCAGCTCACAGATTTTTGTCTTAGCACAGGAAGGATGGATCCAGAGCAGACTTATTTATGCAGTAGCCCAATCACTGGCTCACAACTTTAATGCCAGTAGCTCACAAAGCAGAATTTTTGCTCACAAGACTCCACAGCTTAGAGGGAACATTGATTATGTTACATGTTAATTTGCTGTTCAGCCCCTGCCTATTAAGTCTGAACCTTACCTACCATTCCAACATATCTGAAAAAGTGTACATACACACGAAAGCTCATACCTTGAATAAAATTTTGTGGGTGTTAAAGGTGCCCCTGGACTCTAAATTTGTTCTACTTCTTCGTTTTGTTGATGTACTCAGCAGCAAACTCTTAACGACCCTCCTCTCTGGTTGTGTGTGTTGGTCTATATTTTTATTGTATTAATTTGTACTGTTTTAAATGTTTCAGTGCCTTGATGGTCATTGCCTTGGAGACCCTATTTGGGTGGAAAGGCCCTCCAGCTGAGAGGAAGGGGCAGGTGCCTGAGGACAAACAGTGCAAAGCCATTTGGAAGACACATTTGAACCAGAGTTGCCATCAGCCTGAAGAAAATGCCCTCTCACTTTAACGTAGAATTAAGGGCTGTTATTTGCCTCCATGCCATGAAAAGCTCCAGCTGCCCATTTCCACACAGTAAGTCTATGTAAATCATACAGTTTTCTCCAGGCTTGCTGGCTACCCCATAAGTGGAGCACCTTGAGTTATGGCAGCCCCCTCCCTCTCCAATGAGGACTGCTGGATCTCCTGCTTTGCGGATGCCCTCCTCTGCTTTCATCTTGTTTCTGCAGCAAATATTACAAAGATCAGAGCCGGCTCACCCACTAGTCGAGCTAGGCGCTCGCCTAGGGCGCCGGGCCCACAGGGGCACCAAATGGCTCCCCGCCCCCCCCGTGGAAAGCCCCACCACCACTGCTGCCATCACCCCGCCACCGCGAAGAGCACCCAGCAGGGCTCAGGAGGCAGCGGCAGAGCTTGCCCGCCCTCCCCTCCCCCTCCCCTCTAGGGGGGAGAAGGCAGGGGCAGCAGCTGGCAGCGACTCCAGTGGGCGCTCGGCTCAAAGGGAAAGCCGGCGCTGGGAGGGAAGGGGCAGGGGCTAGAACCCCCGCCCCTTCCCTGGCTTTCCTGGAGGCCCCACAGCTGCGGAACCTCCAGGAAAACCGGTGCTCCACTGCCCCCCAGTCTCCGGCGCTCGGAGGAAGGGGAGGAGGCTAGGAACCCCCTCCCCTCCCTGGCTTTCCTGGGGGCCCCGCAGCTGCGGAGCCTCCAGGAAAGCCAGCACTCTGCCACCACCCCCATCTCCAGGCCCCACCGGGAGGTTGGCATCCTGGGTGGGGGG
The DNA here is from genome assembly GCA_029375565.1 of Gekko gecko. Classification (NCBI taxonomy): domain Eukaryota; kingdom Metazoa; phylum Chordata; class Lepidosauria; order Squamata; family Gekkonidae; genus Gekko; species Gekko gecko. Next base: position 4,839,926 of record JAPDNY010000016.1, read on the forward strand.
TGCCCCAGGCTGTCCTGCCTAGGGCGCCCAAACACCTGGGGCCAGCCCTGACTAAGATACACCTCTGGTGGCGTCTCATCCCAAAGCAATGCAGCTGGAGGGTGCTGCTGCCTCTAGAACTGCTCACCACTCTGGGAAGAGCACGTTTTCATGACTTGCTCAGATCAAAGGAGCCAGCTGAGAGGTTGTTAGCCCTCGTGCTTTAGTGGATAAGCTCTGTTGGCAATGCGAGAGGGGATCTTTAAGCTAGGCTTGCAGACGGATGTCTCGGAAGCATGAGAGACCAGACACTTTTGTAGAGGTAGAAGATAAAGGTTTATTCAACATGACTTTTAATAGCAGCCTTCATTATTAACATTCAAGGAAATCACACCATGCTTGGTCCCCTAATTCTTTATTTCAATCTAACAAAATTAGCCAGAAGCGATGCCTCCCTCCTCCTCCTTCCCAGCAAAAGCATATTATCTCACCACTCTTGAAGCAGCTTGAGAAGCAAGACGGGCTGGCTGACAAGGCTTCTGGACTCCTGTGTAAACAGGGGTTGAAGCGAGAGATGGGGGTGTGCTTCCCTTCTTCTTGGCACCCTCTCCAGCCCCCTCTAGTCCTCAGCCTCCCATCTTTTATACCTTTCTCTCTTTCAGCCCACCTTACTTTTCCCCTAGCCAATCAGGAGTGCTGACCTTTACAATTCTCCTAATTAGGCATGAGCATTACGTTATCTTGTTTTCCTCAAAGTTGGGGTTCTTTGGGATTTTCCATACATGGGAGTGTTTTTCTCAAAGTTGGGGGATTTCTGGGGGGGAATTCCGTTTATGGGAGTTTTTGTCCTGCCTTTCCCCTTTCGTCATAGTGGCCTGTTTTCGGGGGATTCCAAATATGGGATCATGTCCCCATCTCCCTTCCTCCTGGTCACAGTGACCTATTCATGAACACCTGTGCCCCTGATGTTCATCTCATGATACGCGTGTCATTGGGGTTTCTGTAGATATTCACCCACGCCGATCCATTCCTTATTCCGATAAACATGCTATCTGTTGACATTAGAGGCTTTGCTAGTGTTTACTTCTACGCTTCTAAACATCTCTGCTCTGGGGGCCCCTTACCAATACTATCAGCTCTCCTATTGCATCCCTTTAATTCCTATCCTTCTTATGTCTTTTGCCCTATATGCTTCCTTATGATGTATAAATGATTTCTTTATAATGTGCATGCAGGTATATATATATATATATATCCTCATGTGGTTATGCTTTGTGCAGGTAATCCTATGCAGTTAATATATTTCCCCCTCCCTGCGACCAGAGAAGAGAAGTTGATTTTAGGCGTCGCTATGGTCCTGGTGTTTTCTGACTGTTTACAGACATAAGTGGCCTTTTCCTTCTGAACAGCTGGTCCATCAAAACATGGCATTTTTCAATCTAAACATCTTTTTGCAAACGATTTTCTTCAGCTGAACAATTATCAGGCTGGCCTGCTAATAGATTCTTTGAACCAGCATTTCAGTGAACCAAAGTCTGTCTTGACTTTTGGGGGTCTTCGGGCCTTGTGAAGCTTTAAACGCTCTTAGATTTGTACAGGTAAACTCATAAGTTTCTTCAAGGTTCTTCAAGATGAGAACCATCTTCAAGGGCTTGAAGGGCTGTCATAGAGAGGATGGTGTGGAGTTGTTTTCTGTTGCCCCAGAAGGCTGGACCAGAACCAGTGGGTTGAAATTAAATCAGAAGAGTTTTTGGCTAAACATTAGGAAGAACTTCCTGACAGAGCAGTTCCTGAGTGGAACAGGCTTTCTCAGGAGGTGGTGGGCTTGGGAAGTTTACAGAGGCTCGATGGCCATCTGACAGCAATGCTGATTCTGTGAGCTCAGGCAGATCATGAAAGGGAGGACAGGAAGGGTTGCCTCAGTGCTTAGTTCTTGTGGCCCTTTCTTACACGCCTGGGGAAATGCTGATTGTTACTTTGGGGTCAGGAAGCAATTTTCTTCCAGCCAGGTTTGGCCAGGGATCCTAGAGGTTTTTTGTCATCTTCTGAGCATGGAACAGGGGTCACTGGGGGTGTGGGGGATTTGTAAATTTCCTGCATTGTGCAGGGGTGGACCCTGGAGGTCCCTCCCAGTTCTATGATTCTATGAAAGCCTCCAGCTAGGCTAGGCAGTGAGTGTACAGAGTCCTGCTGGAAACCCCTGATGGTCAGCAAAGCCTCTTCTGGTCTGGCCTTGACCTCCTCTCCTGGCACCAGCTGCTCCCAAGGCCTCAGGAATGCAGAGGATCAGATCGTCCACAAAATGCCAGTTGTGGGCTCATGCATCAGGGCTGCACAGGAACAGGAGAGGGGGCCAAATCCTTCAGTCTGCAATGATTCAGATTCCAACAATCCTTGAACCACACCCAGCTCTTTAAATAAAACAACTACGGTTAATATGGGTGAGCAGGTGCCAGTAGTCCAAGGACATGCCACGTGCAGATTTATGCCAGGGCAATAAAACAATCGCGCAAGGTGCTCCTCTGGGTATTTGCTGCATATTGTGTGTGGCACTTCCTGATAAAGGACTCCTGGTTGGTGCTGGGCTGCAAAGACTTTATGGATTATTAAGCAATTTACCAGTTATCAGTAATGTTGTGTATTTTCGTTTTTGCAAGAAGGCATTTTCACACGTTCTGCTTATTGATTTCTTACTCTGAGTTTTGATGTAGTTTGTTCGGCTGTTTGGCTGTGACGGGTTCTGCTTGGGCCTTTGGGCATCCTCCACTGGGCCCAGAGGTGCCTCCTAGGGCAGGCCCCAATGCTGCAGGTCAGTGCCGTAGCCAGGGTTTTTTTTTACTCCAAGGGGCATTTAAATAGGGGGGGGCACTGTGTCAGGAGCGGCAAAAGAGTAAAAGTTTTTAAAAAGCGATGGGGGGGCTGGAGTAGGGACCAGATGTGCCCTATGGTGTGCCTCTCCTGCAACCAGCCAGAGGTACACTGCTGGCAGGCAGGGCGATGGCTTAGCTTGGTGCGGCTGTGGCACAAACAAAAGATAAAATATAATAAACCAGCTGGGTGGGAAGTCAGGGGGCCTGGCCACGAGGTGTCCCACTGTAGCTACGGGCCTGCTGCAGGTGGCCAGATGGGGAGAAGCTAGGGGAGGAGCAGCTGGCCTGGTTCATGCCCCTCCACCTGCAGAGCCCTGGGCAATTGCCTGGGTACCATCACATGGCATTTATCAGTGCTTAAGTCCGTGCACCCTTTAAAAGGAGGTCAACTCTAACGTGAATAGACATATCTTAGACAACACTTGGCCTTGCTTGTGGTGGTGTCACTGGGAAGGCAAAGTCCTCATCCAGCAACACGTGGCCTTCCAATATGCTTCATCTGTAGTTTGTAGTCCTCGTGTTTCCTAAGTGTGTTTTCCCACTTCACATTATGACAAAGCAACCTCCGTTCCTACTTGTCAGGGGATCAGACCCTTTGGACCTGCCTCAGGAAGCCCAGTGAGGAGGACAATCAGGGTCTGCGTAGCCTCTGCCCACAGGGTCAGAGTTGAAAAGGGAGCCATCCCCGAGCGCACCGGGCAGTCCGCACTGGCTCCAGGTATGGAAGTCCTATAGGGGAACGACGTCCTCCGTGGGCCTGCTCACGTGCCCTCTCCCTTTCAGAGGTGATCAGGCCCCATTCGTGATAGATGTCCTCCTTCCCCTTTTCACAGCTTTGTCTCTCAAGGAGGGCAGACAAGCGTGCCAGTAAGAAGGGCTGGGGGCTCCGGGAGCTGGCAGTGGGTCCCACACATGATGGCACCACTGTCATCCCAGAAGGCAGATGCTGCTGGCCACTTACAGGCCCCTAGCTTTGCCCATGAGCGTGAACTCTACTCATTGGCTTCAGCTCATTTAGGGGGTGTTTGAATCCACTATAATTTAGGGAACCCTGCCATATCCGGGTATTCCTGACACAAGCTGTACACGTGTCTTTAGTTCTGTTTCACCAATAAAGAGATTCTTCTATTGAAACCCTGCATTGTGTGGCCTAAGGAGCTGGACAAAGTGTCAGGAATCCATCATCCTGTCATTATGACCAGCCTGTGCATAAACTCAGTGTCAAGATGGGGGCGGGAGCCATCTTCAGAGAGATGGGGGAGGCTGAGGGTATCGTAGATCCTCAGCTGGACCTGCTGGAATGTGGGCAGGATCAACTCTTTTGAATGGTTGAAGAGTTGTTCCGCAACCTACCAGGAATTGTGATGGAGGTGGTGCATCGCGAGCTTGAACTCCGGCTGCCAGCGTAGCCAGTTCTACCACCCCTCCAGCAACTGGCACAACCACCCCCAGAGCAGCAGCCGCCTCCGGGGCAGCAGGTACCGCCTATTTGTTAACAACACACCATTCCACCCCCAAGAAACCGGGTCCCAAGGCAGCCGCCATGAGAGGCACCCCAGCCGGCAGAGCTGTTAGACACCATGTTTGACAGGACGCCTGAAAAACTGGCTTTTTTGTGGTGCGTGCGGAGCAGTTTGTTTTGAATTGGGGCCACCTGTTCCTGGATGAGGAGCGCATTGTGGATCACATCACCTCCCAGTTTGCAGGACGGGGCGGCTGATTGGTACGTGAGTCTCCATAATGAAGATGGCCTGGAACTCCAGGGAGTGGATGCTTTCATGTGGCCTCTCAGGACCCAATACGAAGACTCGAATGCCAGTGAAATCATCCAAGCTTTCCTGCGCACCTTCTGGCAAGGGAAGAAGACTGTGCAGGAGTATTCTGAGGAGTGTAGATGGCAAGCGGCAAAGATCCAAGATTGGCCTGACGGTGTCCTGGCAGAGCAGTACCAACTGGATCTCCACCTGGAGGTCAGGGAGATGGTCCTCCGAAGCGTGCAACCCGTTTCCCTAAATGCATGGATACGAGAGGCCACAGATGCCGAATGCTGTCTGCAAACCATCCGCATCAACAATGTGGCTACCCTGGGTAAGGGTGTGTTGGCAACACCAAAACCCAAGACACTACCGAAGCAGAAGTAGGGGATGCGGGAGCAACAGATGAAGCAAGGGCTTTGCTTAAGATGTGGTGAAGCTGGCCATTTCGCGGTGGCGTACCCAGGATCGGGATTGTCCAGCACCCTGAAGAAGGGCCCAGAGAAAAAACACACCGATACACCAGTGAAAAAACCACCCGCCCATCCCAAGATTCAATGTGCTCTGCAAGCCAGCCTCCAGCGAGGAGGAACCCCAGCCAGTGGGAAATGGGCAGAACAGCAGGTCTCTGGCCCAGTGGCACAAAAAATGGTGAGCAGCTACCCCCCCTTTTCATGACTCTAACTATCCTGAATCCTGAATTGGGTACCCATGTGCAGGTGCGGGGTCTAATTGACTCAGGGTGTGGATGGGATCTGATCAATCCCTCACTAGTGATGGGACTTGGGGCCAAGGTTGTTAAACTCCCAGAACCCCTGGTGTTTACCCAAATGGATGGGTCTGCCCTGAAAGACCCTTGCAAATACGAGACTGTCCTGCTGCGAATGGGGGCAGGAGTACACTGGGAGCACCAGCCTTTCATGATCACTGCAGCAGCTCATTTCCTGTTGGTGCTGGGCAGCCCGTGGCTCCACGACCATGACCCCTATATTTTGTGGGACGAGGGTATGGTCCGATTCATATCACCCAAATGTCAAGCACATGGATGGGATGGGGCATGGGGGACCCCCCTCAACGAGCCGGTGTGGGCATGCCTGGCTAGCGAGGAGATGAACATGATTCCCCTTGAATACCGAGACTTAGCATGGGTGTTTGAGGAAGAGGAGGCGGATGAGTTACCACCTCATAGACACTCAGACTGTGCCACTGAATTATTGCTCGGACACCAGTTACCCAAGAGGAAGTTGTATGCCATGAGTCCAACTGAAAAGGAGGAGCTGCGTGCATTCATTGACAAAAACCTTGCCAGAGGTTTCATTTGGCCAGCTTCCTCCCCGTTCACCACCCCCGTATTGTTCCGGGAAAAAAAGGACGGGGGATTGAGGCTCTGCACAGACTATAGGGGCTTGAATGCAGTGTCTACTATGAATGCCTATCCCCTCACCCTGATCAAAGATCTCTTGGTGGAGGTTAGAAAAGGGAAAATTTACTCCAAACTCGACTTCCGTGATGCATACTTCCAGGTCCGAAGTAAGGACGGGGATGAATACAAAACGGCATTCAACACCCTGTTGGGTCAGTTCAAGTACAGGGTGATGCCCTTTGGGCTTCAGGGGGCTCCGGAGTCTTCATGAACCTGATAAATGAAGTCTTGCACAAGCACTTGTTCAAGGGTGGTGTTGTTTATTTAGATGATATCTTGTTGTACTCCCCTGATAAAAAGTCCCATGGCTTTGGTCCATGATGTCTTAGAAACGTTGCACAAGTACAAACTGTTTGCCAAGCTGTCAAGATTGACTTTTTAGGCTACCATATTTCCCCTTGGGGTTTGGAGACGGACCCAGCCAAAGTCCAGGACATGATGGGGTGGGAACCCCTCAAACCCGGAAGCAACTCCAGGTGTTCCTCGGTTTTGCCAATTTCTACAGGGCCTTTCTCACTAACTTTGCCCAGGTGAGCTTACTGTTCATGGATCTCTTAAAGACAAAAGGAAAGGCCCCTGAGAGTACCCGGATGGGTGCTAAGATAATGTGGACAAACAAATGCCAGGAGGCGTTTGACCGCTTGAAAGCCCTGTTCACATCCGAGCCCGTGCTTGCCCACCCAAATGAACTAAAAAAATTTATTGTTAAAGTGGATGTGTCTGGCGTTGCTATGGGTGGTACCATCTTGCAGGAGGGGGGGGATGGGAAATTACACTCCCTTGCCTATGTCTCCTGGAAGTTTAATGATATGGAATGCAATTTGGGATAAGGAGGTGGGATACGGAGTTTGGGATAAGAAGGTGGGAGCTATTTAATTGGCGCTCTCTACGTGGCGATACTGGCTGGAGGGGGCCAGAGTGCCGTTTGAAGTGTGGACTGACCATAAAAACTTGGAAGTGCTTAGAACATCCCGAAATCTGAATGTGAAACAGCTCCGTTGGGCTGATTTCTATTCTAAATTCAATTTCACACTCCACCATTTCCCAGGAAAAGCTAATTCCCTAGCAGATGCGTTGTCACGCCTCCCACAGCATGACAGTTGGTGGGAGGAGGTTCTTGACTCTATGTTTACACCCTCCCAGTTCGGAGGAGCAGTTGAGACGCGCAGCCAGTCGGCAGCCCAACCCCTCATGGACACGGAATCCTGGGAACTGAATTTCGCCTCTGCCCTCTCTGACAGTGACTGGGGGAGGTGGAGGAGCGGGCTAACAGCTGTTGGTACCGCGGCCATAAACTGTTTGTACCTTTGGCTTTGTGGGGTGATATCATGTTGGCGGTGCACAGCAACAAATTAGCAGGGCACCTAGGGTTTGTAAAATCCCTGCACTTGTTACAACGTCCATTCTGGTGGCTGGGAATGAGAAAGGACCTCTCCTTGTTTGTTTAGTCTTGCCAAACTTGCATCATGGGCAAGCTGAAACCCAGGAAGCTGCCAGGACTCCTGCAACCCCTACCCATGCCCAGAAGGCCATGGGAAGTTATCTCTATGGAGTTTATCACTGATTTGCCCCCCAGCCATGGCAAGACTGTTATCTGGGTGGTAGTTAATCTGTTTTTGAAACAAGCTCACTTTGTTCCTTTTAAGTTCCTGCCTACTGCACAAGTGCTGGCCAAGGCCTTCCTCCAACACATGTTTAGACTGCATACACTTCCCAGGAAGATTATCACCAATTGGGGCTCACAATTTGTTTCCAAGTTTTGGTGTGAGCTGCTGCGTCTCATGGGAGTTGATTGTGGTTTAAGCAGTGCCTATCACCCCGAGACTGATGGTCAGACGGAGCATGTTAACCAAACCCTTGAACAATACCTCCGTTGTTCCACTAACTTCCAACAGGATGATTGGGAAGGGCTCCTCCCCCTGGTGGAGTTTTGCTACAACAATGCGTGCCATTCTTCCACAGGGGTCTCCCCCTTTATGGCAGCTTATGGCTATGAGGCTCTACCCCTCCCGTTTTTGTCTGATGTATCCCTGCCGGAAGGGGAGGTGGGGGACTGGTGTAAGAAGCTACAGGCAGCCTGGCCACTCCTGTGCAAAGCCTTAGACAAGGCTAAATTGGATTATAAACAGCAGGCGGATAAGAAATGCTCCGCGGGCTGGGACATCTAGCCTGGTGACTCGGTCTATGTGTCTACCAAGGATCTCAAGGGACTCCAGCCTAGTAGCAAGCTGGCCTGGAAATATGTGGGCCCATTCCCTGTGAAACGTAAAATCAATGATGTGACTGTAGAGCTTGAGTTGCCAAAAACTTTGAGACAATTGCACCCTGTTTTCCATTTCAGATTACTCCGCCGAGATCCTGGACCTAATGCTTGGTGACCATAGTGCGCACAACCCGCCCCCCCACAGTGATGCAAGGTGAACCACATTATGAAGTTGCCGACATTTTAGACTCTAACCTTGTTAGGAACAAACTGTTCTATTTGGTTGATTGGGAAGACTTTGGGCCGCAACACAGGGAGTGGGTGGAAGTGGAGCCCCCTGCCTCATCTGCCATTTCCATCGTTCCTACCCCAACAAGCCAGGGGGGAGGCGTTTGGAGGGGCAGGATGTCAGGTAGCCCTGTCATGGAGTTGGAATGTGAGGGGAGTACTCTCAGTCTACCAGCCTCTGACCATTACTGTTTTACTGTCTGTATGTTATCATCTTCCTGACCTTGTAGTGTCTCCAGCTGCAGAACTCCTCTGCTGGGAATCACTGGCTTTTAAATTGTTTTGCTCGCTTTGTCGCGCGCGTGAACTATACTCATTGGCTTCAGCTTGTTTAGGGGGGTGTTTGAATCCATTATAATTTAGGGAGCCCTTTAGTTCTGTTTCACCAATAAAGAGATTCTTCTACTGAAGCCCTGCATTGTGTGACCTGTCTAAGGAGCCTGACAGCTGTGTTCTCAGTTTTCTTGCACTAACAAGAACACTTGCTCTCTGCTTTGGTAAAGGACTTTAATAACTTTGCTAACCGGAACTGAAAGCTAGATGACTCTCATAAAAAAAAAAAAAGTATGAATCCCATACTTTAAAATCTGAAACCCTGGCTAAGTTCAGACTGGCAGTTTGCCCCAGTAGGGACCTGGGCCAGCAACGATTCAATTCCAGAGTAAATTGGGCATTCACACAGGCACATCTGCCTGGCGTCCTCCACCCGTAGCCAACCTGTCCTATTGCGCTTCACCGCCGGACTAAAAAGTACCTCATAAAACTGGTAGCAAATCTGAAAGCCCGCGTGTGTCATGTGTTTCTCCGCTTTGAACGCGCAGCCGAAAAGCCGGGAGCAACCCGCGTTGGGCAGAAGACAGCAGTGGTATGATTGGCCATGCTCCGCTCTACTGCCCAATGTGGTGCCGGCGCTGCGGGGTCCTCCCCCAATCGGCAAAATACATTTATGTGCTTAAGTGCATGAGCACATGAGCACTCATGCGCACATACACCCATACACACACAGCCGAATTAATGGGGAAGCACTGAATACAGCGCGCCTCCAGGGCAGCAGTCTGAAAGCTCCCGCCCGGCTCTGGCCCGTATCTTCTGGCAGCAGCCCGGGCTGTGTGAACGGGAAAACCCGGAACAGTTTATTCCCAGGCTTTTTGCCATGCCTGGCTACCGGAGCAAACTGCCAGTCTGAACTCAGCCCCTGTATGTGAAAAATCCCTGAGAATATATCAACAGCCAATAGAGTTGGGGGGGGGCCATCTTCAAGGCCAATTTTCATATCCCTCGGCTCCAGCAAGTGGGTGGTGTGGCACCACTTGCCTTTGAACCAGGCCGGCCACTGCCACTGCACCTCGACATCCACCCACCTGCCTGGCAAATCAACCGCACTGCTTGCTGTTCAGCCACAGGGGAATGCAAGGAGACAGATGGTGGCCATGGCAGTGTAGGAAGCATTTGCGCTGGGGGGCACCGCCTCGCCCGGTGAATCTGCTTGCCCGGTGATCAACCAAAGTCATGGGGCCTTTGAAGTACATCGGGGAAGGGGGTCCAGCCCCCAGATGCCCCACCACAGGCATCAAAATGTACCAGGGGCCAAAGTGGGAGTCCTAAATTGAGCCTGAGGTTGACTGGAGCTCTGGAGCAGACTCCTGGTTAGGTCAGTCAGGAGGGCTGGCTTTAGTTTGCAGTGTGGAGGAACTGCCCAGCAGATCACCTTCACACCAAATTTCAGGCTGCAAGCTCCTGAGGCCAAGGACACTTCTTGAGTTCTGCAGAGCACCATACATGTTGATGGTGTCCTCAACGATAAGAGAGAAAGAAGAGTTGGCAGCACCCCAGGCCAAAGGACCACCTAGGCCTAGTTTCACTAAATCTGTGTCTGGATTGCCAGGTCCTGCTTACCTGGAGATTTTTGGGGGTGGGGCCTAAGGAGGGCGGGGTTTGGGGAGGGGGAGGGACTTCAGGGAGACATAATGCCATAGAACAGGGGTGTCAAACATGTGGCCCGGGGGCCAGACCAGACCCCCAGAGGGCTTCTATCAGACCCGCAGAGGAACTGGCTGTCTTCTGCTTCTTCTTCCAGTTCTGCTGTTGCTGTGTCATTGTAGGTTTGCAGTTTACAGATATACACGCTGAACAGCACGCTCAAGATTGCAACAGCACAGGCATTTTGATGCAATAATTCAGAGCAAGAGGTGTCAGTTATCAGACACTGTTAAATAAACAAAATATTGCTAGAGTGCTAATGTTTTAAGCATGTTTTTATTTTAAGTAAAAAAAGAGCCCTTTGTGTTTGTGTCCTTTATAAAGTTTATATCTCCGCTACCTGGCATTACATTTTATGACACACATGACCCAGCCCAACAAGTTCTCATTTATGTCAGATCTGGCCCTCCTAATAAATGAGTTCGGCACCCCTGCCCTAGAGTCGGCTTTCTCAAGCAGCCATTTTCTCCTGGTGAACTGATTCTGTCACCTGGAGATCAGTTGTGGTCCCAGGAAATCTCCAGCCATCACCTGGAGGTTGGTAGCCCTAGTTGTACCATTTCAGACCACAGAGGGGCTTAAAAATTTTGAATCCTTCTCTGCGGTGGTGGAAAATGTCATCAAATCACAGTCAACTTATGGCAACCCTGTAAGGGTTTCCAAGCCAAGAGACCGACAGAGATGGCTGGCCGTTCCCTGCCTCTGCGTGGCAACCTCGGACTTCCTGGGTGCTCTCCCATCCAAGTGCTGACTAGGGCTAACCCAGCTTAGCTTCTGAAATTTTATGAGATCGGGCCATCCTGGGCCATCCAGGTCATGGCAGAAAATGAAATCCATGCCTGTAAATGGCTTGCATGTTGCAGAGGAAAGATCTATCCCAGCATTCTCCCTGACGTTATTAGTCTTGAGTGGGAAGCCAGCAGAGGAGAGTGGTTTGAGTGGTGTACTGTGATCTGGGAGACCCAGGCTCAGCTCCCCACCCTTCAGTGGAAGATTGGTTGGGTGCCCTTGGGCCAGCCTCCACCTAACCTACCTGGCAGAGTTATTGTGAGGGCAGGCCCAAAGCCCAGATTTTTAGAGTCGGGGGGCACCAGCCACCACTCTGGGGCCCTGGGGTGGATGGGAAGTCGTGGGGCCTTGCCAGTAAGTCAGGGGCCCAGCCCCAAGATGCCCCACTGTAGCTACAGGCCTGTGTGAGGGTAAACTTGAGAAGGGACAATGCCGTAAGCCACTTCGGGTCCCCTTGAAGTAAATGAATAAATCCATTTTGGTGGAGTGAAGCATTCCCCCTGGGAACCCCTCCCTTTGGTCCAGCGAGTTACAGCTTGGGTGTAGCTTTTCCACCTTTGTGTGAATCCCCAGTAAGGCCAGACTGTCACCTAGGGAAAGACCCTGGCCTGACCTGGATGCATTTCTCCTCTAGTGAGGAGAAGAGGAATTGCTAGGCTGGCTGGGAACAGATGGGGGGAGGAGCTGAACAGGAAGAACTACATGGCCCCTTTTCCCTCCAGCCGGCAGCCTTAAACAAGTCATCAGAATCATTTGCCTATGGATTGACTGACTTCCTGCTTTCCTCCCTCTGGTTATCCAAAGCAGCTTGCGATGTCATTCTTTCCTCCTCCATTTTATTCTCACACTTTGTGCTGAGTGTGCATGCCTGGCCCCTAGGTCACCCAACCAGCTTCCCTGGCAGACTGGAAAAGCTGAAGAGTCTGGGACTTTTCAGTTTAGAAAAGAGACAACTAAGGGTGGACGTGAGAGAGGTTTATAAAATGATGCATGGGGTGGAGAGAGTGGACAAAGAACAACTTTTCTCCCTCTCCCGAAGTCCCAGAACTCCTTGAGGGCATCCAATGAAACTGATGGGCAGCAGGGTCAGGAGGGACAAAATGCCACCACAGAGACCCCTAGAAAACCAAAGCTCCAGAGACTTCACAGCGGGGCAGGAGAGAGGGATGTGTGCCTGCACAGAAGACTGCTTGATGAACAACAGTTACAGGTAAGTGCAACCTTGTTTTCATCGTTGTGGCTTCTGTGCAGTCCCACATGGGAAGATTAGCAAGATCACTGAGTGAAGGAGGGTGTGTGTGAAGCTCTCAGAAGGAGACCACCGAGGACTGCTTTATCAACCGTTGTTTAGCGGCACAAATTGACCTTCACCCAGAACTCTCTTATACCAGAGCAGTAAGCTCTGTGTAAGTGTCCCCACCAAAATACAGGTGGGAATGTGGCAAAGGAAAAAGAGCACTCTTTTGAACGAGCCATCATACATGAAGTGATAATGAAAGGGTGTGCACTCAAACACAGTGTGATAGCGTCAACTGACCCAAAAGGAAATACTTCTTTACACAGAGAGTGACTAAAATGTGGAATTTGCTGCCAAAGGATGTAGTGATGGCCACAGAAATAGACAGCTTTAAAAGGGGATTAGAAAGAATCATGGAGGATAAATCTGTCAATGGTTACTAGTTATAGTGACTGAGGAGAACCTCCACATGCAGAGGCACTAATCCTCTGAATTCTTGAGCCAGGAGGCTACATCAGCGGAAGGTCTCAGCCTCTCTGCCCTGTTGTTGGCCTCCAGCAGAACTGGCCAGTGTGTGAGACAGGATGCTGGACTCAATGGACCTCTCACCTGATCCAGCAGGGCTCTTCTGATGCATATTTCATACACTCCCTGCAGCTCCATTCAAGAAGTTCCATACACAGAATGCAGAAGACAGTCTGCTTCCATTAGAAACTGAATTTCTGAATTGCAAACATAAAAGAAATACATTCACTGATCTTGCATACCAAAATATAGGAAATACATAAAAAGACCAACATAAATAATACAGTTTTGAGGTCTATTATTTAAAGTTAAAAATAATTGAGAGAAAACTCAAAGTCCGCATAGATCAAGAAAACAAAAATCAGTATTCGCTTACATCATTAGTAGGCTTAGCATTCAATAATGTTAAACCAAAAAAATCAAGCAAAATATAATAAGGAAGAAGGGTTTTGCTTCATGGGCATTCCACCATTGCTTAAAATGTGTTGTGGACTGTTTGGTTTTTAGAAGTCACCTCATGTGTAAACTGCAGACAGACAAGGTATGAATATGTTAGATAAAGAAATGAATGTCCACTCCCCCCCTCCATATTTGTTTTCAGAATGAATTGCACACGAATTTCAGGATCAAGCTGAACATTCTGGTGCCACATATTCTGACAATGCAATCCTAAGCAGAGGGACACTCCTTAGGCACATTGACTTCGCCGGACTGGGATGGGTGTAATTCTAAGATTGCACTGTTTATTGCTTCTTGTAGTCTCATGGTGTAGCAAAGCAGCCTTTTAGCACCCTGCTGGAAAATGCAGGAAGACAATGAAAGGAGCCTTTGCTGACTGAGTCTGTCCATTAATTTCGATCCATTTCAGCCTCTTGAAACCAGGCATCGCTATTGTTTACATTCCAGTGGCTGGACAAGGTTTTAGCCTTGCTGATAAACACCATGTGCTCTTGCCATGGCCTTAATGAAAAGTCACTGATTACTTATCTACTTTCAATATATCAACTTCGGAGATAGTTTAGCTTTGAAAAATAAACTGTATTTGCATGATATGGATAAGGACCATGGTGCTGGGAAAGGGAGTGGCTATCCCTTTCCCTTAGTTCTGCTCCCCTGATCAAAACTCCCCTCCCCCTTCAGCCAGGTAACAAGAAAGACCAGCACCCCCTCTTTGGCTGCGGTCACACACGTCAGTTGAAGCAGAGAGGAAGCGAGGCTATTCCCTCTGGAGGAATTTGACACGCAGTTGAGAGATCACACATCCCTTTGAAGCTGCGGGCTCAGCCCGTCACAGTATGATCAGTCGGGTGAGTTGGGGGTGAGGTTTTTTTTGCCGTTTGTTTTCCATGAGCTTAAACAAGGAATTGAGGAATCGCACCTCCACACTGAGGGCTCCCTATGGAGTTTGTGATGATGAGCATTCTGTGAAGGGGGGAAAAACAATGGCACGGAGTCCTGACAGCATAACAGCATACTTGAGCGATCAGGCAGGGGAAAGTCTGTCTGTGGCCCGTTGCAACCCGTTTACTACTGGACTTTCCCCAGCGTCTATTACCTCTGCTTCTGCAGCAGAGCAGCACAGGTTGCAGACAGCTGTGGGATGCTTCCCAGACGTTGCTGTCTGATTGCTCCCTTTAAATCCATCAGGCATTTGCACCTATGTCGGATCTAAAGGTGCGTGTGATCGCAGCACTTCACTGTGCTTAGGATGGTGCTGCCAAGCCTTGAGAGAACCCACCAGAGGCTGGAATGAACATGAAGACCACCACTCCTACACAGCAGGGGCGTCCATCCAAAGTGAGGGAAGCGCTCTTATTCCACCACCTTTACTCTCTGAAGTCTCCAGGCCTGTGCCACGGAAGACCTGGGCACCCCCAAAGGAGAGCCATAGCCTTCACTGTCCCCGACAAAGTGCTGGCTCACTTGGCACAATCTCAGGGCCCACATCCTCTACACCAGGGGTGCCCAGGGCACCTTGGCATCTGCCAGCACCTTGACTGGTGCCCAACAAGTTTTTTTTTTAAGTTGGCTTATCTAGACGGGGATACAGCCCAGCAGGACTTCAGATTAGTATTGAGGATCTGATTGGCTGTGCAGATTAAAATTACACTGTTTCAGCACAGGTGGCTACTCTAGTGTTTACTTTATTCTCTCTCTCCTCTTCCCCAGTGTATCTTTAAAAATTATTCTTCTTGTCTCCCGCATTGGAGTGTTCGTGTGTCTGCCTCCTGCAGTGGCTATTTTTGTTGTTAGAATTTAAACATTCAGAGGAATGGAGCACCAACTGTTTAAAGAAAATAACTTGGTTTATTAAAAAAGAAATAATCTCTAATAGAACAGAGGACAGGGAGAGAGGCTTAACTAACTGCTGTGGGACACAGGAATGGAGGAGGAGGGCTCAGTTGGAGCAGGAAGTCTCCAAAGAGCCAATCAGGATACCGGAAGGAAATAATCTGAAACTGTGAGAAGCCCCTAATCTAGCTATGCTAACTAGCAGTCCTTCAGCTGTTCCCAACAGGATGTTATTCTGATCTTCTTCAAGTAGGTGCACTATAGGCCTTGTATATTCCAAAAAATTTACTTGGCTCCACCTCCCAGGGCAGACGTTTTGTGCTTGTGCCCAACATCCTGTGTCAGAACTCCCAAGGTGCCCATAGGCTCAAGAGGGTTGGGGACCCCCACTCTACACAAACCGAGACCCATCACAGAAACAGTGTGCAAGTAACTACATCCTGTTTAACTCCAAGCCTTCTCTCAGGCTCACTCTCCGTGCTTCTGGAGCCATTAGGGAAGGCATCTTTTGAAAAGTCAGCTACAGCACAGGAGCTGATGTGCTGGGGGGGGGGGTTCCTAAAGTCAAGATACAAAAGAGGAGGGAGTGCCAGGTCTGGGTTGGAAAATACCTGGAGACTTTGGGGATGGAGCCGGGAGAGGGCAGGGTTTGGGGAGGGAGGGGCCTCAGCATGGTACAATGCCACAGAGCCCACCCTTCAAAGCAGCCAAAAGGGAGATCTCCAGGCCCCACCTGGGGGCTGGCAACCCTAAACAGAGGAGGGAGTGGCAGGCTGTGATGGGACTTCTTGGGCTCCAGCAATTTCAGCAAGAAAGTTCCAAGATGCAAGCTTATGATTTATTCAGAGATGTCCTCCTCTCTTCTCCCCAAGGGGGACCTAAAGAGACTCCCATCTTTCTCCCACATCCGTTCGACTGGTGCAACCAGCACTGAAAGAACAGAACTGGCTTCTGGTTTCCAAGTCCAGTTCCAAGTGCAGGTGTGACTCTCCAGAGCCCTCAACGACTTGCAATGGGGGCATTCTGCCCTCCTGCACAAACCTGCCCATCCATCAAGATCACTTCTCAGCAAATGCCCTCAGGGATTAGGCTGAGGGTGCCCAGGGGGTGGTTGGGGCACTCCAGCGGTGGAATACCGGGGTGTTTCTGGCACCTGAGCTATTTTTTTCTTAGTACCTGGTCAAACCCCATTTTGTGTACTCCCCCTGATGGATTTCTTTTTTCTGTTGCTGTTTAAGGCGGTGTCAGTCTCCTTTAATCATTGCTCTATTGGCAACTGGTTTTATTTGGAACTAGGAATAAGGCCCGTTGTGGAAATAAATATAACGGGCTCGAGAAAGAGGCTCTGGGAGAGTGCCCCGGCTTTGGGCACTCAGTGACAATTTGCTGTGGCAATCTCAGCAGGGTATAATGACAGAGTCCACCACTTTCTCCAGAGGAACTGATCTTTGCTACCTGAAGAGCAGTAGTAATTTTGAGTGATCTCCAGCCCACCCCCAAGATTGGTAACAGTGGTTCCCCAGGAGGGAGTGGCTGGTTTGGAGAGTGGAGTCTATGGCATTGTACCTGTCTGAGGTCCCACCCTCCTCAACACTCACCCTCTCCAGGTTCGACCCCTCAAATTTCCAGGAATTTCCCAACCTGGAGTTGTCAACCCTATCTCCCTCCCAGCCAACCATCAACCTACCTTTAGTTTTCCATCTCCTCCCCCATCCCTCTTAGACAGCAGTTGTAATTTTGAGTGATCTCCAGCCCCCACGTGGAGATTGGCAACAATGGTTCCCCATCAGGGAATGGCTGGATTGGAGGGTGGAGTCTATGGCATTGTACCTGTCTGAGGTGCCACCCCTCCTCAAACCTCACCCTCTCCAGGCTCCATCCCTCAAATCTCCAGGAATTGCCCACCTGGAGTTGGCAACCTGATCAGGACTGGGCCCAATGAGTTTTCTCCCAAAGGCCAACATAGGTGTGGAAAGGGCCTTTTACTGACAGAGGAGAAAGTACAGGTGCCAACTTTGATTAGGGAAATACCTGGAGATTTGGGGGGGTGGATCCTGTGGAGGGCAGCATTTGGGAGATGTGTGGAAGGACTCAGCAGGGTATAATGGCATAGAGTCTACCCTCCAAAGCAACCATTTTCTCCCGGGGAACTGATCTCTGTCATCTGGAGGTCAATTGTAACAGTGGGAGATCTCCAGGTCCCACCTGGAGATTGGCAGCCCAGTGGGGAGTTGAAGAAAATGGTCTGATGGTTGCTGGCCCACCTCGTTAGCCAGCCAGCCATGCTGAAGCTAAGCAGGAGAGAGAGCCTTTTTCCATTTATTCTGACAAGAAAGTGGCCATTGGGGAGGGGGTTATGGGTGGGGGAGGGGGTTATGCTGAAAGTCCTTTGTTTTTTTACTCACAGAACCAAGCTTGGCTGCCTACCAACAGCCACTAAGGGGACAGTCCCTCACAGGAGTCAAGAGAACTGTCTTCCTCAGGAGAGAGAGCTGTCTGCCAGGGGGAGTGGGTGGGGAAGAGGAGCAGACCCAGCACCCGGCCAAGGGCACACGAGTACTCTTGAGTGGTGGCTGATGGGCCAATGGCTGAGGGAGGGCATTTTACAGCCAATGGGAGCGCATAGAATCTTGCGAAACCAAAAGATAATTATTTATAAGGAGAGATTAGGACAGCTCTTTGGCGTGTTGACAAGTTTTATGCAACAGTTTTGGACAGAGGCTCTATGAGGAACCATCTTGGGCGGTTTACTTGGGAGGCCGTGAGAGAGACATGGATTCATTTAAAAAAAACAAAAAACAACCCTGCAAAATTTGTCCACCCACCTGCTCCGGTAGCAGGCTGTTAGTTTCAGGAGGTTTTACAAGGAACCACAGGGGCCAAGGGTGTGATGGGGGATGTCATCATAAATATATGGAAAAAGATGCAGGGAAGAGGACAACCACAGACCCAGGACTACAACAGGCACCCAGGCAGGCAAACCTCTCAAAGCAACCTCTGTACACCTGCAGATTGACTCTCATGGCTACATTTTTGCTCGCACTGACAACAGAAGAATGCTTTCCCAGGACGGTAGAAATGCCCCATGGACAGGAAACAAGCCCAGACACATGCCAAGCATAGAGCTGGATCTCCAAGCCTAAGAACAGAAAGCAGGCTCTTCGGAACCTTTTCCTTCCTCTTACGAGCAGAGGGAAGTTTGAATGCTGCAAAGAAGCGGCAAAGTCTGAGACGGAGATTAGAGTGTCGGACTAGATGGACCACCAAGAAGCTTCTGGGGGGGCTATTGACTGGTCCTCCTTTCTCAGCCAGAGTCACCTCTTGAGTGTGTCGGGAGGATAAAATGGAGGAAGGAGAACTGCAAACACCTCCCTGAGGTCCTCTGGAGGAAACACAGCAACGTGAGCAACTGCTGAGCAGTTAATACACCGGGGAGTAGCTGCAGCTGGTTTTGTTTAGAAGGCAAGGCTGTAAGCAGGGGCCATCATTGTATCTACCAGCTACTGCAGAGAGACCCTTGCATCCGGCTCACTGCCTGCCTGCCTGCCTGCCTCCCTCCCAATTACGCAGAGACTAATCCTGCCCTTGGAAGTCTCCATTTAATTGCTTAATGAAACTCAATGTTGGCTGCTTGTTAGCAGGACAGACAGAGTGGGAAATGCACACATCAGGACTGCGGAGGTCATCTTGCAAACTGGATAGCTTCGTAGCTGAGCCAACAGCTCTTGGCTGGTTTTGTGATTACAGTTTCCTTCCAGTGCCTGTTCTTTCTCTCTGCTGGAAGGAATCCAAAGGGATTAAAGTGAACGCCGCTCCGCAGGCAGAGTATTGTTTTCATCCTGGCACATAAACTAATTTTCATCTTCTTTGGCAGAAGAGATGCTACAAGTTCACAGCTCTACACACACAGTTCTCATTTTACTGCCAGACCCAGCACAAAGGATAAGCACAACACGGTCTTCCAAATCTCCATTTTAGTAGCACAGGAACAGGAAATGGTCTCGTGATGCACATGCCATGTATGGATCTGACTAGCTCTGTTTTACCTGAGGTAGTCCCAATTTTCTGCTAACTTGTCTGCCTTTCGGTGGAAGCATTGTTAACATACAAGAACCATGATGCTCTTCAAGGTTCAGCCAGATTCAGCTCCTGCCCCTAGGGGTTGAAGCTAAAACCAAATGGAAACAGGACTCGTCTGTTTTCTGGCTCACATGAGCAGAAGAAACAACTACACACTAATAGTGACATGCAGTGTTCAACCTGCCATTTCACACACAGCAGCTGCTGAAATCTGTTTAGCTTTATACAACAAATATGCTTATTGTTGTATACCCAGGGAAGTCTGCACACGTGGTCGGGCAAACACGTAGTTAGGCGAAGGACCCGACCTTCACCTCTAAGAGACAATAGCCTAAACGGATCCTAGCACGCACCTATCAGGAGGCTAGGATCCTGGGAGGGACCTATGGGCCCAGGGGTGCACTGTAAATATCCAATCACAGATGTGGGTGTGTGTTTGGGTGTGGTATCAGTTGGAAATATAAATCGGCCTGCAAGCTGGCAAAAGCATCTCTTGTTCTACCATCTACAATAAAGTATGAGCTGAATTCACTCTGCCATGCATCAGTCTCACTCAGTACTTGATACTTATCCAGTGTACATTTGTAAAATCAGCGGAGGGCAGGGTATTACAGAGTAAACGAACACAGCAGCCATGGGAAAGCCAACTGCTACACATAACAATGTAATGGCTAGATCTGAGTCCAGGAGCACCGTAGAGAGCGTGTTGGGGAACAGGAGTAACTGAGGCCGCAATCTATTGTGTGGGAACTGGAATATTGCTGGCTGGCATACCTATTTTTATCAGTAAAAATTATGGTAGTAGATTGTTCCAAATGTAAATTTTCCAGCTGTATCTCTCTATCAACTTAAAGCTCCAAATTTGCACAGTGCCATCTCCTTGGCCAGATGCAATGTTCTTCCTTCCGCTCTTCTCTCCGGCAGATTCCAGGGAATCCCGTTCTAGCAGGTGCTGTCCTTGTACGAAGGACTGTGTGGAAACTGTCCCCCACGTTCTTCTTCCATGTACCTTTTATTTGGTGTCCCGTCAGGATCTTCTGTACTCTTTATTAGCTCAATTCGCAGAGATTCCTGACAATCTTAAGGCTCTTTTTTTGCTTGATAATCAAGATACGGAAATAACTGAAATAGTAGCAAGGTTTCTTCTTAGTGCTATGGCCATACGTCCTGATAAGTAACATTAACCACTAGGTTTTTATGCTTTTATTCTGTTCTTCTGTGTTGTTGCTCCAATTTTACCCTGGACGGATTTTCTGATCTGTATTTAACTTGGTCTCTTCTTGTATGTATATACATATGCCAATAAAGGCTTGCTAAAGAAAAAGGTAGTAGATCCAGGTAGTTGGCCTGAAGCAGCAGAACAAATTTAGAGTCCTGTAGCACCTTTAAGACCAATTCAAGGTTTGAGCTTTTGCGTGCAAGGCAGAGGCACATGTTTTCAAATACAGTGGAACCGGAGATAAGGTTCAAATTTATAGACAAGCTGAACAGCAAATTAACATGTAACATGATGAAGATGTTTTAAGCTATGTAAAAACAGAATTAAATAACAAGCTAAGCTCAGCTATAAAGCAATAAATATGTCAAAATAAATTTGAGACTTTTCGTTCACTCTGAGCATGGAAGTCACTTAACAGCATTTCTTTCTCTTTTAAAGTGGGAGCAGTGTATGTCTGCCCAAACATTCCAATATGCCTTGTATAACATTCAGTATCCTAATATACTATTCTGAAAAAGAAATACACTAAAACACAGAGGATATATAGTCCCTCTGTATGAACCTATTTGGTGTAGTGGCTAAGTGCGCGGACTCTAATTTGGGAGAACCGGGTTTGATTCCCCACTCCTCCACTTGCAGCTGCTGGATGGCCTTGGGCAAGCCATAGTTCTGGCACAGCTGTCCTTGAAAAAGAGCAGTTTCTGTCAGAGCTCTCTCAGCCCCACCTACCTCACAGGGTGTCTGTTGTGGGGAGGGGAAGGGAAAGGAGTTTGGAAGCCGCTCTGAGACTCCGAGTGAAGAGCGGAGTATAAATCCAATCTCCTCTTCATCTATGAGAATGCATTTGTGAGGACTGAAAGAGTTAGCAAATGTAATGAGATAAAAAACTAAAAAGCTCATACCTTGAATAAACCTTGGTTGGTCTTAAAGGTGCCACTGGACTCTAAATTATGGTAGTAGTCTGATGTCACTGAGCATAGGGGTGGCTCTGTTCATGTCGGATGGACGCAGTGCAAGCTCACCCTTCAGACTATGCAAGTGGGGGGGGGGATTCACAATGATGAGCTATGCAGCAGCTCTTGTCTTGAGATGGTCTGCCAAACACCTTCAGGATTCCTTCAGCACAAAGTGGTTCTCACCATCAGGGCTTTAGATTCCTCTTCCCGTTGCTCTTCCCTCTGGCATCAGGCTTTGCTTGCTCACTCATAGCCTGGTGTGCTGGGCTGGGCAAAGGGACCAGACCTGCCCCTTTACCCCCTTTCAAAGGCTGACTGGATACCAGCTGTTCCAGACGCAGCCCTTTCTCCCATGGGACTGCTCTCAACAGCCCTCATTTTTTGGGAACATCAGCCTGCTAGCCAGTGGTACCATCCAGGAAGTCAATGCTCCCAAATAGTTAAGTAATTGGAGGGCTGGGTGAAAAGCCCCCAGGAACTGGATGTGGCTAGTGGGAAACTGGCTCACTTCTGGCCTAGTGCAATATTAGGCATTTCATAAATCATCTTGACCACCCACTAAAAGAAACGGTCACGCAGCAAGGAGAACAGAAAGTTAACAGCCAGAGAGATTTTGTATGTAACAGGCATTTTAAGTCCTGACTTCAGGAAACAAAACTGCCACACTGTAGTCAGAACTCAAGCATAACACGGCACTGGGACGATCGCTAGACTTCCTGAAATCTAACTTGGCACTTTATAAAATGCAACAGCCACCACATTTAACTCACGCAGCATGTTAGCACACCAGAGGAGTTATCAGAAACCATTAAAAAGGGCAGACCCCAGCTTTAGTAAATCAAGAACCCAACTGTTGAGTTTTTCTTCCTCCTTCACAAAATTTCACCACCATCCACCAAGTTGGGGACGACAAAGGAGGCTTTGTTCACATGGGCTCTCTTACTATCCAATTGTGCTGATGGGAGATGTTGCACCCTCCGGCAGTTCTTTCTGTATGCCTGTCATGCATCTGGATCCCGGCACCAGCAGTCATATGCTGCTTTTTCTTCTGTACGCCCAAGGCTGATGAGGCTGTGGGTCTCAAGGCAGTCTTCCCCTCACAAAAAAACCTCAAGCCTTGCTGCAGATTTTCCTTCTAGGGCTTTTTGTTGTTCAGTTGCACAGGACTCTTTGTGACCCCATGGACCACATCATGCCAGGCTGTCCTCCGGAGTTTGCTCAATTTCATGTTCGTTGCATCAATGACACTGTCTAACCATTTCAACCTTTGCCGTCCCCTTCTTCTTTGACCTTCAATCTTTCCCAGCATCAGGGTCTTCTCCAGTGAATGCTCCCTTCTCATTTGGTGGCCAAAGTATTTGAGCTTCAGCGTCAGTATCTGGCCTTCCAGGGAACAGTCAGGGTTGATTTCTTTTAGGACTGATTCGATCTCCTTGCAGTCCAAGGGGCTCTCAAGAATCTTCTCCAGCATCTATTCTTTGGCACTCGGCATTCCTTACGGTCCAACTTTCGCAGCCATACATTACTACGGGGAATACCATCATTTGGACTATATGAACTTTTGTTGGCAGGGTGATGTCATTAAGCTGTCCAGGTTTGCCATAGCTTCAAACCTAATCCTACTCAAGTTCTCTCTAACACTATCCAAGAGCTCCAAGTATGGTCCAGTCCAAGTTTCCCTGATACTGGAGTTACTTACGCCAGTTTGGTGTAGTGGTTAAGAGCGGTGGACTCTAATCTGGAGAACTGGGTTTGATTTCCCCATTCCTCTTCCAGCTGCAGCCAGCTGGGTGACCTTGGGTCAGTCACAGTTCTCTCAGAGCTCTCTCAGCCCCACCCACCTCACAGGGTGTCTGTTGTGGGGAGAGGATGGGAAGGAGCTTGAAAGCCACTTTAAGACTCAGAGTGAAGGGAGGGGTATAAATCCTTCTTCTAGTTAGAGTTGTTAAAAAGCCTTATTGCCATTAATCTTGGTTCGGTGCTTTCAGCGGGAAGGGGCCGCAGGCCTTCTCAGTGATAAGTTGTTATGGAGCACAAGCTGATATCAGTGCTGGCCAAGGCGGTCCCAACACCACCCCAGTAGTGGCCTCTGTGGTGGGCCTGAAGGAGGAAGATCCTAGCCAGGAAGGGAGACAGCCTGGCCTGACTAGCCCAACAAGGGAAAGGCCAGTGAACAGTCAATCATGTGGCCAACCGCACAGAGAGGTGGAGGGGGCATTCTCCTCCATCTGGCACCCCTGCCTTTTGGTGCAACTTGAGAGCAGAGGCTGGACAGGCCAGGGAGGAATGATGGACTTTGCTCTATGGTGGAGAGTGCAGGAGAAGTCAGTCATAAAAAAAGGAAGGAACCCAGCAGCACAAGCCCCTCCTCTTTCCATTCGGAGGCCTTGTGAGCACTCCGTGGGGATTGGACAAGACGGTGGAGGGCAAGCCAGCCAGTCTGGATCTGGGGCACTGCCTTATTCAACACAGCACTTATTTCAGATTTTTCAGCACCTATTTGTCTGCAAAGACTGCACCCAGGCAAGCAACTCAGGACCTAGATGAGAAGGGATTATTTGTTCCAGATTGCTGGTTTGTTGTAAATAAATTGCAGTAGTAGACATGGGCAGGTAACTAGCAATGTTTGCTGTGGACTGATAATTTGTTGAGCGGTTTGCAAGGCCAAGTTACACACCACATTTATCAATTATTCCCTCTTTCACCCCATTCTTCCAAGCTGTATTAGTTTTCCAGTAATGCAGCTTGCAAAATAACTAGTACACCAACACCCAGAGGAGCTCTTTTTTGTACATTTCTTTAATATAAAAAGTTCAATATATATCTAATCAGGCATTGTAAGCAATGCATACATTCTTTGTATCTGCAGGAACAGATAAAACAGAAGGCGAAAGCAGAATGGGAACGCCTCATCTTTGGTAACTCACCCAGCATCAACCCTTGCAATGGCAAAGGGTTGTAGAATACTGAAAATAGCCCAAGTTTATTAGATGTTCACATATTAAACAAGTTGTCAGGCAGGAATACAGTGGCTGGCTTTCAAAGGCATAGAGAACTTCTCCTTTAAAAATCCCACAGAATAAAAACTTAACCGTTCACACTGCTGCAATATTAAGGCCTTCTTGAAGATAACATGCCTGCTTATTAAACCAATGTACGAGTCCTGTGCTTTGCCGTTGCGCCCCCCCCCCCTCAACCCAACTACCCCTTCCTTACATACTGCGGGGCCATCATTCCACACAGATGCCCGTTTTTTCAAGCTCAGCACAGCAGCAACTGAGCTTTGTCAACATTTGCCCAGGTGTCTCGCTCCCAATTCCAGGGCTGTCATTCCACTTTACACAGCACCATATTGTCCAGAGACACAATATATATTGTCCAGAGACACACACAACACTACATAGTACATCAGGAAAAGCATTCACAAAAGTTACGTACAGACAGCACAATATAGCTTACACCTAATTATATACAGATCTTTCACAGTTGGCAAGTTAAAAAAGTCATCTGAATGCTTCTACCTCTTCTCTATAAATAAATTCTTTAAAATCTCCACATAGTGAGAGTTTGGGACCTTTTTGATTTTTTAAAATGGAAAAATTATCAAATATAGTTCAAAGCCCGTGATGCTTAAAAAGCACAAAGGCTATCAATGAGCCAGGTATCCTCTGATTGGATTCAGGTCCCGTCCCCCCCGCCCGCTTCCTTCCTAAGAACGGTAGGACAGAAAAGCCACCATCGTGGGAGGGATGGGCAAGGCCTCGACCTGGCTGGTGGGCATCACTCTCCTGATTGCCATGCGACACAAGTGCTGGAGGCTGGAGACATGCCTGGGAGTGGCCCAGAAGTACACACTCCCATCTTGTGTTCTGCACAAACAAAAACACACAGAATGAGACACATTTTGAGCACAGACGCACTCACACATCCCGCCCTTACAAGTCGATTCGTTTGTTCATTTCATTCTGCACTGATTTGATTATCCTTCCACTCTGCTGCTGTTGGGGTTGGAAGTATCTCTTGTACTCTAGAGATGAACTCATTTCTCTTTTGACTGGACCTCGTTTTACACCAGCTGCTTGCAATAATTTCCCTCCCCTTTCTGAGTATTTAAGCCCAGCCTGATGGACGTGCACTTCTATGCAATTAAGGAGGTGAACTCTGGCCCACAAATGCTTAAGTGGAAATATTTTGTTAGGCTTTAAGGTGCTCCTAGGCTCCTGGATAATTTATCTCGTGCAAAAAATCTGCTGCTTTGAGTTGCCTCCTTCCCCGTCCACCCCCTGCAGCGGCGGCTTCTGCCTCTGCCCCATCTAACCAAGAGCCTGGAACCTGGACAACGGCCCACAAGCAAACCAACTGCCTGGGCCCAGGAAGCTTCCTTTCCAAACAGTGACCACCCCAAACAGCTCAGCTTTGGCAAGCGGGCCGCCACAGAAGGACCTCCTTCTCACAAGGCACACTTGGCCTCTCCTACTGCTCAGAAAAAAGAAGAGAAGAGTCTCAGGGCGGCTGACAACCTCCTTTCCGTTCCCTTCCTCACAACAGATACCCTGTGAGATAGGGGCCGAGAGAGCTCTAAGAGAACTGCCCTTGGGAGAACAGCTCTGAAGTAATTTGTGACTGGCCCAAGGTCACACCAGCAGCTGCATGGGGAGGAATGGAGAATCAAACCCAGTTCTCCAAGACCAGAGTCCACGTTCCCAACCACTACACTAAACTGGCTCTCACACCAAACTGGCTCAGAGTGGTGGTGGTGGTAGGGGAAGTATGTTCTTGGGCTAAGATGAAGATCACTTTAAAAAATAATCAGAAAGAAAAGATACCTTAACATGTCCCTTGTTTCGTTTCACCTTGCCAGCTTGCTAATTTTCATATTTTGTACATATTGCTACTGATGAAACAAAACTGTAATATTTTAGTCCATAGTTATGCCCCAATTAATCCTCCATAAACTACTTTGGGGGCCCTTTTATGAGGGAAAAAACCCCAGCACGTGAATGTTTTAGCTACTAGCCAGGCCCTGGAAGGTCAGCAGAACTTTATCGGAGAGGACACCTAAGCTGGAGCTCCCAACTAAGACACTGTTTAAAAAAAGGAAAGAAACCACCACTTACCCAGCAGCTAAAACGCTGCCGTCCGTAGAGAAGGCGCAGCAAAGCCCATTGCTCAGTGGTGCAACTTGCACAGGACAGTTTTCATCGATTCTCCAGAATCGCACCAGTCTGCAGGAACAGAACCAGCCAAGTTCAGCTGCTTGTGCTCACGCTGTCCTACCCGGCCTTTCCACCAAATGAACGTGTCGTTCAAACAGGAACAGCCACAACAGTTGTCAGTCTGTACAACACCCTGGGGGTCAACTCAAGGGCTCACAGAGGAGGTCAACTTCTGGCCTCCTTCAGAAAGCCCATTCAGGATCCCCCCTCCTCCCGGGACCAGGCGGGCACGCGCCAGAGACTCTCTTGTGGTGGGACTCCACTTGTTGAAGCCCAGACCTGCTGCTCTCCTTCCAGGCGTCCGTGTTTTGTTTGCCACGTTTATCATTTTATAAAGTTAGCCTTGCAGTTGTTTGACATTGAAAAAGAGGATAAATATTTCAAATACAACAAATCAAGGACACTTCCTCTGGGCTGAAACAACTCATCTAGAGCCTTAATTTAACATGAGGGAAGAAACGAGAGATTTTCTTTCTCTCCCCCCCCCCAAATATTTTTATTAATTTTGCAACACAAAAAGAGACAAACATCAACAATACATAAACAGAAAGACCGCCATATCATATCTTAACCCAAAATTCTAACATGACTAAATACTTCCACCTTTCCCAACATCATCTCAGATCCCATTTCTAAGTGTATTTCTAACCACATCTTAAATCTTTCTTTACATGAATCCTAGTCACAATTAATCCAACAATCAAACTCTATAGGAGATTAACTTCAAAAGATTCTTATTTATCTGTCTATAACAACATTTCAGCAAAACAAAATGATAATTATTATTAAATTCTCCTAATTTCTCATATTTTCTCAATTAACCCTTATCAAATTTCCAACATTCTTTTTATAAACCACAGAATACTCATTTTACCTTTAACTTTACCTTTCTTTCCTACTTCTTTAGCCAGCTTCACACTCTTTGGCATTGCATTGTATTCTGCTTTCAATCCATCACCTTTTTCCCTTTTATATATCTATTCTAACAAAAGTTATGTTACCTCACTAAGATACTATATAATTTCTTACTTATATTTTTATGGCTTTTATCCAGTGTATAACATCTCATAACCATAATAGTTATCTAGTATATAGTATTTTATATCCATTACCTACTTATCTACCCTATTTCTTAATAGCTTATTTCACCAGCTTGCAGCAAACAACCCCCCACAACACACAAATTTTTTAGCTATAATATTCATATCTCATCTCTTAAAGACAGAACAAAAATCAAATGAATTGGGACATCAAAGTTCTAAACTATAATATTAACTAAATAATAACTAAAATATCCATGCCTCATAATAAATTATCTTCATATTATTATAAAATACCATATACTACTCCCATTTTCTCCAATGGTACTAAGAAATAGCTATTTTAACTCACTAAACTTACAAATGTATTAGCTACTTTACAAATAAATTATTAGTTACCTTAATTGTTCATTTTGGACATAACACATCATACAGTAATACCATATGCACAGAGTATCACAATTCCTATCTAAAACACATCCATCATTCATCTTACCTTTAATCTAAACCATTTTGTAATATGCTAATCTTTTTTTTAATTTTCTACATCCTTTTCCTTTTTAAAACCATACATAAATGCCTTCTCTCTTTAAATACATGAGCTTCTTAAAGGGGGCACGTTTTATCATATGTGGTGGACCTGTGAGAGGGCAAAGAAATACTGGATATGGGTGCATAGATTGTTACAGAATATCACAAAAAGCAATACTGTGTTTAAACCAGAAGTGTTGTTGTTAGGAATACTTCTAAAAGAGATAAGGAGAGAAGAAAGATATCTGATAATATATGGAACGACGGCGGCTAGAATTCTATATGTGAAGTATTGGCGATCCACGGTGGTACCAACTGAACAGGAGTTGATTGAGAAGATAATGGAAGCAGCAGAAATGGACAAACTGACTCTGATGTTGAAAGGATATGATGAAACAGCCTTTATAAACACTTGGCAATGCTTTTATGATTGGTGGGATAAGAGGGAGCAGGATGGAAAGAAACAATGATGAATGTATAATGTAAGCTTTAGAATGAAAGTAGACCTGAATAAGATATTAATTTTGAACTAGCGGGTATAGAAGCAACTGTGTAACATTTATGTTGGTAAGGTGGGAGGGACTATAACGGAATTGGGATATGACGGATATTTGTAACCCCCCGTCAATGTTTAATGTTTGTCTTAGTGGGTGTAGATTGTATTGTTATGTATAGTTTTGTACTGGTTGTGTGGTATGTCTTGTAGTTTTGTCGTTGTCTAAAAATAATAAAATGCCTCTTTTGGGGGGCGCTTAAAAAAAAAAAATACATGAGCTTCCCTTTCCGTTAGTTTCCTTCTACATTTCAGGCAAAAAAACGAGTTCTGTCCAGTATTCTTTGACTTTTTATTATTTCTTCCACGCTTCTCAAGTTTCCTTATACCAAGCTTTAATTTTGCTTTAACAAGTTTAGTCTTTCTGTTGGGTAAACATTCCCAAACATTTTTTCCATCGTCTCCAACACTGCAAAGTTCACCAGAAGTTCTTCTGAGTATGGCTTTTTGACACTAATTTTCTCAAGTCCCATCTTGTATGGAGTCAGCGTTTCCTGCACAATGTTACCTTGCCTTCTGGTCTGATTTTCCACAATGCACTGCTGGGGCTGAGAGTAATTCCCCCTTTTTTCCCCATCACAAACCAAAAATGAGTTCTGAGATTTCTCCAGAAAACTCTTACAGGCCTCATTAAACATATTTCGACCTTCATCCAAAGGTTCTTCTACGTATGGTGTTTGTACATTGAGTTTCTCAAATCCTATCTTACGTGAAGCCAATGTTTCCTGCATAGTGGTACTTTGCCTTCTGGTCTCCTCTTTCACAGTATACTGCCGGGGCTGTGATTGATTCCCCTCTTTTTCCCCTTCACCATCCACAAGTTCTGAGGTTTCTCCAATAAACTCTTACAAGCCTCCTTAAACGCGCTTCGAAATTAATCTAACAATAGCTTTTTAAATTGCTCCACAGTAAGTTGGCCAATCTCCAAATTTTCTAAATCCTGTCCTTCCTCCATATCCTCGCCATTTATTTCCTTACTCATTTTTCTTCTTTTAAATTAGCCACTATAACTCCAAACAATTATGAAGAAAAAAGCCTTGGCAACGGTTCCTGCAGACGGCATTTTTAAGTTCAGTTTAATGAGTACAGTTATCTTCTTACCCCCATAAATCACTCACACAGACTTCATTCTTTTTTCTCACTCCGGCCACTTTCCAAATTTTAGGAGAGGAAAAAAAGAATTCAAAGGGGTTATTTTAACACAGTTAATCACCTTGTTATGGTTGAAATACACTTTGTCCTATCTTCTTCGTTCTTGTTATAATTCTTGCCATGTTAGAAAAATAGTTGGTCTTTTAAAATGGCTCGCTGCAGCTGTGCAAAAACATGGCGACCATGTTTTTGCTCCGTCGACTGCTCCTGCCTCGAGGCAGAAGCAGCCTCTCCCACACACTTGCTGTGTGTGGGTGGCTGAAAACAAGCCTCTTGCTATCTGCTCTCCCTCCAAGAGAGCAAACGAAGCTCCCCCAGACTGAAAAGACAGGAGAGCTTCAAAAAGAATGAAAAGGGTATCGGGCAGCTTGGGAGCCTCCCGAAAAAAACGCCCGTCGCCACACCACACCGGAAGTTCTCTTCTGAGAAATGAGAGATTTTCAACGGTAATTTGACGACTGGCACAACATGGGACCAAACTGGACACTGGACCCACAGCCACCATCATGTCCAGTTTGGCCCATAGTGCACAAGGTGTGAGCAGGGACCCCAAGTCCAAGACAGCCACGAATGTATGCACTGACATACCATTACAAAACTTAGGAATATTGTCTGAAAAGTACTTTGACTTGGCAATTCAAAGCATTTCCTAATTGCAAGTATGGATCAAATAAATTAATGGAAACTAAAAAGATTTGGCAGTGTGTGTGCCTCATGACCGGGGTTTATAAAACTAAGCATGGCATGCAGGAGATGGATAAATGTTGCTCCTTCTATCACACTAGAATGCAGGCATACCCAGTGAAACTGACTAGCATCAGACTCAGGAGAAGCAATCAGCTTATGGAACCCGCTGACACAAGATACAGTAATGGGCACTAGCTCAGATGGCCTTAAAAAGGCAAGACCAGCAGCAAGAATAGGCGTTAAAAATTTCTTTCTAAGGTTTCTTTGGTTAGTGACTAGTTGCCCATTTATACAAACTGCATATCCTTCTGAGGGATGTTCTTCTGAGATGTGTATATCCTGGTTGTATTGACAATTATACCTGAGGTAACTTGTAACAGTCCTAACTGAAGAAGAATTTTGTAACTAAGTTAGTTATATCTGGAACCTTTATATCAACTCATTGGACTACTTACCTGCTTGATCTACTTATGCTTCTTAGCATCTATGTATTATTCTTGCGCTTGTTGTATTGATGGCTTTGTTATTCGTGATTTAATATTCTCATTCATGTCCTTATATACCCTCAGCATCTTCTATTGTGCATAGCTTTGCTTATTTTTTGATTTTTTGCTGTGTGATCGCTTAAAAGGGGGAGTGACAGAAACTGAGGGAGGAAAGGTCCATTAATGGTGGTTAGGATGGCCAAAGGATGCTGCCATGCTGCAAAGTGGTACACTTCAATACCAACTGCTGAGGCAGAGCAAGGGAGACGTAGCAGGGAGAGACTCTGACCTCAGTGCCCCATGCATTGATTGCAAAGGGCACTTAAGTGCTTAAATCTAAACCAGTAAACCCCCCCCCCCCCCTGCCACTGAATCCTTCAGAGAAGAAACAGGGATGAGGCAGACACGATTTCCTTCTACCAAAGGGTATGAAAAGCCAGCTTTAACTGAAGCCTAGAGCATGCTTTTTAAAAAGGGAACAGGTCTCTGGGAACCAGTGTTCCCTCTAAGCTGAGTTAGTGTGAGCTAGCTCACAGTTTTTTAGCCTCCGGCTCACACATTATTTGTCTCAGCTCAGGAAGGAGGGCTCCAGAGCAAACTAATTTACGCAGTGGCCCAGTCGCTTGCTCACAACTTTAATGCCAGTCGTTCACAAAGTAGAACTTTTGCTCACAATACTCCACAGCTTACAGGGAGCACTGCTGGGAACCACATGTCAAGCTCCTCAGTGAAAGGTATGCTTTTTCATGTCTTGTGACAGGATGCATCAGACACAATCGACAACCACTTGCGCCTCAGGCAGAATGTCACAAGTTCAATCGCTGGACTGCGGCATTCTGTGGGGAAGCTTCCCAGATAGGGCCTGCTGGTCGTTGAAGTTTTCATGTCAGATGAAGTCACTGTGACTTCTGCTTGGGTACACGGCCAAGCTATGCCGGAATTGCAAAAGCCTTGATTACAACAACTCATCAACCTATCTGTGAAAGTGGATCCAGTTCCGGGTTCGTTGAGAGCAGTCGCAAGCAACAGCTGCTCTTCGACCGCTACTATCCTTCAGCTTTCTAGGGGATTGCTTCTCCCTCTGGGAGCTTGCCTCTCTAACCCAAGAAAGAACAGCTACTTTCTGGGACTGTGGAAGCTGCTTCTATGAGGGAAGCTGTTAGGGAACGCCCGATGAGACGCCAAGCGCAAGACAAGCCCTCCAGGACCGATAGTGTCTTCAAGACACAAACATCAACCCGCCAACAAAGCTAAGTCTTGTTAAAAAACTCTGCTGGGAGGTGGTAGCATAGCTAAGTATAGGACCACCATTTGTAAATTATATCCCAAGAATTAATTTCTAACTGAGGAAGGGGCACTTTGGCAGGGGGGTGCCCTTTAAGGTGGCCATTAGCAGGATGAGACAACAGTTTAAGATTGATAATTAAAGGGATAAAAGATATGGGGAAAATGGTACATTTATAAAACATTTAAGGTGCGGAAATACTACAGCTCTTTCTCCTTTATTTTGGGAACTTATCTGGATAGGTGAATCACCTGGAAATCGCTGTACAGAGAAGAGGAGAAGAGAAAGGAAGCGGAGATTGCGGGTACGCAAGGAAGCGACAACGTGGAAATAGCGGAGACGTGGGGAGGAGAAAGAGAGAGAGGCGCGAACTCGCGGCAGGCAAGAAAGGAAGAAAGAAAAATGAAGGCGGGACTATAAAGAATGAAAGAGAGTTTGTGAACAAAAGAGACAGTAAGAAAAGCGAAAGTGAACAGATTTTAACAAAGTATAGGTGGAGTGGAATTGTGTGTTAAAGAGACTTAAAGTAACAGTTTGGACTTGGATAGTCTTCTCCAGTAAGTGCATATGTATGCAAGATAAGCCTTAGTGAATAGAATCCAGAATTTAACCAGGGTAATTAGGGTGGCTATTAAAGGCTAGTGTCTAAGTTTGGGAAGGCAAGATTGGTAAATGGCGTCTGGCTCTGGTGGAACTAGTGGCACTAGAAAATTATCATTAACTTCCCCAGGGCAACCCAGTTCTCAGACTCTGCTCAAATTTAATACAATGAGTTTGGCTCAAATGACATCTAAAGACCTGAAAGCCATCATTCAAGAATGTATGGCACAGACCATTAAAACCACAGTGGATACAGTTCTACCTGAGCTGATAAGGAATGAGATAGAGCCTATGCAATCTAAGATGGAACTAATGATTAAAAAAGAAATAGAACCAATGAAATCCAAAATATTGCCAAACAGATTTCTACAGAAACTGTAGACATTAAAAAACAGATATCTGAAAACAAACAAGAGATAATGAAAATAGCACTGGCCCATAATACTAGAGAAGAAAAGTTGCAAGAGGTAGATCAAGAGGTGCAAGATCTAAACTATAAAGTAGAAAAAATGGAGATAGCTATGATGAACTTAGAAATGGACAAAGCATCTTTAGTTTTAAGATGTCAAAACATCCCAGAATCTATAGAGAAAACACTAAAAGAAGAGATCATACGTAGTTTAACAGATCAACTTGACATAGGAACGCCAGAAGATTTAGAACATGAAATAGATACAATTTATAGGAGAAATACATTATATGCAAGGAAAAATAAAACGCCCAGGGAAGTACATATTAAATTCACTAGAAGAGGTATGAGAGATAAGATTTTAAAAGCTGCAAACGACTCCAAAGTTATGATGCAAGGCAACGAAATAAAATTATTAAAAGACATACCTCTAAGAGTTAGAGAAAAAAGACAGAGTTACACCGTTTTAGCTAACCTGTTGCAAATGAATGGCATAACATATAAATGGTTATTCCCGAAGGAATACTGTTCAACTCTGAGAGAAGAAGGCATAAAATTGATTCAACATTTAAGGCAAAAGATTTTTTGGAAAGATATGGTGAAACCTTAGGGTGGCAGGAAGAAGAGGAAGAGGAGAGTGAACAAGAAGATGAAGTTACTGATCCCAAAACAGAAGAAGCCCAAAAAGGAAAAACCAAAGACAAGAAAAGGCCAACCTATGCACCCTTGCAAGTAAGTGTTAACAAGGTATCAATATAGACTGAACACCAAAAAGTCTTCAACTAAAAATGGAAACAAGAAATAAACTGAAGATACTATCGGTGAATGTGAACCGCCTTAATGGCCCACAAAAAAGGCAAAGGATTTTTCACCAAATAAATAAGCTTAAACCTGACGTATCATGTATTCAAGAGACTCCTATTAAGAGAGGTGATGATAAATTCTGGATATCAACAGGTATGGTCAAGGACATATTAGAAGTGGAAATATTGCCTAATACATTTGCGGATCACAGCCCACTAATGTTATTGTTGCAGTCAAATTTCAAAAAGAATAGATGGTCGTTGAATAAGAATTTACTACGTGATGAGCAATTTGTTAAGAAAACTAAAGTCGAGATACACGAGTACTTTAAAATTAATATGCAACCAGAATCTACAATAGACATAGTCTGTGATTTATTTAAAGCTTTTTAAAGAGATTGGTGTATTAAACAAGATGCATGGAAGAAAAAACAGAGAACTATGCAATATACTAACCTTGGAAAACAAATTAAAGAGGAAGACAAGATGAAAATGAAGGGAAATTCGGGATACATGGAAACAAAACTAAAGTTAAATCTATTACAACATCAACTCAACTTAATTCTAACACAAGAAATTGCCAAAAAGATACAATATACAAAGCAGTTTTATTTTGTAAATGCAAATAAACCCTTGCGTTGGTTGGCTTACAAGTTAAGAAAAGAAAGGGGAAAAAGATAAAGTACTAAGGAATGAAAAAGAAGAAGAAAAATATAATTTGCAAGAGATAAAAACTATTACAACACAACTCTATCAAAAGTTATATGAGCAAAAGGCAGTAAATAAAAGATTACCTATATAAACATAATGTGAAAAAATTCGATGAAAATCAAAAGAAAATACTCAATGATAAATTTACAATGTGTGAGATAGCTGAAGCAATAAAGAATCAAAAAGAAATGAAAGAGCGGGTCCAGACGGTCTCCTAGCTGAAATATACCAAATCTTTAAAGAACAAATAGCTCTACCATTAAAAGACCTACTACAAAATATAACAACGACACAAAAACTTCCTGATTCATGGAATCTTGCTATGATCATATTAATTCACAAATCGAATTCTGATGAGAAAGAAATAAGAAACTACAGGCCAATATCACTACTGAATGCGGATTATAAAATATGTGTCAATTTTGGCCTCCAGACTGAAAAGAGTATTGGCACAGGTTATCCATCAGGATCAGGCAGGATTCCTACCAAAAAGGCAAATTAAAAATAACGTCCAAACTGTTCTCAATGTATTCGAATACTATGAATCACACCAAGAAAAACAAATTGTGTTGATATTCCTTGATGATGAAAAGGCATTTGATAATGTTTGCTGGGAATTCTTACTAAACAAACTAGTTTTGTGGGATTGTGGCTCACTTTTCTACTCCTGTGTTAAAGCAATTTATACATAACAGTGGGCTAAGGTAATTGTAAATGGAGATACGACTTCAAAAATCAGGATAAAAAAGGGTACAAGGCAAGGCTGTCCATTATCTTCATTATTATTTGTATTTGTACTAGAAACGCTAAATGATTTAGTTCGAACCAATGAACAGATCAAAGGATTAAAGTTTAGAGAAGAAGAATATAAATTACAAGCATTTGCGGACGATTTGGTATTCATACTGGAAGATCCAATTTCTTCTATGCCACATCTTATGAGCTGAATTCAAGAATATGGTCAAGTAGCTGGACTAAAATTTAACTATAAAAATACAAATATTATAACCAAAAACTATACTCAGAAGGAAAGGAATCAAATACAAAAAAGCTTTTCAATGGAAATAGTTAAAAAAGTGAAATACCTTGGTATTATATCTAACAAAAATAACACCTTGATAGAGGATAACTATGTTAAATTATTGAATGAAATTAAGAAAGACTTTCAGAGATGGAAGGAGATAAACTTGTTGTTTATGGGGGAAATTGCCACAATAAAAATGAATATCCCTCCCAGATTCCTCTTTCTAGCACATACCATACCAATTCTGAGAAATCAAAATGTTTTTAAAGACCTGGACAAATTATGTAGGAAAGTCGTATGGCATAATAAAACAGCACGTATTCAATGGAAGATTCTGCAAGGTAAGAAAGAAAGAAGAGGTTTGAGAATACCTTAACTGGAATTTACATTATAAGGCAGCAGCTATGGGCTCGATTAGAGACTGGCTGATATTAGAGAATAGAAGACTTTTGAACTTAGAGGGTCACAAGTATGGCAGGAATTAAGAAGATCGTACTATAAGATTATACCTAAGTGGGTGTCCCCTTTGGAAGCCTACATAAAACCTACTTTACTTTCAAAAGAAAGAATAGTGACCTACGAAATGTTAATAGATAAGAATAATTTTCTAAAGTCTCAAGAAGACTTAAATATGTTGAATATGAAACTGACCTGGTGGGAAAATAACCAATTAATCTCCAGATATAATAAAGATAAGAAGACCGGTTGGTAAGATACTAAAACTGAATTAGATAAAATCTGGTTGTCCTCCAGCGATAAAATGATTCAGAAGTTATATAATTTGTTACTTCAGGATTTCTTACAAGATGAATTAATAAAAGCACCAATGATTTCATGGATGCAAGACTTCGGTCATAATGTTGATACTGATGATTGGTCCAAAATATGGAAATTTGTAAGATTCATGAGAGCTATACCTTATAAAGAAAACTTATATGTTTTTTAGATGGCACTGGTCGCTGGAGAGAATGGCTAAATGTTATTTTAACGTCAGCACAGATTGTGTTTGCTAAATTGTGGAAACTAGCAAGAGTACCCTCAAAGGAAGATATTGTACTTAGATTGTTGGATATCGCAGAGATGGATAAGTTGTCATTAATACTGCAAGGAAAAGATGATTATCTGTTTGGAGAAAGATGGAATAGATTTTATACTTAGATAAAAAGTAATGTAATAGACTCACGGTTTATATTTAAGTATTGTATCAGAAACAGCTGTATGTGTTGAAATTAAACTATAAATAATTTTAAAAAACCTATCTGTGAAAGCAACGGTACATACCTCATGTTATGGAGCTCAAAATGGAACAAGTCCATAGTTGGCACCAAAAGATTACAACTAAAAACCAGAGACCTTGCTGTATGTTGGCAACAGTCAAGTTGTCAGCAATGACTGAGCACTGAACATAAGAACATAAGAGAAGCCAATGTTGAATCAGGCCAATGGCCCATCTAGTCCAACACTCTGACACATAGCGGCCAAAATATATCAGGTGCCATCAGGAGGTCCAGCAGTGGGGCCAGGACACTAGAAGCCCTCCCACTGCTGCCCCGCCCCAGCACCAAAAATAGAGTGCATCACCTGCCCCAGACTGAGAGTTCCTTTCTATACCTTGTGGCTAATAGCCACTGATGGACTTCTGCTCCATGTGTTTATCTAATTCCCTCTTGAAACTGTCCATGCTTGTAGCTGCTACCACCACCATATAACCCTTTTTTGCCATCAAATCACAGTCAAAGTAGCAACTCTGTAGAGTTTTCAAGGCAGGAGATGCTCCAAGGTGGTTCGCCATTGCCTGCCTCCACATCACAACTAGTATTCCTTGGGGGTCTCCCATTCCAATACTAGTCAGGGCTATCCAGGTTAGGGCACTAGAACCCGACTCCCAACTAATCCCCTCCCCTCATCTGCTTAAACCAATTGCTGTTGGGCATTTAAAGAGATAACCACTTATTTTTCTCTGTTAGCAAAACGCAGAAAAATTTAACTCCCTTGACCATACGTACTTATCATCAGCAACAGATGCAATGTGGAGTCCATCGTGGCTAAAAGATACAGCTCTGACCCATCGGTCATTTGCTCCCCCAGCAAATATTGGAGAAGGAGCAGGAAACAGGTGCCTGAAGATCAAAATCACAATGTCACTTTGCAGAACTCCTATAAGCATTTACTTTTCATGTAATCATTAGCTGAGCAAAAATTAGATAGGGCTACCAAGAACAGAGAAAGAGGTAGGCAGAATCCCATTCTCCATAAGCTGTCAAAGAGTTAGCCTGACATTTATATTAAATGCAAAGACTGAAGGCTTCATTTGATGAACTGGCTTTATAAGCTAAAGATGGCAAAGTTCAATCATCTATTGCCAGTTAGACAACTGCAGGGGACACAACTGGAACAGACTCTTCTGGGAGACCCCAAATGAAGCCATCAGTCTGAGGAAACAAAGCTCGGCAGACCAATGGTCCAACATTATAAGCATACAGGAGAGAGATCTAGGTTCAAATCCTCCCCCACACACAGAGCTACAAAAGCCTTGGAGCAGTCACTCTCCCTCAGCCCAAGCTACCTCACAGGGTTGTTGTGAGGACAAAATCCAGGGGAAGAGAATAGTGTAAGCCTCCTTGAAGAGAGGGTGGGATAAGAATGAAGTACACGAATATGGTGACAGGCCTGGAAAAGAACCCACAGTAGACAGACAAGCCCAGTAGTCTTCCTTAGTGCATTGCTACAAGGCCTTGCAGTATGAGGTCAGGGCCTTTTTTTCCTTAAGGAGATTTCAGGCAGCTGGGCTAGAGAAGGGCTCCTGAAAGGCCCCACTCCCGCACAGAACCCTTCTCAGTTGGCGAAGGACAAGTCTCGATAATGCAGGTCTTCCAGTCCCTGCCCAACGGATTGCCCTAACTCCCAGCATGATTTTTCTCAATTTGAAGGTTACACCTTGGAGAAACCTAATGAGGACAAGTCCCAGAAACCTTTCACCTACCCTCCTGGGCCTTGATCCTGACCTATGTATATTCGTGCCCCATCACATTCATTGACTCACCCAAATTCCATCAAAACAACTCCGATATAGGGGTCCCAGACACAAACGCGAGTGTCGTATGACGCAGTAGCCAGCAAAGCTCCATCAGGAGAAAACTCACAGGCTACAGCATCATTGTGATGGCCTTCCAGTTTCCGGATAAGGGAGTATTTATCCATATCCCAAAGCAACACCTGTAATTACAAAAGGGAAATGTTATACATCTCCGCTCACGCACACCACAGAGCCATTTCAAGCACCCTTCCCCTCCCGCCACAAACTTTGGTATTTCTTTGCTAGTCTTATTTAGGAATACAAATAAAGCCAAGCATTAAGAATTACTACAATTAAGGTATATGCTCAGTGTCGTACTTGATTTAAATTATAATAAAGCATACATGCAAATGCTAACTTGTTAAGTGTTAATTTTACAAAATAAGCCAATATACGTGAAGACAATGTCAATGGGATTTTAACCATGTAATCTATAATGCACCCCCTCTATTAACTTTAGTTATTTTTAACTACAAATATAAAATAGGGTTAAATATTATATAACATTTCCCCATCTTTTCTTTTGTCAATTATCTACCAAATTTTTAAGAAATATACAGACAGAAAAAAAATGTAAGGTTAACATATTGTTACTCCCGTGGCATCCCCTGTGAGTTTAAGATCACTTGTTTACAATAGGCTTGGATCGCCGTCAGCCTAGGA
Organism: Gekko gecko; assembly: GCA_029375565.1. Taxonomy (NCBI): domain Eukaryota; kingdom Metazoa; phylum Chordata; class Lepidosauria; order Squamata; family Gekkonidae; genus Gekko; species Gekko gecko. The sequence goes on from JAPDNY010000016.1 coordinate 4,879,756, forward strand.
AGAGAAACAGATACTGCAAGCAAAGAAGAATTGTCACAGCCAAATGACAAGTCTTTGGCAAAAACAGAAACTAAATCATGTTACTAAAAGTTTACACTTTTAAACTTAATTCTATCTATCTATAATATATATATATACACACATATGAATTTATATTACATTACATGAATTTACCAGGTTTTAAAACAAAAGTCTTAATAAATCAGCCAGTTTACAAATGCAGGCATGGCTTCAGCACAATTCACATGCAGCCGTACACTTTAAACGATACTGCATTGGTCTAAAGCATGTGCAAGAAAATCAACATTCCACTACATGTGTGTCACAGTACCAGCAAAGCTTTACAGATTAAAAAACAAGTTTGCACTTTAAGTGCTTTTCTGGCATAGAATTTTAAGCATTTAGTTTTTAAATATTATGAGCCACTCTGAGCCTCAGCAATAAGCAGAGTTGTTAGAATTTTTAAAAAGACTCTGCAAACATGATGTGCAAAACAACTTAGGGTTTCACCAGAGCAGTATTAGTGACTTCCTTTACTTTTAACTGTAACAAAATTTTGTTAAAGTCAGATATATAGTCTAACTCGGCTCAGCTTGTTAAAAGGACTCCAGAACTCCATATGAATGGACAACATATAGGTTGCTTAAAAGGAGTCAATGAGATTTCACTAATGTGAAAAGAAAAAAAGAAAGGAAAAGGGAAAAAAAAGCAGAAAGTGGACATCAACCAGCACCTGCGTACGTACAGTACACCCTGCAGCCGAACGCAAGGGTTACTTCGTCCTATGGTAAAGTTCGCCCCCAGCCTGGTAGCCAGAGATGCCACTCTTTCTGCCCAGCTAAACACCATTGTGCGCTTGTGTGAGTGGTGTCAGCTTACCCTCAATCACACCAATATTGCTGCCACCACCTGTGACAGGGAAAGCAAGAAGCTTATGGAAAACACACAGCCTAAAAGAGCAATGCATACATCCACATCTGTTCTATTTTGCAAAGATTTCACTGATATTTCTCCCTCTCATCTGCATCCCCCCCCTAAACTTGGCAGTATTTTAAAAAAACCAAATCAACTCTAATAGCTGCTGTTATGCTAATGCTCACTGCTAGCTTTTAAGCTGAGCTCCCTACTAGCCCCCACCCAAGAGGATGGACAACTTGTTGAACACTGACGGCCACCTCAAGAATAACGAAAGCGGGCTAAAGCACTTCCCCTCCCCTTTGCTGGTGGCTAAGGTGGTTTTTCCTACAAGGGAAGCCCTGATTGGTGGGTCAGGCATTTAAGACACAAGACACAGATTTTGTCACTTTGCCCTCAAATGTTAAAACAAGAAAAGCAGGAGCCAATTCTTTGTGAGGGGAGGGGGGAGAATTGGACACAGAGGTCTGGCAACTGTTTGTTTAACCTTTATCCCTCACCTATGATACACCAGCATTTCCATCATTACAGTTTCAGATACCACTGCAACCGTGACAGCTAGAAACTCTCTCTTTCAAAATGAGGTTTCCAATTCTAATAAAACTCAACTCCACACAAATATGCCTCAGCGAATACAAGTTGCCCACCCTTGTGTTACCCTAACTGGAGTTTAGTACTATAGCAAAAAGATGCAAGTCAAACTTATACACGTTTAGTCAGAAATAAACCCCACTGATTTCAAAGCCGACGTATTTCTAAGCGTGCAAAGGACTGCGGTCTTAAGATTCACTGGTTTCCCTCCCTCTTCCTTACACCTTACTGTAACTATCGGCTTCCTAATCAGCGTTTAATGGCACAGCTTTCAACAGCATGGCAGGGCAACAGAATGAAAGTTCTACACAAGTCCAACAGGATGTTGCTCTTCTTTCTAGAGAGTTTACACACAAGGGCTGCTTTGTAACTCTTGATTGATCCAAGAGTAGCATTTTACATTAAGTAAAGTTTACCAGCCCACAGCACTGGTTTTGAAAAAATGGAATTTTTGAAGTGAACATGGCAAGAAAACATGAAAAAAGTCAGGAGCCACAAAGTAGTACTACAACCTCTCCTTTCAAAACATTACTGCTCGCTTTAATACTCAAGAGTCATTGAACAGATGGAGATATGCGCAACAATTTTGTATCAACGGATTCACCCAAGTTCCTTGGAACTGAAAAGCAGCGCAAGGCTCAGATCAGGGACTGACAACTGAACAAGGCTTTATTAGCTAATTCACTGTTGTCTTTTTTCATCATGCAATCTCCTTGCATCATCACCACCATAACAGCGTGACACTGAGCACAAGCTGGCTATTATTTTAAGATTCCAAATGATTCTGCTCACAATCATATGCCAGGCAGAGAACATGAAACTTTGATACTTACTGTCTTACTGGCGCCCACAGAGCAGAGAATGGAAGAGTCTGGAGAAAAAGCACAGCTATAAACCCAGTTCGGGTGCCCTCTTAATACTTTCATCATATTTCCTGGAGGGGAGGAATAAAGAGAGTGGTAGTTAAGGTTAACAAGTAAGAACACTGCTGAGGCTAGCAAGCAACCCAAAGGGGCCTTGCTGCATATGCTGACCCCGCCTGCAATCCCAGGTGGCTCGTGAGGCAAGAATATTTATTTATTTATTGGATTTTTACCCCACCCTCCCAGCCAAAGCTGGCTCAGGACGGCTTACATATTTATTTGTTAATTTATATTTACATTTATATCCCACCCTCCCCGCCTTCCGGCGGCTAGCAACATACACAGATATACATTAAAATTCTATTAAAACTATCAGTCAATATAAAACATACATTGTAAGTATAACTTATGTGAAAAAGATGGCAAAACATCTAATCACTGTCACCTGAATGGTGCCTCTAAGCTCACGCCCAGCTGTAAGCTTCCATTGGTGGTGCTGTTGGTACTGTCAGTACCAATGATGGTACAGTTGTTGGCACAGTTGGTAATCGGGCCAGGGCCATGCAATCAGAGCGGCCTCTACTTAAAAGCCTGGTGGAAGAGCTCTGTTTTACAGGCCCTGCAGAACTGTAACAGGTCCTGCAGGGCCCTGATGTCCTCTGGGAGCTCGTTCCATCAGTGAGGGGCCGCTACAAAAAAGGCCCTGGTCCTCGTAGCCAATCTGGCCTCTAGGCCCCGGAAGAACCAGGCGATTCTGGGAACCCGAACTTAGTGCTCGCTGGGGTACATGCGGAGAAAGGCGGTCCCTCAGGTAAGTAGGTCCCTGGCCATATAGGGCTTCAAAAGTAAGTACCAGCAGCCTGAACCGTATCCAGTATGCTATCGGCAGCCAGTGCAGGGTTTTTAGGGCGGGCTGGATGTGTTCCCGCATGGGAAGACACAACAGCCTCACCGCTGCGTTCTGCACCAGCTGCAGCTTCTGGATTTGGGACAAGGGCAGCCCCATGTAAAGAGCGTTGCAGTAATCCAATCTTGACGTGACTATATGCGTGGATCGCCGTTGCTAGGTCATTGTGTTCAAGGAAGGGAACCAACTGCTTAATCAGCTGTAGGTGATAAAAGGCTGACTTTGCAGTGGCTGTTACCTGGGCCTCCATCGTCAGGGAGGTACCCAGGAGCACTCCCAAACTCCTACCCTCCGGCACTGGCACCAACGGCGTCCCATCGAAGGTCGGGAGAGAGATTCCTAACCTTGGACCGCTCCGACTCAGGCACAGGACCTCAGTCTTCATCGGATTCAATTTCAGTCAGCTCCGTCTAGGCCAACCAGACACGGCTTTCAACGCCAGGTCCAGATCTCCTGGACTAGAGTCTGTCTGGCCGTCCATCAACAGGTAGAGCTGGGTATCGTCAGCACATTGATGACAACCCAGCCAATATCTCCAGGCAATCTGGGCGAGGGGGCGCATATAGACGTTGAACAGCACTGGGGAAAGCACTGCACCTTGGGGCACTCCGCACACTAACGGGTGCCTTCCAGACAGTTGCTCCCCAACTGCCACCCTCTGTCCCCAGCCCTGAAGAAACAAGGAAAGCCACTGTAAGGCTGACCCTTGAATCCCGGTATCGGCGAGGCGGCAGACCAGTAGTTGATGGTCGATTGTGCTGAATGCTGCCGACAGGTCTAACGACATCAACACTGCCATACCGCCTTGATCCAGATGCCTCTGGATATCATCTGTAAGGTCAACCAGGATCGTCTTTGTCCCATGGCCTGGTTGGAAGCCGGACTAGTAGGGGTCTAATATGGAGGCGTCATCCAAAAAGCCCTGCAAACAATTCGCCACCGCCTTCTCAATTAATGTAGTTGGCTAATTCAGCCGGATCAAGCAATGCCTTTTATAACGGGGTGTACTACCGCCTCCTTCAGGGCACTAAGGAACAGTCCCTCCGCAAGGGATGTGTTGATGATCTCCCTTAGTGTCCCTCGTAACCCCTCACAGCCAGCATTAACCAGCCACGAAGGGCACGGATCCAAACTACAGGTGGTTGGGCGAACCAATGAGAGCTATTTGTCAACCTCCTCTAGACTAAGCGGACCGAAATAATCCAGAACTTAACCAGAAGACGCGCATGGAGCCTCAAGTTCTGTTACTGTCTCAACTGTGGCAGGGAGGTCGTGGCTGAGTGACAAGATTTTATCTGCGAAAAAGCTTGCAAAAGTCTCACAGCCAATATCCAATTCCTTATCATTTGGTCTGCCCTGTGGAAGAGTAGTCAAAGACTGAATTATTCTAAATAATTGGGTTGGGCAGGAGCTCACAGACGCAATCGTAGCTGTGTAAAAAACTTTTTCCGCAGCCTTGACTGCCATCTCATATGATCTCATAAATGTCCTATAGGATGCTCTTGCTGCTTCGTCACGAGCGCGACGCCACCATCTCTCTAGCCATCTCAGCTCCCGCCTCATCATCCTCAGATGTAAAACCAATAATACATGACTAATTTGAATTAATTCTAAAATCATTTAACTATACAACTCAATAAAGTGGTAATAACAATAATTCCTGTTGGCTGTGATGACACAATTCACTCTTCTTATAGTTGGTTCCTCGATCTTCTTGTAGTTATCCTTCTGGCGACTGATACCAACTGTCATTAAAAGATCCAGAAGACAGGGCTCTCTCACTTTCAGCTATCAGTTGTTAACTGTGGTGGTTAGCAGTGGTGACAGCTCCAAAAGCCTGGTGGAAGAGCTCCATTTTACAGGCCCTGCGGAACTGCACAAGGTCCCACATGGCCCTGATCTCCGCTGGGAGCTCATTCCACCAGACTGGAGCCGCCTCTGAGAAAACCCTGGTTCAGGTTGTTGCCAGCCTGGCCTCCTTAAAACTTGGGAAGGACAGTCGGTTCTGGGTCCCCGATTGCAGCACTCTCTGGGGTACATATGGAGAAAGGCAGTCCCTCAGGTATGCAGGTCCCTGGCCATAAAGGGCTTTAAAGGTAAGAACCAGCACCTTGAAACGGATCCAGTATGCTATCAGCAGCCAGTGCAATGCCTTTAGCACAGGCTGTATGTGCTACCATCTAGGGAGCCCCATCAAAAGCCTGGGCACAACATTTTGCAGCAGCTGCAGCTTCCAGATCTGAGACAAGGGCAACCCCGTGTAGAGCATTACAGTGGTCCAATCTCGAGGTGACCACTGAATGGATCACTGCTGCCAAGTTGTTGTGTTCGAGGAAGGGAACCAACTGCCCGATCAGCCGAAGGTGATAAAAGGCCGATTTGGCAGTGGCTGCTACCTGGGCTTCCATTGTTAAGGAGGCATCTAGGAGCATTCCCAAAATCCTAATCTCCGGCGCTGGTACCAAACGAGCCCCACTGAAGTTTGGGAGTGGGATCCCTCCCATCTGTCCGCCCCGACTCAAACACAGAACCTCCGTCTTCGTTGGATTCAGCTTCAGCCAGCTCAGTCTAAGCCAACCAGTCACAGCTTGTAATGCCTGGTCCAGATCTTCTGGTTTGGAGTCAGACCGGCTACCCGACAACAGATAGAGCTGAGGGGTGGAGCTTCGGCATTTCAGAAATGGCCGTTGCTTCTCGCAGTAGCGAGAGACGTGTGCCATGAATCGGGGACAGGAGAAGGCACGATGGTGCGCACCTTCCAAGGCACGCTTTGTTGATGGGTGCCAAGCCAGGGAGCTTCTAAGAGAGCCCTTTCTCCGGCTTGTAGCCGGCGCAGGAGGGCTTCTCCCTGCTCCGATGGTCCGTCTCTGATTCCCAGCAATGGCATAGAAACGACTGCTCCATCAAGCGATCTGGAAGTTCAGCGAATTTATCTCTACTCTGCAAGATCTGTTGGATCTACATTCTGCGAGATCGCAGGGAGACCTGTTGGATCGACTGACTAATGAGTGAGTTATGTCGAAGCAAGACATCAATCAGCACGCTGCAAAGTCATGAGGGAAGGGGGAAGGGGACGCTCTACCCCCCCCCCAAAAAGTGATTGATCGAAGTGTTAAGGGGGAGACTAAGCAGATCAACGAATAAATTACAACAGGGGAATTTCCAAGGGATTTTAAGTGCTTAAACAGACCTGGGAGACTTTGACTTTGTAGCGGTTAAAGTAAACATCCTTCCAACATGGAGATTGTGGCATAGGAAGAAAATGAAAGCACGCCTTCTGCAGGAAGAGCTTGAACGAAGAAGCCTATCATATGACCTAACTGGCCTGAGTCAGGTGGTTTAGCTAGCCTTAGAGACTCTTCCTGTTTTATCTGAGTGAACTTTTTTCGCCCTCTCCTGGCCCTCAGAAGGCACTGGATTTAAAAAGACTGTTACTATCAGAAAGCCTTTACTTATGGAATGTTTCTAAAGAATATGGGTTATAATTGGACAGGCAGGTTGGTTAAAAAGTGATTTATCTTTAAGAGAAGGATTGGACTTGGATTAATCCAAAACATAACCACTCTGAAAAATGAAGCGATGGACTCTTTAGACTACAGACAAGCATGTAACAGCTGTACCAAGGACGTAAAAAGTGCTGAGAGCCAGAAGATCAGAGGAAAGACACTACAAGAAACAAAGTGGACTGTCTTTAATTGTAGAAGAAGTGGAATTTGAACCTTGAGAGTTGGGGGGGGGGGATAAACGTATTATGTGAAGCCATAGTCAGCAGGTGTCTGTTGAGGGGAAATAAGGATGGAAATTTTCAGTGTTGTACCAGCTAAGCGGATCTTGATGATTAGAGAATTAATACTGAATACTCCTCATGTCTGCAAGGAGATCAAATCAGTCAATCCTAAAAGAAATCAACCCTGACTGTTCCCTGGAAGGCCAGATCCTGAAGCTGAAGCTCAAATACTTTGGCCACCAAATGAGAAGGGAGCATTCACTGGAGAAGACCCTGATGCTGGGAAAGATTGAAGGTCAAAGGAGAAGGGGACGGCAAAGGATGAGATGGTTAGACAGTGTCATCGATGCAACGAACATGAAATTGAGCAAACTTCAGCGGACAGCGGAAGACAGGAGGGCCTGGCGTAATCTGGTCCATGGGGTCGCGAAGAGTCGGACTCGACTGTGCGATTGAACAACAACAAACTCCTCATGTCAAAAAAATTTCTAAGAGAAAATAGCTTTGGTTAAAAACATTGTATAACTTTCAGACCTTGGGTTCTTAGTTAGATTTTCTTTGCTTTACCCTATAGTTTGTAGTGTCCCCTTCCTACTTTTCTGTTGTAGTTTATAGAAAATAAATTTTAAAAAATCCCCTATGGGGGGCAAAAAAACCCCAGACAGAGCTGGGTGTCATCTGCATACTGGTGACATCCCAGCCCATGCTTCCAGGGACAAGGGGGTGCATATAGATGTTAAAACGCATTGGGGACAGCACTACCCCTTGAGGCACACCTCTGGGCAAGGCAGAGCAAGCCCCCGTGAGCTGCACACCCCCGCAACATCTCAGCACCCTCCCCCCTGCAAAAGAGTGTGGTCCTGTCCCACCCGAGGTGGAATCCCTCGAGAGTGGGGGAGGGATGACAAGCCCACAGCTGGAGCGGGATGGGGAGCGTCGCCACCTGCACACCCAGGGAGCTGCGGTAGGGGCTGGAGGTGCCACGGCTGCTGCCCCACTTCGTGCACAGGAGGAGGGGAGGCCCGAGCCGCTCACTCGCTCGCCCCCGCTTTTGCTTCTCGGGTGGCATGGGGAGATGGGACTCAGGCTATGGAGCTTCTTCACCCGCTGAAGGGAACAGCCAGTGCCAAGCGAAGTCTCTCTGCCGCAGGGAGGCACGGGCACCCCAGCGCCATTTTCCCCCCTCCCCGCCCACCCACTTTCTCCCCCTTCCCCCGCCCGCAAGCCCCAAAGGGGAGGGGGGCGTGCTTCCTGGCTGACCTCCAGGCCACCTCTGGGCGGTGTTTGCATGTTGCTTCGTGAGCGGCGGCCCCTATACTCTGGCAAACTCTGTGCTGGGGTGACAGCACGCATGCCCACAGAGAGGGCTCTGAGTGCCCCCTCTGGCATGCGTGCCATAGGTTCGCCACCACTGCCCTTGTGCCACCCTTTGTCCCCGACCCTGGAGGAAGGAGACAAGCCGCTGCAAGGCCAGCACCTGAATTCCAGTGTCAGCGAGGCGGTGTGTCAGTAGCTGATGGTCGACTGTGTCGAACGCTGCCAACAGGTCTAACAACAACAGCACTGCCATTCCGCCCTGATCCAGATGCCTCCTGAGATGCATCATGGAGATGGAAATGATAGGGACAAAAATCAAAATATCTGCACAGCTGGTTTGGTAGCTGACTTGATGACCTGGGAGCCAAAGGCTAAAAAGGCCCATCCTAAAATATATGAATGAGTGAGGACTTACATGTAGATGGATGGATAGGAAAAAATAGAATCTGGGATACTTCTCTGCACACTGTTTGACCTTGCGATATGAAACACAGGCAGCAGGTAAATACAAACCCCAGAGTGTCCTTTCACAGCCCCACTGGTTCCACAACAAAGCCAGAGGCAATCACTTACCATCATCTTTTAGGTCCCACACTCTTAGTGTTTTGTCTCTTGAGGCAGACACTAGTATGAGGCTCCCATCAGGGGCAAAAGTTAAGTCTCTGACAACTTCAGTATGGTCCATTAAGTTAAGGAGGAGCTTTCCTGTTGGATGAACACATTTCAAAAGTAAACCCTGCCATCAAGTGAAGAGTAGCAATCATCGCATTTCTTATTTGGATGGGGGGAGGACTTCTTTCCAGAAACACAACATCAATGCAATGTCAATCAGAAGCCTTGAAAAAGTAGCTTCCAGTAAGCACTGCAATTTCCCCCCATGCAATAGCACTAGCAAGACCTTCTTCTCATACCATCATCTTAAGGACCAGATTCTCCCACACAAATCTGCTGGCTCCCCAATATCACCTTCTGAGGCACTGCCTTGTGTGCCCCTGCCAAAATTAAAAACAGGGCCCCTTTCAGGAGGGGTGCTGGGAATGCAGAGTACCCTTCCCTACAAAGGGCTACTTTGTTTCTCTCTGAAACTAGTGTGGGGTAGATTAGGAAGGCCTGGGTTCAAATCACTACTCAGCCATGAAGTTCATCGGGTGCCTTTGGCTCAGTGATTCTCAGTAATCTGCCACCCCCACCGGGCTGCTTCAATATAATGGAGAAGGGGAGAACCACATTCACTCCTCTCAGCTCCTTGGAGGGAAGGTGGGATAAAAACACAATGCATCCTGCTGCTGACGTGTCCTGCTAGTTTAGCTTTTTTCTACTTTGAGACAGTGGTTTCCTTTTGTGAGTCACCTTGTGGGCTCAGAGAGATCAAAAGGCGGGGCATAAATACCTTACAAACAATCAGACGGATTAGGAAACCAATTAATTATACACACATATTACACAGTATAAGTAATACTCTGTTTACTTAAACCTTGACCCTGAACTTGTTTTTTTAAAGTCAATATATTTGCTTTCTCTGTTGGACACCCTTTTAAACCAAGTGCCAAGATAAAAGCTTTCCTATAAGCAGCACAAAAATTTTGAAACCAAAGGAATTTCTGGCCACCTGCTCAATATTTAAGCTTTAACCCACTGCAATGCTGCTAGAGTTTCAGGTCCAAAGAACCTGGGATCAGTTTTCACCCAAGTCTAGAAGAAACTGGGTGAAACTACAGCTGCAAAGATGTTCGTCAGGAATCCAAGCAATTTGCTTAAAACAAACATGGGTCATTCTATGACTCTGGCTGGCGTAAAGGACATCCACACAAATGGGAATGAACACTACAGAGGTACAAGTCTGGTAAAACTCCTGCCCAAAAACGAAGGTAACAGCCAATTGTGGGGCAGCGGTTAGCATGCTGGACTAGGACCTGGGAGATGGGATCTGAATTCCGTGCTGCCCTGGAAGCTCATCAGATGACCTTGGGCCTCTCACACACCCTCAGCCTAACCTACCTCCCAAGAGAGCTGCTGTCAGGATGAAACAGAGGAGAACAATGTAATAATGTGTGTGTGTGTGTGTGGGGGAGAACAGCAGGATATAAAAGCAAACATAAAACAAAACAATAAAGAGTATATGGCTGGAATACACTCAAGGTCCAGCATTCCACTTTCCACAAAGGATACCCAGATGCTCCCTGGAATCCCACAGGCAGGACATGCAGGAAACAAGCCTTTCACCATGACTTGTCCCCCCCCCCACAACTGGCCTTCAGAGGAATACTGCCTCTAAAAACAGAGGTTCTACTCGTCTATGTAATAATTCTCCATTAATCTGATAACGTGAAGCACATTTGGAATGAATGGCTCCACAGGCGACAGTACATCTTTCAGAAACATGGATCGTGTAGCTATCCTTTTGAATATTTTAGAATGAAAAGTGAATGAATGTTTCCAAGCAGGCTGTTTATTTTTTTACCTGTATAGACATCCCATATTTTGATACGCCCACTGGATAAGCCTGTTGCCAACAGAAGCTGGTCTTGTCCAAACTTGAACCGATGCCATTCTATGTTCACGCAGCGACTTTGCTTTTCAGGCACCGAAGACCCAAACGCAAGACTCCAAACAATGTCACCACAATCTATTGAATGCTCACAGGGCTTGGTCTTCTGGTCGCCATCACTGTTCTGTCTTGATAGTCTTGACTGGCTTGTGTTTGCAAAAATTTTTACGCCATGCACTGAACTGGAGGAAGGAAAAATAGTCAACATTTTAGAAAAAACAAATCTTGAAATGACAGGTTCAATAAGCTGCTTGATATAGAACCTTCTCTACAGAGAAGTTAGCTGGCTAGTCTTGAGTGTGATTTATCCTGCTAATTAAAATAAAAAATGGGTCCTATTTATGGCCCACCGAACAGCCAACAAAACCCACTTTCTAGACCAAATTTAGTAATTTCTTACCAACCTTATGAAGAACGGAGGCAGGCCCAAGGAAAAGGTGGACCTCTGAGACCCAGTCTCTAGCCACTGGCCCAAGTTCATCTACCCTCACTGCTGTGGTATGTATGACTAAGCATGATAAATGTAGGCGGGGGGGGGAGACAAGGGCTTTCACCATTTTAGTTTAATTCTTATGCCCTTCCATAAAACTCTCGCTCTGTGTTTCATGCAGCTTTTGCCTGGTTTAAATTATGCTAATTTCTACACCAAGACAACAAGACCAGCTAATCTGTTGAGCACAGTGTCGCAATTAGGAATCCAGACAAATGTTTAAAAATACCAGACAGTTTACTTGTCAGAAAAGGGTGGTACTTACAAGTTATTAAGATACTGAGACCAGGGAACCAGTTTTACTATGCGGTGGCCTTGTGACCAAGCGAAGTAGGAGCCATCTGGCGCAAAGGCAACCGTCCAGTTTTCACGCCCACACTTCTTGTCAAAAGGAGAAACGGGGGCTAGAAGCTCTCCTGCTGCACGTGACCTTCCTAAAGAGATTGCACCATTTGTAAGTGAGAATGAGGAACTCCACAGCACTACAGTGCAGCATCCTTTATGCTGCGGCATCACTTAAAAAAAGTCATTTGATTTTGGGGTTTTTTTAAAAAAAAGACAACCACTTTTTTATACCTCCTTCATGGAGCTCAGAACATCATTCACAGCCCCCCTTCCCTTTACTCTTTACAAAGTGTGAGGCTGGAAGATTGAGAACGGTTACCCAGCAAGCTTCCTGGAAGAGTAGGGTTTCTGAACCTGGGTCTCTACAAGGCCTGCTCCAGAACTCTCGCCACTACCCCCTGCTAGTTCTCATCATCTGAACAGCCTCTACAATCAGCCTATGCCAAACAGAGACTCAAAAGTGTTCAGGCTTAGTTTGCGTTTACCCTTTTCTATCTTAGCGATAATAACTGTGTTACTAGATCCTACGTATACCTACACTGAAACCAGAGAGTGCCTTGAATGTAATGTGCTTTATTGGCAACCATAAAACCTAAGCAGGGTACTTGAATAACATTAAAAATGTTGGTAATTTATTTCTTAAGGATACATTAGGTTTATTCCAATTGTTTTGCACAGCATTTATAGCCACTCTAGTCAGACTAGGCAAATGAGGCAACAAGAATTAGTTATTTACTACCAATGCGAGCTTGCTTTCTCCAGTAACAACTGGACAGTGAACAAGAAACAGGAATGAGAGGAAATGAGTAGCCACACCTTCTTTACATACAGAGTAACTGGGCATGGCTTTTTGTCTGATGTCTGCATTCAAATGTGACGGGGGGGTTTACTACTGCAGGATGTGTGTGTATGATACAGACTCACGTTAGCTGCTCCACATACCCTCAAAAGGGAATCTAAATAAATCCAAACACTAGAAATCTCTCCTTGTTTGGTAATGACAGGTCTTGTCTTTTAAAACCATACTCCAATAGGGGGGAAACCCTGTATTTGTCAGAGCTTAGCAGCATTGGTTTTCTCATCAGAACAACCTCTGCCAGGCTCCTGTGTTTGTTGAGGGAAAAACTCAGAAAAAACTGGAAACAGTTAGGAAAAATGAATTCACCTTCTCCCCCCCACAGCCAAAAGAGGAAGGAGGCGCAGGAGTGATAGGAGATGAAGCCTACTGCTGAGCTAGGAAAATGGCCATACTAGCTGCCCAACTGTTTGAAACAGCAAATCAGCTTGAAAAATGAGTTTCAGCAGAAAGCAAACCTAGATTTGGCACTGTGAAATTCCACTGTAACAGAAATTGCTTCTGTACAAATTGAAGGGGGAAATCTAACCACTGTAATGGGTTCTCTTAAAATGCAGATAAAACTGGGAGGGAAGGGAGAGAGGCCACAATTCCAGATTAGCTATTAAAAGAACCTTATTTTCAATAAAGGCAGCTTAGGAAACAACAGAGAGGAGGACAGTTAACACGGACATAAGCCCACAGATCAGAACTCAGGTTTCACAGGGTGCTACTCTACACTGAAGTCGGTGCTCTGTCTCCATCCAGAAGGAGCCACAAGGGTACCAGGGAAATTGAAAGTTGCTGCCCAATTGTAAAAGCAGGCAACAGAACAGAAGGGGACTCCCCGCTCTTTTCGCCCCATTCTTATCTGCCTTGTGACACCGTTTCTGCAACCAGCTGCCTTCTCGCCCAGTTCTCCAGTGTAAACGGTGTGGCAGGGCAGCCCCTCAAAGCAGCGTGCTCGCCAGCATCAGCCCCTTCGAGAGCTGCAGACAGGCGGTGTGCAAAGCGGCAACCCCCGGGGCAGCGCCACAGGAAGAGCCCCTGCTTCCCTAGGGGGCCAGCGCCAAGGCAAAGCCCCACCCCAGCCGCGCTCCCGCTCTCAGCCGAGCCCACAGCTCTTCTCGCCTCCGGCGCAGGGAGGAGGGCTCCGGAGCAAACTAACCGAGGCAGCAGCCAACCCGCCCGCTCAGCGCTTTTCAAGGCCAGCAGCTCACAACGCGGGACTTTTGCTCACAAGACCCCTCAGCTAAGCTCGGCGAGGGGGGCCCGGGCCCCGCCCCTTCTCCCCGCCCCGCCCCGCCCCGCGAGCAGCGCCGCAGCAGAAAGGCGCAGGGCTGCCAGCCTCCAGGCGGGGCCTGGAGATCCCCCGCTTTCACAACTCCTCTCCAGCCGGCAGAGACCAGCTGCCCTGGAGAAAATGGCGGCCGGGCTCTGCGGCGTCGCGCCCTGCCGAGGCCCCGCCCCTCCCCCGGATCCACCCCCAAAGGCTCCAGGCATTTCCCAACCCGCACCCTCCAGGGGCGAGCCCAGGGCAGGGGCAGGGGCACGGCCGGCCGGCGAGCGGGCGGGGTCAGCGCGGCTCGGCACCCTCGGGCGCCGTTTCTCTCTCTCTCTCGCGCGCGCCCCCCGCCCCGCGGGGTCGCTCACCGATGAGCTTCTCGTTAACCGTCGGGGGAAAGCTGGCCATCGACGGAGCCGCCCCTCAGACCGGCCCGGAACCACGAGTGGGAAGAGAAGAGAAGAGAAGAGAAGAGAAGGGGAAGGAAGCGACCGGGAAAACGGCTCGGCGCGGACACCCCTCAAACCTGCGCAGCCCTCGCGGAGGAAGAATGGCACAAAATGGCCGCCGCGGGACGGCTTATAAGGGAGGGGCGGGGCCGTCGGCCGCTTCGGGGTTTCCCCCTCCGCCCCCTCGGAGCCCGGCCGCGCCTCTCCGGTCCCCCCTTTGCGCTGCGGTGAGGCAGCCCGACTGCAGCGGCCCGGGTTGCTCTCGGGAGATGCCATTTCGCCCAAGAGGGGGTACCTTCCTTCCACAGGGGAGCGCTCCGCAGAGGAAGAGGGGCGTGAAGCAAAGTCACCGTACGAGCCGAAAACAAGCTGATCCTTCCTCCCCTCTTCAATGGCCGCTTCTCCCGAAACCTCTCTCAGAGCTGGCCTTCTCCGCCGAAGCCGCCCGCCCGCCGGCCGGAGATAAAGGGATGGGTCAGGCGACTGACAGGGTGGCTGGAGGGAGGCGCTCGGGAGACTTCTTAACATCACTGCTGATGTGGAGGGAAAGCAGAAGGTTGCCAGCTCCAAGTTGAGGGGTTTTTTTCCCCACTGCAAACTTTAAGCCCTGGAGCTTACGCGGCGCTACACCTTTATTATTTATTTATTGGCTTCATTTATACCCAGCCTTTCTGGATCGTTCCAGCGCTCCCCAGGGGGCAGTATTGCCCACTTTGGGAACCAGTGCGCTAACCACTACACTGAGCAGGCTGTCCTTGAGTATGTGCAGAGTGCCTTCCTCTCATCACTGAGCAACAGCCTCCACCAAATCTGTACTCAACTGGGATTGGAGTTTTCCTGTCCAAGGGAGCCTAGCAAGAAAGAATTCCACATCTCTCAGTTTCTATGTATTTATTTCAATTATTTTAACCTCTTCCCTCCTCCAAAAGCCCAAGAGGCAACTGAACTTACACACAATTAAAAAACACATATTAAAATAACATTTTTATAGATCCTTTGAAAAGCCTGGGCAAACAAGTCTTTAGCTGGCACTGAAAACATAGCATACTTTACATCTGGATGTTCTTTTTTTTTTATAAGACTCTCCTGAAAAGGAGAGAATTTTATTGCTTTTTTATATAGAAAAAGGGTAGGGTATATAGATGGCTAAAGAAAAGAAATGAGTGAATTCTCTGTTAAAATGTTAGTTTTTTTGTTAGTACAAATAAAGTTTTTGGCTTCTACCATGGTTGAAGGATCTTCTTTTCATCTTACCAAAAGTCCAAAATACACTTGTTAGATAGATTAGTAAAGTCCTTTGGGGTTAATTGTTAATCAGCTCCATTCTGTCGTCTCATGAACAACTGTTATATCTTGGGGTGTCTTCTTTTTAAGTCTCTCAGATTGTACGATGGGCCCTCTTTACTTTTTCATCTTCCGCTCTTGCACCTCCCTCTTCTGGGCTGCTGTCTTCCTCGCTGCTTAACACTGTCCAATTAGCGAATTCTGCATCTTCCTCTGAACTGGTGTGTCTCTTCAGGAGTTCTTGAGCTTTGAAAACAGAGTCAATCTTCTCTCTTTTGTCATTAAACTTAAACACCAGTCCCTCGGGAAACCACCATTTGTAGCTAATTTGATGTCTTTGTAGAAACAAGGTCAATCCTTTGTATGCTTTCCTTTTCATATGAATTTCATATGGAACATCTTTTAAAATTCTGATGGTCTGCTCACCAATCTTCAAGGGCATTGCTGATGTCGCTGGTAAAATTTGATCTCTGGTACGCTGCTTGGTAAACTTGACAACCACTTCTGCTGGCAAATTGTTTTTCTTTGTAAAGCTGGAGTAGGCTCTATAGGCCACATCCATCTCCTCATTTAATTTTTGCGCTTCTCTGCCAGTTAGTGGTGCCAAGGCATTCACCAAAATGCTTCTGAGATCTTCTTTCTCTTCTTCCTTTATGCCCTGAAAACGGAGAGTTAAGTTTGATTTTTCCATCTGAAGCATTAAAATTCTTTTTTCTTGCATATCTTGATGTTTTTCTAGTTTGTTGACCTTTTTTATTTTCTTGGTGTCTTCCGTCAAGATCAAACATTTCTGTGCAATCTCCTCCATTTTCTTAGCTGTATCTGTTAATTGCTTCTGTTGACTACTGAGCACACTTTCCATGTTACAAAGGGTTTCGCTGATTTTCTGCATTTGATCCAGCAGAGGACGCAGTGACTCATTTTTCTGCTGATTGACAGCTGGCTCCAGGGGGAGGCTGCCAGAACTGGAAGTCCCTCCCATCTTCTTTACCGGCTTGTCTGGGACCTTCTTCTGCCCCGACATTTTTATTGTTTATTTTTACAAAGTTCGTGCCGCGACACTCAGGAGACAGGCTAATTTCTTTAGCTTCAGTAGAACCC
Source organism: Gekko gecko (assembly GCA_029375565.1). NCBI lineage: Eukaryota > Metazoa > Chordata > Lepidosauria > Squamata > Gekkonidae > Gekko > Gekko gecko. Next base: position 4,896,413 of record JAPDNY010000016.1, read on the forward strand.
CCAAAAGTATCTTTTCCAATCCGCTTTTTCGCTTTGCCCCCCTTCTCTCTTTCTTTACCAGTCCCGATTTCTAGGGGGGGTGGGAATTCCTCCCTCCTCCCATGCGCTTATACGATTATAGGGGGAGCGCATTTATGCCGCTTCTAATCAGATCTCCAACTCATGATTTGCTGCCGATTCTTCCTTTGTTAATTCATCATCCGCTGCTTCACTCCGGGAAGTCAGTGGCATTGCTGCATCCCATACGGGCACAACACAGTGGGGCAGTTGGGGCAGAGGGAAAGCCTCAATTTCCCAACCGTCAAGCCGGCAAAGAGGCTATTCCCCAAAACGCCGCCTGGTTCGGAGCCTTTGACTAAGGCTCACTAGGGTCCTTCGCTTGTGCAAAGACCCCCCCAACTGTGCATGGGCTGATCGCCTCCAGGAGTGTCCCGAGAGGCGACCGCCATTCGCTCCGCCGAAACCGAAAGTCCTACATCTGGATGTTCTGATGGATAAACTGGAGGACTGTGGACTGGACTCCAGGAAAGTCAGGTAGATAGGGAACTGATTGGAGAACCATACCCAAAGAGTAGTTGTCAATGACATTTCATCTGTTTGGAGGGAGGTATCCAGTTGGGTGCCACAGGGCTCAGTTCTGGGTCCGGTACTTTTCTTTCTTTTCTCCCAATGTTTTTATAAATTGTCTGGATGTGGGGGTGGAGGGACTACTCATTCAGTTTGCAGATGACACCAGATTGGAAGGAGTAGCAAACACCCTGACAGAGATAGAATTTAACGAGATCTGAACACACTGGAAAAGCTGGTGGATGTGAATAAGGCAATTCAACAAAGATAAGTGAGGAGTTCTACATCTGGGCAACAAACATTAGAGGCACGCATACTGGATGGAGGACACACTTTTGGATAGCAGTGTGTGTGAACAGGATCTTGGGGTATGGGTGCACTGTAAACTAGGCTCTTGTCCCAGATTATACAGGGCTTTAAAGGACATAACCAGCACTTTGAAGTGAGCCTGGAAGTTAGATGGTAGCCAGTGTAAATCCTTTAGCACAGCTGAAAGATGTGCTCTGTAATTTGCACCAGTTAATAATATTGTGGCTGCAGTTTGAACTACCTGGATTTTTTTAATTGTTTTTCAAAGCTGTCCCATGTGGAGCTCCTTGCAATAGAGTAGCAAGCATGGATAACTGTGGACCGGCTGCTGCAGCACATTTCTCAAGAAATGCCCCTCCCTGCTCAGGTGACAAGCTGATTTATGCTTGCCTGTTAATCCCTGTATTAGGTTGGGAGTACTAGGTTCTATTAGATCCAGGTGGTCAGCCATGTGTCAGGTTCGCTGTGCATTTTGCATTTTACAGCTCACCTGTCATGGGGAGAGGAGGCTCCCCCCCAATTTGATGTGCCTGGGGCTTGTCACCTTAGCAATGCCAAATATCCTGGCTTCTCAACTGTCTGTGATCGTGTTTTCCTTACTATGTAAAGGCTACGTGCCTGGGGGGAAAGCAGGGGGAACTGACAGTTCTGGCGGGCAAATGCCATGGGGTGATTGAGTCCTAATCTTTTAGTGACTTACTTGAATCCACTATATCTACAACCTTCGCGTGTTTAACTTCAGTCCTAACAACAGATGTGACCAGGATGGTATCTATCAACTGTCTCAATAAAGTTAGCTTTCTATAAACTGGCTGGTGTTGAGAACTGATTTAACCAGGAGCCTGACAAATTGTTAGGACTCCTTTTTTCTTCCTCAAACTCCTGCACCATGCATGACGAGCGGAGAGGATGAAGAAATCCCTACAACTACGGTGGACAGTACCGTTCTGGTGCAACGAACCACAGTGGCTCCAGTGACAGCTGCAGAGCCTAAAGGAGCTGAGGGGGGAGCACAGACTCAAGACTCATGTGTGCCTCTCCCCACCTGGGCTGAGCCCACCTGGCTGTTGACTCCCGACCCAAGATCCAAGAGATTTGCATGTGACAGCACCAGACGGTGCTACAAGTGCTCGTCCCAGGAGGAACCAGAGCACCTCCATATTGTGGAGGACGCTGAAGCTGAGTGTCTCCGTAGGGAGTTCAGGGGTAAGGCTGAAGAGATAAGGCGAGAGATGCAAAACATGATGCTGGACATAACGCGTATCATCACAGAGGCCATCTAGCAAGAGTTCCAGAATTGTGAATGGGCCCCTGATGGAACTGGGAGGGCGCTGCCGGCCCCTTCACAAGTGCCCCCACAAGTTCCTCTGCCTCCTCCACCAGCACCTCTGGGTGTCCCTGCTGGCCTGGCCGGGCCGAACAGACCCACGATGCTCTGAAAGTGGCATTTGACAGTACTCCAGAGAATCTGGCATTTTTCCTGTTGCAGGTGCACAAGTTCCTATGCAATTGGGGCCCCACTTTCGCCACAGACAAGCACTGTGTGGATTTTATCGGATTGCGCCTCTGGGATTGGGCAGCCGACTGGTTCGTGGTCCTCCACAACGTCCAGTGACCGGAACTCCAAGATGTGAATGCCTTCATGTGGGCCCTGTGGCGGCAATATGAAGACCCCCTGGAGCTAGAGACAGCGCATACCTGCTTGAGAGATCTGCGACGGGGGGCTCCCAGGGTGGGAATACTCTGATGAATTCAAAACCATTGCCGCAAAGCTCCAGGGGTGGCCCAAAGAGGTCCTCATTGAATTTTATCAGGCCGGGCTGAACCACGCAATTTTGAATTGGCCACTGGCTCAGGGCAACCCACTAACATTGAATGGGTGGATACAGGTGGCCTGCAAGGCAGAGAACCGCTCCAACTTCTTGCGAATGTACCAGCCTCGGGTTCCTACAAGGGCAGTGGCGGCGGCGACAGAACAACGAGGGGCAAAGACCAAGACTAGAGAGGCCATCAAAGACCAATGGATGCATCAGGGCCTGTGCCTGAGATGTGGAGCCCTGGGGCACTTTAGAGCAAGCTGCCCCGTTGACAAGAACCCTGGAGATGGGAAGGTGAGCAAACGCAAAACGTCTGCGAGGAAGTCCAAGCCGCAAGGAGCAGGGAGGAAGTGCTTCAAGCGGGAGAGCGACAACAGCTGGACAACACATCCTCCAGTGGAGATGAGGCAGGCTACGAGATCATGACCCATACGTTAAATGGAGTGGGGGGGTCCTTACATTTCCCAGACCCACAATGCAAGGTCCATGAGCGGAATCCTGAGTGGGGGGAGATGCCATCTTCTGTTTTGGAGCGTGTTTGTTTGGCACAAGAAGAGCTCAATCTCATCCCCTCCTGAGTATAGAGACTTGACTAGAGTGGTTGAAGAGGAGGTGGCAGATGAGCTCCCCCCTCCCACCAAAAGTCAGACTGTGCGATAGAAATTTTGCCAGGGCACAAAATGCCCAAAGGGAAGCTATACACCATGAGCCCAACTGAAAAGGAGGAACTACGCAGGTTTATTGATAAAAACCTTGCCTAAGGTTTTATCCCCCTGGCCTCCTCCCCCTTTGCTACCCCTGTCCTATTCTGGAAGAAGAAGGGTGGTGGGTTACAACTGCACAGACTATCAGGTTAAATGCAGTGTCTGTGTCCAGTGCCTACCCCCTCCCACTCATCAAAGACCTTCTGGCAGAAGCTTCCCAGGGGCGCATTTTCACCAAGCTGGACTTACAAGAGGCTTACTACAGAGTCGGGAGGGGAGTGAACACAAAACAGCATTCAATACCCCGTGAGGACAGTTTGAATACTTCGTGATGCCATTTGGGTTAGCAGGAGCTAATTAATGAGGTGTTGCAGAAGCATTTATTCTTTTTTTAAAAAACTTTTTATTGCTTTTATACTATATACTACAACTTATTTACTACAAATTCAGAGTAGCAGGGTTCATTGATAACCTATCTTATGCACAAGCATTTATTCAAGAGGGCGCTAGTGTACTTAGATGATATCTTACTTTATTCAAAAGATAAATACTCGGATGTAAAGTTGGTCAGGGAAGTGCTCCAGACCCTTTATGAGCACTGCCTCTTTGTTAAACTCTCCAAGTGCGAGTTTCATAAGGATGAACTGGATTTCTTAGGTTATCGGATTTCACAGAAGGGATTGGGCACGGACCCCCAGAAAGTACAGGACGTGGTGAAGTGGGAGGCCCCCACACCCAGTGCCAATTCCAAGCGTTCCTCGGTTTTTTGAATTTTTACTGCGAATTCATCCTCAATTTTGCCCAAGTAGTCCTGCCCTTTACTGACTTATTAAGTACGAAGGGACAGGACAGTAAAAAGCCAGGTACCAAACTGGACTGGACCCCAGAATGCCAGTGGGCCTTTGAGAACCTCAAGGGGTTGTTTATCTCAGAGCCCATTTTAAATCACCCTGACGAAAACAAGCCTTTATAATCCAAGTTGACACCTCGGATGTGGTGATGGGAGGGGTGACTCTGCAACAGGGGGAAGATGGGAAGTTTTAGCCCCTGGCATATGTGCCCAGGAAGTTCTCCCCCATGGAGCGTAATTGGGCTATTTGGGACAAAGAGGCAGCAGCTATCAAACTGGCCCTTTTGACCTGGAGGCACTGGTTGGAGGGGGTGAGGGTGCCATTTGAAGTATGGACAGACCACAAGAATTTAGAGGTGCTATGCACACCCAGGCACCTAAATGCCAAGTAACTCTGCTGGGTGGAGTTTTTCTCTAAATTTCAGTTCACCCTTCAGCACCTCCCCAGGAAATCGAATTCTCTGGCTGACGCACTGTCTTGCCTCTCGCAGCATGATAGCCAGCGAGAGGAAGTCATAGACCTGATGTTCACACCCACCCAGCTGGGGGGGCAGTGGTGACTCCCAGCCAGGCAAAAGTGGAGGCACTCATTGAAGTTGTACCTTGGATTTGCAAATTTAAAACAGCTTTTTCAGATGGGAACATGGAGGACATCCAAACTGACCCCTCAGCAGAACGGAAGGAGGATGGGTGTTGGTATAGAGGTGGGCAGGTGTTCGTACCCCAAACCTTGAGAGGGGAAATTCTGACTGTGAAATCAGAATCTGTTTTATTGTATTTATTTCTATCTATTGATTATCTATTTTTAAGTTTTAGTGCTGTTTTGTGTATGCTGTGAACCGCCCCGAGTCCTCTGTTGAGGAGAGGGTTACAGATCGAATAAAATAAATTAAAAAAAATGAAAATGAAAATAAACTGGTGGGACATTTCCGTTATCTGAAAACCCTGCACCTCCTCCAAAGACAATTCTGGTGGCCGCACATGAGGGCAGACGTTTCCCAATACATGGGTTCCTGCCAGACTTGCCTAATGGGGAATCAGAGACCAGGAAAGCCCCCTGGGACTTTACAACCCCTTGAAATGCTAGAGAGACCGTGGCCAGTGATTTCAATGGACTTTATAACTGACTTACCACCCAGTAAAGGCAAAACAGTGATTTGGGTGGTGGTTGACACGTTCTCCAAGCAGACACATTTTATTCCCTGCAAACAACTACCCTCAACTAAGCCATTAGCCAAGCTTTTCATGCACCACATCATGATGCTTCACTCCATTCCTCACAAGATCATTTCAGTCGGGGGGTCATAGTTCCTTGCTAAATTTTGGAAGGAACTGCTGCAGGTGGTGGGGGTGGAACAAGATCTCAGTGGTTCCGATCACCCAGAGGCTGACGGGCAAACGGAGAGGGTGAACCAAGTGGTTGAGCAGCTCCTCCAGTGCTTCACCAATTACCAGCAGGACAACTGGGTTGACCTCCTCCCTTACGCGGAATACCGTTATAATAACTCAGTACATAGTACCACTGTGACTAACAATAGATGTGTCCAGGATGGTATCTATCTACTGTCTCAATAAAGTTAGCTGTCTATAAACTGGCTGGTATTGACTGATTTAATCAGGAACCTGACACCATGTTAGGTTAGCAAACATCATTTATTTAGTTGCCATCAAGTTATGGTGAGCCATAGGATTTTAAAGGCAAGAGACGTTTCAGAGATGGTTTGCCATGGTCTACCTCTGCATTGCGACCCTGGTATTCCTTGAAGGTCTCCCATCCAAGTACTGACCAGGGCTGACCCTGCTTTAAGCTTCCAAGATCAGATGAGATCGGGGTAGCCTGGGCTATCCAGGTTAGAGTAATATTTGTGAGATAAAAATCCAACATCCCTGTTATGGTTAATGTATATGTCTTTGTCCCCACCCCCTACTTTCTTTACATACACCTTACTCTTCACCTCATCTTTCTGCTTCTTAAATTGCTTTAAAAAACTCAAAATATAATTTGCCTGAAGCAACCCATCTTGGTTTGCTCCCTGAGCCCGTAGCTGCAGACTGCTGGGACCATGTTTGAAGTCAGCTCACCAAATGGCGGTGCCTAGCGGCAGTGTAGCAGTCCTCGACACAGTAGGGGGAGGCTTCCACATGGTGAGCCCATTTTTCAGCTTTTATGGTTAGCACTCAGACCAGGAATTTGTGAAAGGTACAACCTGCGAATTGGCCCTTTAGTGCAACCAGCAAGCACACAAGTCCTTTGTGAATTCCACTTCGACTCCCAACACTCTACCCATCTCCCAGCACAGCAAGATCCCAAAATTTCTTTTAGCAGCAGCTCCTCCCGAGGCATCCCCTTCATTCCCCGTATCAGAACTGCATGCTAAATGATCCTACCTATTCAACAACCTGATCTAAACAGAACTATTTCCCCAGTCCCATTTTTCTTCTCTGGTTCTCCAGCATTTTGCTTGTTGCCTACAATTTTTCTCAGCAACAGTGGATGGAACCAACGCCTCCGTGTCTTCAAATAACACCTTGTGGAAAGCCAAGATGGAGTGTAACTACACCCTTCCTCTCCTTCAACGTGAAGAGAAGTGTTATGTATTGGGATCAAATCACCCCTGACTGAATCACCCCAGAGACTGGCTGAGCTTGGAGCACAAGAACAATAGCCGACCAGGACTCTGGAATAAACCAGTCAGGTAGTAATGTTATGTAAATAGCCTATCACGGGGAGTGGGGTGTGTTTGGGTGTGGCCATTGTATGCTATTTAACAGAGCTGCGGCTCTGGAGTCTTATCTTGTAGTTTTGCTGAAATCACTGAATAAACCTGAGCTGATCACTGCAATGCGTCTAGAACCCAATATTTAACAAGAAGTTACTGGTCATGGGGCAGAAGCCTCTTCAATAAATCTTTTTGGTCTGCCAAGCTTCTGCTGTCAAGTCGGGTTCCAAATATACTCCCTCATCCCTGGAGGCTGTTGATGCAAACAGATGTGGCCTTGACTGCCTGAGGAAATGTGAAGGAGGGAAAAAACTGTGCAAGAAGCTTTCCAAAGGAACTAGATCTTAAAAATCAAATACTGGCATTGGCCTTTCTGTTTATTAAGGCAAGCCCCGACAACAGAGCACACAATTACAACCACACATTCTTATCATGCCAGATTTGCTATACTGTAGAACTGGTTTACCCAGTAGATGTGAGACTGATTAGCTAAAATTAGGGCCAATTTGATTAAGGCTCTCTGAGTTTAAAAATGGTTTACTATGGAATGGAGACGTGACAACTGTGATTCCCTTGCCTGGGTTGCAATCACCCGTGCCGGGACCAGCTGGGAATGTCAGGCAGCAAAACATGATGCAAAAATGGTGACTCTCAACTTTGCAACAATCCACAGCTTGAAAACAGCAGAGTTGACTAATACCTAGACCAGGACATTCTGAGAAGTCTAGGGTTGCCAGCAGGCATGGAAAAAAAATGTCCTGGCCTTTAACAGAAGCTCATAGGAATATTATTTAGCAGATGATCCTTTGGTGTAGTGGTTAAGTGTGCAGACTCTAATCTGGGAGAACTGGGTTTGATTCCCCACTCCTCCACATGCAGCTGCTGGATGACCTTGGGCAAGCCATAGTTCTGTCAGAGGTGTTCTTGAGAGAGCAGTTCCTGTCAGAGCTCTCTCAGCCCCAACTACCTCACAGGGTGTCTGTTACGGGGACAGGAAGGGAAAGGAGTTTGTAAGCCACTCTGAAACTCCGAATTAAGGGTGAGGTATAAATCCTATCTCCTCCTCCTCCTCTTCTTTTTCTTCTTCCCTCCACGCCATGAAAAGCTTCACTTGCTCCTTTCCACACATAAAACCTCTTTTTAAAGGGACAGGACATTTTCCCCTACGCCTGGTGGTAACCCTAAATGCATCCCTTAGTCAAGTCTCAAGTTTTCACAGGAAAAAAACCAAAACAAACGGGGCCTGTATGCATATTTGGATGTCCCTATAGTAACAACTCCTGAATTCAAGTCAGCCTCTGATCTGACATGCTCAGAGGGCACCTCGGGTGTCAGAAAATCAATCAATCCCCCAAATGTCTCAACTAAGAATTGAAAAGAAAAAAGTCAGCACTCTAACTTCCTAAACGAAATCTCAATTCTGAGGGATGAATCACTTTGCAAGTATTTCTGCAGGCAGCAGAAAGGACTCAGAACACTGTTTGCTAACCTTGGAGGGCTCTTCAAGTAAGATCAGCAGAGGAGACAAGAAAACGCTACATGCTTTTTGCATGTTGACCCTTTTGTACGTGACTGCAGTCCGGAACATTTTACCCACAAAAAAAACCCCTCCCAAGCAATCAAATTCTATTCTGGACCATTTCTGCCAGGGGTGTGTGGGACACTCTGCCCTGTCTCAGGCTCTGCCGCTAAGGTTGCCAACTTCCAGGTGGTGGCTGGAGATCTCCCACTTTTACAACTGATTGCCAGGCAACAGAGATCACCAGAAGAAAATGGCCACTTTGAAAAGTGGGATTTATGGCACTATACCCCACTGAAATCCCTCCCCCTCACCAAATCACCCTCCTCAGGATCTACCCCCAAAATCTCCAGATATTTCCCAACCCAGAGCTGGGAATCCTACCCGCATCTAGGGTTGCCAGGTACCCCTGCCCACTGGCAGGGGATTGGGGGGGCAGAGTTGCCAGATCCAGGTTGGGGACGGCTTGGAGGTTTGGGGGAGGAGCCTGGGGAGGACAGGGACCTCATTGGAGTACAGTGCCCTAGAGTCCACCCTCCAAAGCGTCCACTTCCTACAATGGAACTTATCTCTGTCGTCTGGAGATGAGCTGTAATTCTGGGGGATCCCCAGGCCCAGGGCCATAGCCAGGGTTTTGTAATTCGGGGGGCCTTTGAATAAGTCAGGGGCACTGGCTGGCACTACCAGCACCCTCCCCAAACTGCTAAATGGGAGCATTTTGTGCCCAGCCTGAGGGTGGTGGCCGCTGCAGTAGCAGCAGCATCTGGGCGATTGTGCTGGAATCTTGTTTGTCCTGTAAATTTGTACCAGATAAAAGATGTGAACTTGACAACAAAAAACTTAGATGCTTGTGATGATGCGAACAGTTCATAGACACGAAGGTTCCCACAGACACTTGGGCTTGGTGAGAGGGTGCTAGAGAGTTCTGTTGGTTATCAGGAAACCATGGATTCCCCAACCTCTTCTCAAAACGGCAACTGGAAATGCAGAACTCACTCAGTGGAGAAGACAGGCTACAGTCACCAGAATTCTTGCTAGAATCTCAAGGACATTTCTGTCCCAAAGAAGTAAATTGTTTTAATAGAAATTTCCTCTCCCTGAGGAATCTAGGAATCCTTGTCCACACCCCCAAATTACAGTCACCAGGCCCTTGTGGAGGGAAAGTCACCACAGTTATGTTTATGTAAAACTGCTAGAAGATTACAATGCAGCTCTGACCTTCCAACCTTCAGCTGGGTTTTTCACTTCCTTACAAGTGGGTCAGAAGGAAAAGTTTCAAAGAGTGACAGGGTGTGCAACTGAAAAGGTTAATAGAAAGCAATTGATTGAGTTTTCATGACAGATGATTGGAGACCAGCGGGGCAAATTATTCAGAGGGTTGGGGGGGTGGCCTAAATAATCATGTTTTTCTTTCAAGTGTCACGTTAAGAGATCCTCTGTTCACTAGCCTCTGCTCCTGGCTGTCTCCTCCTGAGATATTTGTTGCATGACTATTTGAAGAAAAGAAGGAAGGCAGACGGGTAGATAGATGGCTGGACAGACAATTGCAGATGGGTAGCTGCTTTTCTCTGTTGCAGCAAATAAAAACCAAAGTCCAAGGATACTTTAAAGATTAACATTTATTTCAATATGAACTTTCATGAGTTACAGCTCACATCTTCAGATATGAGCAGACAGAATAATGTTGGGAATTCTTATAGGGAACATTACAAAAATGGGGGGGGGGTGTTCTTATAGGTTCCCCAATGGGTAAAGGTTCCCTTGCTCAAAAGCCAGTCGTATCCGACTCAAGGGTTGTGGTGCTCATCTCCATTTCAAAGCTGAAGACGTTTCCGTGGTCATGTGGCCGGCATGACTAAACAGTGGGATTCACACTAAATTTCTACCTCACCTCCTGATCATCCCCAAATGACTTTTTCTCTTCACGCGTCTGAAGAAGTAATCATGAACTCATGAAAGCTCATATTGGAATCAACGTTGTATTGACAAATAACAGCATTGCTTGTTTATTCAACACATGGGAGCCCTGGCCCTTTCACTCCCCATTGGGGACCCGAGGTAGCTTCCATCCCTCGCCTCGCCTCGCCTCGCCTCGCCTCCATTTTATCCTCACACCGGAGAAGCCGGTGAGGCTGAGAGCTTGTGGCTGGCCAGAGGCTCCCCAGGAAGGCTCCCGTGGCACAAGTGGGGATTTTAACCCGGGATTCCCAGATCCTAGTCCAACATGCTAACCACTAGACCACACTGCCTGTCACTGTGGGAGTGCTGCACCACACTGTGTCCTATGAAGAAAGGCTAATGTCAATGTCAATTTAGGAAGAATACATCAAAAGAGAGGTTTATAAAGTTATGCATGAGGTGGAGAAAGTGGGGAGAGAGAACTTTTTCTGCCTCTCCCATAAGACTAAAACAGGGGTGTCAAACATAAGGCCCGGGGGCCGAAACCAGCCCATCCAGGGCTCTTATGTGGCCCGCGAGCAACTGGTGCAAAAGAGGGAGTGCTGGGGGGAGCTGGTGGAGCCACTCCATTGTGGCATCAGCATGGCAGAGCAACCTCTTCTTCAGCAGTCCAGCATCTGCCCAGTGCTACGTGGCTGCCTCTCCCGTCTGCCTGTGTGGGATTTCCTCTGCACCCCCCTCCCAGCCCCTGTGGCCTTGCAGTGAAGACACACCAGCTGCTGTCCTTTATACAGTTTCTGTCTCCAGGACCTGGCATTATGTTTTGTGGCACACATGGCCTGGCCCGACAAAGTGACTTTTATGTCAGATCCAGCCCTCACAACAAATGAGTTCAACACCTCCAGACTAAAATGTGTGCTGAGGCTGGTCTGGCTGTGGAACGGGCCTGAATGACAGCAGTCTTGAATAGGCACATCATTCAAGTATGCAGCTAAGGAAGGTAAACTCTGGAGACAAACAGAGCAGCCATAAAGGGGGGCAAGTGAGGGAACAGGGAGCAAGGGTTGTTTGTGCCAGCTAGATGCAAGTGGCAGATATGCAGGTACACACACACACACACACAGCTTCAAAGTGTTTTTTTCTTTGTTTGGTTTCATCAGTTAGCAGTGTTAATGGTTAATGTGTTAATGGTTAATGTGTAGCTGTTTGTTTTGACTGGGGCTCTGAAGGTTTGCGAAGACTTCCTAAGGGCAGAACAGGAGAATGGTGGCAGAGGACATGAACTGGGCTTTGAAGACTTTCATGCACCTGTGGCCAGATTGCCACATCGTGGGGTACTCAGGCTGGGTCTGAAGTCCTCACTATGTAGCGGGGAAGGCCCCCCAGAACTGTTCCGAGTCAGGAAAACAGCTGTGAGAGAAGACTGAAGCCCCATCTCCACACGTGATAACGGTTGTAATCTGACCTGTGCACCATGCATGTGGGAGACTAACTAGCTAAAAGTGAACAAATTGAAACTAAACCCTGAAAAGACAGAATTAATGCTAGCTGGAAAGGTGGAGGCCTTGAAGGACATTGTCCTCCCTACTTTCAATGGAGTTCAGCCAACCCTTGGTGACTCAGTTAAGAGCCTCGGGGTCATACTGCATCCTGCTTTATTACTGGAGAAGCAAGTTCATGCTGCTACAAAAAAGGCTTTCTTCCCATTCAGCCTAGCCCTGTGGTGGCGAACCTATGGCACGGGTACCAGAGGTGGCACTCGGAGCCCTCTCTGTGGGCACGGACGAGGAGGCGTCTGAGCCTGCTTATTGTGCTGCTGCAGCTGCTGCACCAGCCGGCCCTAGGCCAAACCCCGGGCCCTGGTTGGAAAGCAAATACCACACATGAGAGGAAAAGATGTGCAAACCCCTGGGTGCAGGCACCCCGCTTGTTGACATGTGGGAGGGAGAAGAGGGGAATCACTTTCCCCACGGGCTCCACCTTCCTCACAGCCTGACGCCAACCCACAATCCCCACCTACTCAAAGCCCAGGAGCTGCTCAGCAAGGAATCCCCACAGCCTGACCCCGCCCCCTTAGCCCGGGAAAGCGCGACAACTCCCCTTCCTTTGCAAATACGCACTCCAATCCATGCCTCTTCTGCCCCAGAGGTGTGAGACTGAGCATTCCCAGGGATGCCCACTCAGGCTCGTTTCCAAAAGTTCTGTCTGTGTGAGCACGCCACTTCAGTTTCCAAACCCGCCTTCTTTGGGGAGGTGCGCTATTCCTCCTCCCCCTCCTCCCTCTTTGGCTCTCTGCCTGGTCTCTCTCATTGTGCCCTCCGGCATCCTGTGCTGTAACCTGGAGTCAGAAAAACTTTAGTACCCACCCCGTTCACTTCCTTTCGAGACTGCCCCACTGCTTTGGGTGACATGTCTTGTGTGCCTGCTCAGAGGCTGTAATTAGAAGGGCTGTTCAAGGAGTTGGACATGGAGACTGTTTTGGAGCTGGTGCTGCAGGAGGGGGTGGCAGCCAGCACTGTGATGAGGTGGCTCAAGGTGAGCCAGAACTCCCGCCCTGTGGAGGTAAGGTGCAGCACCCCTCCCCCTAATTATAGCTTCCTGAGAACTTCCAGGGAATCACACATAGGGCACCCCCCCCCGTGATGATAGACCGTCCCTGAACTTCAGAGCTCCCAACTCTCCAGCGATGAGCTGGGGCAGAGGGACGAGGCAGAAATGAACAGCCGCTTCAAAAGCAGTACCCAAACTTGTGCATACTTATTCAAAATTAAGCACCACTGAGACAACCAAACTTGCTTTCAAGTATGAGAGCATAGGATTGCACCTTTAGTCAGATTGTAAATTTGCTCTGGCTTTTTGCACTCATGGGAATAACTAAAATGTCATTTGGAGGAGCCGTGTAGGAGGGTGGATGTATGGGATGTACTAAAAGGAAGGACAGGATTGCCCATTGGAAACAATGGGAAACACTTGAAGGCCCATTGGAAATAATGGGAGACAGGAATGCCAATCGACTTGCATGGGCTTCATTGAAATACATTACAGTACAAGTAGTTGCAATAAAAATGCGAAATGGATTTTCCATTGGGGTCTCTGGGCCCAAATACACTACTCTGGGAATGGAATGAGAGACCACAGAGTGGAATGACAGCCCCAGACTGTAGCAGGGTGTTCAAGAACTGGAATGACAGGTCCCAGAATGGAATGACAGCCCCAGGGTGGAGCAGGAATGTTAAGGGACTGGGATGAGAGACCACAGAGTGGAATGACAGCCCCAGGGTGAGCAGGAGTGTTCAGGGACTGGAATGAGAGACCACAGAGTAGAATGATGACCTCAGGGTGTAGCAGTAGTGTTCTGTGACTGGAATGAGAGACCATGGAGTGGAATGACAGCCCCTGGGGGTAGCAGGAGTGTTCTG